>FPAK01000018.1:0-1208014 GCA_900116095.1 Euclidium syriacum
GAAAGATTGGTCTACTTTTGCGGTCCTACTTACTTATTTTTCCAGCCTTAGTAGACAGTTTCAAGTTTTCTCTCTTACTCACATTTCTCAAAGGCTTAACGGTAAGGCGGATTGTTTGGCATGTGGTTCTACGACTAGGGGTTTTGAATTCACATGTCTAAGTAGTGTTCCTCCAATTTACATTACCGAACCTTTTGTATAAATAATTTAGCTTTCAAAATATATATATAAAAAAAAAAACTCTTTAAATTTATAATGTCGAGATTATGCTACTTTATTAATTTATAGAAAAATAAATTCATAATTCATTTAATTTTTTCTGAAATTTATTTATTTAAAAATCTTTATGTTTTCTGATGTTGGAATATTAAAATCTTATAAAAAGTATTATCGTAAATAATTTTATAGTGAGATTTTAGCTACGAGTTTTAAAGGTGTTATCCAAATAAGATCAAGATTTTAGATATAAGAAATTACTGATATAATAAAAAAAGTTAGAGATGAACTCAAAAAAATTTATATTTTAGCATAATATAAAGAACATGAAGTTATATTTCACTAAAATAAAATTTTGGTCCTAGTGAGTTATATTTCACTAAATTTTCTTGGTTCAGCGTCGA
The DNA here is from genome assembly GCA_900116095.1 of Euclidium syriacum. Taxonomy (NCBI): domain Eukaryota; kingdom Viridiplantae; phylum Streptophyta; class Magnoliopsida; order Brassicales; family Brassicaceae; genus Euclidium; species Euclidium syriacum. The sequence goes on from FPAK01000018.1 coordinate 621, forward strand.
TTATATATATTTATTCATTTGTGATACTATGAAGACCATCTATTTATATAGAAGTTTTTTAATAAATTATTATCTTATCGAAATTTTGTCAAAATTTATATCATCTCAACTCTGGACTAAATTTTTTATTATTATTTTATCGTGTTTATTAATTTATCAAATATTTAGTTATATATTTTAGACTGTATATATACTAAATAAACATAAACGCTACAAAACTGAAAAATCAGCATAGTAATTGACAAAAAAAAAAACAAATCAACATGGTTTTATTTAGCCTCACATAAGGCTTCAAGGATGTGAGCTTAGAGCATTCTCGATTGGAGATTCTCACAAAACTCTCTCACAACTCCCATAAACATATAAGTATATTATTTAACTGAATATATATTTCACTTATTGAAAAATCCACCCCAACCCATTAATTCTTGATTTTTGTAATTATAAATTATTGGACTACCATTACCTTCTTCTTTTCATTAGCAAAACCCTATTTGACTTCTACCAACATCATTTTCTAGTCACGATTGTCGAATTAGACTCCAAGTTAAAGTCAATGGCAAAACTATGACCCTTATTTCCCTAACTTTCCGAACGCCTTTAACTATTCTTCCCTGCTTGTTTTATTCATGATAATACCACACGGATCTGAGCGCGATTTTGAAACAAAATAACTCTGTCCATTATCACGTAATTACGAAAATGTCATCATCTTCAATATTCTCAACCACCATTACCAACCAAAACTGAGCTGTAAATGTTCATACAGTCGAATTTTGAGAAGTTAATACTCCATGGTTGAGCTAAAAGCTCCGAGTTTGTCAATTTCCTTTCCAATTTCATCTATTGAATTACCAAAATTTTGTTTTCAAAAACGTGGAGCTAAGATCTAATGCATTTACCAAGATTCGTGCATAAAAAAGACGATAGGGTTTTCTTCATAAACATAGGTGTAAGAATTTCTTCGCCGTCGAGGAAGCTATAAATGAACTCAAACCGAATCTAGGTAATCTTAACTTGGTTTACGCTGATTTTCTCGAAGCCAGACATCACCCATAAATTCTCAATGGTCTAAGTTGGGGTTTAATTTTGCAATTGACTTTTTTTTTTTATGAAACTTTATCTTTGAAGTCTCAAACTATTCTTTGAAAAAAAAAAAAACGAAGTTGATATTTCATGTGTGAAGTCTGAGCAAAATGGTATAATGCAAAGATAACTCATAGTCAAACCCTTTTGTATCAAAACAATCTAAACCCTAAGTTTAACCCTAAAAACATATACATATACTATAACTTATTGTCAAACCCTGAATCTCTTTTGCCAACCCAAAAAAAATTTACCTCACATATTAAGTGTTATGAAATTTTATGAGATTATAATTTTTAAATCATGAGTATTAATATGAAACAAATTATCAATCAAATATTTTGAGAAAAATATTTTTTTAATTCATATTTAATATTTAATTTCAGTTTGAGGATTCATATGTGAATTCTCAACACTACAACATATTTGCTGAGTAACGACGGTTATTCCTCCATTTTGTCTCAATTATCAACTGACATGAATCAAATAGCATCAGTTGTATAACTGTTAGAATGAGCTTCGACGCAACATTTCTTTCTCTCAATTGCACAACCGATGCAAACTTTTGCAACCAATAAGTTGTATCGGTTACAACCGATACAAACTTTATTTTGCTTCAGTTTCACAACCGTTACAATGTAACCATTTCCTCTTGTTTGTATCAGTTTTGCAACTGACACAAACAGCTATATTACCAACACAAATATCGACCTAAAACCTGTCTGAATGAACACGATAATACCTGTCTGAATGAACTAAAATAGATGATAAAACTTATTATATATATAGAACCTATCTTTACATAGAATATTTATGTCTCATGCTAACACAATAAAACTTTTACATAGAACCTGCCTTGATCTTAGCTACCATTTCTCTGAATCATGTTCTTCCAGGTTGCTGAACATGTAAAGCTGCTGCTACAAACTTTGTATCCTTTAGAGGCGAATCCAGTTGAGTTGATTTGAACAAATAATTCTGCAAGAGAAAAGAGGACCAAAAACAGAAGATTAATACAAGCAAACAACCAACGAATTCCATGAACTGTTCCTAAGTGTTATACAAGAGAATGTACCTCTGGTTTCATTTCTCTATGTACTCAACCGTGTAAATGACATTCTCATGCGACTTTGAGCATCTCTCTTACGACAATGGCTCCATCTTTCTCAGGGTATCGACTATCTTTCCTGAAAAAAAGAATGAAAACCATCAATAATGAGATTGTAAGTTCTTTCTTACAATACATGCAAAGAGATTAGAGATTTGAGGGAGATACTAACTTGGATAATATCCGATCCAGCAATTCGCCTCCCTCGCAGTCTCGCACAACCTAGTAAAGAGGAAATAACCAAATGTGAATGCGGCGAAGGATAGACTACTCTCATTTGGATAATAAGGAGACTCACTCTATAACTATATACACGTAGTTTTCATCCTCAAAGGCATTGTGAAACTGTACAACATTCTCGTGGCCTGAAAGAGCTTCAAATTTCTGCTATGGTGCAGTGATGTCCTTGTCCTCTTTTTTTCTACCTTTTGACACCTGTGCAATCGCTGATCCACACAGATTACAGAGAGATGTATTGGTTATTATGCAAACCCCAAGTAGATTAAACTGAAGATTTATCGGTCCATTATGTCATTTGTAAACCAAGTTAGAATAAACCGGTGTGAGGAAGACAGGGGATCTTACCAAGCATATACCGAGAAGAGCTCTTGTGCTTTTACCACCGGTTAAGTCTATGGTTGTTACGTCGTATTTTCTTGCTGCTATGAGGTTTTCAAGTCCACCCATTGTGTAGAGAACCTGATTTTCAGGGATTGCACGCAAAATTTTAGAGTTAATAATACAATAATTTCTAAACTTTTGGATCCCGATTTTTGCTTTTTATATTTCATGATGCTAATGATGTTCAAAGGTCCAGAAAATAGTTCGATCTTCATGACTTACACATACGAATGACCATTAACTTCCAGTGTTGAGATATAAGCTCCATATGCTAGATGGTACAATAGAAGAGTAGGCTGAGATAGTATGAGCTCCTCGTCGCAAAAAGCTGTTTGTTTGTACCTGTTACAGATTATAAGTTATTTGTTTGTTGCATAGTGAGTTGTACAGAGGATAGAGAAGCGCACATTTGCAAGGAAACATAAATTTCTGTAAGCTCTCTCCAAGCATCATCATCAGCCATGAATCTACATTAAAGAAGAGCAAAAAATGCTATTAGTAATGATATGTTTTCTTCTAGATGTACTTTTATTAGGCTCAACCTAGGGGTAAGTAAGAAAGACTACACAAATGTATCACAGCTTTGAAATGTTATAGAATCTAAGCAAATTTCCTCAATCCATAGTCATAACCTTAGGCATCTAAGCAAATTTTCTCAATTCATTTCTTATCTAACTTATGATAACCTAGAAGACCAGACCAACCAACAAATCCCACGATTGAGATTTATCAAAGCGATAACACTGATGAATCACATGTAATCGCAATTGGATAATTTCATGAATCCTTCAGATTAGAGCTTAGATAGCTTCGGTACCAACTAATTTATCCTTCAAAATCGAGCTATCCTTCAATTTCAAGCTTGCATGGCTTCGATGCCAACTAATTTGAAATCACGAGAAAAAGAAGAGAGATTAAATAGAATTAACCTGCTCGCAGATAAGAAAAGAACCCAGCGAAGGACGAGGCGAGATCGTGAAGAAGAAGGGAAGCCGTCGACGACGAGGCGAGATCTAGGTCACAGCTCCGTCGATCTCTCTTTCGGAATTTCGGAAATGTTCGGTCGAATTTGTTCAGCAGCTCTGTCGATCTCTTTAGGTATGTTGAATTGTTTTTATTTTCTTTTTATTATTAGAGAATAAAACCAAAACCTTTATTATTAGAGAAAGCAAAGCCTCTGTACCAGATATTGGTACAGAGAGTCCCAAAATTTTGGTTTTCTTAAGTCTCAAAATTTTATTTTAATTTATAAAATGATGTAAATTTTAATGATTTTAAGAAATTTAATGTGAGTTTAATAATTGATGTAAATCTATTGACATAAGATGGCTTGTATTTTGAAGTGCAATGAGTGTTACTGATTTAAAACACAATTTACCTAAAATGCTTTAATTTTATGCATTTATATTTAATTTTTATTTTTGTAGCTCTGATCAAAATTAATTAATTTATTAAAAACTTTGATCAAAATAATATTTATTATTTTAATAATTAAATATTAAAACTACGAGACTTCATGAGTCTTTATATGATAAAAGAGATTTCACATGTGAAATCTCCGAATGTTTATGGAGCTAAGAACCTAATTAATCTTAGATGTTCTATTTTTATGAAATTTTTTGATTAAATTTAAGTTATGTATAACAAATTGCATTCAAATTATTTTTTAATATTTTAATAATTTAAATATAAGATTCAATTATAGATGAGACTTATGTGTGTGGTACTATTTCTTCTTGTTCTTCTCAATTAATATTTAGAGAATATATAATTTTTAAAACAGACAAAACAAAATAAAAGGTACAAAAAATGGTTTTTTTTTTCTGATAACCATTTGCAGCCTGAATTAAATGGAATTAATTTTTTGGTTAGAGGAAATCAGATAGTAATACTAATACGATAGGCTATCGGTAGCTAACAATAAATATAATTAAGTTTTTCAGTGTTTTCTTTTTGATAAAAATTGTGTTACATATTTGAATGTTCATGGTTAACTATTTTTTACTTTCAACAAAATTACAAAATATTGGCTAGTGACTTGGAAATATATGCTTATCGTAAAACTGAAGAGTGAAGATGCGTCGGAGTTCCACGGAGTAATTGGGTCTCGTCGAGGCTTGCAAGCTGCTTCTTCTTTTATGCAGTCTCTTTCCGGTGTCTCTTATCGGTAGTATGATCGGCAGAGCAATTGACAATGGTACAAGACTTTGCATTGAATCCGGTGACCGGAGAAACCACCGGCGACGATGGTGCATGGCAGTGCTGCTTTTCGGGTGATGCTTGTATTAGGCTTGTCGAGTCACGAGCCGTGTGTCTTCTTCCGTTTCTTCTCGAGTTGAATAGAGATGCGAAGACCATTAATACCAGTTTGTTTTAATATCTTGTACCCTGCCTATAATATTTTTCGGTAATTGCACATTGGACCAATCAATGTAATATTGATTGTTGTTGGAAAAAAAAAAAAAAAGATGCTTCCAAATTCTATATATGTATAAAAAAAAGATGCTTCCAAATATAATCATCGTTCTTGGATCGGTGAGTCAGTCTGCACAAACTACAAAATGAAGTAGCCGTTGCTAATTGTATTATTTACATATTAAAGGGATTGGGAGGACAGACAATTTCCATAAATAAATAATTTCGTTGGGATGAATCAATTCAACTACCGCACAAAAATGTTAGCAAAAGTTAGCTGTTGCATGTTGGTAATAATTACTTTACACATGTTCAGTTGGTAGGTTTATTATTACAACTGCTCAATGTTATTATCTATGTTAAAATTCTTTTATATTCTAATAAACGTTTTTTTTTTTGCTCGGAAGTTAAAATGCTCTTGACCAATCGGTTAGTATGTTAACGAATTTGAATACTGGAGGTTTAAATACAAAATTTGGAAAACTGAGGGTTCGGGTAACACCCCAGTTTCTGGATCTGCCCGACGGGACGTGGTTCAGGAAATGGCCAAAAATTTAAAGTTGGAATTTAAAGTTGGCAATTTTTCTAAAAATATCTTAGGATATATCTTAAGGTTTGGTCATGAAAAACTTAAGGTGGTACGGTGGAAATAATTAATTAAGGGAGTAGTGACTCCTCAGACATATCAATGTCTGATGTTGTCAGATCAGAAATTGGCACTAATGCTATATAAGGGGATGGGTATCGGTGAGTGATCGGTCAGCTTGGATGACTAGATCGGTTTGGACTGTTGACTAGTGTTACCCATCCAAAACATAGATTGACAATGGGATAGTTGGATCGATGGATCGAGCATGAATCTAGATCGAATCTAAGAGAGAATCCGGATGTTCGAGTAACTCAATCGTGATCAATGGATCGATCGGATGATTGGGTTAGGGTGGATGGATTAAGCTGGATAGGTGGGATAACCGTGGGAACCAAGCTTAGTCAAGTGACTTCTGAAACAGACCAATCATTATAGCTGATTGAGCTGAACTGGCGGTTATGTCTGGATGAATGGAATTATCGGACTGGTTGACTGAAATGAGTAGGAAATAATATATTTATTTATTTAAATAAATATACTAGGAAAAAGGGAGCGTGTTCTTTTAATGAAAAAGACGCGGGAACGGTTATTAAGAGAGATGCGCGTGAATAAGAAAGTTAGTGGGCGGTTACGGGTGGTTACTGGAGGAAAAACCGTCTCTAACGCTACAAAAGGAACGCTGTTGGGATCGCGCGGGACACGCTGGTCCGGATGGTCGGTTTTTATGTAGGAAAGAGAGATTTCTAGAGTGGGAGTCAAATGCACGGTTCGATTCATGCGAAGAGTTCGAGCGGTTAGAACTTCCGGATGTGACGGCGCGAGAAACCGTTACTATGAGCGATCCGATCTTTACGGCTTGGGGATCGCTACGTTCTGATCGATCTGGTGGAATCGATACGGACTGAAGGGTCGAAGTGAATCGAAGGATCGAGGTAGCAGGATCGGTCTATTGGGATACGTAGACGAGGCGAGTGGTACTCGCAGTGATTATCAATATGGATCGTGTAACGAGAACGATGATCGAAGCGGGAGGTCTAGTGCGACGCTCTGCGAAGATCGAAGCGGAAGGTTCAGCGCGACGCCTTGCGATGTTCGAAGCGGAAGGTCCAGCGCAGCGCTCTGTGATGATCGACGAGGAAGGTTTGATGTGACGATCAGTACGGACCGATGCGGTAGGAACAGGTCAAGCGGGCGATCCGGACTAGTTTGTCGTTCACAGCGATGTGAAATAAGAGTTCCTGTACGGGGCGGTTGATATGTTCTTGATGAGAGACATAGACTGAGCGGTCTATTGCTTTATGATCGGATGGATGACTAGCGTGAGGAGCAAAGTATGATCTGAAGTGTTACGATGATTCTTAGTCATGTGGGGATGGTTGGTTGAGTGACTAAGTAATGAGATTAGAGAAACCTATGATCGGAGTATTTGGTTGAGAGTATGGTTATCTATTTCGATGCATAGTCATGTGGGGATGGTTGGTTGAATGATTATGTCTCGATGTGAAATGTTAATGGGAAGGACGGCTAGCGGTAACTTGAGATTCTGGGTAAATGGATAAGAAGCGTGGAGCTTAATGAAACTGGAAGCAGAACAGTTCGGGACCGAACTGGCTCAAGTGGCTAAGGTACTTGTTTTAAATAGCCGAATGTTAGCATTAAGTTGATGTGACTTGATTGACTTAGAATTGTGATTCTAAGGAAGATAAGATAATGATTTAGGTGGTTAGATCGTTTAGATAGGATTGAACCTCAAAAGGAAACCTAAAGAAAAAGTTAAAAATGTGGGAGGTTCACTGGAGATAGAACTGATTTGTAGATGGCTAAGATTTTCTCAAGGAAAATCGGGTTGGGGTGTTTCAATTGGTATCAGAGCATTCACGGTTCTAGGATGATTGAATGCTTGGAATTTTGTTAGAAATATGCTAAGTTAGAGAACTAGCAAGATTGGAAAGATTGGGAAATATTCTTGGTTACAGAACTAGCATGATTTAGATCGGTGGAATGTAAGCTAAGTTGGTGAGCTAGCTTAGTTAAAGTTTTTGGATATGATTAAGTGTTGAAATCTAGTTTTCGATCCGGATCCTTGGAAAGGAATGGGAGAGATTGACTAGTAGGACACTAACTGTAATTGAGACTTGATAGTCTGAACTGTTAAGGGTTTTTGAACCGGATTACTAGGACTTTCGAGTTCAAGGGTTTTTGAACCGGATTACTGGGATTTTCGAGTTCAAGGGTTTTGAACCGGATTACAGGGACTTTCGAGTTCAAGGGTTTTGAACCGGATTACAGGGACTTTCGAGTCCAAGGGCTTTTGAACCGGATTACTGGGACTTTCGAGTCCAAGGGTTTTTGGCCCGGATTACTGGGACTCACAAGTCCAAGGGTATCAACCCGGATTTTTGAGACTTCGAGTCTAAGGGTTATTGAACTCGAGACCTTATGGTCTGGATACTGACAATGGTTATTAAACTCAAGACCTTAAGGTCTAGATTTTGTTAAGGGTTGAGAACCCGAAATTTCTGAGACCCTATGGTCTGTGTTTCCTTATGGGTTCCGGCCCGAATGATTATTGAGACTGTCAAGTCCGAAGGTTGAGACTTGAGAGATGGTTAGGACTGATGAGTCTAAGGGTGGATACCGAATGTTGATGGTGAATGCTCTGGCCGGATAAAGTTTCTTTGAAACAAATGGTTAGGGAGCCGGACTGAGATTTTGGACGTAGAACTTATAAATCGAATGGCCACGGGACCGATATGTGATCCTTGGATTGTAAATATTTAAAACCGAATGGCCATGGGCCGTACTGGGATATGAAGATCATGGACCCTTGGGATCAAATTACTTTGAGTCGAGCTATGTGAACTTTTGGTTCGATGGTAGTATGGTTGAGATACTTGTTGGAACTGTTCTAAGCTAGTTAGTACTAGCTAAACTGAAGCTAACAGGACGTGACCTAATTGGTAAAAGAGTCTATGGAAAACATCGAGTTTGCCAAGACATAATGATATAAGGTCTGATGGGACCACGTTAGTTCATACTGAGACATGTGGTTTTGAGCCAAACGGACTGCTGGCATTTGGAAACTAGGTGATTTCTCAAGATGATAGGACCAAGTTCATGGACGATTAAGGTCTTAATATGATATAGTCTGGTTGAGCTAGAAACTGGTTATGAGACTGGGTCTAAAGAAGGATCAGTGAAGAATGTGAGTTAGTATGACCAAGTCAAGGATCGAGAGTAATTATGAGAATGTTGGAAGAATCGTTAAGGATCCAAGATCTTTATAAGGATTAGTGCAGATCCGGAGTAATTCCGGATGGTTATATGGATTGTGAATGATCCTTAATGTTGGTAAGGGTAGGAACGATCTGGAAACGTTCTTTAAGGATCATGTAAATCCAGCGAACAACGGAATGGTTCGTAGTATTCTGGAAGTGACTTGAGGCTTATGGTAAAGATCATGGAAAGACTTTGATGAGTCTAGAGAACTAAGGAGATCAAGGATATATTGTAATCCGTAAGAAGTAGGGATCTAGTAAGGTCCGAGTGTGGACAAAAATGATTAAGTGGTATATGTAAAGACCAATGATATTGGACCCCTTATCAATGTAATTGAGGCAGAAAGAGTTGAGGCCCGAAGAACAAGGAAGGGTTCACTAGTGTGGAACTCTGCACCTGGATATACTAGTAATGAGATATGCTACCAGTGTTATTTGGAAGAGATATCCTTGTAAGTAGATATGCGATCTGTAATGATCAGAACTAAGAGATGATGGAACCAAACTAAGCCTTCGTACTTGAGAGTGAGTCGAGGTGATACGAACTGTATGCTTAGGAACTCAAGGAGTTTTCTTAGTCATGTTCATACACCAAGAGACTGCTTAGGAAACAGGATATTGACATTCACAGGCGGCAGAGAAAGCCAATTCGGGATGATGAAAATTTTGTCTTCGACTGGAGAGGGTCGAGGTCCAGCTAGGAAGAGGCTAGTGGTGGAAAACCCGAACCCAACCAGACTGGAAGTAACCAAGTGGGGGAGTTGTGATGGCGGTGTTGAATGCCAAACACCATACGGACAGGAATGAATGATTCACTAAGTCTGTTTTGTGTAGAATCGGGTTCTGAGAAGTAGGATCACATAACTTACTTCTATAAAACGTTGTGAAGAGATGGTGAAGTTGCATGTGTGATAGTGTGTGGCCGGCTGACCTAGGTACCGTCTTACATATATACTATGGGAGATGAAAATTCCATCATATTGATGTGCTACCTGTAGCCCCATAAATTACTTCAGCTCACCTATTATGCTCATTAAAAATTTTGGAGCCATATCCTTAACAAATTTCTCTACTTGCTTTTGATTTTTTCTCCCAAAGATTATGCCATCACATGAATTTAATCTATTATCAGGTCTGCACCTTTTCCTTGAATGAATATAGTCTTGCCCACACTTCACCTTGTGTAACCACGTCCTATTAAGAAGGCTTGTGAGTCTTTCATAACACTCCCTTGGAGCCTGTTCCAAACCATATAGGGCCTTGTAGTTTATACACATACATATATACTTCTTTTCCGAGATGTAGGTTTCACTAGCTATTGAGCTTATCTTCGAGCTAAAGTCAGTGATGGTCTCGCTTTATTCCATCATTCGATTGTAAAATTGTGAAGGAATGGTATCTAAGGGTGTACGCTTCATCTTAGTGGTTCCCTCAAACGACATCTGAAGCACCTCTGACGCTTCTTTAGCAGTTTCACAATGTTGAATCAATTTGAAATTATCCTTCTCTACCGCACTGAAGATAGCATTTAGAGCCCTTGAGTTATGCTTGGACATCTTCTTCTCATCCTCTGTCTATTCTGATTTCACCCTTGTGACAAACACACTATATCATTTCTCTTTCTAAACTTTTGGTTCAGTCCAACTAGATTCCCTTATCTTCCACGCATCTTCATGAATTCCTCTGATTACTTTTTTCATATTGGCTTTTCAGTAATCAAAGTTTCATGCATCCAGTATGACATGCTTGGTAAAGGACTTACCTTTACCACCGTTTACCATCATCCTCAAGATCTACACATGTTTAACACACAAGTGAACTACCTCTACTACCACTTGAAAATACATAACAATGATGTATTTGAACTACTATGAAAAATAACACAGGATTTAACAAAGTGCATTCTATTATATATCTTTACAATTTTGTACTTAGATGTCCCAAAATTTGGTTTCTCTGAAGAACTCTCTTTTCTTGACTAAAACCTAGATGTTCTAACGTACTCACCCAATCCCAAAAACCTTTAGCTTCTTATTTCTCTCTTAGACCTAAGCTACCCGTTTTTATGATTTTGAAAGCTTTACCTAGCACAAGGCCTAGCACAGCCTTTTATACTCAAGGTCTTAAAAAAATTTACCTAGATGTTTTTTCCTTATCTAGAGTAAATCTTCTATTAAAATCTTCTCATGAATATCTTCTGTTTATTTGCTTCCGGAAGAACTTCATCTCCACGCATCCATCCATGGTGGCTTGTCCACATCAGCTCCACGCCAGCTCCTTGACTTGATGCTTCAAACATGATGGTCCAAACTTCTAGACTCCTTGTATTAGCTTCTGGAAAACTTCAGCTAGACATGAACTTCATATGCACTCTAACAGTATTAATCTCACACCCCTTTGTATCCATATGTATTGTCTCCATTTATTATATCTTGCTTGGTCTCTCCTTGTTGGCTCTATTGGTCGATGATTGTAGATCAAAAATTTTTTTCTACTATGTAGGTCGATTTCAGGTGGTTGCGGGTTATCGTCGTCTGGGTTTGCCCATTAGTCTCTTCTCGACAGTTTGATTGAATGATATCATTTTTGATAGTGTGAGGACTGCTAGTTTTCTAAAGCTTCTCTCGAGCAAAATGTAAAGATGTTCGGCGGTTTGTATCTCCAACGGTGATGCATTGGTCGGATCTGTGTGTGGTATGGTTTCATGGTTTGGTCAATCTAGGGTAGATCTCTCTAGTTATTATCGTCGAGGACTTGACAAGATCAGAGAGTTTCGATGGTGGTGGCTCTCTTCGGTCATGTCTCTCGAGCCCGTTGTATATGTGCTGCTCTAAAATGTTGTTCGATACTTTGTTGCTATCTTCGCTAATTTAACCTATGTTTGGCATTTGGATCTAATAAGGGAGTTTGACCACTTGTCACCTTTCTTGATTGTGTTTCTCTCCTTGTTGTTATTCTTTGTGTAAGCGTCGTACATTTGAGCTTTGTGTACCAGGAAAGCATGGTTTAACATTCAAGTGTTATGGCTCCTGATGTCGTTACTTGAGGTTGGTGATTGGTATTCAACAGTCCCCTCATTATCTTTCCCTTATGTTATCACTGATTTTAGCTATTCTCTGATGGTTTGGTCAAATTTGTATGCAGCACCTCGTGGGTTTGTGAGTTATGGTTTGGATGATCTAAGGAGCAATTCGGTTTCGTCCAATTGTTATCTTGTATTATAGGAGTTTCACTCTTGATCCAGTTTGTGGTTTCTGGTCGTTATTTGTGATTTTTTCTCCACTACTCCATCATCCATCCGATTCATGTCGTTCAACTCTTCATCTTAATGTTTGGATTGTTGTTTAATGATGTTATCATCTTAATTTTCTTGAAGGTTGTTTGTGTCTCAATCAGAAAATTCTCTTAGTAAACTCGGGTATTTCATTTTGAGTTTCGTCTTCGTGTAGTTTATGGAAACTCCGGTTGTGAAGGGAAAAGAAAGTCATGCATATCCTTTCGTCATCGAACCTCATTTTTCAACTATGTGTTTTAGTATCTTTCTCTTTACAATTGTACATTTTTATGTTCACTCAGTGCTGTAAGTGTCTTTCTTAATTTTTATGTTTTCATTGGGTACATTAAGCAATTTAATAGAATTTATTTTAACATAAAATAGTGGAGGTAATAAGAATTGATGATAAATTTATGGATGAGTCCATGGTCAATTCTTCAATCATTAAAAGAAAAGAAAAATAGACTATAAAAAGAAAAAATATTTCATATTTTACTATTATTTTTGATTTCGAATAAAATATATGAAAAATACATATTTTTTATATTTGTGTAGGACTAAAAAACTGGATCCGAATACAAATACAAATAAATAGTCATAAAATCTAAATCTACTACTAACTCATCATTCTTTTGTAATTACTTAAAAGCAAAATGTTTAAAGAGGGGTGTGTTGAACTTGGTATTTAAAGTGATTTGAGTTTTAATAAGATTTTAGATGATTTTGATGGTTCTAGGTGATTTTAAAGAAGTTGTTATGATTTTGTATTAAAATCTCCAACAATTCAATCTAAAACCATGAGATTTGGATCTTTATATTTTTAACTAAGAAAGTTTTCTAAAATCTTCTAAAATCCCCTAGAGTCATTAAAATCCCAATACTTAAAACATTTTCAATAACAGTGGATTTGATATGATTTTTAAAAATTCTTATTTGAATAACAAGAGATTGTAAATGATCTTAAGTGACTTTACATAAATCTCATGTTCAATAACACTGGATTTGGGAGGATATTTTAAAATCCTTAACTGAATAACATGAGATTTTAAGAAAACCCCAAAATTTTTTAAAATCCACAATTTAATAGACTCCCAAAATGTATAGTTTGTATTTTGTAATTCGAGTAGAAAGGAAAAAGAAACAAGAAGGATAAAAAAAAAAAAAAAGGAAAAAGAAAACAAGAGTCAAAAAAACAAGAAGGATCTCTTTCGTTTAGGCTGGCAGCCACGTAGCACATCCAGAGTAGCCCACTGTTGCGTTGCGCCTCTCATAATATAATCTTATCTCTTTCTCAGAGACTTTGGTCAAACGGTCAGATATCAAATCTTCACTTAAAGTATTAATTCTCCCTTATTAATCAAATATTTTACTCAGTAATGTATCTGTAAAGTAACTACAGTTTAATAAGTTTATTTATACAGGCTAGCACGCGAGCTGCATGTGATTATTGAGTACATAATGCACTTCCATAACCCACAATTTATTAAATCAAAATCTATTTCTTAGACACTATAATGCATCATTATTTCTAAGCAATAATTCCCAATCAGTGTAAATTTGTAATCATCAATGAGAACTGCGCGTCGGAAGATATATACAAATTAAATTCATAAAGAAAATTGTGGACTATGTTAGGAAATTTACAGCTCATTTTGACAAATAAAGCATATATAAATCTTTTTTCGGTGGAAATTAAAAAGCATATAAAATTGTCAACCATATGGGAGCCATTCTTTCTTGCTGTCATGCAGTACTATTATCATTATATATCCGTTGGCTTGTTTTTTTTCGCCTGTCAACTTATTTTTCCTATTTTCTCCAACTATAATAAATTTATGGTTACCGACAAAAGAAGATTAGAACTCTGTAATGAAGGATAAGGTATCCATAAATTGAGTAATTTAGTTAATATAAAAAAATTAAAGTATGAAGAATGGTATTCGAATATATGACACTTTTTTTGTCATTATTGGAGTATATGATACTTAAATTAAACAATAATCTACTTTATTAAAAAAAAACTAAACAATTGTCTAACTAATTTAAAGAATTTGATTGATGACTTTTTAAGTATTTTTTTCTCATATCAAACAAATTTCCAGGCGCGTTGTGCGGCTTTTTCTCTGGTAAAATTGCGCTAAATAATGTAAAAAACAATAATAATATATAGTTTATAATAATAATAATTAATTATGCAACCTAGAATTATAGCCGTTTCTCATCTGTCTCTCTCTCTGCCTCGTCTCCTTCCTTTATAGCTTCTAGTTTCTCCCACTCCGTACTCCTTTTTCTCGAATCTGATAATGTAAATCCAGAAAATAGAAATTTAAACAGAAATTGTTTATAAACAAAGAATTTAAACGACATTGTTCGTTGCTCTGCTCAGAAACAAAGAAAGAAAACAGCAAAAAAGAAGTTGCGAGAAAGAGAAGAAAATGGATTTGTTAAAGATCCTGTTTCTGTTCCTCGTGAACTTAGGTTTCTGCTTCGCTGCAGATCCGTATTCTTTCTATAACTTCGAAGTCTCCTACATTACCGCTTCTCCACTTGGTGTTCCTCAACAGGTTTCTTATTCCCTTCTTTTCTAGATCTTTGATTTCTTTTACTGTTTCTTATGAAATCTTGAAGTTAATTGATAAAAGTTTGAACCTTTCTTGTAGATTTATCCACATTTTATTTTCTCTAACCCCTTAAATCTAGAGATTTACTCTTAGTTTCAATGATCTAACTCTCAAGAATAAGCTAGAAATTTTTGATAAAGTTCGTATCTTTGTTTGTCGGTGTTGTTAAATTCAGATTTGTCAAAAGTTCCAATCTTTTATCTCTTCCTGATTGTCAATAATACTTTGAAAAGGGGTTTTGTTCTAGATTTATCCTTTTTTCACTTAAATTCCACCTGAATTATAGCCTTTAGATTGAAAAAAGTTTCAGTCTTTTTTTTTTAACTCCCAGATCCAACTGTAGAAAAAGCGAGCAGTAGATCTAAAAAACAAAATTAGGGTTCTATAATCAATCTGTTTTTTTTTAACTCTCTGCTATTAAATCAGGTCATTGCTATAAATGGAAAGTTCCCTGGTCCTACAATCAATGTGACGACCAACGAAAATCTGGTCGTCAATGTCAGAAACAAATTAGACGAGGGACTTCTTCTTCATTGGTAAGAAACCATTAAAAAAGAAAGAGACTTTAAAACATGTGAAGAATAAAGAAGAAACATTTTCATTAAGAGTTTTTGGTGTTTTTACAGGAATGGAATCCAACAGAGACGTGTATCGTGGCAAGATGGAGTCATAGGAACAAATTGTCCAATACCACCAAAGTGGAATTGGACTTATGAGTTTCAAGTGAAAGACCAAATTGGGAGTTTCTTCTACTTCCCATCTCTACATTTCCAAAAAGCTGCTGGTGGTTTTGGTTCATTCATCGTCAACAACAGAGCTGTTATTCCAATCCCTTTCTCTACTCCAGACGGCGATATCACCATTGTCATTGGTGATTGGTACACTAGAAACCACTCCGCTTTGAGGAAGGCTTTGGATGATGGTAAAGATCTTGGTATGCCTGATGGTGTTCTCATTAACGGCAAAGGACCTTACCAATACAATCGTACTCTTGTTCCTGATGGAATCGATTACGAAACTATCACTGTTCATCCTGGAAAAACTTATAGAGTTCGTGTGTCGAATGTGGGAATCTCGACGAGTTTGAATTTCAGGATTCAAGGACATAACTTGGTTCTTGCGGAATCTGAAGGATCATACACAGTTCAACAGAACTACACTAGCTTGGATATTCATGTTGGACAATCTTATTCCTTCTTGGTTACAATGGATCAGAATGCAAGTGCGGATTACTACATTGTCGCTAGTGCTCGGATTGTTAATGAAACTATATGGAGAAGGGTCACTGGAGTTGGAATCTTACATTATACCAACTCTAAAGGCAAAGCTAAAGGTCACTTACCACCTGGACCACAAGATGAATTCGACAAAACTTTCTCCATGAATCAAGCAAGATCCATCAGGTTTGTATTAATCAATCAAGTTTCAAACTTTTTGTTTTGTCTTTGAAAAGCTGAAATTGAATGTTGTTGTTGTTGTTTTTGTAGATGGAATGTATCAGCGAGTGGTGCACGTCCTAATCCGCAAGGATCGTTTAAATACGGTTCGATCAATGTAACAGATGTCTATGTGTTGAGGAATATGCCGCCTGTGAAGATCAATGGGAAAAGAAGAACAACTCTTAGCGGTGTCTCGTTTAAGAATCCTTCTACGCCTATTAGACTAGCTGATAAGATGAAGGTTCATGGAGTTTACAAGCTCGATTTCCCTAAGAGACCTTTAACCGGTCCTCCTAAATGGACGACTTCGATTATCAATGGCACTTACAGAGGTTTCATGGAAGTCATTCTTCAGAACAATGACACTAAGATGCAAAGCTATCACATGAGTGGCTACGCCTTCTTTGTCGTCGGGTGAGTTACTTACTTCTCCTCCATTCTTGACACTGCAAAGTCTCTACCTTTCTTGAATTGGCATTGAAGTGTTTCTTGAAACTGTTTTGTTTTGCAGAATGGATTATGGAGAGTGGACAGAGAACAGCAGAGGAACGTACAACAAATGGGATGGTATTGCGCGGTCGACTATTCAGGTAAATAACTCAATCACACTGTTACGAATGTGAATGCAAAGGTGAACAAACAATCAGAGGACTTAAAGGATCCACTCTGGGATTATGGCAGGTGTATCCAGGGGCATGGTCAGCGATCTTGATATCTTTGGACAATCCTGGAGCTTGGAATCTAAGAACAGAGAATCTTGATTCGTGGTATCTCGGACAAGAAACGTATGTTAGAGTGGTTAATCCAGACGAAAACAACAAAACCGAATTCGGGAAGCCTGACAATGTTCTTTACTGTGGCGCTCTCAGCAAACTCCAAAAGTAAGAAACTTTATAAAAAAAAAAAAAACACTTTTTCTTCTTTTAAAGACGATGAACTAAAGTTATGTTCTTGATTTGTGGTTGTTTCAGGCCACAGAAGATTTCATCAGCGGCGTCGAGGAGCATTGGATTTATGAAACTTCCAATGGTGGTAGTAATGGCTTTGGTGATGATGCTTCTGCGTTGAAATGTAATCTGAGAGAGGGTTTGTTGTATTTTCTAGGGTTTTGTTGATATCGAATCTGAGAGATGATGTTTTTCGTCTTCTTTACGTTTCCACTTTCCACAGTTCTTCTATTTGGGGGTTGTTGGATTTCTCTGACTTATTTTTTTTTTTTGGATTTGATCTGTTGTTGTTTTATTCTTTTCCGGGGATTTTATTATTTGTCAAGACAAATATATTCATTGAAATGTTGAAATTCTAAGCTTTGGTACTTTAGAGAATTGCTTTTATTTTATTTTATACCAAAAATAACAAGTTCGACCATTGTGGCCCAAATTTTGGTCATGTTAGATTGGGTATATAGATTGATATATATATGCAAACTGAGAAAACAGGTTTTTTCCGGCTCTCATAAAATTATCATTACTCACTAAAGTTATGATATAAAATTACTTTAAGAGTGAATCACCTTAAATGTTATTTTGAATCTTCAGAGCGTAGTTAATGTTTCAAGTATGGACGAAACGGCTTGGATACGAGATGAAAGTTATGTTTGGACTTTCTCTTGTTGTGGTTGGGGTAGTTTTACTTATGTATTTGCTTAAGTACATAAGTAAAAGCATTTGTATGGTAATGAATTAGGCTATATTTAAGTATAAACCCTTCAATTTTATAGTTTGAGAAAAGATCTTTTGTGTTGTGGTTAGAAGATTCTCTTGACATACTTGTGTATTTTTGTTGTATCTTTCTTTGATGGGGTTGATAATATTCGAAAATAAAGGTATGTATGTGAGTGAATTTGTGAATGGATAATATGGTGGTAGAATTATCTAGTTAATAACTATGAAGAATGAAATGTGGATGAACTAGGATAGAGTTTGATATAAATTTAGAAGAAGATCGTCTATCTCTTTGAACTAGCCGCCGTTCAAGACTCAAATTCAGATTTAGTCGCCGATCGACACGCGGCGGCTTCTAAAGCATTGGCGTCGGCCTCTAGTCTTCTTTAGCTACCTTTTCCTTTCACTAAAACGGGTTATGGTAGTGTGGTGGTGAAGCGGAGTGGAGACGGTCTCTGGTCTGGTTCGGCTTTGATTTACAGTTTTTGGCGGTATACCTCTTAGTGGCTTTGCTTCGCTTAAAGGGAGATCGCCGCCGGTGATGAGAACTGCCGGATCTGGCATTCCTTGAGCTTAGTCGTCGTCTGGATCTTCGGAGAAGGAAAGAGGCGTCAAGACTTTAAAAGTTCCGCTAACTTTGTCATGAGCTGTTTTTCCGGTCACGGTCAATAAGTCTTACTGCTTCGTCGGTGAGCCTCACCGGTCGGTTTCCAATTTCCTCCTCACACACTTCAACTCGCTTTCGTCTCCTCCATCGATTTTTCTGCAAGTCTCCACGATTCATAACAAATTGAGTCTCCGGTGTGCTACATGAGCTGTCACCAATTACCCTGTGGAACTTGACGACTACTTCCAGTCTTTTGTGGTTTACTAAGGCCTCTCATTGTGGTAAAATTACGGATAAGGCTCTGCCTCTTTTGATCTTCTTTCATCCCGCCACGGTATTGGTGGCTGCGAGAACAAAAGGAACTAGAGACGGAGGTCGGCTTTTCTAGGTCGAATCTTTCAAGTTGGAAACTATATGTTTCCTCTTTCATAGATTTCTCTTTGCTCTGTACTCGTTGGGTCGGCTTGTTTGTAGTTGTGAGGATAGTATAATATGCCTTCAGTGGTTTTCGGCTTGATCCAGTGGCGCTTAGTGGTAGTGAATAAGGGGTTTAGACTCGTTTCTTTGTCTAGCAGATGGTTATAGATCTTCGAGGTATCGCAGGTTCTTCCTCTCCGGAAACTCGTCAATCTCATCCTTTTCTGATCTCCGCAAAATGATATATTGTGATTTTTATGGTTTTAGAGTCTTTTATAGGTACCAGATGGCTAATATAAAGCTTGGAGCACTTGGAGTAGCTTGGACCAAAGTGGAGCAGAAATGATGATTGTGGAGCTTTTCAAGAAGATTCCAGAATATGTTTAAGGAGTGCATTCGATGCACACATGATTTCCTATTCTGAGTTTTTCCTTATTTTACAATTTGGGCTTTGTTGTTTCCTTATTTTGAGCCCCATATTTAGCCACGACTTTGAGGATATTAAAAAGAGTTTTTAGGTTTAGTTTTTCATAAGTTTACTTTTGCTTTTGGAAAGAGGACTCTTGTTCTTGTGAGTTTTGCAACATGATACAAAACCCGGATTTTTTGGAGAAGACTTCTTTTACCCTTTCTCTTGTTTTGATTTCTTATGAAATCCTCTTTATCAATCATCTATGTGATTTCTCAAACCATGAGCGAGTAATTCATTAGTTAGGTTTAGGGATTCAAATGATTTATGAATCATAATTAGGGTTTTCACAACTAGGGGAAATTAAGAGATCTTCAATTGATATGAACTTATCTATATAGATATAGCCTGATTACCTAGATATAAGTCATAGATTAATTAGTAAAACGGAAGTGGAATTGATTAATTGGAACATATATTAAGCAAGTGATTCTAGTTGAAAATGAATTTGGACTAGATAGCTTGTGAACTAAGAAAACCTAATTGAATGCATGCTTTACCTGTTAGATTACTCAAATAAATTTGGTAGTTTAGCTAACTAGGCATAGTTAGAGTTTCGCAGCGGAAGCTGGTTCTCTATAGAATTGTGTTTGTGTTTTAGAACAATTCTTAGTTAGATTCCCTAATAGATTTCCGCTTTGATTCAGACATCCCGCAGAAATTCCGAGACCTAGCGTTTTCCCAAATCAGTTTAACAACTTAAAAGTCACCGCGTTTCATTCTTACTATTTTTATATTAATATTTGATTGTCTAGCTTAATTTGAAACTAGAAATTATTGAGTTCTTAAGAGTCTCTGTGGATTCGATCCTGATTTACTACAGCTGCACAACTGTGCACTTGCAGTTATTTAGGAGTAAAAATTTTTTTACATCACAAAGACGGAAGTTGAGTCGTTGCAGATGAAGGAAGAGAGATGGATTCAAACTCCCATTCATGGCGAGATATTCTCTAACGAAGCTCAACCTGGATGAACTGTATAAGGAAATATTTCAGAATGAATTGGGTAAAGCTAGAGGACGACTAACAATTGTGACGAAATTCTTTGGTTCTTCTCTTTGGTTTGAAGCTTTCACTACTCGTTGTGATGGTCTCAAACGTCTAGGTTTCATCAGGCTTATTGGGTCGGATGTGGAGTCCACTGTTAGATTTGGGCACAGACTCATGGCAGGATATGGAAACTCCATTAAGAGTGATTTCTTGTTTGGAGTATGTTTTTAATTCACCGTGAAGGTTTGAAGACTTGGAACTCCCTATTGGTCCTCAAACCCGCTCTAATCAAATCCTAGGATCAACTCTCTTTTCTTTTTGTTTTCAGCCTATATCTATTTATTTCAGTTTACTGCCTATTGATAACAATCTGGGTAATTGAGTAACGATCTCGTGTGACCAGATAGGTGTTTTTTATTGAGTATGCGTTGGTTTGAGTTGACAGTGAATTTTTTTTTTAGGTGATGTATATATTTGTTTTTATTTAACTATTAATTAATAGTTATTCAGGAAGATCTGGAAAATAGGGGTGTGATTGGTAGAAAAAAGAAAAAATGAAAGTAATTAAGGGGAGAAAAATTGAGAAAAAAAGAAAGAAAAATGAAAACATATTTTACCATGTTCCTCTAGATTTTATGAAGGAACATTTTTAACCAAAACCACCTAAATTTCTCTTCTTCTCAAATCATTTCCTCCAATTTTTCCTAATTGGTAAACAAAAACACGGACCCAGCAAAAATAAATTTATGTCAAAATATTTCCGCCATCTGATACAACCAATGACTACCTAGGTCTCGATAAAGAAGAAAAAGTGACAGACAGATTTTTTGTGTGAAAGAAAAGTAGTAAAAAAAGAAAGAAAAGAGGAATACAAAGAATTTTTGTTTATTTGGAGTGATTTTTTATTTTTACATTATCCAGAAATATATTTACTTAGTTTAAATTAAAATGGAAAATATGTGAATACAAATTGTGGAAAAATAGTTTTATGTCTATTTTACATAAAAATAGTACTATCCGAGTAAAACTAGACTAGAGCATATTAGGATAGTAATTTTTGAAAATATTAATACTAGTTACTACTAATTAGAGTAATTTTCACATAAATTTTAAATTACTAAAATGGATCAGATGATAAATAATTTTTTCTCTATAGAATCCCATAGCTAGTTTACATATAAAATTTGACGCAAAGAAGGAATTGTGATGCTAGGATTTTAACTGATTTTTTTTAATATATCAATACATTCATATATATATATATATATAAATAATAAAAGAAATGGAAAAGAGCAATAATGATGACAAATACAAAAGAGGTCCCAACCAAGGTGATGACGAGTGAGGTGGAGATTAGTTAGTTATCTTTTCTTTGGATTTCAGCTTTTGTCTCTCTGACAACTCCAGCTGGATTCTCTCTGTATTTTTCGTCCCTTTTCTATCTTTGTCCTCGCTTATTATTTGCTCTAATTTGCCAGTTTTGAAAATGAAACAAGAAACAAACATTTCATCTCTGATAAAGTGATAAGTGAGAAATGTCTCGTGGCCTTTGTAAATTACAAAAAATAAAATAAAAAATGGAACCATTATAATCTCACAAACGGGTTCGATCGACTCAAGACAAAGCTAAATATTGACCTGATTGGTAACCATATTACAAAACCTTACAATTTATAATGCTAAAACAATAATAATCAATCAAATAGACATTAAAACACAATATTACAAATATAGCTATTAAATTGGTTCGAAGGAAGAAAACATAAACGATGGAGAGGATTTTTTTTCTATTACTTCAAGGCAAGATCACAATGACGTAACATACGTTTAGTGAAATATTTCTCATTAAAAGTGTCTAAACCAATTTGAAAACCATAAATGAATCTTCTTTGACCAGATAAACTTGATGGTTAGCTTTGATTTTAAGTGTGTGCGATTTTCCATCAACCCTAATTGAGAGGAACTTAATTGAAAAATTTAATTATCTTGTATAAGTTTTGGTGACTTGTTTATGGATAAATAAAAAAGTTTGAATTTCTCTTTAGTATTTTTCTACAATTGTGTTAAATCTAAATGATTTCTTCCTTTTTAACCAAACTTTATTTCAAACCAAATTACTCTTTGAAAGATACTTAGATATTTTCCATGGCAAACTTAACAAAAAGTATTAGGATTTGAACTAGAAGGAATGAATTCCATGTAGATGCTTGCTTCAGCCTAAATTAGCCCTATCATAGGATAGTAGCACAAAATCCAAATGTTTTAAATAAAGAGGAGAAAGATAATGAAAACTGAATAAGAAGAGCATCAGTGATGATAAGTATCCTATGATTTGAGTTCAAAGTGTTTGTAGTTTGAAAAAGAAATTGAAAGAAAACAATAAAGTGAATGAGAAAAAAATAGAATAAAAAAACTCTAACTGGTAAAATTCTAAGTAGATAAATCTTCTAGGTTCATGCATGGAATTTTCAGATTCGAGTTCAAAGTGGTTTATTAAGTCCTAAAGAAGCAATACGAAACTTAATGTAGCAGATATGGAGAACTCGTTCACATTTTTTAAGCACAACTAATTCTGGATTAAAGAATAGAAGCCACATCAAAAAATAGAATGCCATTTGGAGTCAAGATACCGAAAAAACGGCGTCCATTTACCGTTTACTGTTACCGTGAAGTGAAACGACATCGTTTCCTTTTGAACCAAAATAACGGTAAAAAAAAGTCCCAACTTTTTATGAATTGCCAAAAAAAAGCACTATTTTTTTTAGTGGCAAGAAAAGCATGAGTTATCGTTGACTTCCCAATTTATTCACAAACTTTACGTTAACTTGCCAAATTAAGCACGCCTAGCAATTCGTACACCCCGAGGTACTTGATCTTAGCCGAAAAGAAATCGATATTGACCTTGGATTAGGAATACCATACTTAATTGGTTTTTCTAATAGTAGTCCACTTGAATTTTTCTTATGTCGACCTTGGATTAGGAACATAATGGATGATGTAGGGATTAACGCTTTACCACTCTCTTGATAATATGAAAAAATTCTATTTACAGGTAAAGGTAGTACATGATCGTGAATGTGTTCGCACAAATAAGGTCAATAATTACGTTTTTATCCTTTCAATAAGCTTAAAATGTAGGAAGAGTAGTTAAAGAGAGCTAAATGGTCTCACTAAACCGTAGAACCAATTAGTGGAGTGGAGTCCCGGACAATTTTACATTATCTATTAGATCTTTGGGTTTCCGATTGTTTGTTTCGGTATCATGGATCATCAACATTCTGCGTAAACTCGGTACTCTAACCTCGACTGGTGACATGGCCTCCATTCCATGGGAAAAAGAGAAAGGGGTTTGTCCCGAGGCACTTTGGGGGGGTTGTTCTGTGAAACCGAATGACCCCGTCTAGTTCTTCCGACCAATGTTCTTTTTTACCTCAGAAGCGTTTTCGTACCCCTTCTACGGTTGTATTATTAGTAGTCTCGGCTTGGGCGTTACCCTGAGGGTATCTCGACATAGTTTTGTTAAGGCGAATTCCCCACTTTTCGTAGAAAGTTTTGAAGTTGTAAGATATGAACTGTGAGCCATTATATGTCACTATCTAGTAAGTGATATTGTGCCTACAGACGATGTTCTTTCAGACAAACTTTTCGGCCTCCTCGTTTTGCACCTATAGGAAGACCTTTCTCTCTACCCATTTAGTGAAGTAATCGGTCATGACTAGAAGGAACCTTTTTTCGGTTGTCGATTTGGGCATCGATTCCAACGACATCCATTACCCAACGCATAAGGGGGTACATGGGTAGTGACGCCATAAGTATCGGTTTGTGCGTGAATGATCGGAGCATGCCTCTGAAATTTTTGCATCAGGTGGTGAAGGTATCACAATCCGCCATCATAGTCAGCCAACAATAGCCTAGGCATCTCTGATTGATAGCGAATTCCCTGCCCCGCGTGATTCTTTCCTTCTCTAAAATGAGTTTATGCCATCACTTTGTCTGCTTCTTTTGTGCCTATGCAATTAAGCATGAGTCCACCAACATACTTTTTTAAAAATGCATCGTCAATCATCATGTATTGAGCAGCTAAGGTTTTCAAGCAGCGAGCTGCCCGTTTATCTTAATGAACTTCTCCATCCTTAAACTATCGGAAGATTTGTGTCCTCCAATCCTCAGCTCTATTCCGAGAGGTTTCAGTAGTCCGATTTCTTCTTCCTCGGGTTCCTCCGTATTGTAAATAATACATGACGTAATTCCTTTAAGCTCGATACTCGGTCGCTCAATGGTATTTACATGTATTATCCTTTGAAGATCAGAGTCGGAAGCTGAAGTGAAGGCTGGCAGTGAATCTGCAGTTGTATTCTCACTTCAGAGGATGCGTTTTAGGTCAAAGCTATCAAAAATATTTACTAAAAAAATTGACTACCTTCAGATTTGCATCAATCCAATCATTTTTTTCCTCGAATTCCCCGCTAAATTGATTGGAGAGGAGTTGTGAGTCACATTAAGCTTGGAGATGTCGAGCGCCAAACATTTTGGCCAACTTAAGACCGGCGACGAGAGCCTCATACTCAGCTTCATTGTTAGAGGCTTCAAAGGAAAAACGGAAACTTTGCTCCAACACTTCTCTAGTGAGAGGCTTAAGCCAAATTCCGATTCATGCTCAGTGTCGAGAGGATGAGCCGTCAACGAAGAGAGTCCACCGTTTTTTCTTTGGTGCCAGCTAAGACTTGAGATTTTATACTGGCTTTTCTTCGATATTTGATATTATATTCACTAAACTAGATTGAACGTTTAGCTAACTGTGTTGAAAACTGTGTTTAATCTACGACCCCATAATCTGCGAGTTGAATTACCCGCAAGCAAACTGTGTTTAATCTACGAAATAGCCACAGGTTTTTCGTGGTCACTATTTAGTTACTAAATAACCACGAATTGCTAATCTGTAGCTATTTAGCCATATATTATCCCTTGCTATATACAATAAGAGATTAGGCACGGATTAATCCCTTGCTACATATAATCAGAGAATTGTCATAGATAAACCCCTTGCTATGTTTAGCTAGGGATTAACCACAGATTAGCTATGAATCCTATACAAAAAATTCGAATTTTTTTGGTTCAATTCTTCAAATTTCAATTTTTTTTTTCAAATAGCCACTAATTAGCTCCGGATCAAATCTGTTGCTAAAAAAAATCGAAAAAATTCGGTTGAATTCTCCAAATTTCAAAATTTTTTTATATAGCCACAGATTAGCAAGAAATTATCCGTGACTATTTTAAATAAAAAATATTCAGAGTCTTCTTATTCTCACTCTATTTTATCCTCTTCTTTATTCATCTTCTTTTTCTCCTCCTCCGCCACGGACCTCATCCTCTTCCTACGCCATGAATCTCCTTCCCATCCTCCCCATCCCTCGTTTCTCCTTCTCCTCTTCTTCCTCCTTCATCATTTCTTCTTGTCGTCCTCCATTGTTTCTCCTTCTCCTCTTCCTCCTCTTTCTATTCTTCTAATTTTTTTTGTTAAATCTATCTAGATCCGTCGCCAGATCCACCACCGGTGCAACCATCAGATTTAGAAAGGTTTCAATTTGTATTTAATATAAAATCTATCTAGATTTGCCACCCAGAGTCACCATTGGAGCCATGGTCGGATCTAGGTACGTCGTACTTTTTCATTTTTATTTTTTTAATAGTCACAGATTAGTCACTGATTATCCCTTGCTATATAGACACATATTAGCCACATATATTCCCTTGCTATATATAGCCACAAATTAGTCACTGATTATCTCGTGCTATATAAAGCTTATGTATTATGGATTTACCGGTTTTATACCATGATATATGTTTTTTGAAAGAGTCTTTCTAGTATGTTTTAGGCATTTACGTAGGTTTTACAAGTAAAAGATGTTTTGGAGCAAAAATAACTAAAGTAAAGAGATTTGGAGCAAAATTAGCAAAGGAGATGCACAGACAGAATGTGGAGCTCAGAAGTCGGACAATTTTTGACCCATTTATCCGATGAACCAATGGACGATTTATATATCAATCTGTAGGTACGAGAATTAGATTTCATCTCCAATTTGAATCAATCTTATTTAACATCTAAAGCCCAAGATATGCACGTTTTACTAAAGATATATTATTTTAGCAAGATTTACTAAACTGACCCGTTTAACTCCAATGAAGCCCGACTCAAGTTTTAAGTAGGTTCTACCCTATTAACGACCTAAGAAGCTATAAAAAAAGATCTCCAGAAGCAGAGGAAGCCACATTCCACATGACCGCAACATCAATCATAATGATCCTAAGAGTTTACTTGTTTCAATTTGTTCTCTTGTTTTGTTAATAGATCTCTAGGTTTTACTTTTTGAGTTTTGTTCTTTTGAGACTCTGAATAAGTGAAAGAGGCTGTTATTACTCATTGAGATGCACGAACCTATGATCTTCTATTGTCTAAAACACTCTTACATGCAATTCATTAATCCGATAATGATTTGTATTACTGTTTCCACGTATGAGTAGTTTCATTGTTAGATCTAGGGTTTTCAATAGGGTGTTCAAAGGATCATTAATACGGTTTTTATTTGTGGAATAAGCCACAAGATTCTTCATTACAAATTGTGCTTAACACTTAGAAGTGATATCATGAACCACAACTTTTGATGGTGGGATTTTCAGTCCTGATCAATAGCTTGGAAATAATTGAGATTTTGTTCCTGCCCATCTTTCTCTAATTACGGATTAGGTCATAAGTCCACTCAATATGATTATAACGCTCGGCCCAGATGATCGATGGATATCTCGGTAAAGATTGGTCAGATTTAAGTGTCCAAAGCGGGGGTATAAACTACTTCGTCCAAGGCCAAAGTCTAAACTTGGACAGAATAAGATCAAATCTTATCACAGATTCTCTAATTCCGGAAAAATGGAATATTTCCATTTTTCCGAGATTAGCCCATGGGTTTAGATAACCGACTACAGAGATATATAAATACATATCCCCTTCACTAAAATCGGTATTCAGAATCTGGGAGAAGAATTACTAGCAAACTTAGGATTAATACTTCTCTATGATAAAGTTAACTCGACATTTCGAGTTAACACCCTTGTAATCAATATCAATAATAATACATCTTTTTCCGAGGAATCTTTTGTCTTTCTTATTTACTTAATTTACTCCCAGAAAAACCCCCTTCTAATTATAAATAATTAGAAGTTGAACCCAATATCAACATTTGGCGCGCCAGGAAGGGTGGACATTTTTGAGTAAAAGGCAAAAGAAACCTCTAAAAAAACGAGATGGCGGACACACAACAACCACATTCGGAAGAACGTAGGGATGGAAAGCTCGCTGTGGTAAGTGACGAAGAAGAAGATACGGGGGTTCAAAACAATCCTCGTCAGGCTAGGGATTCAGCAAGAGCTTTGTTCGAGAACCACGACCCCATAATCTGCGAGTTGAATTACCCGCAAGAAACGCCCAACCAAATCTGTGGGGAAGGATTCGTAACCCCGATTAATCAACAACCGAAGCTCTAGCAGCGAAAACTCAGAATTCTCAGAAACGACCGAGTGTATCATCAATACCTCGACCCATCTCTCAATCAGGCGAGCAACCTCCAACAATGCCATCCTCGAACAACAGACAAGAACGGTCGACAGCCAATCAAATTCACAACGAGGTAGGGATAGCGACCCCTAAAACAGGAAACAAAAAGCATTGGTAAAAACGGATCAATAACGCGAGGATTGATTGACAAAGTAATTTAGTCACCAGCACCGAGTTAACCGAAGCCTAATTGATCAAATTGCAAGTATGTCAGAAGAAATTCAAGCCTCCAGAGTACAAAATTATAATCGATCTCCTGGAGCAGTCCAAGTCCGACCTCTGCGAACTGATTCTCAACGGATAACATTCGAAGATGATTGAAGTGGAGCTATAGAACCTAGGACCCCAAATTCAACTATACGCCGAGGTCCAAAGTCTAGAGATAAAAATACACGGGCTTTGAGTACTGACCAATCAATTGTTATTTAAAAAGAGAATTAGAAGAGATGCGATCATTGGTTCATAAGGCAACAAGCGTAGCTCCGGAAGTGGACCAGTTGTTGGCAGAAAAAGAAAGAAGTCCTTTCACGTATAACATCACATGTGCACGAGTACCGCTCAATGATAAGTTAAGGCTCCCAACTTATGATGGAACCGGAGATCCAGCGGTTTACATGAGGGCCTTTTTGGTAAAGGTCGGAAGAGCCAAATTCCAAAGAGGAGAAGAAGACGAAGAGAGATGCCAGCTTTTCCTCGAGAGTTTAAGGAGGGATGCCTAGGCATGGTTTACAAGTTTACCTCCTGATTCAATCAGTTGTTTTTCTTAACTTCGGGAAGCTTTCTTTAAACAATATATGTTGCACATAGAGCAACAAGCCACCACCTCAGATCTCTATGCAGTAAAACAAGGACCGAGGGAACCGCTTCGATATTTTATTAAAATATTCAAGGTAATTTATTCGCATTTAAGGATAGACGATGATTTGGCAATTGGAGCATTTAGCACAGCAATTTGGTATCAGTCGACGTTTTGGGATGAGTTGTCAGCCCGTCCTCAGTCGATGAATGATGCGTTTCACCGGGCAAATATTCATATAAGAATTGAAGAAAATTTTTCCAAGCTTGCAAAAGCACATGGATCTGTAAAAGTGATTAAAAAGACAAAACATGAGGAGAAGGGCGAAGGACGACATAATGAAAGGGATCAACCTCGGAAGGATAAACCAAAGTCAGAAATATATTTTTCCGTGACTGATCCACATAAAAAGAAGTACACATATACTCGAGAACCTAACACTCTAGCTCTTCCGTGGTGCAAATATCATAAAAGACCGGATCATAAAACCGAGGACTGCAAAAAATTGAAGAATCACTTAATGGCTATCCGATTTGAGCAAGATCGAGAAGAAGAGAAGCGTAAAGCAAGGGAGATGGAGGAGAAGCAACCTCCTCTGGAAAATAACGAAGAGATGGAAGAAGAAGAAATCTTGCCCCCACCTCCACCAACTCAAAGAAGAAAGATCAATATGATAATGGGCGGACTTGCGAATTGTGAAGATTCTGTCCGATCGATTCAACAAAGCATTTTTAAGTTGTCCGCAGATCAGATTCCTAGCAGTACTACTCTCCAGTTGATGTTCACTATCAAAGATCTGAAAGGAATAAATACTCCTCACAACGATCCACTTGTGATCGAACTACAGATTGGCGACTGTGATGTTAAAAGAATTTTAGTTGACACAGGAAGGTCGGTAGACGTAATATCTTTGGATACTCTTTTGAAGATGGAAATTAGGGACCAAAAGATAAAGGCTCGAGTAAAGTATTTAAATGCTTTTGGTGGAGATACAGTTTCAACTGTCGGTACCGTTAAACTTCCGGTATTGGCTGGAGGAGTGACAAATATAGTAAAGTTCGACGTAGTAGAAAGAGCTACCATCTACAATGCAATTTTTGGTACTCCGTGGTTATATTCTATGAAGGTAGTCCCATCTACTTATCATCAATGTTTGAAGTTTCCATCCCCGAAAGGATACTTTACGATTTGAGGTGATCAAAAGATGGCACAAAGATGCTTTGTAACGGAAAACAAGCTCCGCCGAGGAACTCAAAATCAAGTGAAAACTTCGAATCAATCTCTCGGTGTGGTTCCTCTGAACAAGCATAAGCCGACATCAGCTGAAATCCTGGCTGAACTTTCCGAAAGAGAAAAATACTTAGGAAGGTCAATGAAAAAAGGTTGAAAGAGAGAGCTTACTTTCTCCTCTTAGGAAAAAAAAAAAAAAAAAAACTAAGTTATCTCGGTTTTCGAGATAGTCAACAATTATCCGAATGTTGGAACTACGTGTGGCTTGATCCTTTCCAAGAGTACGTAGGCAGCCTTTCACGAGGTTCAACTACAACATCATAATAAATTTCGGTTCTATAGTCAAGAAGTTCGTACAACTCAACTATATTTAACCAAAATTTACACAATTCAGTATGTCAGAACCTTGATCACGTTCTCAACAAAAATTAGGACATTTCGTCTTAAAAAATATAAAATTACCTAAGAGAATTGCAGAGCCTGATAGAGCAAGGCCGAGAGATTAAAGGGTATAAAAAATTTTACTTACACATTCTTTGCCGAATGCAAAAGTTTGACAGTTAGTCTGATAAACTAGGAGTCATTGTTAAACTTTCCTTTAAACAAATGAATAAGAAAAACTCGCCTTATTTGTTCTGCTCTTTCTAGATTTCGAAGTTAAACTTTGAAGTTTCGAGTAAACATTCTAAAAATAAAAAACATAAATCGGATTCGGTTATAAAAAAAGTCATATTATTAGAATTTTATTATTACAAAAGTATTGGGACTATCTAAACATCAATTTGGAGACTTTAATACAAGTTTATCAGCTCGGATATTAAATTTTTCATCTTTAAACTCCAGAATAGAAACAACACTTGTAAGGGCAAACAATCAACCGCGTTCTCCTTCGACTTCAGCAACATCCGCCTCCGAAATAACACTTTTCTTTTCAAAAATAAGACGAAGGGTTTGGGCGACAACAATAGCTTTTCCGTATTCGTTAACCTTATCAAAAGCTTCAGAATACTTATTGAGGGATTCTCGATCTTTGTCCAACTTATCTTGAAAAATGTTGAGAATTGCATCTCGCACATCGAACTACCCTTTTTGGAAATATTCGGTACACTTGGAGTCCATAATAGCACGGCTGAAGTCTCTCTCTTCCGAAATAGCAAGGATTTGACGTTTAGCTTCAACCAGTTCAGTGGTTAGCCGAAAAGTTGCTTCAAAAATACCGGAAGTTCTCGACTCTTTTTCCGCAAAATTCGTCTTCAGATAACTTAAGCTCTTATCATGGCTTTCAATTTTTCCTCGCGCTTCAGCAAGACCTTTCTCGGCATCAAGTGATCGTCGCTCCAAATCTTCGTTCTCCAACGAAGGATTACAAATCTTCATATAAGAATCGGATAGTCTTTTCTCGTATCGCAGGAACGTTTGACCGATGAAGCCCACATACTAAGAAGTATGATAAAAAAACAGTTCAATATAAAGAAGATAGTAAAAAAAAAAAGGGGGGGGGGTTTAGATCAATTGTTTACCCTAAACATAGAGCAGAAAAGAGCTTCTAGAGTATCCGATTAATGGCAAGTCTAGGGTAGACGGCTATCATAACCACTCACTTTTCGAATAAGTTCGGAGCACTGTTCCTTGTTTTTACAAAGAATATCTGCACCGTCAAATTCAAAGCGGAATTCATGATGTTCCTTCACAGGCTTCGGATAGTCCGCCAGAACAACGTTCTTCTTCTTGGCGGCTTTGGCATTTTGCTTCTTCTTTGGAGGAAATTTTCTTACACTACCAGAAGCTTCTTCGGGGTTAGATCTCTTCATTGTGGGAGAGGGATTACTTTCTTCCCAGCCTTCTCTTCCTTAAAAAAATTCCGAAGTTAGGATTGGTTTGGAGTATAGTTTAAGAAGTTCAGGAAAAACAGACCTGTCCAGTTGACGGCTCTACGGATGTGGATAGGATGAATGTCACCCCACCGAAGTTCTCCTTCATTTTAGAATTTTTTGAATTCTTCGGAGAAATATTGTGGAAGAGCTCTGGAGCTTCTTGGTTTAACTAAAATAATAATAATAATGAAATTCATAGTTAGAATTCGGATGGAGAGAGAAAGAAGAGACCTAGTTTTCTACCAATTATGGTCTTTCAGTTTCGGCAACCTAGAGCGGAGGGTTTATAAATCGAAACTTGGTTAATCCGAACTTAAAAATAACTTTGGAACCAAAATTTGATGGCCGGACGAAGTCCAGTGATTATCTTCCTCTTGGGTTTCATATCAATCTTGAACGTTCCTTTCGGGTTTTTGGCAGATGTGAAACTCGTTAGTTCTTCCAACTTCCAGGAACTCATGTGAACGCCGCATGTTGCAGCAAGAATTAGAAGTCATGTAATGATCTTGACCGAGTTCGGCATCAGTTGAGACATCACCATTCCTCGACGAACACAGTAACTAACCATTAGTTGCAGAATTGGGAACCAAAGATGAGCTTCAGTGAAGAAATTATCGTTGAGGCATATGTAACCCGGCGGCTGAGTCCAGGGTCTTTGGTCAGGTCTTAGAACTACGATTTCAATCTCGTTGGGTTGTTAAGCGCTTTCTTTGATCTTTCTAATCCTAGATTTTTAAAAAGGGAGTGTCCGAAATCTGGTATGTCCGGCCACAAAATTTCGTTCCCGGAGATGGAAGTCTCGGAATCGTTTCTTTTGGCCATTCCTAAAGAAAGAAATAATGACTACTCGGAATAAAACGGAAGGGAGATTAAAGATTACCTCGGAGAGCGAAGGAGTGATTATGAAGAAAATCAACCATAAACTGAATATTATATAAAACTCATAAACAACGGTGGACGCTTCATTTTCTGTGTCAGGTGGGTATAATCCCCTTTTCGAAGTGACACGTCATGAGGAAGGTGAAAGGATTTGAAAGTACCAAGAATCTAGCGCACGCGTCAGAGAAGACCTTTCGTTCTCCATAGTTTTCCCGCCAATATCAATCGACGAAACAAGAAGAAAGAAGGAATGTTTGAGAATTTCGAAAATCAAGATCGTCTACAACCGAGTTTCATTATCAACAAGCTACAGTACTTTATAATTCGCCAACTCTACCCTAGGTTTATCCTCGGACTCTGTCTACTACGTCGAACTTCACAATTTTTGTTACTCCTCCAGCTGATACTGAGAGTTTGATTGTTATGACAGTTGAAATTGTATCTCCTCCAAAAGCAGTTAAGTGTTTTACCCGAGCTTTAATCTTTTAATCCTTGATCTCCATTTTTTGAAGTGTGTTGAGAGATATGACATCTACCGAGCTTCCTGTGTCAACTAGGATCCTTTGGACGTCACAGTCATCAATCTGAAGTTCAATTACAAGTGGGTGATTATGAGGAGTATCGATCCCCTTCAAATCCTCGGTAGTAACCATCAAATCCTTTTGTAGAGTAGCGCTTCGTGGAATATGATATGCGGATAATCTAAAGATGCTTCGTTGAATCAACCGAACAGAATCTTCGCAATTCGCGAGCCCTCCCTTTATCATGTTAATCCTTTTCCTCTGAGTTGGCGGTGGTGATGGCAGGATTTCTCCTTCTTCCGCGTCTTCTCGAGGAAGTTGATTTTCCTCAATTTCTAGTGTTTTACGCTTCTCATATTCTCGGTCTTGCTCAAATCGGATAGCTATTAAATGGTTTTTTAGGTTTCGACAGTCCTCGGTTTTATGACCTGGTCTTTTATGATATTCGCACCACGGGAGGGCCGGAGCGTCAGGTTCTCGAGTATAAGTGTACTTCGACTTGTCCTTCCGAGGTGTATCTTTTTGTAAGTCAGTCACATAAAAATATATTTCTGATTTTGACTTGTCTTTCTGAGGTTAGTCTCTTTCTACTCGTAGTCCTTCTCCTTTCTCCTTTGGTTTCGTATCTTTATTCACTTTTGCAGATCCATCTGCTTTTGCAAGTTCGGCACGATTCTCTTCGATCCTTATATGAGTATTTGCCCAGTGAAACGCATCATTCATGGACTGAGGACGATGAGCTGATAGCTCATCCCAAAACCTCGACTGATACCAAGTTGCCGCACTAAGCGCTCCGATTGCCAAATCATCGTCTATCCTTAGAGGTGAGTAAATCGCCTTGAATCTTTTAATAAAGTCTCGAAGCGGTTCCCTCGGTCCTTGTCTTCCTGCATAGAGGTCTGATGCGGTAGCTTGTTGTTGTAAGTGCAACATGTATTGTTGAAAGAAAGCTTCTCGGAGTTCGGCAAAACAACTTATCGAATCACGGGGTAGACTAGTAAACCAAGCTTGGGTATTTCCCTTTAAGCTCTCAAGGAAAAGCTGGCATCTTCCTTCATCTTCTTCTCCTTTTTGGAACTCGGCCCTTCCGACTTTTACTAAAAACGCTCTCATGTAAACCGCTGGATCTATGGTTCCATCATAGGTCGGGAGCCTTAATTTGTTATTGAACAGCACCCGTGCACGCGTGATGTTGTAAGTGAATAGACTTCTTTCTGTTTCTGCTAGTAGCTGATCGACCTCTGGAGCAGTGCTTGTTGCCTTATGAACCAACAAACGCATTTTTTCTAATTCTCTTTTTAAAATTGCAATTGATTGATCGGTACTTAGAGCCCGTACTTCTTTATATCCAATTCGTGAGCCTCGGTGTACAGTCAAAGTTGGTGCCCTAGGTTCTCTTGTTCCGCTTCGATCATCCTCGAATGTTACCCGTTGAGAGCCGGCTCGCAAAGGCCGGACTTGGATTGCTCCATAAGATTGATTATGATTTTGAGCTCTTGAGGCTTGAAGTTCTTCTGAAAAAATTGCCATTTGATCAATTAAGCTCCGGTCAACCCGCTGTTGATGGCTAAATTTATCTGTCAGCCAGTCCTCGCGTTGTTGTTGTGTTCTTACTAATGCTCTATCGTTTTCTGTTTCGGGGGTTGCTAGTCCTACCTCATTGGAAGTTCAATTTACTGCCGACTGTTCCTGCCCGTTATTCGTAGCTGGCGTTGTCGAAGGTTGTTCACCTGACCGAGAGATGGGTTGAGGTATCGTCAAAACGCTCGGTCGTTCCTTAGAATTCTGAGTTTATGCTATCAGGGCTCTAGCTGTTTGATTAATGGGGGTTATGAATTCTTACTCGCCAGGTGGACTGGACGTCGTTTGTGAATAATTTAATTCACGAATTATGGGGATCCGTTGTGCAATGGTAGCGCGTCTGACTCCAGATCAGAAGGTTGCGTGTCCGATTCACGTCGGGTTCAAAAATCAAGAAAATATTCGGAAATCCCCTACCTAGCGCGCCAAATGTTGAGGCTGGGTTCAACTTCTAATTATTTATAATTAGAGGGGTTCGTTTTTGGAGAATGTTTAAGTAAAAGACAAAAAGGAATCCCCGGAAAAAAATAGTTTTATTGATTATTGCGGTTTACAAGATTGTTAACTCGGAATGCCGAATTAACTTTTATCAAAGAGAAGTGTTAAACCTAGGTTGTCTAGTAATTTTTCTCCCCGATTATGAATGATTTTATTTAGTGAAGGGGGGTGTGTATTTATATAACCTAGTAGTCGGTTATCTAAACCCATGGGCTAACCTCGGAAAAATGGAAATATTCCATTTTTCTAAGATCAAGGAATCTATGATAAGATTCGATCTTATTCTGTCCAAGCTTAGACTTCGGTTAAAATCCGATCATTCTTCACCAAGGTATCCCTCAGTCATTTGGGCCGAGGATTCTAATCCTATTGAATGGACTTATAACCTGATAAATCATCACGAAAAGGTCGGTAGGATCCGAACCTCAATTATCGCCAAACTATTGATAAGGGGTGGTAATCCCACCATCAACAATCCCCCAACATGGCGCGCCAAATGTTGATGCAAGGGTTCAACTTTTAATTATTTCAAATTAAAAGGTTCTCAAAAAGTAAATAAGCAATAGAATAAGGATCACTCGGAAAAGTATGTTTTATTAAGTATTGGAATACAAAATTGCAAACTCAGAATGTCAAACTTGCTTTAATCAAAAAGAGGGGATAAGATGCTCGATGTAATTTCTTAGTTATCCTCTCCGATTGTGAATGTTGTTAAGGGTGAATGGGGGGTATTATATAGGTTGTTGATGCGAGAATTTTTTTCTCCTAAACTAACTGAAAGTGCACAGTTTACATTTGTAACATGAAAGGTTATGGATCTCAAAGAGAACCTAGGAATATCTACAGATTCAGTATTTCAGAACTTGTAAGAGAAAACATGATTAGTATAACTAGTAAAATTAGAACACTAATGCAAATTGGACGTTTCGGCAATGGTTTAATAACGCTATATCTAAGAGAAATCGCAAGAAGTATATATCAAAATAAAATCAATAATCAATAGACTCTAGAACACATAAGGCATAAGTATGTAATTACCAATCTCTTATGAAACTACACATATGAATTAACTACTAGACCAGAAACATTGGTTTTCAATCTAAGAGGATAACACATGCACTAAACATTGATCTGCTTGTTCATGACCTTCCAAGCCAAACATTAGTTTGAACAAGTACGAGATCACCTACTAAAAACCATGTTATGATCTTGCTATAAGATGGTGTATAGAATAGCAAAACCTAAAGATCAATATGCTAAGTGATCAAGTGAGAATATTGTATGAAGTACCATTAAAGTAGAGAGTCATACTGATCATATCATATTCAATGCTTTAGAGATCTATAAAACCATTGAACCCTAAACCTAACAAGTTGTTTACTAGCACATATTAATTTGAGAACACATGCAAGAAATAAACTTCATAAAAATACAGAGGTTCAGATAATCAAACTCTTTATATTGGAATGAAGAAAAAATCACTTATCCCCTTCAAGCTCTTGAACAAGGTTAGAGTAGAAAACCCTAGAAATCTAGAAAGCAAAAGAGTATTTGGTGGCTATGGAGACTGAGGTTGCTTTGATGGTGGATGTGATGGTCGTGCTTCATTTCTGCATCTTAAGGCTCCTTTTATATGTGTAGATGTTGTCATAATCTCTTAAAAACTTGAGTTGGGCTTATTGGAGCGAAACGAGATGGATTTTAAAATCTCGTCAGAGTGACGTGTATTTAGTAATGCGGCTATATATTGGGCTTCAAATGTCCGATCGACTTGATTTAAATTGGAGATGAAAGTTAACTTCCGCGCCTAAAAATTAATATGGAGATCATCTTCTGGTTCGTCATGTAGGTTGGTCATAGGTCGGTCAAATTTTGAGCCTTGATTCTTCCTCTACGCTTTCTTTTTTTGTATAATTGCTCACTTGTTTCCTTTTTACTACCTTTTGCTCCAAAACACATTTTGCTTGTAATACCTGTATAAATACCTAAAACACACTAGAAATACTATAAAAGCACATGTATCATAGTAGAAAACCGATTAAAACCACGATACATCAACTCCCCCAGACTTAAACATTTGCTTATCCTCAAGCAAATATGAATTAAGGTTGTAGGAAAAAGTTTGAAAACATAGGAACCTCATAAGAACACCACATCAAACTTATCTATATATAATCTACATAAAACAAGAATTAACCAAATCAAGAACACCATGTACTTCCCCTAAGCTTAGCAACTTCCCCAAATTCACACCACAATTTCAAAATTCAATCTATCCAAATGTCTTTCATCGCAATTTCAACATCATAGAAGCACTGTCTAAAGAACAAGTTTTTTCCTTTCAATACTAAGATAAGAAAATCTTACTACACATGTTTCTTCACTCTCCCCATACTTATTCATTACATTACTTTTTCATTTTGATTTTTTCTCAAGATCTAGGCGAAAGTAGCATCGCAAAAAATTTTGTTAACCTCACTGTTAACCAAGTTCTCAAAGGTTCAAGCGCATAATGGTATCATAAGAAATTTTTCTAACCGCACTGATCTCGAACTTCTAGTGATGAATAATTGGTGTTCTAAGAAATTTTCCTTTACCTTGTCATTAGGTATTTAAGCACAATACAATTTATTAGCTTTTATCTAAAGGTAGAGCTGGAAACATTAATCACATTAATAATCTTATAGTAGAATTAAAAGAGGACTTAATCTTATAATGAGAAAGTTAAATAACTCAAATTTACATGAATTTCAATATCATGAAACATGGGTGTTTGTGGTAGGTTGATTTACTCCCTGATTTTCCATTAGTCATAAACATAAATCGAATCCTGCAATAATGGTCGCTGAAATCCTTCTAATGTGTTATGTATCATGAATATAATCATTTTTTACCAAAACAGTTTTGACACAATAAAAAAAAGTAAAGTTTCATCAGTAACAGATGTACATCCTCCCCTAAACTTAAATTACACCATTTTGATGTAAAAAAAAAAAATGGAAAGAAGATGAAACTTTGAAACAATGAACTGAAAAGCAAAGTTCGAAAATATACCAGAGAAGTGATGGATAAACCAAGTATGTAAATGGATAGAGCACGGAATTCCACCTGAAATAACCTCAAAAATCGTTGAACTCCATGAAAAATGAGGTAGATATGAAGATTTGAAGTTCTAGGAATTTATGTCCGCCCTGGGCTCATTTGGCATGTGGGTCGGTCAACTCTGCTACACCGTCGGTTGACTCGGGTACTGTTCATCCGTACATATTTCATTTTTTTTGGTTTTTTTTTCTTTCTTTCTGAAAAAACCCTAAATTAAGAGAAAAGCCACGAAAATAAGGTTGTGTACAACTTTACCAATTTGTTGCCTCCCATTGATGCGTTAAGTTATTCACCCAAAATTAACTGCAAGTGCACAATGTACAGTTGTAGTATTTAGGTTATCGATCCCACAGAGAGCTATGGCTAGTTTGGATTCAGATGCAAATGTAACCGAAGTATGACAATTCTAATATGCTAATGACTTTGTGATGTGTTGCAGACTTTAAAAGAAACATTAGATCTAAAGGAAATCAGTTGGGAAAACTCAAGATCACGGTTATTGGTGACTTCTTGAACTCTAAACACTTTAAAATACTAAATCCTATTGGTGTACTAGAAAATAGCCTTTACTTAAATCCCTAAATCTCAAATCTCTTTGGATTGTCGCTGGAAGGAAATAAGCTTTAATGCGAACAAGTTAGATCTGTTCACAAGGTGTCTAAACAAACTCTCGTTTGATTTAGAATGCACCTTGCTCACTATAGACTCTTCCGGCGTCTCTATCTCCGTCTCCGGTAGAAAGATCGACCTTGATAATCTAAAAGTGGTTAATTACGTCACCTCTAAATATGAAACACTGTTTGTAGTGAAGAATCACGTGGCTTATTCCACAAATCAAAACCGTTTAGAATGATCCCTTGTAAACCCTTTGAAAACCCTAGATCTAATGAATAAACTACTCAGACATGGTTTTGTTAAAACAAATCATCTTTTTATGAATGAAGTGCATATAAAACGAATTAGACAATAGAAGATCAGAGGTTCACGAAGCTCTAATGAGAAAGAACACTTCTCTAACCTTCTTCAGAGTCTAGAACAATGATAAGAACAATATCTAAAAGCTAAAACAATGGAAACAAAAAGCAAAGATAAACTTGTATTGCTCTGAGTTCTTGTGGGGTGTCGTGCCTCTTCTAGTGCTTAAGAGGTGCTTATATAGGTCGTGAATGAGTCTTAGGGTCTAGGGTTTTGCGAAAGGTCCGATAAGAAAATCTTCTAAATTAAGTCGGCGTCACAGTCGGTCGACTGCATCTTTGCCAGTTGGTCAACTCGGGGCCCGCAACAATATTTCTTCATTTTGACTCCAAATCTTCTAAGTCTTCTCAATTCACGTGGAAACTTCCATAAAACCTTCTTTCTAGCTCCTTTTGCTCCAAAGTGTCTTTTGCTAGTAAATCCTGCATAAATGCTCAAAACATGCTACAAAGACTCCACAAAACCTACTATATCATGGTAGAAAACCGGTAAAATCCATGATACATCACCCATAAGCACTTATTTATAGTCATTAGCTTGATTATGGATGGATTAGATATATCAAGGTGGTCTTGGTCCATTGGAGTACACAATCGAGGTATCTCCATGATCATGAATGTTTCCACCAATGGGGATTGTGACTCCAGCTTCAAGGTAAGATCTCACATTGTGCGTTACTAAGAATCCTCTAGAATCATCAACAAGGGTATATGAATTTGAGTGAAGCTTACGAGGTGAACGCCTTCTCCTTTTGGAATGTTGCTGAAGTGTGTTGTTTGATGCCTTCTTCTGGTGACAACTAGTAGATCTAGCTGCATAAATGCTCAAAACATGCTATAAAGACTCCATAAAACCTACTATATCATGGTAGAAAATCGGTAAAATCTATGATACATCACCCATTAAGCACTTATTTATAGTCATTAGCTTGATTATGGATGGATTAGACATATCAAGGTGGTCTTGGTCCATTGGAGTACACAATCGAGGCATCTCCATGATCATGAATGTTTGCACCAATGGGGATTGTGACTCCAGCTTCAGGGTAAGATCTAACATTGTGCGTTACTAAGAATCCTCCAGAATCATCAACAAGGGTATATGAATTTGAGTGAAGATTACGAGGTGAACGCCTTCTCCTTTTGGAATGTTGCTGAAGTGTGTTGTTTGATGCCTTCTTTTGGTGACAACTAGTAAATCTAGCTGCTTCTTTGATAGGTTTGTGTGGATTGCCTGTAATCATTGTAAGCTTTGGTTACAAGAGAACAATGTTTTTTGGATCGCGGATGCTGAATATTGGTTAGGTGGTTCAATGCGTCAGTCGACTAGGCATGGGTCGGTCGATTAGGCATGGATCGGTCGACTTGGTTTTTCGATCAGATTTTCTTCCAATTTCTTCCAGCATCACAGGCTCTTCAGTATAGTACTTCTTTTTTAGATAAAAGTATCTCTTTCTCTGCAACTTCTTCCATCGCTTTTTCAGCTTTTTATTAGCACTTATGCTCTCTTTAGCAACTTCTCTCGGCCAAGTTTGTCTCATCCATGGAGGTTTGTTTGTAATCGGCACAATATATCTACCAAGGAATGTAGGAATAGCACCAGGATGAGATGTAATAATGAGCGGGACTTCATGTTTTCATGTGTTTGCGCCAATGGAGAAACATCGGACTCCTAGCATTGGTGGAGGTGGCTGAAATGTGATGTGTGGAGGTGACTGAAATGTGATGTGTGGATTTTTATGCTTTACAACATGAATTGGATCCTTGAATATCAAAATAAACTTAGGTTGACCTATCACCTTTTCTTCTTCTCCAGGATCAAGCATTTTCTCCTCCTCGATTTCGGTTGTTGATACTTCATAATTAATTGTCTTATGGCCAATTCTACTATTTAGCTCAAAGTTTCTCGGATCTTCTTACTTCTCCGGTATTCTGCTCTTAATAACCATAGTACACTTCATAAAAATCAGCTCTAATGCATCATGAAAACTATCCTCATCAGCAAATACGTTGTCGACAATGGTTTTCACACACGATAAATCCCGAAATTCGGTAACCGATAAAATTGTTCGACATATCTTCAAGTTCAGATATTTGCTTTTCCCATCAGCTCTGGGATAGGGCGGTATATCTATGTACACACGTTCATAAGGCTTTGGTTGTGAAAATTCACCGTTTTCGTTTCTGGTTCCTTTAGTCGATCGACTTAAGCTTCCTGTCGGTCGACTGGTGTTGATATTGGGTTCAACTTCTAATTATTTGTAATTAGAGGGGTTCGTTTTTAGGTAAGTACTTGATAAGAAAATAAAGAAGAAACCTCAGAAAGAGGGTGAATTATTATTAAAGATGTTTACAATGCTTGTTAACTCGGAATGCCGAGATTAACTTTATCAAAGAGAAGTAAAACCTAGGTGATCTAGTTCTTCTCCTCCCGATTCTGAATGAATCTTATTAGTGAGGGGGGGGGGGGGTATGTATTTATATATCCTTAATAGTCGGTCTAATAAGCCAATGGGCTAACCTCGGAAAAATGGCATATTTCCATTTTTCCAAGACTAGGGAATTTGTGATAAGATTCG
Source organism: Euclidium syriacum (assembly GCA_900116095.1). NCBI lineage: Eukaryota > Viridiplantae > Streptophyta > Magnoliopsida > Brassicales > Brassicaceae > Euclidium > Euclidium syriacum. The sequence continues at coordinate 42,841 of FPAK01000018.1, forward strand.
ATCTTATACTGTCTGAGTTTAGACTTCGGTTAGGACGATGTTCGTTTATACCCCCATTTCGGACACTAAATCAGATCAATGTTCTCCGAGGTATCCCTCGGTCATCTGGGCCGAGGGTTGAAATTTCTGTTGTCGGGACTTATAACCTAAAAGATTATTAGGGAAGAGTTAGGCAGGGACCAAACTCCAATTATTGCCAAACTATTGATTAGGGGTAGAACCCCACCATCAACAACTGGCTTTGACTCGGCCGACTCTATTGAGTGGTTGGTCGAATGATCTTCATGAGACGATTTTTATTCTTCTCCTTCCAACTCTAGAAACTCATCAAGACTTGATCTTCTTCCAGTAAATTCATTCTCCTCTGTATTAGTCTCTATGTATGCTTTTGAATTTGGATCAGTTTCACTTGGAAACACGCCATCTTGTGGTTGTGCTCCTTGTGTCCAAGCTGGTGTTGTGTAATCCTCTTCGAACACACTGTAGGTATTGTCATGATATTGATGTCTTCGTTCCTCAAACCCAACTCTTCTAGCATAGCTCATCTTCACCATTGGATTGACTTGTTCATTAAAGTTAGCCATCTTCTTATCCTTCATCAGAAATTGCCCCATCATTCTCTTAATCTTTTCTATTTGTTGTGCTTGGATGGAATCTTGTTCTTCTTTTTCTGTCATGGCCTCATCAGCGTTGCTCCTCCTGGCATACCTCTCAATGACCTTGAAAGCATTGGCATGATTCTGCCCCTTAAAGTTTCCTCTAATTGCTACATCAACTGCTTGCTGGTACCTCGAATGCACACCTTGAAAGAACATGTTGAAAACTTGTGAGTTGTTAAACCCATGGTGAAGAACATCTCTTAGGTACCTCCTATACAGCTCCCAAGCTTCATGGAATGTCTCAGAATTGATTTGATGGAGCGTGGTTATCTTTCTCCTTATTAAAGAAGTGGTTTAAGAACTCGCTTCTTGCTTCCTTCCACACTTTTAATGAACCAGGCTCCAATAGCTTCAACCACCTTAGTGTTATATCTCCTAAGGACATCAAAGTTGATGTTTCCAATCGATTCTTTAAATACTTCAATGTGGTCAAAAATATCTTCATGTTTCAGCCCATAGTACATCTTATCTCTCACAATATCTATGGTGCCGATCTCGATCTGAAAAAAATTGCGTGCATGCATTGGTGGCAACAAGATCGCGGATCTATATTTGAAGAATTGAGCCGGCTTAAGTTCACCCATGAGCATTCTAATTTCTTCTTCTTCTTTTGGTGCCTCCATTTGAAGGATGTTTCATGTAGCCTCCAAACGATTACCATCTGCATCTACTTTCTCTCCATAAGTATTAAGAAGAATCTTTGGCGCTTGAGTGTTAAATATTGGTCTCAGCTCTATGTCGGGCGACTATTGGGCTGAGTCGGCGGACTATTGGGACAAGTCAGTCGACTTTTGAGATGAGTCGAATGACTTTGGCTTTATATTTTCATCCGCTAATTGATCTCCTTCCTCCTTGAAGGAAATATTAGTAGATGGTTCAAGCATTTACCTGAAACACAAGAGAGAAGGAAGGACAAACCAACGAGCAAACAAAAAAATAGAAACGAAAACACTTCAAACAAATTCCAAAAACCAAAATTCTTAAATAACACCAAAGAATCCCCGACAACGGCGTTATAAAACTTGATGCATGAATTGTTTTCACCTAAACTAACTGCAAGTACACAGTGTACATTTGTAGCATAAAAGGTTATCGATCCCACATAGAACCTAGGGATATCTACGGATTCAATATTTGCAGAACTTGTAAGAGCAAAACATGATTAGTATGACTTGTGAAATTATAAAACTAATGCAAATAGGATGTTTCATCAATGGTTTAAGGGCGCTAGATCTAAGGGAAATCGTATGAAGTATAGATCAACATAAAATCATTAATCAATAGACTCTATAACACAAAAGGCATAAGTATGTAATCATCAATTTCTTGTGAAACTAAACCTATGAATTAACTAGTAGACCAAAAACATTGGTTTTCAATCTAAGAGGCTAACACATGCAATAAATATTGATCTGCTTGAATGTTGATGGTGGGGTTATCACCCCTTATCAATAGTTTGACGATAATTGAGGTTCGGTTGCTGCCGAGTTCTTCCCTGATAACTTATTAGGTTATAAGTCCCGGCAACATAAATATTAACCCTCGTCCCAGATGACCGAGGGATACCTCAGTGAAGAATGATCAAATTTAGTGTCCGAAGCGGCGGTATAAACAACATCGTCCTAGGCCGAAGTCTAAAGCTCGGACAGTATATGATCAAATTTTATCACAGATTCCCTAGTCTTGGACAAATGGAAATATTCCATTTTTTCGAGGTTAGCCCATGAGCTTACAAGACCGACTATTAAGGATATATAAATACATACCCCCCATCACTAATTCAATTCAATCAGAATCGAGGAGAAGAATTACTAGATAACCTAGGTTTAATACTTCTCTTTGATAAAGTTAACTCGGCATTCCGAGTTAACAACCTTGTAACCAATACTATTAATAAAATTCTCTTTTCCGAGGTTTCTTTTTTTCTTTAATCTAAATTCATTCCCAAAAATGAATCCCTCTAATTACAAATAATTAGAATTTGAATCCAGTATCAACATTTGGCGCGCCAAGTAGGGGGTAACTCTTTTAAGGACAGGAAGACAGAGATCTCGGAAGTCGAGAGGATGAACACACAAGAACCATCCACGGAGAAGCTTCGAGACGGCGAGGTTGCCAAAGTAAGCGACGAAGAGGAAGCAATGTTTCAGAACAACCCCCATCAGACTAGGGAGTCAGCGAGAGCCCTGTTCGAGAATCGCAACCCCATTGTTCGCGAATTAAGCTATTCTCAGACCACACCCAGTCAACATTGTTGATACTGGGTTCAACTTCTAATTATTTGTAACTAGAGGGGTTCCTTTTTGGAAAAGTATTAAGTTAAGAAAGCAAAAAGAGACCTCGGAAGAAGAACTTTATTATTGATTTGAATTACAAAGGTGTTAACTCGGAATGCCGAGTTAACTTTATCAAAGAGAAGTAATTAAACCTAGGTGATCTAGTAATTCTTCTCCCCGATTCTGAATGGATCCTATTAGTGAAGGGGGTGTGTATTTATATATCCTTAATAGTCGGTCTTGTAAGCCCATGGGCTAACCTCGAAAAAATGGAAACATTCCATTTTTCCAAGACTATGGAATCTGTGATAAGATTTGATCTTATTCTATCCGAGCTTTAGACTTCGGCTTAGGACGAAGTTGTTTACACCCCCGCTTTGGACACTATATTCGATCATTCTTCACAGGTATCCCTCGGTCATCTGGGCCGAGGGTTAACATTCCTATTGACGGGACTTATAACCTGAGAAGTTATCAGGGAAAGCTCGGCAGGGACCGAACCTCAATTATTGCCAAACTATTGATAAGGGGTAGAACCCCACCATCAACAGAAAGTCCCTCCCACTTTGTCTGAGGATGTCTTCAGGCAGCGTTGGCGAATTTCCTTTTTGAAATAGCTTGTCAATAAATGAAGTTCGGGATTGATCGATCTTCGTCTTTAATAATCTTTAATAGTCTTGAATCTTCGTCTTCAATAGTCCTGAATCTTCGTCTTCAATAGTCCTTAATCTTTGTCTTCAATAGTCCTAAATCTTCTTCTTTTAATTTGGCGGGAAAAAGATCGGATAATGAAAGGTCTTGTTCGCACAATTTTTTTGGTTTTCATAAAACCTTTAAACTCCCAAGTGACGTGTCATCTCGAAAACGGACGAAAATAAATGAGAAGAAAAGCGTCCCCTCTTGCCTCTGGTATTGGCTAATAAGGTCCTTTCATTTCTGTAAACGAAGCGTCAATCACCATTTATTCGTCCTATAAAACTGTTGTTTTACGATTAATTCCACCTAAAATCTGCTTTCCACTCTCTGAGGTAATCTTCGATCTTTCTTTTTTGATTAATATTCCTTTTAACAATGTTTCAAAGAAAGAACCACGAAGTTTCGATTTTCGGAAACACACTCTCCTGGCCGGAAATCCCGGACGTCGAAACTTCCCTCTTTCCTTGATCTGAAATTGGATCAATCAAAAGAAGAGCTCAAAATCCCGAAGAAATTGAAATTCTAGTCCCAAGGTCTGATCAAAGACCTTGGACTCCGCCACCAGGTTATGTCTGCCTTTATGAAAGTTTCTTCTCCAAAGCCAATCTATGATTTTCAATCCCGCAGTTAATGGTAAGCTTATGCGTCCGTCAAAGAATGGCGATGTCTCAATTAACACCCAACTCTGTGAAAATCATCACCGGGCTCCTAGTGCTTGCGGCTTGGTGTAATATTCAATTAAATTCTTGGAAACTTGAAGAGTTGACGAACTTCTCGAGTGCTGGAAACCCAGAGGGAACCTTCAAACTTAGTATCAAACTCAAGAAGAAAATCCTCACTGGATTCCGTTCAAGCATGAAGTTGTGGTTCCGAAGTTACCTTTATGTCCGAATCATCCAAGCTTCAATTTATAAACCTGATGCCACAATAATCCGAAATTGGAAGATCATAATTGGTAAAAACTAGGTATTCTCTTCCTTTTTCTATTCGGATTCTAACCTTATTTTGTTTTTGTTTTTTTAGTTAAACCGAGCTGCTTCCGAGCTCTTCCGCCAAACTTCTCCGACGAATTCGAAAAACTTAAAGAGCAAGGAGAACTTCAGTGGGGCGACATACTCCCTTCCCATTTTTACAAAGCTCGCTCCTGGGCCGGTATGCTCTCTTCGAACTTCCTGATCCTTTCCGAACTTCTACTTATTTCATGATTGATCTTATAGGACGAGAAGATTGGGAAGGACTCAAAAATGAAAAGATCAAACCCTGAAGGAGCTTCCGGCAGCAATCATAACCTCCTCCCGAGTAAGAAACAAAGTTTCGAGGCCACCAGAAAGCAAAATGCCGAAACTTCTAAAAAGCAAAATGCTGAAAACATGAAGCTCATTTTGCCTGTAAAGGAACATCACACATTCAAATTCGAGTTCGATGGTGCAGACTTGCTCTTCAAGGACAAGAAGAAAAGCACCGAGCTCTTACGTAAGGCGAGCGGTTATGACAATCGTCTGTCCGAGATCTGCTGCGAATCGGATACTTTGGAGGCCCTCTCTTGCTCACTTTCTAAGGTAAACAACCGAGCCAAATTTTTTTCTTTTCTTATCCTTCTACAAACCTTAACATTTTTACATATATACTTTAGTCGGTGGGTTTCGTCGGTCAGTCGTTTTTTCAGTATGAAAAGAGAATTGTACAATGTAATCTAAAGATCGATTCCCTTCAAATCGAGAATGAAGATTTAGAGAAGAGATCCCTTGACGTCGAGGAAGCTTTATCTAAGGTGCAAAGCAAAATCGAAGATAAAGATAACCGCTTGGGTAAACTGAAGGCACACTTTGCGGAGGAAGAGTCGAGAATTTACGAAGTTTTCGAGGAAAACTCTCAGCTGATCACCGAACTAGCTGAGGTCAAACGTCTGATAATTGATATCTCAGAGGAGCGGGATGTCAATAAAGCTATTCTGGAATCCAAGTGTGCTGAAAGTTACCAAAAGGGACAACGTGCGGTCCTCGACACCTTTTAGAAGAATTTGAACCGATTACGCGGATCTCTTGATAAGTTTTCCGAGGATTATTCTGAGGCTTTCAGCTAAGCTAATGAATATGGGCAGGCCGCGGCTATTGCTCTGAATCTTCGTTTTCTTCTTGACAAGGGACTCCCTATCCCGGAGGAGGATATTGTTGAAGCCAAGAAGGAACGCGACCGACTGGCCGAGCTTGCAAATACCATCTCGATTCCGGAGTTAAAAAATGAAGATTTTAATGTTTAGATTTGAAATCTTTGTATTAAAACCTCTGACTTGAATCTAATCATTTGTATTTGTGCGTTTTGAATCGTAATAAAATTCTTTCTTCTTTCCTATCCCAGCTTAGGAACCTTTGTACGTAAAAAGCTTGATCCCAATTGTGATATCTTTGGATGTTTAATAAACATTGCTTCTCGTATGATTGGATTTGTTTACTCGAAATTTCAAAACTTAATATTTTGAAACCTGGAAATTGCAAAAAAAGATAAGGTGCGCTTTCCCTATTCGTTCGCTTAAAGTTTTACAATAAATCCTACTTTATTAGACTAATTGTCGAACTTTTACATTCGGTAAAGAATGTGTAAGAGATTTTTTTATTTCATACCCTTTAATCTCTCGGCCTTACTTTATCGGGCTTCGAGATCCTAGTTGACACAGGAAGCTCGGTAGAGGTCATATCTCTCGACACACTTCAAAAAATAGAGATCAAGGATCAGAAGATTAAAGCTCGGGTAAAATATTTAACTTCTTTTGGAGGAGATACAGTTTCAACTGTCGTAACAATCAAACTCCCAGTATCGGCTGGAGGAATAATAAAAATCGTAAAGTTCGACGTAGTAGAGAGAGCTACCATTTACAATGCGATTGTCGGTACTCGGTGGTTATACTCTATGGAAGTCGTTCCATCTACTTATCACCAATGCCTGAAACTCCCAACTCCGAAAGAATACTTTACAGTTCGAGGTGATCAGAAGATGGCTCGGAGATGCTTTGTAATAGAAAACAAACTTTGACGAGAAACCCGAAATCAAAAAAAAACTTCGGATCAATCTCTCATATTAATCTCTACTAACAAGAAGAATCTGACATCCACTGAAATTTTGGAAAAACTTTTCGAAAGAGAAGAGTACCTAGGAACGTCAACCAAGAAGGGTCGAACGGGAAGAACTTAGTTTTATTTTCATGAGTCAAAAAAAAGAAAAAGAAAAGAAAAAAAAAAAGGTTGATATTTGGATTTTCCAAGATAGTCAATAAATATCAAAACTTCGGAACTACATGTGGCTTGATCCTCTCCGTGGGTACGTATGCAGCTTTTCATAAATTTCAGTTACAACATTATTGTAAATCTCGATTTTATAATCAAGAAGTTCATACAACTTTACTATACCGAGATTTACACAAATAAAAAATCGTCGGAACCTTGATCACGTTCTCGACCCAAAATTAGGACAGTTTATCTTAATCGAAAATAAACTTGCGTAAAAGAATCTCGGAGCCCGATAAAGTAAGACCGAGAGATTCAAAGGTACGAAATTAAAAAAATTTAACTTACACATTCTTTACCGAATGCAAAGATTCGACAATTAGTTTGATAAAGTAGGACTTATTATAAAACCTTAAGCAAACAAATAGGAAAAGCGCGTCTTATTTGTTTTGCTATTTCCGGATTTCAAAATAGCAAATCTTGAAGTTTTGAGCAAACATTCCAGATATACGAGAACAAAATTTTATTAACAAACATTCGAAGAAGTCATTACAAGGCAGTTACAAAAGAAAATGGGATCAATTCGGAGGTTTTAATATTCAGATTACTAATCTGAATATTAAAATCTTCGTCTTGAAACTCCGGAATTTTGACAGCGTTTGCAAGGTCGGACAGTCGATCACGTTCTTTCTCAGCTTCAGCAATGTTCTCCTCCGAGATAGAGAGTCCCTTGTCAAGAAGAGAACGCAGATTTTGAGAAACGGTCGCAGCTTGCCCATATTCGTTAGCTTTGTCAAAAGCTTCGAAATATTTGTCGAGGGATCCGCGAATATTGTCCAACTTCTTCTAGCAGGCGTCGAAGATAGCTCGTTGCCCATCCAATTGTCCTTTAAGGAAGTACTCAGTAGACTTGGAGTCTAGGACATCTCGATCAACATCCCTCTCCTCCGAAATAGCAAGGATTTGACGTTTAGCCTCCGCAAGTTCGGTGATTAACCGAGAGTTTTCTTCGAAAAGATTGAAAGTTTTCGACTATTCCTCCGCGAAGTTTACCTTGAGATTACTCAAGCTTTTTTTTTGGTTTTAAACTTCGCCTCGTGCCTCAGCTAGAGCTTTCTCGCATCAAGAGATCTTTGCTCCAAATCTTCATTCTCTGATAGAAGACAGTCAATCCTCAAATCAGAATCAGATAGTCTCTTCTCGTACCGAAGAAACAATTGACCGATGAAACCTATACACTGAAACATTGGAAGATAAGTAAAATCAACATAAATAATTTTTTTTTTTTTAAGAAAAAGAAAAAAAAAATTCCTAGGTAGGTGGTTTACCCTAAAAATTGAACAAGAAAGAGCTCATAGAGTTTTAGATTCGCAGCAGATCTCGAGCAGACGATTGTCGTAACCACTCGCCTTCCGCAGAAGTTCGGTACATTTTTTCTTATATTTGCAAAGAATGTCTGCACCATCAAATTCAAATTGGAACGCGTGTTGTTCACTCACGGGCATTTTAAGCTTCATATTCTCGGCGCTCTTCGTCTTAGCAGCTTCAACATTCTGCTGTTTGGCAGCTTCAGTATTTTGTCTCTTCCTTGGAAGGAGATCTCGATTGCTGCCAGAAGCTCCTTCGGGGTTAGATCTCTTCATTGTAGGAACGAAATCGATTTTTTCCCAATCTTCCCTTCCTGGAAGATTGATTGCAAAGTTAATAGTAGTTCGGAATGTGATTTGAGAACTTCGGAGAAAACATACATGTCCAGGAAAAGGCTCTGCGGATATGAATTGGAAGATTGTCACCCCCTTAAGTTCCCCTTCTTTCTTGAGTTTTTCGAATTCTTCGGAAAAGTTTGCGGGAGAGTTCGGAAGCAGCTTGGTTTAACTGAAACACAACGAAATGGATGGTTAGAATTCAAATAGGAAAAGAAAGAGAAGACCTAGTTTTCTACCAATTATGGTCTTCCAGTTTCGAAAAATTGTGGTGTCAGGATTATAAAACGAAGCTTGGTTGATTCGAACGTAAAAATAGCTTCGAAACCACGATTTTGTGTTAGAGCGAAGTCCGGTAAGTATCTTCCCTTTAGGTTTGATATCAATTTTGAAGACTCCCTTTGGGTTTTCGGAGGCGGTGAAGTTCCTTAATTCGTCCAGTTTCCAAGACACCACAACAAGTAGCAAGCACTAGGAGTACGGTGATAGTTTTGACTGAGTTGGGCGTTAGTTGAGATATGACCATTCCTTGATGAGCGCAATAACTCACTATTAATTGTGGGATTGGAAACCAGAGATGAGCTTTGGAGAAGAAACTCTCATAAAAGACAGATGTAACCCGGTGGCGAGGTCCACGGTCTCTGGTCAGACCTCGGAATTATGATCTCCATCTTGTCAGGGTTTTGAGTACTCTCTTTGATTTTTCCAATCTCAGATTTAGAAAAAAGAAAGTGTCCGACATCTGGGATATTAGACCACGAGATTATACTTCCGGAAGCCGAAACCTCGGATTTGTTTCTTTCAGCCATTGTTAAAAAAAATGTTAGCTATTTGAAGAAGGAGATCGAAGATTACCTCGGAGGGTGGAGAAGTGATTATGAGAAAAAATCAACCATGAATTGAGGATTATATAGGGAGTATGAATGATGATTGACGCTTCATTTTCTGCGTCAAGAAGATTTGATTAGCTATCTTTTCAGGCGAAAGGAGGCGTCGTTCCTTTTCATTTATTTTTCGCCTCTTTTCAAAACGACACAACATAGGGGAGTTGAAAGGTTTTTCGAGTACCGAGAAATTAGCGCGTGTTAGAGAATAGACCCTTCGCTTTCCGTATTCTTTCCCACCCGTGTTGATGGACGAGATAAAGAAAAAAGAGAAGATTCAAGACTTTCGGAGATGAAGATCAACATCAACCGAGCTTCATTTATCGACAACCTATTAAATTATGGAAATTCGAAAACTATGGCCGAAGACATCCTCGGACGAACGGGGGGAGGACTTACTGTTGATGGTGGGGTTACCACCCCTTTTCAACAGTTTGGCACAAATTGAGGTTCGGCCCCTACCGACCTTTCCCTAGTAATTTAGCAGGTCATAAGTCTCATCAATAGGATGGGAACCCTCGGCTCAGATGACCAAGGGATACCTCGATGAATAATGATAAGATTTTAGTGTCCGAAGCAGGGGTGTAAACAACTTTGTCCCAAGTCGAAGTGTAAGGTCGGACAGAATAAGATAAAATCTTATCACAGATTCCCTGATCTTAGAAAAATGGAATATTTTCATTTTTCCGAGGTTAGCCCATGGGCTTAGATAACTGACTACTAGGATATATAAATACACACCCCTTCACTGAATTAATTTATTCAGAATAGGGGAGAAGAATGACTAGATAACCTAGGTTTAATACTTCTATTTGATAAAGTTAACTCGGCATTCGGAGTTAACCTTGTAAACCGAAATAATCAATAAAAGCTTATTTTTTCCAAGGATTCCTTTTTGTCTTTTAATTAAATTTTTTCAAGAACGAACCCCTTTAATTATAATTAATTAGAAGTTGAACCCAGTCTCAACACTATCTGTATTCATGAGGGCTTTTGTGGTGAAAGTCAGCCGAGCTGGCTTTTGAAGGGGGAAGGAATACAAAGGAAAATTCTAGCTTTTTCTAGAAATTTTTTGAGGTGACGCCCAAGCATGGTTTACGATCTCCCTCCAGATTCTTTCGATGGATTTGCCAGGCTCAAGGAGGTATTTTTTAAACAATATATGCTGCATTTAGAGAATCATGTCTCAGCTTCCGACCTTCACGGCATTAAACAAGGTCTATAGAATCCCTCAATGATTTTAATAAAGATTCAAGGGAGTAAAAAGCAAGTCTACTCCCGGCTAAGAATAGCCGATGACCTAGAAATAGGAGCTTTGATAGCTACGACATGATATCAGTCGCAGTTTAGGATAAATTTTCAGCACACCGCCCTCCCACCATGAATGATCCTTTCTATCACACAAGAATCCACATTAAGATCGAGGAGGATCAACTGAACTTTCAAAAACGCATGGAACTACGAGGTCATCCGGAAAAGGAAATTCCTAAAAAGGAAAGGACCAGGGCGGATCTCGTACTAGAAATTCTTGAGTCACAACCCAAGAAGAAATGGTGTTATCACTGAGGTTCTAAAGCACCTGTTACACATGGTGCGATCAAGAAAGCCATGCCATAAGACGTAAGATTACCACAACCTGAGAGGAAAGCTGATGATCAAATATAAAGAAGACCAGTCTCGTTCCGAACCGAAAGGAAAAAAATGCATGTCAGAACGAAGGAACGACAATGAGAGTGAAGAACGTGAGGATGGGGAAATCCTACCGCCACTCTCGTCCCTAAGGAAACGGATGAACATGATCATGGAAGGTCTGGCTAGTTGTGAAGATAAAGTGAGATCCATCTAGCAGAGTATCTTCCAACTATCAGCGGATAATATTCTGAGGAGCTCCACCTTACAGAATAAATTGGTTTTTACTAGCGAAGACCTCAAAGGAATCGATATCCCACATAACGACCCGCTGGTCATCGAAATTCAAATCGAAGATTGTGACGTCCAACGCATCCTTATTGATACCGAAAATTCCATGGATTTAATTTCTCTGGATACTTTTAAAAAGATGGAAATGAAGGATCAGAAAATCAAAGATATGATAAAGCACCTGGCGGCCTTTTGGGGAGGCACAATGTCAAAATAGGGAGGATGAAGTTACTGGTTTTTGCAGATGGATAACTAAGAGGGTAAAATTTGATGTGGTAGAAAAAAGAAACCATCTACAATGCCATAATGGAAACTATGTGGCTTTTCTCCATGGAACCCACTCCATCGACCTATCATTAAGAACCACAAAAGAAATTTTTACAATTTTCGGAGATTAAAAGATAGCTCGACAATGTTTTGTAATGGAGAATAACTTCAATGAACAACCCACACAAATATCATTGCACTGGATCCTTCTCTCATAGTAACCTCTTCCGGTAAAAACAGACAAATGTCGGTCGAGATCATTGTGGAACTCTTCCAAAAAACGACTACCTGGAGATAGAGCCGACAAGAAGCACCGTCGGAGTTCCGAGTAACGAAGAAGAGGGAAGTACGTGTTTACACCAACAAAATAATAATAAAAATAAATATTCGGGCTTTTAACGCACCAGCGGCTTCCAGAATTTTAGAGCTGTTCGGTCTGTATTAAAGACTTTTTATGTAACATTAATTAGGGTGGGTTTGATCCCTTCCAAAGATACGTAGACAATTATCTTTTGATTCAATATTTGTGATAGGGGGATTTCAACTCCATGAACTTTGCTATTCAACATTGGCGTCGGTACCCAAATCAAATATTCGATAAGAAATCGGGTCTTGCCCGTACGTGTTCCCTTTGAAATGCAGTGATGAAATAATCTATAATTGGCAATTTAGAAGCTCGATAAAGTAGAACCGAGGGATAAAAATGCATATAATTTGGGCCTTTACCCGCATGCGTACCCCATGAAAGAAGTGGTGAAATAATCCACGTCAAAGCATTGGAATCGATAAAGTAGAATTCAACACACTAGACATAAAAGCAGAGCACTCATCCGTAGAATCATATAACTGAACTAGTCCTTCGCGGCTCGAACGATTAAATGAAATTAAACTGGAATATTGGGCTCGATAAAGTTGGAACCGATATATAAGGTCGAGCATTCCTCGCAAGAATTACATAATGGAACGAGTCTGTCATGATTACGGTAAATTAAACAAGAAAATCGGATTCGAAAAAATTGGATTCAATAATCAAAGCCGAGTGTTCTTTCGAAAAAAAGAGGGGGGCTTGCAGTTGAATGAATAAGTCATACTCTATTTGATATATTAAGTTCGACGTACATAATATATACAAAAAATATATATATTTACACTCGAAAAATGGGGTTACATGAGAATTTCCAAATGGAAAATTTGAGTTTATTCGGGAAGTCGAGGGTCACAGAAGATGTCAAAATCATCAATATTGATCTAGGGAATCAGGGTAGAACTAGCATCAAATTTCTCCTGCTAGCATCTTGCCTTGGCTTCAGCTACTACGGCTTCCGAAAAAATGCCCCCTTTTTCAAACAGAGCACGGAGATTTACCATGACGGCTGTTCCTTGATATAACAAGCTCGTGGCACGGAAAGTACTAATAAAACTTTCCATGTAGTAACAAGCTTGGTCCAGTATTTCTTGGCAAATTTGAAGCTCTTCTTTCGGACCATCCTTAACCCCCTTTTTAATGACATCAATGGATTTGGATTTTGAAACGGCCATGTTCAGATCTCTTTCTTTGGTAAGACCTCGAATCTTGCGTTTGGCGTCTGTTAATTCGGCCAAAAGTTGGGAGTTCTCGTTGAAACGAGGATCTGACGCACTTTCTTCCTCAATTTGAGAAGCCTTGAGATTGGAAAGAGCTTTCTCGGCTTTTAAAGCCCTATTTTCAAGATGATCATGTTCTTCCAAAAGCTATTTGATCTTGGCATCGGCTGTTGTAATCCTAACTACTTTCATATCGAAGGTAGAATTGACCGATGGATTGAAAGTGGAAATGCAAGTCATGAAGAAAGCACAAGTCGGAGCATCATAGGAAATCAAGGTGAAAGCGGCATACCAGAACAATAGAACAGGATAGTGCATCGAAGATCTCGGACTCATAGGTGTCATTAGGTAGTGTGGAACCATATTCACTCGACTTTCGAATCAGCTCGGCACATTTATTTTTGTCAAGGCAGAGTAGATTGCTCACGTCGAACTCAAAGGACAAAGTGTGATGTTTCCTAGAGGATTGTGGATTTCAATATGAGTAAAATACTGATATACACTAGCGTACTAATCTAGAGATATTTGTTTATAAAAACAAAAAAATCAACAAGTTGAGATAAAAAATGATATATTCAAAATTAGAAAACCAAATAGGGTAAACAATATAACACAAATGAATAAATATCGGGTAATTTAGTATTATAAACAATTGAAAATTTAGACCATTTAAAAAAAATCATTTGAGGTAAAAAATTAAATTTTAGTAGATATTTTCAAAAAACATAAATACCACATCATCAGTTCAACACATCTGTCAATCAATAGAGTTGATTATCCACGTCCATTTTCGGATGTCTTAGATTTCATCCCCAAAATAACCCCTTGGATATCACTATATATTTAAAATCTACTAAACTCTGAATCATCTAAGAGTGTCACAATCGAAAGAAAAACTTTATAGAATTTACGTTTATCAAAATCCTCTTAAACTTTTCTTGTTCTTTTCTCGCTTAGCGATTGAAGCAGATGGCTCGTACAAAGCAAACAACAAGGAGATCTACCGGTGGAAAAGCTCCGAGGAAGCAAATCGCTATGAAGGTTATGTATCTTGAATTTTTAATCATGTATTTACTAGATCTGGGTTGATGTTAGGGTTTGTCGTCCGAGGGCGAAATTTCTAGGTTTATGATCATGTTTTTGGTATGGAGAAGTTCAGAGGAAGCATATTGCTCTACTTCTGTTTCCATATCTTATTTTTTTGTTAGTCTCACTAAGATTTGAGATGACGTTAGGGTTTCGAGTTAGGTTGAATCGTTTGATAATATAATGTCTAAGTTTTGTGAGTGTCATTTCTTACGAAATTTCGAAATTACAGGCAGCGAGGAAATCTGTTAAGACCATCGGTGGTGTTAAGAAGCCTCACCGTTTCCGCCCTGGAACCGTCGCCCTTCGGTGAGATGTTTACTTCTCTTGGATTTTTTAAATCAAAAAATTATTTCTTCAACATTTGATGTTAAATGATGGTCGTTTGTTTTGTGGGTAACAGAGAGATACGGAAGTACCAGAAGAGTAGCGAATTGTTGATCCGTAAGTTGCCCTTTCAACGTCTTGTTTGGGAAATATCCAAAAAGTTTAAGGTATAGAACCGCATAAACTCAAATTTGTTACCAGTCTTGGTGATTTGTTTATTCTTGTTTGTTGTTTTGATAAAAAACTTTTGATTTGGACGAATTGGAATATGAGAGATATAAACTGATTTTGATTTTACATAGATGGAGTTGAGGTTCCAAAGCCATGCGGTACTAGCACTACAGGAAGCAGCTGAAGCATATTTGGTGGGTTTGTTCGAAGACACAAACCTATGTGCTGTTCACGCCAAAAGGGTCACAATCATGCCCAAGGACCTCCAATTGGCCAGGCGCATTCGTGGAGAACGTGCTTGAATCTTCATCTCGTTGTTTATTCTAGAATTTGTCTTTTACCTATTGTTTACTCTCCTTCTCTCCTATCATTTGCCTTTTTAAAGAGAAGATGGATTTTTAATTATATAGATTGACTGAAGTAAGTTTTCTATATATCCATAAACCTTTGACTAAAAAAATGGTATATTCATAAATTAATATCTAATGAAATAATGAAAAATAGGAATTTGGCACACAAAAAAAAAACCAACTTTCACTAATTTAAAAAAAAACCACGAGTTTAGAAAGCTTAGAAAGTAAACCCTAGATATCTATTAACAAAGAAAAAGAACAATTTGGAGAAAAGTAAACTCTTTGACGTTTTGTGTGTTGAGTATTAAGGAGGTTCACGACATTAAAGATGAGAAGATTTTTTGAATTTAGTGTCAAGATGTCTTTTCGGTTATTTCCCCGTAAATAAATTACATGTCAAAATAGACTCTTCAACTTCTGTTGAACTCCCACCAAAATCTCAATGTAGAGGTTCAAAAGTTAGAAGTGATGAAGTTCAAACATATCTCTCAACGGATCTGAATTTAATACGATTAACTCCAACCTATCAAATTTTGAAATTTGTTGACTCCTTTTAAAATCCTCCTCAAACAAACTAGGGGGAGCTTATTATCAATGGGGGGGGGGAGCGAGATTAACACCCCTTATGGATAACTCAGCGATAATTGAAAATTTTTCCTTACCGAATTTGTCATGTTCGAAAACAGGTTATAAACCTGAACAAGAGGGTGTTAATCATCACATCGTCCTTGGCTTTCGAACAGATTGAGATAAGATCAAATCTTTTTCCGATACCATAAATCTCGAAGAATTATGATGCAATATTTATCCTCTAGTTTAGCATTTGGGCTAAAAGATACCTACTATATCACTGAGGTATTGATATTTTTACCGGTTTTCACATGCATGTTCTATATGTTTTGGAGCATTTTCAACATTTTAACCAAGATAAGCAGAAGAATTCACGTGATGAAGCATTTGGAAAAGACTTGAAAGAATTGGAGCGAAAATGAAGAATTTATCAAAGAAAACAGAAGTCGATCGACTGAAGCAATAGTCGACAAACTAGACTAGGTCGGTCAAAAGAAAGGAAATTGTTTCACGAACCTTTTTCGAAACCCTAAAGTATTGAGCAATCATTGCCGACCCATGTACGACTACTGAGATATATGTACTCTCCTAAAGCATAAGAATTAGATCAAACCTTCACGTTCTCAAGAAACTCAAGCCACCAAAAACCCTCCCTTTTCCTAAAAAAGCTATCTTTGTTTCTCAGGTTCTTTGAAGTTCTACTCACTAAGGTTTTTACAGAGAGAGAGAGAGCCACGACTTATTCTATTTTCTAAACTCTACTCTCTACTTTTATGCAAGCTATATTGATATTGATATTGATTATGGTTTCACTTGCTACGTCTGAGTAGTTTACTTGTTGGATATAGGGTTTTCAATGGTTTTATATATCTCTAAAGCATTTAATATGATATGATCAGTAATGAATGTTGATACTGGGTTCAACTTCTAATTATTTATAATTAGAAGGGTTCGTTTTTTTGGAGTAAGTTAAGTAAATAAGAAAGACAAAAAGAATCCTCGGAAAGAAATATTATTTTTGATATCGATTACAAGGGTGTTAACTCGGAATGCCGAGTTAACTTTATCAAAGATAAGTATTAAACATAGGTTTGCTAGTAATTCTTCTCCCCGATTTTGAATGCCGATTTTAATGGGGGGAGGTATGTATTTATATATCTTTGTAGTCGGTTATCTAAGCCCATGGGCTAATCTCGAAAAAATTGAAATATTCCATTTTTCTAAAACCAGGGAATCTCTGATAAGATTTTATCTTATTTTTCCCGATTTTAGACTTTGACTTTGGACGAAGTAGTTTATACCCCCGTTTCGGACACTAAAATCCAATTATCCTTTACCGAGGTATCCCTCGGTCGTCTGAGCCGAGGGTTCAAATCCTATTGAAGGGGCTTTTGACCTAATCCATCATTAGGGAAAGATCGGTAGGGACCGAACCTCAATTATTACCAAGCTATTGATCCAGGGTGCTAATCCCATTATCAACATTAAGTCCCCCCCCTAGTTCGTCCGAGGATGAACTTGGGGAAGAGTCGGCGAATTTTGAAGTAATCTAGCTTGTTGATAAGTGAAGCTCGGTTGTAGACGATCTTTATATTTGGAAATCGTGGATGTTTCTTCTTCTTTATTTCGTCAATTTTTGGGTTTCTCTCAAGAGACATTCATATTCGGCGACGATAAGGCAAGTATTGCGGGCTTCCTAAGAAAATAATCCAACAAAAGATTCAGATAATAAAGTTCATGAAGAAAGAGTAAGAGTAGATTAACACCACTTCTGGCAAGGGCAGTGATGTGCTCTTTCGGGGGAAAGTCACCCTTAGGTTTGAGAGATTCACAGCCGACCATCTTCCATAACAACTCAACACGTTTTTCCTCGTCTTTTGAAAGAAGCTGTGATGAGTTGAATTCAAATTTAAACGGGGCATCTTCGGCTTCAAATTGACTTTTTTGCCTCTTCGATAGAGGGGTTCTGATAATTGAAGGAGCTGCTATCTTCTTTGAAGACTTAATTTTCGGAGATTGAAACATAACGATAGCTTTTCCGCATTTTTTCTCCGAAGACACAATATACGAGGTGCCAGGAAAAGTTTCATTCCTCAACAGTTTTTGAGATCTCGACTTCTTGTGAGGAGCTCGGACAAGTAATTTATTGGAATAGTCTGAGGACAATATTTCCAAGGGACATTCAACCTCGGAGATTTCATAGCCTAGAAGGAGACACCAATGGTGAGTAAGAATAATGACAAACACAGATTAGGACAAAGGAAATAGCCAAAGGGATACCTGAGCACTGCCGAGCTAGTTCAATAAAATATGTAGGAATCTTCGGGAATTTCAACAGGATGAGTGCATAGATCCGATCCATTTCTTCATTAAATATTGGGGGGAGTTCGTTGAAGAGGATCGGTTTTATGATTGTCGAAGCATCAACTGACCATGCCCTAACAACCTCGGCGCTAGGATCAAAAATAGAGGCTTTGTAGATCCGAACGAAAAATAAGTTATTACGCCAACCTTTGGCGTTGGAAACAAAAGCAGTACCAAATTTACTGGCATTCTTCACCATGGTATACCAAGTTTTGCCGTCTTGGTTCTCCACAAGCTTGACAAGTTCGGTAAATTTCCAGAACGGGGCAACGATGTTAGCTCTTCCAGCGTGAATTAGGAAGGCAACCATGTGTCTGATGGCGCCAGGCCCCAATTGAGTAAAAGAAATTCCCAGGCATTTTCAAAACTCCACCATCAGAAAGAGAATCGGAAACCAAAGACAACCTTTGGTAAAGAAATGAAGGTATAAACACATGAATCCCTCTAGAGGATTCCATGGTCTATCACCGATCTTCGGAACCAGAATATCTAGATCCTCTGGAATTGAAGGAGACGATCGAACAGTTTCAATGTCACTTTCTTTAAAGAAGGAATCTCCAAAGTCTTCCGACAATTCATCCCCACCTATCACTACTTGGTCATAGATGGTTTTCGAACTACCACTCCTAGTTGGGGAATTGGCCGAGATTGACAAGTTTGGAATCATATTTTTTTTTTCCGTGGAAGAAACGTCTTCAATATTAATCGGAGAATTATTGGAGTGATGGTCCTCAGAGGTTTTTGTTGATGGTGGGATTAGCACCCCTTATCAATAGCTTGGCAATAATTGAAATCTGATCCCTACCGATCTTTTCCTAATTACAAATTAGCTTTTAAGTACCTTCAATAGGATTAGAACCCTCGGCCCTGATGACCGAGGGATACCTCGACTTAGAATGGTCGGGGGTATAAACTACTTCCTTTAAGGCCGAAGTCTAAACTCGGACAGAATAAGATCAAATCTTATCACAGATTCCCTGATTCCGGAGAAATGGAATATTTCCATTTTTCCGAGATTAGCCCATGGGCTTAGATAACCGACTACTAAGATATCGTTGTATTTATATATCCTAGTAGTCTGTTATCTAAACCCATGGGCTAACCTCGCAAAAATGGAAATATTTCATTTTTCTAAGATCAGGGAATCTATGATAAGATTTGATCTTGTTATATCCGAACTTAGACTTCGGGTTGGGACAAAGTTAGTTTACTTGTTGAATTTAGGGTTTTTAATGGTTTTATAGATCTCTAAAGCATTTATTATAATATGATCAGTAATGACTCTCTACTTTAATGGTATTTCATACAATATTCTGACTTGATCACTTAGGATATTGGTCTCTATTTTTTTCTATTCCATACACTATCTTATAGCAAGCCCATAACATCGTTTTTAGTAAGTGATTTCGTCCTTGTTCAAATCAATGTTTGGCTTGGAAAGTCATGAACAAGCAGATCATGTTCGTTGCATGTGTTAGCCTCTTAGATTCAAAACCAATTTTTTTGGTCTAGTAATTAATACATAGGTATAGTGCCACAAAATATAGGGGACTATATATTTATGTCTTTTGTGTTTAAGAGTCTATGTATATTGATTTTATTCTTATCTATATCTCCTACGATATTTCCCTTGATACAGCACCCTTAATTCATAAGTTACAAGAAAAAAATATTAGATACCTAAGTTCACTCAAACTTTCAGTTCGAATTGAAACTCGACATAATCTATGTGGGATCGATAACCTTTAATACTACAATTGTACATTGTGCACTTGCAGTTAGTTTAGATGAAATAATTCACGCATCAATTACCTATAAAAAAAGGGGTCCCACGGCCCAGAAAAGACATCTAGAATTCGAAGAGACACTTAGAATAGCTCCGAGCACACCTATTTCTTATCTTCGATTAAATTGAGTTTGCATTCTGAACTCATATCTTGTACTTGTTCAATTATTAGTAAATATTTGTTTCGAATATATAAAACTTTTTTACTTATTTATTGTTACAAACCTTTTAATTAGAAATAATTAAAATTTAAACTCTTGCATCAACAATAGTCATCAAAGAAATACAATAGTCATCAAAGAAATTGAAGAGAATACAAAAATAAGAAAAGAAAAAGTTGAAAAGGGAACTCTTTCGGAGGCTGACTTGTAAGATGAAGATGATGGAGATATGAAACAGAAGATGGAAGTTCAATTTTGTAAGTTGTTCGATAGTTGGAAACACTTGGGAAAGAAAAGGTAATCTTAGTGCAAGAAAAGTTGTCTATGCAAATCCTTGGCCTAACTGTTGATGGTGGGGTTACCACCCTTTATCAATAGTTGGGCGATAATTGAGGTTCAGTCCCTACCGACCTTTCCCTAGTAATTTATCAGGTTATAAGTCCCTTCAATAGAGTTGGAATCCTTGGCCCATATGACCGAGGGATACTTCGGTGAAGAATGATCGGATTTAGCGTCCAAAGCGGGGGTGTAAACAACTTCGTCCCAAGCCGAAGTCTAAACTCGGACAGAATAAGATCAAATCTTATCACATATTCTCTGATCTTAGAAAAATGGAAAATTTCCATTTTCCGAGGTTAACCCATGGGCTTAGATAACCGACTACTAGGATATATAAATACACCCCCCCCTTCACTAATTTAATTCATTCAGAATCGGGGAGTAGAATTACTAGATAACCTAGGTTTAATACTTCTCTTTGATAAAGTTAACTCGGGATTCCGAGTTAACATCCTTGTAACCGATATTATTAATAAAAGTTCTCATTTCCGAAGTTTCTCTTTTAGTCTTTAACTTAATTTACTCCAAAAACGAACCCCTCTAATTATAAATATGGGAAAACCAACCCCTAATGTTGAGACTAGGTTCAACTTCTAGCGCCAAAATGTTGATGCAGGGTTTCAGCTTTTAATTATTTCCAATTGAAAGGATTCTTTTGCAAATACATCTTATTTAATCGGGTGATTAAATAGTTAGATTCGTCTTGATGTGCAACTGCTCGGCATTAAACGGTAAATGTCGGCTCCGAGAAGTCCCCCGAAGGGGTCTTCATGTTGTAGTTGAACCCGTGAGAGCCTGCCTACGTAACCTCGGAAGGGATCAAGCCACACGTAGTTCCGTCTTCAGATGATAATCCGAGCTTAGGCTCGGGAATCTTGTGATTAACTCGGGCTCTTAGGCTGAGTTGTTAATTCAGGCTCTTAGGCCGAGTTGTTAATTCAGGCTCTTAGACCGAGTTGTTGTTAACTCGTGATCTAAGGCCGAATTTTCCTTAACTCGGGCTCTAAGGTCAAGTTGTAAGTTGTTGATGATTCTTTCTATTTTCGGGATCTCTCGGAACCTAAAACCTATTTTCTGGTTCTCTTCGGGAGTCCCTCATATGGTTTTTGTGTGTCTCTTGGTGTCTCTAAACTTTCTCTATTATTTATCTCTCCTTTGTATTTGAGTTTCCCCGTCTAAAATCTATTTTTCGGATCCTCCTTCTTTATATCAGGGGTATCCTTGTATAAAGAATATAGACGGTCTATTTAGGTCCATTAACCTAATAATATGGAATATTTCCTTATCTCCAAGAATAAAGTATATTTTCTTATTTCCGAGAAATAAGGAATATTTCCTTTTCCCAATATCTGACAATATGGACGAGATTTAACCCTATCATTTCCGAACCTAGACTTCGGCCTGGACAAGATAACAAATACCCCCTTTAGATATCAGAATGGCAAAGCAAGACTCGGCCAAATGGGCCGAGAGTGATGATAGAACTAATACCCCCAACAAATGGACTTGTAACCTAATTTGTGATTAGGAAAGATCGGTAAGAACTGAACCTTAATTATCGCCAAGCTGTTGATAAAGGGGTGCTAATCCCACCATCAACAGTAAGTCCCCCCCCCAGTTCGTCCGAGGATGAGCTTGGGAAGAGTCGACGAATTTTAAAGTAAAGCAGTTTGTGGATTATGAAGGTTCGATTGACAGCAATCGGAAGTCTCGGAATTCTTAATCTAGAAAATCTTTTCTTTAATCAAGATATCTATCTAATTTTACAGATGTTCCTTGGGAAAGGCTGCCTACGTACCCTTAAAAGGGATCAAGCCATTCGTAATTCATCTTAAATCTATAAGGTGAAGAAACCGCTACAATCCTTGAAATCCATGAGTCAAATGATTGCGGGTTCTGAGGAGTTGCCTAGTCTATAAACTTCTGAGAAGCTGGTAAAATGAACTATTTTGTAGGTAGGAAGCTTCTGACAGGTGAGCAAATTTGCCTAACTAGGAGATTGGACACTTCCGAGAGATAGGGAAATTGGCCTAACTGAAGCTTCCGATAAGTGGGAGAACTTCCGAGGGATAAACAAACTAGCCTAACTCAGAGGCAAGGAAATTCCGAGAAACGGACAATCTCCTAAAGGATAATCAAACTGGTCTAACGGAAATTCCTAACCTGATAGAGTTTTCCGAGCTTATAGCATAAGGAAACTTATTCTGAGCTTATAGCGTAAGAAAACTGATTTTGAACTTATAGCGTAAGGAAACTAATTAGAGAAACCCTCGGCTTATACCGCTTGATCTCTCAGCCTACTTTACCAATCTCCTAGGTAGAATACCTAGCCCTCAGTAAACTACGACAAAATAAGACTTTTGGGCACATTCATAGACTGACCTAGAAGTACTGCAGCGAGTTTATTAACTTAGTTGAAACATCTCCCTACATCCGAGACTTGAATGTCACAAATCCGAGCCAAATACATAAGACACTAGACTCATGTACATGTTCAGACCTTCTTTTATAAGTTACAGAACCACCATGCCATAACCGAATAAATAAGCCATATTAACTTAAATACCGGTTCGGTCTTTCAAATGTGCGAGAAATTCTTGACCTTTGCCTTTTGATCTCTCAGCTACATTTTATCAAGCTCCGAGGTCTTTAGTTGTAGATTAATTCACCACTAATTTCGAGCATATACCGCAAGGAAATTTATGCGAGGAAAAACTCTCGTCTTTTATTTATGGAAACTAAGTTTCACTAATTCAAAGAATTCTCCGCATGATCTATACTTCAGATTTACTAATCCTTTGAACAAATCACCGGATGTTCTTGGGCGAAACCCAAATTTCGTATTTGTTATTACAGTGACGATATCTCGACTGCCATCCGTCAATCTTATGATCTTACTTTATCGGATCTTACGATCTTACTTTATCAAATCTCAAGATTTTTGGGCGTCCTCGAAGGGCGTTTATTTCCTTTATTTTATTTTGTACGAATCCATTCCGAATTTTTCAGAATTCATTGTAATTTGAAAACTTTTGATGACTTTGCTTAAATGTTACTTATCTCATAATGTTTACTTGAAACTTCAAAGTCTAAACTTCGAAATCTGGAAAAGAGCAAAACAAATAAGGCGCGCTTTCCTTATTCATTTGCTTAAAGGAAAGTTTAACAACGAGTCCTACTTTATCAGACAAACTGTTGAACTTTGCATTCGGTAAAGAATGTGTAAGGGAAATTGTTTTAACGAGAAATACTCGACCTTTATCTGTCTTACCAAATTCTACTTTCTCGAATTAAGTACTTGAAGTGGTTTAAATAACATGCGGGAATGACCCGACTTTGCCTTACAATTTCTCGGCTCTACTTTATCAAGCTCCAAAATTTCCAGCTACATTCGGTAAAGAATATGTAAAGGGACGAATCCTGTTATCGAGTACGGGATCAAGGTATCGATTTTGTTTTTTGTTATAGCTGGACTCCGAAGAGTTGTCTACGTACCCCCAAAAGGGATCAAGCAATCCGTAGTTCGAACCTAACTAGGTTTTTTAATTATAGCTGGACTCCAAAGAGTTGCCTACGTACCTCCGAAAGAGATCAAGCCATCCGTAGTTCAAACCTCACTAGGGTTTTTTTTTTTTTTGAATATCTCAAGCGCTCATCGGCGAGCAATTCGGTGATGCCGAACTTCTCCATAATAAGCCGCTTGTGAGTCTGAAGCTGACCCGTGCATCCAAGGATTTACAAAATCCTCATTTTCTCTTGCTTTAACTGGATTTTGTTTGAGGGTTCGACCTAATAGTTAAGCACATGCTTTGACCAAACGACTTTCTTCCGACCTTGGTTTCGAATAAACCAAACTTCGACTTATTTTTGTATTATTATTATTTTTATCCTTTTCTTCAGGCGATTTTGTTGCTTTGCCCGAGACTTCCAAAAGGTTTTGGGCCGAGCTTAATTTTGCTTCTTGATTTCAGCAGAACCTTTTGTAGTCCCATTGATGACGATGATTTCGAAACTTTGAACTTGAACTGCATGCCCTCCAGATTTATCTGCTTTTAACTCTGGATCCCGCAGAGTTATTGCGGCGAAGACGGTTTTTCGGTCGACCTCCATTCCCTAACAAGTTGGACTCACGAAATCTGAACTCAGTTTCTTCGGATCCTCCGATTGAGTTTTACACGAAGAGATTCGGTCTCTCAAGCTCCTCTAGTCAACTGATTCCGAGCTAATCTTCGTCTTGCTATGCGGAATAGAATCTTGGTAAGCTCTTCTTCTTTGTTTTGAAAGTAACATCCTAAGTTGACATCGACACATGGTCCTTGTCGAGCTTTCCGGGCATCAAAGTTTTGTTAAGATTCTCCATTGAGGTTTCACAACTGTAAGTCACCCTAGGTCGGGTAACTTTTTTCTTCTCTTTAATTTGATTTTGGATACCTCGAAACAATATTTTTTCTAAGTAATGATTAAATACGTCAATTCGTTGTTTGGAGAGAAGTTGAAATTCTTCTTCTCCTAGTCCTCACTGTTACTGAGTAGATAATGTTTCAACTTACGAGGGGGGTTCAGCTCAAATCCGATAATTTGACCAAGTTTGAACCTACTGAGTAGATAACGATCATTCTCCATCTTTTCTTAAACTCCACTTCTAATAGCCCGATCCTCCTAAAGCTTGACTTACTTTTTTCTTGATATCATTTCGATGGTTCAAACTTGGTCAAATTTACACTAAATAAAATCGAACTCTTATATTGGATTTGAGATGTAACATCCACTTTTTCTGAAAATAATTCAAAGAACGACAATTCAACTAATTTGAGCGATCACCATACAAATGAATTATGCCCAATAATTATGGAGTGCGACATAGTTCAAAAATCCAACTTATTTTTTTCCGAGGCGCACATTAATCCCTTAGCAATTCATTTTCGCGAATAAATTGTTTCTTAATACGGTGTTGTTTTGAGTAAAAGATAATTCTTTATAAAAAAAATATTTAATTATTTAAGCGATCAAATAGGTTTAATTAATTCCTCCTCCCTTTATTTTAAAAATATTCTTATAGAACTTAAATAAAAGTATATATAACAAGCTTGAACTTGTAATTTGTTGTAAGATTAATGTTTTATTATTAAGTTTTAAAATATGGGAAATTATCCAAAATGATTAAAAAAATTTGGATGTGAATAAAAATGACACGTTCCAAAAATGTTACTTTAGTTGGATTTTGCTTAAAGTGATTTAGGATGGAAGTTGTTAATATTTGGGAAGCAAAATATCATATTCAGTACGGTCCTCCTAAATTTAACTTCTAAAATCTTAGTTTTTAAACAGAAATTTTGTTATTTAGGATGAAAATAGTTCATATTTGGGAAGTAAAAGGTCATTTCAAGTAAGTTTGTCTTAAATTTGACTTTTAAAACATGATCCTAGCGTTTATAAAAGAATTTTTTGATTTATGATGGAAGTTGTTGATATTAAATACGGTCGTCCTAAATTTCACTTCAAAAATCTTAGTTTTTAGGAAGAAATATGAAAATAGTTCATATTTGGAAAGCAAAATGTTATTTCAAGTACGGTTGTCCCCAAAAACCTGATTATTGTTTTTTAGGAAGAAATTTGCTTATTCAGTATGCAAGATTTTGATATTTTAATGAGCAAAATATCATATTAAGTACATCTGTCCTTAAAAACATGATTCTTGTTTTTTTTGGAAATTTTTTTTTATTTAGGAGATAAGTTTTTAATGTTTTAAGAAGCAAACCATATTATGTATAGTCGTCTTGAAAAACTTAATTCTTGTTTTTTTAAACAAAATGTCATATTAAGTATAAACGTCTTAAAAACTTGATTTCCACAAACAAAAGTTTGTGTCATTTTTGAAAAAAAAAAATTGTGTTAAAATTGTTTTTGTCTCAAAGAAAATATAAAATAATTTATTAATGTCTACGCCTATAGGCCTCGATTAGTCAGTTTAGACGCTAAGTCCTTACCCATTACAAAATTACAAGCTAACGGGGTTTTAACATTGGTGAACGAAATAAATATAACTTAGCATCTAAGAATTTCGATGCATCTTTACATTTTTTTTTGTACGTTATGTCTATGACCATTCCGTTGTTAGGTTTTTCAAGCCCATGTACAACTTTCCATTAGTATGATATTGTCCGCTTTTGTCCACTTGCCCTCACGGATTTGTCTTTGGGATCCTTCCCAAAAAGCCTCATACTAGTTGGAGTTGAACATGACTTATATACTAGACAATCCCTGTCTAAACTTCTGATGTGGGACATTGTTATTATCCCAAAAATCCTTCTTTCTATAGAATTAGATAACTCATAATTCTATTCGAAGCTTATCCAATATTCTCCCTCCTAAGCTTCGAATTAGTCCATATCCGCACCAAGCTCTGATACCAATTGTTGGGGTTTTCAAGCCCATGTACAACTTTCCATTAGTATGATATTGTCCGCTTTGGGCCACTTATAGAATTAGTTTAGGAGTTCTTATAGATTTTCCTTTAGTTTAGGAGTCATCTTTTCTTATATAAGGAGATGTTAAGATGTGAAATAACTTATGGCTTTTAGGTTTTGAGAGATCGAGAGAGCTTACGTTTTTGAGAGATTTTTCTTTAGCAATAAAGAGAGTCATTCTTTAAATCTTTGAGTTCTTATAAATTCTATATTTGGTAGCAGAGCCAGGTTAACAGAAACGATGACAAAAGGAGAGATGTCAGAGACATCGATGGGAAAGATAAAGGAGGGAGGAGGATCTTTGTAACACCCCACCCCGGCCAAGATGACCGGTCGGGTTTGAAAGCGTGGTTTTGGAAAATCTTATCGAGTGAAACCCGGAAACTTATCTATGTTCGGCCCATCGAGTAGTCTCGACCCACGGATCCCTTTTCCTCTTTCTTCGTAACCATTCAATCACAATCAACAATCAACAATCAATCCTATCATGCATCTCTATTATGTTTCATTTTTCCTTTCCTTTCCTAAACTTAACCAATTTCCTTATTCAATACTAACAAGTTTCCATATCCATTTAAGTCAGGTTTCCATGTTCACTTATGTCAGGTTTCAATATTCACTCATGTCAGGTTTTCATATTCATCTACGCGGATCGGTCTAGGGTAAAGAACCCTAGCCGCCACCCCTATCTTCTCATGAACAACTAGCGGATCAACCTAGGGTTTGGGAAACCCAAGATCGAGCCGCCCCTATCATTCTCATGCATCATTCTCACGGATCACATCTAGGGTTAGAAACCCTAGTTGCGCCGCCCCCTATCGTGAAAAACATGCGGATCACAGCTAGGTTTTGAGAACCTTAGTGTGACGCCCTTGATCTAATCATGCATCACTCAACAAGCAATCAAACAAGCAAACATACGGTCCACACTTAGGGTTCAGGAACCCTAAGTGTGCCGCTTCACAAACATTCATTATCATCAATCAATAAGACTAGATCTCATCTAAACATGTTTATAGCATCCTTCCTTAGGGTTTCCTAATCGCAGGAGACAAGAGAGAGTAGATCCAGGCATAGATAGAAAACGCACTCACCTTCGTGGTCCGTTTAGTCAGAGAGGATCTTGCGAGAGCTCGCGTTCTCTTTCTCCGGAAAGCTATACTCCGAAACCTCCCCTTGATCGCCTAGCTTCTCTCTCCTCTCCTTTCCGTTCTTCGCCTCGTCTCCTTTCTCTCCCGCGGTTCTTATCTCTCTTTCTCTCCTTTCTCTCCTCTCTTTCTCTCTTGGGCCGTGTGGTTCTCTTAAAAAGAGACTAGGGTTGGTGGCTCCTATATATAGGGAGAGCCGCCCCTTATTCTTTCCTTATTCCTTTATTCATGATTATCCCTTCCCTAATTCCATGATTATCTACTTCCTTTTATTTTAATTATTTCCTTATAATTATCCCTTCTTCCCAAACACTTAATTATTTCTTTTTTAACAAAAATGAAATAATCCTAATGTCTTGGCCGTTCCTTTTTCCTCCTTCCAGGCCTTAGCGCCGGCTCCTCGGCCCGTCTCTAGCAGGCTGTCCCATTCTTCTTGGCCCGATGCCCCGTTCCATGGATTCTCCCCGATTCCTAGAGTCTTTCTCCTGTAGCCATTTCCATCTTAAATGAAAAATGGAAGCGGGATGTTACAATTCTCCCCCACTTAAGCGGAATTCGTCCTGGAGTTCCTGGCCTTCCCGTGGTTCTCTGCTCTTCTAATCCTTCCTCCCCCACTTGGATTACTCCAAGGAGTCCGGTCATCCTATGGCCGGTGTGCCACCTTCCAGCTTCCCGTCTCCCTGTCTGTAGGGCTATCGCTCTCCCAGTTCTTTCGAGTCGTTTTTCTTCCTTCAAAGTTGCTACTCTCTCTCTTTTTGGTTCCAACTAAACTGGTTATAGAAACGGGGGTATGCGCATGTTTAGGTTATTTTTTTCGTTCTCAGGGAGGGTCGATAAGGAAAGTTGCTTATTATTATTATTAAGAAAGATGTTCAGACTACATCTTAAAAATGAAAGAAAAGAACTCCAAGCTAAATGCAGTTTCCTATCATACCCCGTCTTCATGGATGTGATTCCCAGACCACCTCCTCTGGGTCGGACTCCGGGAGACTGGCGTTGTCCTCTTCATCCTCGACACTGATCCATCCCGGCGTGACTATCCTGGCGCGCTTAACCTCCTTCCGAGTCGTCTCCCCGTCTTCTTCTTCATGGTCATGCGGTCTACTGGCTCTGGACTCACACCCCTGCTCTAGGTAGAGGTTTCCCAAACCCTTACCCACAGGTATACCCGTGTCATGTCTATGTCGTTTAGCCGAGGGAGGTCTGCAACCCGGCGGCCAATCTCTGACCACTTTTACCTCCTTGCTCGGAATCATGGTCGGAAGGGTGGGTTGAGCTGCTCGTCTTCCGTCCGCCGTGGAGGGGCCCCCAGGTTCCACACTCTCCTTTTCTTCCCAAAACTCCCAGACCATCCTCCTTATGAAATCCGGGTATCCGATCCCTTCCGAGGTGTCCCGGCGTACCACTCCTTCCCACCATCGGGCAGCCTCACCCGTAAGGAACGACACGACTAAGTCCTTCCAGTATCCTACCAGAACGCGAAGTGCCATCATGTTCTTCTCTAGGTTCGACAGCCATGCTTCCACATCGTGAGTCGATTGCTTCAAGTATCCCCGGGTCAGCGGTGCGCAGCCTCCAAACAAAGACGTCTTCATCCTTATTAGGACATGCCGATACGCCTTGAACTAAGCTCCCGCACTTACAGGGGAGCAATGCTCCACGTTCCGAATAGGGACTCCTGCGGCCGAGTCCACCCAATCCTGAACGGGAACCAAGTTAGTATCCTTCTAACTTGCAGCGTTATTTTTAATCTTACGCTAAGATTAGACAAACCATTTATGCACACACGATTTCTAATCAGGAAGAAAAAAAGAATATGAAATTTTGATGAAACCTTCCTTGCGCAGACAGACCATCGGTGAACCCCCAGATCTCAATCACGAAGTCACCAACCGGGTCAGAGCCGATTGGCAAACCTGGCTCTGATACCAATTGTAACATCCCACCCCGGCCAAGATGACCGGTCGGGTTTGAAAGCGTGGTTTTGGAAAATCTTATCGAGTGAAACCCGGACATAAAAGGATTTAGAAAACTTATCGGGCCCGAAGGCCAAAACCGATTGAAATCCGTTCAGCCCGATGGTCTTGACGTCCGGCACTCCAGTTTGTACTAGCTCACTACATGCATCCATAAGATGGAGGCGTGAGTAATTGAATTACTCGTGAGATTGGCTCTACCTACAACAAGCATCTAACAACCTATCAACACATAGCAAGCAGTCTGGTTCATCACGCCAATCAATCTAACCTAGCCATTCAGTTCGTTCAGTTCATTCAGTTAATTCAAATCATTCAGTCCTATCATGAAATCATATCCTTTCCAGTTCATCTATTCACTTATCATTCCATTATATTCCATTCATTCATCTTTTTCTAACAATCACGCCCCGACCTAGGAGGGCTCAGCCGAAGCTGCACCTGCGACCAAAGTCCAGGCTATGCATACGCAATTTCCATTACACTTATAAACCCGTGGATCTATAAGCCACATTACACTCATGAACCCGTCGATCCACAAGCCATACTCTTTTCACATTCGATCGGAGGCATCAAGACTCGATCCAGTAACTTTGGGGAATCATTAGCCGGCAGCTCACCAGTCACGCAGGTTTGAGGCCGCACGCCCCATCGACATGTCGGGACCAGTCGTCCGCTTCTGGACCGGTCACTAAGCCCTCATCGGTATCCCGATACGTTCCTCGACGATCCTTGGTCCGGCCCAGAGCCATCGAAACCCGATCAAGCTTACCGGTCTCGCTACGTTGTGATCCATGTCCAAGTCCTCGACATATCCCAGAAGATAGCTTACCGATCCCGAGACACGGTCATACCGAGGAGCCATCGACATTAATCGCGTCCCGTTGAGTCCGTCCCGTTCCGCAGAACTACCAGTCCCGAAGCCTATTACATATCCATTTCCATTTCCATTTCCATTTCTGATCCGAGAGCCAGTCCCACTCTTCCATTCAAACACAAGCTTATCGGTCTTATCCCGATGCATCAGTCGATCGAGTCCTCGACATATCCCGGAGGATAGCTTCCTGATCCCGACCGCCTGGACATCGTGAAGACCGTCGAACTTATCTATGTTCGGCCCATCGAGTAGTCTCGACCCACGGATCCCTTTTCCTCTTTCTTCGTAACCATTCAATCACAATCAACAATCAACAATCAATCCTATCATGCATCTCTATTATGTTTCATTTTTCCTTTCCTTTCCTAAACTTAACCAATTTCCTTATTCAATACTAACAAGTTTCCATATCCATTTAAGTCAGGTTTCCATGTTCACTTATGTCAGGTTTCAATATTCACTCATGTCAGGTTTTCATATTCATCTACGCGGATCGGTCTAGGGTAAAGAACCCTAGCCGCCACCCCTATCTTCTCATGAACAACTCGTGGATCAACCTAGGGTTTGGGAAACCCTAGATCGAGCCGCCCCTATCATTCTCATGCATCATTCTCACGGATCACATCTAGGGTTACAAACCCTAGTTGTGCCATCCCCTATCATGACAAACATGCGGATCACAGCTAGGGTTTGAGAACCCTAGTGTACCGCCCCTGATCTAAACATGCATCACTCAACAAGCAATCAAACAAGCAAACCTGCAAGAAAACATATGGATCCACACTTAGGGTTTAGGAACCCTTAGTGTGCCGCTTCATAAACATTCATTATCATCAATCTATAAGACTAGATCTCATCTAAATATGTCTATAGCATCTTTCCTTAGGGTTTCCTAATCGCAGGAGACAAGAGAGAGTAGATCTAGGCATAGATAGAAAACGCACTCACCTTCGTGGTCCGTTTAGTCAGAGAGGATCTTGCGAGAGCTCGCGTTCTCTTTCTCCGGAAAGCTATGCTCCGAAACCTCCCCGTCATCGCCTAGCTCCTCTCTCCTCTCCTTTCCGTTCTTCCTTTCCTCTCTTTTATCTCTCGGCCCCTTTCTCTTCTTTCTCTTCTTTCTCTCCTTTCTCTCTCGCGGTTCTTTTCTCTCTTTCTCTCTTTTCTCTCCTCTATTTTCTCTCCTCTCTTTCTCTCTTGGGCCATGTGATTCTCTTAAAAGACACTAGGGTTGGTGGCTCCTATATATAGGGAGAACCGCCCCTTATTCTTTCCTTATTCTTTTATTCCTTCCAATTATTCCTGGTTATCCCTTCCCTAATTCCATGATTATCTACTTCCTTTTATTTTAATTCTTTCCTTATAATTATCTCTTCTTCCCAAACACTTAATTATTTCCTTTTTAACAAAAAGTAAATAATCCTAATGTCTTGGCCGTCCCTTTTTCCTCCTTTCGGGCCTTAACGCCGGCTCTTCAGCCCGTCTCGATCGAGCCGTCCCATTCTTCTTGGCCTGATGCCCCTTTCACCAACTCCACCACCCCACCTTGTACTCTGCTAAACTGCGTGGCTATGTGTAGGACACGGTAATAAGAGTACTGCCACGCATAAAAGGATACGAGATAGTACACGATAGTTTCTTTACAAAGAATTTACTTTGATTAGAAACTCTTTTGATACACTTACAAGCTATATCAAAACGTTCTTTATCCACAAGAACTCGCTCTCTAATCTACCCAACAACAATCTAAGCTATGTGTTTTTAACTTTGCTCTATATGTGTTTCTCCCTTACAACTTGTCAAGTGATGACTCTAATCCATGAGCCAACACTCTTTAAATAACACAGCGATTCCAAACTTTCCTTTTTTGCTTCAGTTGGAAATCCTTGACTTCTCCTTAATTTCTGGTTTCCTTTTTCGGTCCATCAATTAAGGATCCTTGATTGCACGTCATATCTTTGATTGCTGTCAATCTCCAATCTCCAGAATCTTCAGATATGATTGCTCTCTGATATCTTCTTGATTGATACTCCCGTATCTTCTTAACCTAGTCTCTGGTGTCGCACTCCATGTGCCACTTTCAAGTAGTTCACGATCTGGTTCACCAATTGACTTGCATTCTCAATCTCTCCCTTTTTTAGCTGAATCTGACATCTCAAGCATTTTCAAGACAAGAACATATACACACACCACAAACAGCAATGCAGACGCATATTTGAACCAAATACTGCATTTAAAAACCATGATGGCAATGTTTTAACAACCCCAACATAAACGATAAATAGGCAGAAACATAAACAATGTTTTAACTCTCTACCTCACGAAAATTAAAAGCAAAAGAAGATAAGAGAGAAAAAAACATCATCATCAAGCTCCCCCTGAGTCTAGAGCTCCCCCGAGCCACTAGAACTTCCTTTTCCCCCTGCTTGAGTGCAGATTCAGTTAAAAACACTCAACAAGTCAATAATCACTTATGTAAGGAATCATGAATTACTTACCTGTCTCAAGCGTGTGAAGCACATCCTGAAGTTTGGTGATTGTGTCACGCAGTGCCTCAACCGCTGCCTTGAATATCTCATACTGTTGTCCCGAGGTAGCTTCTGAGTCAGACCCTGAGGTACTGTCTGCCTTGGCTGCTTCATCTCCAGAGGACACTTCCACTGGGTGGGCTTGAGAGTAGGCCTTCCCTGACATGATATCAGGCACATACTCCAGAGGAGAGACATACGTCTCACCAGCATACACAGATAATCGATGCTGAGCCATCAAGAGTGCCGAGATCAAACAGGGAAAGTAGAGGCCAGCCTTGTTGTAGGTTATGCGTCTTCTGGCCAAGACCTTCTGGAACACCCACTCACCAAAGTCAATCTTGTGACCATGAGCCATCTTGTACAAGAATCTGGCCTTGTTAATTGTCTTATGGGTGCGATTATCAGTAGGCAGCCAGTTGTACCCTAACAGAATCCATAGCGAGGCAAAGAGTGGGGTACACCATGTGGTAGCAAATTCTTCCCAAGACACTTTTTCTCCACACAAGTATCAAGCCACCTTGTTGTCAGAGACCTTTTTGCACTAATTAGCATGTTTGGTCTCTTCAGCAGTTGGTACAGGGAAGTCCAGTAGTTCATTGATGGCTTTGGCAGAGAACTTGTACTCATACCCTCTTACCCACACCTTGGTTACCTTCTTATCAGTCCTCTCATGCGGCAGATGAGCATAGAATTCACAGATTACCTCAGGAACGAAGGGTGCAAGATATTCCAGATCTACAGTGGAGGTCATTCTACTACGACGTAGTACAGCAGATACCTCAGCAGTTGCCTAAGAGTTCAGAATGACATACCTTTGTGCAACGATGACTTTGGTCATGTAATGCTGAACCAGTTTCTTAGCAGCATCATTCTTGAACCTCTTGGATCGAGACTCATGAGTCTCATCATCAGCAGGGTTAGAACTGGGCTTAACTACCTTCTTGCCCTTCTTCTTTGATGAAGCAGCTGCCTCAGCATGTTTCATCTTCTACTGAGGTGGTTCCTTTACTGCCTCTTCCTCCTCTGTCTCTGCAACTTTCCCGGTTCGCTTTGACACATTGGGTTTAGGGACTGGTTTCTTCTTCTTCTCCTTG
The DNA here is from genome assembly GCA_900116095.1 of Euclidium syriacum. Lineage (NCBI taxonomy): Eukaryota > Viridiplantae > Streptophyta > Magnoliopsida > Brassicales > Brassicaceae > Euclidium > Euclidium syriacum. The sequence goes on from FPAK01000018.1 coordinate 77,298, forward strand.
CTGCGATGTGAGATCTCCCTGAGAGTCAACCCATCTTCAGCTTCAATATCCTCAGCAAAAACGCCAAGGTCGGGGTTTAGGGTTTCTGCCGCAGTCTCAAACGATGCGGTATCTTCTGCAATTGGTGAATCAGGTGCTGGGGCAGTCGATTCTTGGCCTCCAGTTGACCCATAAGGCGGGAATTTGGAAGACCCAGCTCCAATTTCTGGGTTTCGAACTATGATGGCGAGACATTCTAGTGCGGCAGATCCAGATGTCGTTGCATGCGCCGTCGTTGCTGGTGTCGGCTTTGGCGAGGGAGACACGGCGTAGCGCAGGGGCGGAGAGGTAGCGGCGATAGGAGAATGAGCTGCATTCACCGGTGACACAGGCGAGTTCGGAGCCGTGTCTTTTGAGGTAGTAGGTGATGGAGTTCGTGGCCTCTTGGTGGTTTTTCTTGCTCCTTTTGTTTGTTCTCACCATGATTGTAGACAAGTTCTTTCTGAGAATGACAAAGATTCAGGTTTTTTTTTCTTTTTCTTTTTCTTTCTTTCTCTCGATGAAGAAGATGAAGTGCGGATGAGTTGAGAAGACTCTGCAACTTCCTCTTTTATTCTCCCCTCCCCACTTGCGTACTTGCTTGAATTTAGGCCCCACTTTCCTTTAAAAAAATATTTAAATATTTGAAGAATAACTGTCATATGGCAAGTTAAATATGACCAAAGTATATAAGGAAAGTTTCTCAAAAATCACACTTATTATGCCGCAATTACAACCCTAAATGCTCAACACCATTAATAGCACACACATAATTATTAAGCAAGACATAATTAGTAATGACAGAACGTTAGTTACCCTCTGAGTCTTAGCTTTTTTAAGATCTAACACGACCTTAATGTGGATCCATCTTTCATAGAATATGCAGATTTCTACTCCTCTGCCACACGCACTAGTTCAGCAACTAGCTCACATAAGTATACCGTGCAATGACTTGATTCTTTGTGCATGGTCACCTCCACATCTTAGGCTAGCTTTCACACCCTCATGTCTTTATCTCACATGGTAGTTTTCAACATTTATCCTTCACTGGAAGGCGGCTGGAATACTTTTTTTTTTAATTATTATTCCTCCCTTTTTTTTATTTCTTGTGTACCTTATCATGTGCTACTTTGTGTCTCATGAACCATTTGTGACTTTACATTTTAGCCCTTCAGCTTCTTGTACTCCACTCTCAGTGAGAAACCTTTACTGAGCCTGAAAGACGACATGAGAGGCAGCTATTTTCCTTAAATGCACATTGAGATTCTATGCTGAGTCTGAGTCTGATATACTTTGCGTGTTAGTTCCTGTGTCAGCTCAGCATGCTCAATAAGAGGATTAGTAATCACATATCCCAAGCCCTTTGCATAAACTTACAAAGCGACTGAGATCCAAAGATTTAAAAAACAACTTAGTCAATTGAGACTCAGAGGCACCATGTTCGATCATTACCTTTTTGTTTTCAACTAGCTTTCTTATGACATGGTGTCTTATGTCAATGTGTTGAGTTCTGGATTGTTGTAACGGCCACGACACAATAGTGTTATCCAGAAAGAGACTGATTGACATAGGCCTTGCTTTAGTAGCTGTAGTCTCATCAAACTTTCTTCCTTCATCTTGTGCTACCAGGTGAACCTTGTTGTGTACTACCACACCATATACGTCATGACATGGTGCCCAGACATCATTTCTGACACTTTGCTTAAATTCTTCTTTCAACGCCTTGCTCCAGTGATTACCCTGTGATCTTCTATAGTCTCCTTCAGCACCCAGACTCTCCACCATCTTGTGTTGAAACTTGAATTGAACCTCTTCCATGTGCAAACCACAGCTCTTATCTTGATGTTCGGAAGCGCTGAGGTACCTGGTGTGGTTCGCTGTGAGGTTTCTCCAAATATAGCAGTTGTTGTTTGACCGAACTCCTCTCATCTTGACATTACCATTTTTGTCAATAACGTCACAGCCAACATTTGTAAAGACAACCTTCAATCCCTGATCACATAGCTGACTCACACTTATCAAATTGGATTTTAAGCCATCAACAAGATAGACATCCTTCATTTTGGGGTGTTGGTTATTTGACGTTTTCCCTTTCCCTTTGATCTGACTAGTAGACCCACCACCATATCTAACTTTTCCTCCCTTGACTCCTTTGACCTCCTGAAGATGTTCAAGCTTTCCAGTCATGTGCTTAGAACATCCGATGTCGAAGTACCATGTTTCTTCCTCTTTGAACAGATCCTCTTGACAAGCCATGTTACACCACTCGTCATATTTCTTGTTGTACCTCCTGTTGTAGTGACCTCTCCTAGGTCTTACATACTCCTCATCCCAAAATCTTCTAGGGTACTCAGTAGGAATGTCATACCATGATTGAGAACCTTACCTAGGCGCAGGATATGTTCTATTGTAGTATGGATCCTCATATCTTTTGTAGTATGACCTTTTCTGACGTGCACCTGATCTGCCAGAGCGTCGTCGTGTGGTTCTTCACGAGGTATCCTATGATTTTATTTGTACATCATGCAAGTGTGTCTTCTTGACCCAACCTATGTTCCTTCCGTCATAATGTACCTTATTTTGTTGTGTAAGCTTCGCTATCCTGGCTCTATACTCATGACACTTGACTTTGAAATGCCCAAGGCTTCCACACACAAAAAAACTCTCCTTATTTTTCTGATGAGGCTTCTGGTGAGGTATTTTGTGAGGTACCTTGTTCTTCACAACTTGAAACTTTGGACACACAGCCTGAAAATGCTCAAAACTTCCACACACAAAATAGCTCCCCAGATTAAGCTCTTCGTCATCTAGTATGTTACCTTGTTGTGTGGCTTCCTATGAGGTAGTTTGTGTAGCTTGTAACTGTTCAGCCTCTGCATGATGCATTCCTCCTTTGACGAACTTGATCTCAGGTGTGTTAGATACTCCAGTATATCCTCGACCATAGTTTTATTTCTCATACCTTTGTTGGTTCAGAATGTGATCAAGTCCCTTGGTTCCTACTAACATTTTAATCTTCTTGTTCTGCTCCATGAGGTTTGTGTTTAGCTTCATAACCTTGGCACGTTTTACCTCGAGCTCTGCCTCAAGATGACTGATTTAATCAAATTGGTGAGAATTGAGTCGACTCACTTTCAATACTTGTCTACACATCTTCTGATACTCTTCTTCTACATCGATGTCAGCATCACTGTCACTCGCATCTTGGCCATTGCCAATAGATTCATCATCTTCAGGTTCTTCAGTTATCCCAGCAAAAGCAACAAAATTACTTATTACCTCATCATCAGTTTCATCTGACTCATCGTCTTCTACACCAAACATGGATCTTTCTTTCATCCTCTTCTGATCCCCTATGCATTCTTGATGTGTATGCCAAAAACCATTGCATTCATGACACTTGATTTATTTTCTCTTGAGAGAGGGACATTCACTCCTGTAGTGACCAATGCCCTTACATTCATGGCACTGTGAGTTACTTCGTGAGGTACTCTTTCTAGCATCACCAGATTTCTTGGAGGAATCAAACTTTCTAGATCCTGAGTCATCCCTCTTGAATGCTCTATTAAACCTCTTAGCCTGCAATCCCAGTGAATTTTGTAGTTCCTCAATTTTTTGAGAATCCTTTGCAGCAACTAGAGCTATGCTCTTTTCCTTGACTACCTAAGCAGATTCCATCTCATATGTCTTTAGCATACCAACTACCTCACTGTATTTTATTTCATCTGTGTTGGATGACACAGACAGAGCTGTCTTGTACGTTGTGTACTTCTCTGGTAGGCTTCGCAGTAGCTTCTTCACCAACTTATTTTCTTTGTATTTCTTCCCAAGAAGCTGAGCTTCATTAGCGATATTGCTAATGCATGCACTGAACTCAGCAACTTACTCATTTTCCTCCATCTTCATCACCTTGAACTGCGACGCAAGGTAGTCAATCTTGGTTCTCTTGACAGCATATGTTCCTTCATACTCGCTCTAAAGAATCTCCCATGCATCCTTGGCTGTCTCACAGTTTTGGATGGTTTGGAATTGCTCAGTTTTTACTGTGGCAAAGATGGCTGATAGGGCCCTTGCATTGAACTTGGACATCCGCTTCTCATCATCTGACCATTCGGATTTGAGTTTGAGCACCGTCTTCTCTTCCACCACCTTGGTTGGAGCAGTCCACCTAGTCTCTACGGCCGTCCATGCGTCTTCATCAATACTTTTGATGTTTGCCCTCATACGTTGCTTCCAGTGTCCATAATTATTTTCCTCCAAAACAATCTCCTTGGTCCAGAACTCCTTATCCTTCCCATTCCTCCAGGATCTTCACCTGCTTCCAATACACTCAAGTGATTGGCTCTGATACCAGTTGAAAGTGTGGAACGGTAATAAGAGTACTGTCACGCACAGTAGGACACGAGATAGTACACGATAGTTTCTTTACAAAGAATTTACTTTGATTAGAAACTCTCTTGATACACTTACAAGCTATATCAAAACGTTCTTTATCCACAAGAACTCGCTCTCTAATCTACCCAACAACAATCTAAGCTATGTGTTTTTAACTTTGCTCTATATGTGTTTTTCCCTTACAACTTGTCAAGTGATGACTCTAATCCATGAGCCAACACTCTTTAAATAATACAGCGATTCCAAACTTTCCTTTTTTGCTTCAGTTGGAAATCCTTGACTTCTCCTTAATTTCTGGTTTCCTTTTTCGCTCCATCAATTAAGGATCCTTGATTGCACGTCATATCTTTGATTGCTATCAATCTCCAATCTCCAGAATCTTCAGATATGATTGCTCTTTGATATCTTCTTGATTGATACTCCCGTATCTTCTCAGCCCAGTCTCTGGTGTCACACTCCGTGTGCCACTTTCGACTAGTTCACGATCTGTTTCACCAACTGCTTCACGATCTGGTTCAGCAATTGACTTGCATTCTCACTCTGCTAAACCGCTCCGCATGCCGCCATCTTCCCCTCCCGATCCGTTCCATGGATTCTTCCCGATTCCTAGAGTCTTTCTCCGATAGCCATTTCCATCTTAAATGAAAAGCGGGATGTTACAATCATCCTCCATCAAGTTCCCTATGCTAAATTCATGCAACTATACAGTATGGGCGATGAGGATGAAGATCCTTCTCAAGGTACATAAGGCTTGGGATGTTGTCGAGACGGGAAAGGACGACGGTTACAAGAATGACATGGCTACAGTCTTGTTGTTCCAATCAATTCCGGAGACACTCATCCTACAAGTTGGAGAGTTAGATACGGCAAAGAAAATGTGGGAGGAAATTAAGACACGACATGTAGGAGCAGACAGAGTTAAGGAAGCAAGGCTACAAACGCTGTTACCTGAATTTGATCGTTTGACGATGAAAGATGTTGAGAAGATTGATGATTTTGTTGGAAGGCTATCCGAGATTTCTTCAAAGTCATCCGCTTTGGGAGAGGAGATCGAAGAATCCAAATTGGTCAAGAAATTTCTAAAGAGTCTTCCTCGAAAAAAGTTCATACACATAATTACTTCTCTCGAGCAAGTGTTGGATCTTAACTAGACAAGCTTTGAAGATATTATGGGACGTTTAAAAGCGTATTGCTGATGAAGAAGAAAATCAGAACCAAGACGATAAAAGCAAGTTGATGTATGCAGACACTGATGATCAATCAACTCAATCAAATCGCGAATCTAACGGAGGATACAGAGGTAAAGGCAAAGTTTGTGGAGGACGCTTCTATAGCAGAGGAAGAGGTCGTGGAAGATATGAGGGTGCAAGAGATTTATCAAAGATAATTTGCTTTTGGTGTGACAAAAGGGGTCACTTTGCTTCGAATTGTCCCAAAAGATTGCTTAAACTCCAGGAGACATATGAAAACAAAAAAGATGACACGCAAGAGGCAAATGAGTTAATGATGCACGAGATAGTGTGTATCAATAATAGAAGAGAAAAGACGAGTGAAGAGGTATATCTTAATGAAAGGAAAGTGAAACCTAGAGATTTTGAAGCATGTTCCGACGAAGATAATGTCTGGTATTTAGACAACGGGCCGAGTAACCACATGACTGGAAATCGTGATTACTTCAAGGCAATCGATGAGTCTATTGCAGGTGAAGTGAGATTTGGCGATGACTTTCGTATAGACATAAAGGGAAAAGGATCGATTCTCTTTGTTAGCAAGAATAGAGGAAAGAAAATCTTGGCTGATGTCTACTTCATACTAGAGTTGAAGAGTAATATCATTAGTCTTGGGCAAGCCACGGAGTCAGGATGCGATGTTAGGATGAGAGACAACTATTTTACTCTGCATGATGGAGATGGTAACCTAATCGCAAAAGCTTTAAGGTCAAAGAATCGACTTTACAAAGTAATCATGGAGATTGTTGATACAAGATGCCTGCAACTAACGACTCTAAGTGATTTAACAAAGTGGCATGCAAGCATATTGGATTGGAGTCGATGAAATTGATGGTAAAGAAGGAACTTGTCACTGGAATACCAAAGATCGTGGTGGAAAAGGAAACATGTGCATCATGCCTGCCTGGAAAACAAGCCAACAGCTACACACAGGCCTGAACTCATTCATGGAGATCTCTGTGGCCCCATTACACCTCCAACAGCTGTAAGAAATAGGTATTTTTTCGTGCTCATTGATGATCACTCTCATTACATGTGGTCGATTTTTTTGAAAGAAAAGGGGAAAGTGTTCGATAGGTTTAAAAAGTTTAAGACATCAGTTGAGCAAGAGACAGGAGCAGCCATCAAGACATTCACAACTGATAGGGGTAGAGAGTTTATGTCACAAGAGTTTCAAACTTTTTGTGAAGAATCAGGAATTAAGAGACACCTAACTGCCCCTTATAATCCTCAACAAAATGGAGTTGTTGAAAGGCGGGACATAACCTTGTTGAAGATGACTAGAAGCATATTAAAGCATATGAACATGCCAAACTACATATGGGGAGAAGCAGTAAGACACGCTACTTATGTAATAAACAGAGTTGCAACAAGGGCTTTGGTCGAGCAAACACCTTACGAAGTTTTTAAGGAGAAGATACCTAATTTGGAGCACTTGCGTGTATTTGGGTGTGTTGGTTATACAAAAACAGAGACTCCACATCTTAAAAAATTGGACGATCGATCGCGAGTGCTGGTTCATCTCGGAACTGAGCCAGGATCAAAGGCGTATAAATTGCTTGATCCAACGAGCAAAAGGATAGTTGTTAGCAGAGATGTAGTTTTCGATGAAAGCAAAAGTTGGAAGTGGAATAATTCAGGGAGAGAGATCGATGATGAACCAGAAATGTTTGATTTTGAAGTGAGACAATATGGAGATTCTGGTATAAAAAGAAACGAGTTGGGTGAAGAAACAGAGGTTATCGATGTTGATGGTGAAGACACCATAGAAGATAATCATGTAGAGGATGATGAAACGCAGAATCAAGCGCAACCACAGCTGAGAAGATCTACGAGATTAACTAGGCCACCTGGTTACTTGAACGATTATGTACAATTGGGGGAGATTGAATGTGAGCGCCTTCTACTGCTGATAGACGAAGAAACATGGGATTATAGCAAAGCAAAAACAGAGCAAGTATGGAGAGATGCCTGCAAAGATGAGATATCTTCAATAGTCAAAAATAATACATGGAGTTTGGAAGATCTTCCAGCAGGAGCTAAACCATTCAGGTTAAAATGGATTTTCAAGGTGAAAAGAAATTCTGATGGAAGCATAAACAAGCATAAGGCGAGACTCGTGGCAAAGGGTTACGTACAAAGATATGGAATAGATTTTGAAGAAGTTTTTGCACCGGTGGCGCGAATTGAGACGGTTAGGCTCATCATTTCTCTAGCAGTTTCCAATGGCTGGGAAGTGCATCACTTAGATGTATAAATGGCGTTCCTACATGGTGTTTTAAAGGAAAATGTCTATGTTACTCAACTGGAGGTTTTTGTAGTTAAAGGGTGTGAAGATAAGGTGTATCGACTAAACAAAGCACTTTATGGGTTAAAGCAAGCACCAAGGGCGTGGAATGATAAGCTAAACAAGGTTCTTGGAGAGTTGAACTTTGTAAGGTGCTCCAAGGAACCTTCATTATCTCGGAAAAAGAAGAAAGAGCATCTTCTTCTTGTGGCGGTTTATGTGGATGATCTTCTTGTAACAGGTTCTAGTCTTGATATCATACTCAGTTCAAGAAGGGAATGTCAGCAAAGTTTGAGATGAGTGATCTCGGAAGGCTGACTTATTATCTCGGAATTGAAGTGTTTCAATGCAAGGAAGGAATTACGCTGAAACAAGAAAGGTATGCGAGAAAGATTTTGGAAGAAAATGAGATGGAAAGTTGTAATCTAGTCCATATTCCAATGGACTCGGGTCTGAAGTTGGCAAAGGCAAAAGGAGAACGAGGTCTAGATGAGAAGGTGTATAGAAGAAACATCGGGTGTCTTTGATATTTGCTTTATACACGGCCCGATTTGTCATATTGTGTTGGATTTCTAAGTAGGTACATGCAAGAACCAAAAGAGTCTCATGGAGTTGCTTTGAAGCAGATTTTGAGGTACTTACAAGGAAATTTTTCTTATGGTCTCTGTTTTGAGCGAGTAAACATAGCAGAGCTGTGGGATACAGTGATAGTAGTCATAACGTTGATGCTGATGATGGATGGAGTACAGCTAGACACATTTTTTATCTTAATAATTGTCCAATTACTTAGTGTTCTCAAAAACAAGAAATTGTTGCTCTTTCATCCTGTGAGGCTGAATTTATGACAGCCAATGAAGCGGCCAAGCAAGCAATTTGGCTTCTAGAGTTGCTTGGATATGTTACCGGAGAGTCATGTGAAAAGGTAACAATTCGTGTTGATAACAAGTCAACTATAGCCCTTACAAAGAATCCAGTTTTCCATGGTACATACTCGTTATCATTTCATACGTGAGTGTGTGGAGAATGAACAAGTGAAAGTTCACCATGTTCAACCAGAGCAAAGAGCTGATATTTTGACAAAAGCATTTGGAAGAGTCAAGTTCAAGGAGATAAAGGATATCGTTGGAGTTCAAGATGTGAAGAAAGTTGACTTCAAGTTTAAGGGGGAGAATGTTGATGTTAAGCTTGAAGATCAAGCTACTTGAGTCCTAAAGAGATTTGGAAAGTATACTTATATATAGGAGATATTGAAATATAAGTTAAAAAAGAAATTTGGGAGTTATCCAAATTATGTAAGTTTCTTTTAGTGTAGGAGATCTATTCTTGTATAAGGAGATGTCAAGATGTGATATAACTTATGGGTTTTAGGTTTTCAGAGATTAAAAGAGTTTAAGTTTGTGAGAGATTTTTCTTAAATAATAAAGAGAATAATAAAGAGAGTCATTCTTTAAATGTTTGAGTTCTTAAAACCTTTAAATTCTATCTTACATCGTAACAATTTAATTTATTTTTAAATTTGTGCACTGTGTCGGAGTTAAGAAAACGATGTATTGTTCAAAAATCTAAAATTATAATAATATAGTAAAAGAAAAAAAACAAAAAGGCATTTGATTTTTCTAAAAACTCTCTTACTCTTACGTATATATTGGATTCTTTAATTAAAGATGTCATATGTGTTAGTAGGTTTGGCCGGAAAAAAAAGTTATATTTTAGAATTTAGTTTGCCAGAGGAATTAAATATTTATCGGATACTAGAATTTAGTTTGAATAACATGGATAAGAACATGGTTCAATATATTTTTGTTGAAAACATGGTTCAATATTAGGTACACAGAAGTACATAAAATTGTTAGTTTCTATCCTTCCCTTCCATAAAGGTTCCGAATTTCTTTCTTCTTTTTCCCTTTTCCCCCAACTAAATCCATCACGTTTTCAATTTTTCTATTAAAATGTAAATCGTGGCAACTGGAGTATCTTTTTCTTTAGAAATAGTGGATGGAGAAAGAGAAGAAAATTTAGAAATGTGTGTGACAAAGAAATGAAACGTGTGTGGTTTTAGTAATGCCTTACCATTCATCATACTCTCTTATTATCTGCGCATAATAATTTCGCTTTTTCATAAGTAAAAGATGTAGCATGACGTTGCATGTTCCGACTTTTGAAATCGTTTTCTTTTAAACATAGGATAAACTGAGTTTAAGTAACTAAATAATTTTAAAATGGTTTTAAAGATTGGGAGACTGAGCTTTAACTTACCGTGTAACTTGTTTAACTTACGATGGTATATATAGCTTGAACCTCATTTGAAATTAACACCAAGATTACCCAAATTTGCAACCAACTTGAGAAAATCATCAATTTTCTCATCACAATCCACTAATCATTGGTTTTAACGTGTAGAATTTGAGTTGGTAATAGAATCGGTTTGGAAGAGAATTTTACATGTACAATCTCTCAAATGTCTTCCACATCAAAGCATTCATTCCACAATCGATTATTCGATACACAAAATCATCAAAATTAATCATTACTAGTTGTTTTTTTGCGTTCTGGGATCTTAAAATCTTTACTAGATCCATTTTTACTCCACTAATTTCATTCGATGATTTCTCTAGAGATTATTCGTTTGATTAACCTTTTATATTTATTTTGAATGGGATCGCCTCTAATAGCTTATCATTTAGAGTATCTTTCAGTCCAACAACAAAGTTATGTGCGAGCATTCTTACTTTCTACAATGGGTATCCTTCTGATCAAATCATTCCGCTTCAATCTTTATGTTCAACATAACTCCAAGAACCTAAAACTCTAATACTACTTGTTATGATCTAATCCAAACAACTATTCAGAAAATCCCTTGAACATTTTGAAAACTATCATTTACAATTTTTTGAAAGATAAGAAACAAAAAACTTGACAAAGATCGAGAAATAGAAAGAAATAATACATTTTTGAGAGTTCAAGAAAAATAATGTGTGATTCCCTAATCTTGGCCATCCTCTGGCTCAACAATCTAATTCTCAAACCTTACAAAATGGTTTACTAGATCATGAGCTATAATGATGCTTCCTTCGTTAAAACAAAGTATATTACAACCTACATTAAACCGTACGTAAAACAAACCAACTTAACAAACTACAATAAATCAATACTTCAATAATTGTTTGAGCTCTTCAATCATCTGGTTTGTCCTTGATTTCATTTTGGTTATGGAGTCACAAATGAAAATGGGTACATTTTCCACATATGCATTTACATAACTGTAATTGAGATCGCAAGAAAGAATATTCGAACATTGATCTCTCAGTTCTATGATGAGTCACTGATTTATTGGACCAGCACTATTAACAAGTTATAATCGTTGGTAGTGTTAACTAATTTTTCAATTAGAAAAATTATTAATAGTGTCAACTGGTTTTTTCTATAAAAAAATTGAATGGAATCAATGTGGACCAAACATCATGCGTATATTTTAAAACTTCAAAATAAAGTATCCAAAAACAATTAAGTCTATATTTATACCAAACAACAAATTATGCAACACAATAATTCTCAAATAGAACGAAGCACTTCCAGTGAATCGGGGCACGTTACAAAGATCGCATGCGCCGTGTCGACCGCCGACCAAATCCCACTTCATGTCCCTCCTACAAAAGTTGCATATAGTCCTTTTGTCTTCATCAATATCTGTTTATTTTTATTTTTTATTTACCATCAAATTATTAAAATAAAAGTTTATTTAATCTGCATATCTGAACTATATCTCTATAACATTTTTTAGAGATGCGTTGTTCCAAGTTGTCTTATCAAAACCATTATTAAATCTGAAGTAATTATGATAAGAAAACATAAAATCTGAACTAATAACTACTAAGTTCATATGCATGGACACAAATATACAGACGCATGTACTCTCCATAAGAAGACATACTAAACCTTTATAAAAAAAAAAAGGAAATCAAATCGAATCATCCTAGATGCTTACAACAAGAAACATGTTCTTACTAACTCACATAATCAAAGTTTCTTTTAATCAAAATATAATCTGAAAATTCAACTATTGGTTGCATTTTAATGATTCTCACATGTCAAAATAAATAAGAAATCTTGAAATAATTAAATAAGTTTTTCTTTGTATAATTGGTTTTAAATTGTCAACTTAATCGATGTAGTAGGTTTCTGATCAACAATACCACATAGTTAGAACTGTGAAAAATATATGTAGACTGAAAATATGGAATTCACTAAGCCAGAAACACTTGCTTGGACATAAACCCACAAAAAACATACTACTATTTATTTATTTTTATTTTGGTAATTAAGATTTAATAATGACTTAAGTTAAACCGTAATTTCAAAGAATGATCTGCTTGATAAAATCTTGCGGTCAGGCGGGCTCTACAGCTGGCTCTCCACGACGACTAGGAGCACGAGATTGATGACCGTAAAAGGCATTTTACCGCTACCATTCCATTTCTAGCGAATCACTCGATAAAACATCACTCGATAAAGCTCCTAAAGGTCCACGCATCATTCGATAAACCACCTTCCCGAAGAGCAAATTAACCATTTTGTAAATTAAAAATCAAGGTCAAAGTGATGACTGTGGAATAATGGGACTGGTGGTGAAAAAATAATAGATTCGAATACAAATGGAACTGGAGTACATGATAATTATCAAGTGCTAAAAATCTGGCTTTAGTTGACGAATAACTTTAAAAGTTCTAGATATTGATTTAAGAATTAGTTATGAGTATACGATTTTTTTTTCTTTAGTTTTCTTTAGTTGATTACATTTACAGATTGGAACTAGAAAATGTCAATTAATTCGTTTCGTCGACCCAAATTCTCCAAATAATTAGGGGTGTCAAAACGGGTCAAAAGTAACGGGTCGACCCAACCTAATCCAGATCCATTTACCCATTGGAGTTAAAAAATTTGATCATAATGAGTTGACGGGTCAAATGGGTTGATGGATTAAACGGGTTTGGGTTGGAATGGGTTGAGTTTTAATGGGTTGATGGGTCGAAATGGGTGAACTGTTAACCCGTTAACATTTAAATTTGAACCACAAACCAACCAAATTAAATGTGTAAACCGAATTTAAACCACAAACTAACTCAATTACAGCCACGAAATGGTTTAACGGGTTATCCATGAATCCAACCAAATCCATTAAATTAAATGGGTAACGGGTCAACCCAACCCATTTAGTAATGATAACGGGTTGACCATAACCCATTAACACTTCTACCCACTGGATAATAGGTTGGATTGGGTTGGGTTTACCCATTTGACAACCCTACATATAATAAACTTAGCATTTACAATTGGTAAATACATTAATATATATTGACTCAGCACTATATTTTAGTCCACTACACATGTGAATAAGTTATTAATGCTAAATATTAGAGACAAAAAAAATTGTTTATCAGAAAATTTTAGGTACAATTTCTGATCATTTATTTTAAAATACCTTAAAGTATCATACTCTAGTTTTTGTTTCATAGAATATCGTTACTAGTTTTAGTTTTACATATTATTTTGTAAAAACACTTTTTACCCAAACAAAATTAAATGCATAACTAAAATATTATGTTTGGGTTCATTATTTATATTTAGTGTTTAGAGTTTCACCATTAGAAAAATATTTTGAGTCATTTTGTTATTAAATTTATGGTATTATTGGAAAAAAAAATAGTACTGGTATTTTTGAACAAAAACTTTAGATAAAGTGTATTATCTAAAGTTATACATGAAAATCTAGTACGTCAACTTCTCCATAAATACTCAAAATGTATTTATATAGTAGACTAAGATAAAGTTTCTAGTTAAAATAAACTAATGTTTTTACTAATTTCAAAATGCCGTAAATAGATAAATTTTGATGGATAAACGATGGCACTAGTAAATTAAATACCAATATACATGTACAAAATATGGAAAATGTAGAAGAAAAAAAAAGCTGGATTATTCATGGCTTAGTGGATTTCACAATCGCCAAGAAAATGGAAACAGAACTTTAAAAAGCTAAAAAGAAAATGATTGCTCTGTTTCAGAAAATTAAATTTGTTTACTAAAATAAAAAATAAAAGTTCGACCAAAAATAAAAAAGAGATGTTGAATTTGGAAAATTATCGTAGGAGGAGATGTCAGAATTTGGAAAACTATACATCAAAGTTCACAACTAAAATCGCACGCACACACAATACAACTAGCATCCAACGGTCATACGTCAAAGGAGCCTATAAAACAAGACTTTGCCTCCTTCCCATACCCAAACACTCTTCTCCTTCAACTGTTAAGCAAAACACAGAAAGTATCAAAATCTGAATTTTCTCATTATCGAGCCCATTTCATAGATTCCTCCTCAAGAAAGATTCGAACAAGCATGAAGAGAGTTCGAGGTTTCAAAATCGGACACAGGTTCGTCAAGATCTTCAAATGGACAATCCGACCCAGAAGATTTCAATCAGGGAAACGCCATTGCCCACCCCGGATCACTAACCCGATCGCCGGAATCCGCTCATTAGCTCGGTGTCTAAGCCGTGGAGCCAAGAGATTGTGCGGTGGCAAGAAGAGTTCGGGTTTGAATCAGATCCGACTGGGTAAGGATTCGAAGAAGCGGGTTGTTCCGAGGGGGCATTTGGTGGTTCACGTCGGCGAATCCGACGACACGCGGCGTGTGATTGTGCCGGTGATCTACTTTAACCACCCTTTGTTCGGAGAGTTGTTGGATCAAGCGGAGCGGGTTCATGGGTTTGATCAACCGGGTCGGATCACGATTCCGTGTCGGGTTTCTGATTTTGAGAAGGTTCAGATGAGGATCGCCGCATGGGATCATTGCCACAGGAAGAGAAATTACAAGATCCTTTAATTTGACTTTCTTTGTTTTTACTGAGGAAGAAAGGAAAAAAAGAAAGTAGTAAAAATCAAAGAGGAAAGAAATATAGAGTATAGGTGTATCTCTTGAGTTTTGTGAATATTTAGTTTTTCTCCTCTGTTATACGATATACCGATTCATATAATTCAAAGAAATATTTCTTAAAACATACAGCATAGATTATATATTGTTTTTCTTTTTTTTGTTAAGCACATAGATTATATTAGGCATGGGCAAAAAAACCGGAACCGAAAAACCGAAAAAAATCGGTTCTGGATCGGTTATGGTTCTCCCCTTAAAACCAGATGGACATTTAATTCAGAAACCATGGTTATCGGTTCGGTTTCGGTTAGTAACCAGAACCGAAAGAAGAACCGCTTTTATTTTGGTTTTCTTATTCTGATCCTGAACAAGGCATTAAACTTGTGTGTTTTCTCCAAATTTTTAAACAGTTTTAGGTTATTTTTAGTATTTTTCGGGTAATTTTAGTTTGATTCGGATAATTTTGATCATTTCGGTTCCAAAATAACCAGAACCGGTATGTAACAGAATTTATCGGGTAATTTTCGGTTTCTCAAATTATAGAACCGAACCGAACCGAACCGGAACCGACATGGACCGAACCGAAACCGAACCGTATATTATGAAATACCCATTGGATAATAAATCTTAGAAACCGAGAAACCGGAACCGAACGGATACGGGTAATAATCGAACCGTTGAACCGGATGTCCAGCCCTAGATTATATATTGCTGATCAGCATAGTCAGATATGAGTTACAAAACTGCCGGTTATGCCGACGGAAATTCCCGAGGAATGAGTCCATCGAAACTACGAACGGCTCATGAAAATTCAATTAGTAGTCAATTCGTCAAAATTAGTGATAGACCTTATATGTCGAAAATTTAAAATTCGTCATAAATTTTGTCAAAATATCATTTTTGACAAATAAAGACATTTAGAAATATTCGTTGGTTGTAACGATTAGTATCTACCGACAATAATTTTCACACAAAAATTCATGGGTATGAGCCGTATGAAATTTTTAACAAAATTTTAATCAAAATGTAATTAGCCGCTACAAATACGACCGCCGAAATTTATATTCGCGGATTTCGGATGGCTATCAATAAGAAATTTTTTAACATATACTAGCCATCATGATAACATATAATTTTTTTAAATTCTCTCTTTTGCCCTTTTGATTTTTCGATGTTATTTCATTTAGTTCATTACTCTATTTTAGTTACCTTTACTTCTTTAAAAAATTTAAGTGATTAAAAAACATAACATTTTCCATGTTTGGTTATTACGCGCTTTCAAATACCATGATTTTTATAATTATGTCATGGCTTAGTATTTTGTTGCAAAACACTTTTAGGTGTAAAATTATAATAAAAACTTTTTTTTTCTCATAGATTGCAACATGTTATGGATTAACTTCAGATATAGAAGCATAAGCGAGAAGGGACGGAAAACAATGAAACACATCATTTAGTGATATATTTAAATGATTTGCTCCATCTCACGACTACAAAGGATTTTTAAGTTCTAACATATAAGTCACAAGGCTAACGAGGATGCCAATAACATAACCAAACAAGCTATAATTCAAAATCAATCTGTAACAATTACATGGAATCCTTCAATCCTCTAAGCAAATTTCTTGTATATGCTTGTTTTATTTAATGAATCACAAGGATAAAAATCACGACTTTATAAACACACTATTGTTGAACATTATGCATCATTGTTAAATAAAGACGCAAGGCATTGTACATCAACAAGCTGGAGTAGCTCAGTTGGTTAGAGCGTGTGGCTGTTAACCACAAGGTCAGAGGTTCGACCCCTCTCTCTAGCGTTTTTTGGTTTTTTCATTTTTTCATTTTTAGTTATTTTGGCGACGACATCAAAACCTTTAACAGCGACGAACATTCTCGAAAACCGAAATTTCGAGAACTCTCTCGTCGTCTCTCTAGACGCTTAGCCATTCTCCTTCTTCCCTCTTTAAAATTTTTTCGCAAATCTCAAAAATGTCACACAATTCGATCCAAGAAAATATTATTCTTTTCCAGTTCGATTCTTTCTATAGCATATGGCGGAGGAAGCAAAAGCCAAAGGAAACGCGGCGTTCTCGTCCGGCGATTACGCCGCCGCAGTTACCCATTTCACGGAGGCGATCGATCTAGCGCCGACCAACCATGTCCTCTACTCGAACCGGTCCGCAGCCTACGCTTCTCTCCACCGCTACGCAGAGGCGTTGTCCGATGCCAAGAAGACTGTGGAGCTTAAACCCGATTGGTCCAAAGGTTACAGCCGTTTAGGCGCGGCGTATATAGGGTTGTCTCAGTTAAAGGAAGCGACTGAAGCCTATAAGAAAGGTTTAGAGATTGATCCGAACAACGAGACGCTCAAATCGGGGTTGGCCGATGCGTCAAGACCACGCGCGTCGCCGTCTTCTAACCCGTTCGTTGATGCGTTCCAAGGACCGGAGATGTGGGCGAAATTGACGGCGGATCCGGGGACTAGGGGTTACTTGCAGCAGCCGGATTTTGTCAGGACGATGCAAGACATTCAGAAAAACCCGGACAATCTTAATCTGTACATGAAGGATAAGAGAGTGATGCAGGCGTTAGGGGTTTTGTTGAATGTTAAATTCGGTGGATCGGCGGGAGAAGACACGGAGATGCAGGAGGCTGATTCGACTCCACCGCCGAGAAAGGAGCCGGAACAGAAGAAGCCTGAACCGGAGCCAGAGCCGGAACCTATGGAGTTGACGGAGGAGGAAAAGGAGAAGAAGGAGAGGAAGGAGAAGGCAAAGAAGGAAAAAGAGGAAGGAAACGCTGCTTATAAGAAGAAGGATTTTGAGACAGCTATCGAACATTACACTAAGGCGATGGAGCTAGATGATGAGGACATTTCATATCTCACAAATCGCGCTGCTGTATATCTTGAAATAGGGAAGGTATTGCTTCAACTTCTTCGTCACTAGTTCGTTAGTGCATTTGTTATGACATTGATGGGTTTCGATAACTTTGATCTGCTTGCTTTTGGTGATTAAGAACTTTTGGAGTTTAGTGTGGAATTCTTTGATATTAGTTTGATCAAAGAATTCGTTGATCTGTATCTTACAAGCATTTATGTATATTCTTGATTGCCTTTCTGAAATAAGAATTTCTTTGAATGGATGTTAGTATGAGGACTGTATTGAAGACTGTGACAAGGCTGTTGAAAGAGGCAGAGAGCTCCGGTCTGATTTCAAGATGATAGCAAGAGCTCTAACTAGGAAAGGATCTGCATTGGTTAAAATGGCAAAATGCTCGAAAGACTTTGAACCTGCAATCGAGACTTTCCAAAAAGCCCTCACAGAGCATCGTAATCCTGATACCTTGAAGAAACTGAATGATGCTGAGAAAGCCAAGAAAGAGCTGGAGCAACAAGAGTATTTTGATCCTAACATAGCAGAGGAGGAACGTGAGAAAGGTATTTTGGTTACCACCATCAATTTCATTTGACATAAGGGTTTAGCATTTGATCGGACTCGTTTGTTGCAGGTAATGAATTCTTTAAAGAGCAGAAGTATCCAGAGGCTGTGAAGCATTACTCAGAAGCAATCAAAAGAAACCCGAGGGATGTAAGGGTAAGAGCGTTCGTGATTCGTGCTGAGCTGTATATGTATAAGCCGAGGAAAAATGGAATGTTTAGGAGTGTTTTTTTGTTGGTTTTGCAGGCATACAGCAACAGGGCTGCTTGTTACACGAAGCTAGGTGCATTACCAGAGGGGTTGAAAGATGCTGAAAAATGCATTGAGCTAGACTCGACTTTCACCAAAGGATACAGCAGGAAAGGAGCTATTCAGTTTTTCATGAAAGAACACGATAAAGCCATGGAGACGTATCAAGAAGGGCTGAAACATGATCCTAAGAACCAAGAGTTGCTTGATGGTGTTAGAAGGTTTGCAAATTTTGCTTCCCTTAGTTAAAATGTTGTGATTCGGACGGGTCTAGTGAAATGTTTTGCTATGTTGTGTGTTTCAGATGTGTGGAACAGATAAACAAAGCGAACCGAGGTGATTTGACTCCAGAGGAATTGAAGGAGAGACAGGCCAAGGCAATGCAAGATCCAGAAGTCCAGAACATATTGTCTGATCCAGTGATGAGACAGGTATAAACAAAGGTGAAAGCTTGTGTCTGGATTTTTGATTTCCAGCTTACAAGCTGACTTTACTTAATGAATTTGGTAGGTGCTTGTGGATTTTCAAGAGAACCCAAAAGCTGCACAGGAGCATATGAAGAACCCAATGGTGATGAACAAAATTCAGAAGCTGGTTAGTGCTGGTATTGTTCAGGTCCGGTAAATTGGTTTTGCTTAATCGGACTCTTATGTCAGTTGTAACAAAATGTGTCCAATTTTTTACCCTCTTCTTTCGGTCTTTGGTTAAACTGAAGTTCTGGTTTGGTTCGGGTCATGTATGCCGGGGTACTGTGGAATGTATCAGATTTGTGTTAACTTCTTTGCCGCTTTGCGTATTAAACTTCAAAGCTAAAAGCTGTAATTCTTCGTTCCTTTTTTCTGCCGTGAATTATTTGCACGAGGGAATATAATTACGTGCCTATCTAATTTTGAGAAATCGTTTCATAAACCACTCAAACTAATTTTGAGAAATCGTTTCATAAACCACTCAAACTAATTTTGAAAACTTGCAAGCAAAAGCTGGAGATGGAGGAGACGCAACTTCTAGTGACGAGGAAACTAAGAGCGACCCGCCCAAACTTAGATTCAAGGGTAAGTTGAGAAAATTGTCTTGATTTTTTTTTGTAAAACTAAAAAGACTAGGTAAAAGTATGTTGAATTGATAAGTGATATTGGGAAAATAAGTAAATCTAGGATGTATTAATAAGTAATATAGTTTTACTAATGTGATTAACCCTCTTAATGTTGTGGAGTATGATATCTAAACACCAAATTTTCTCTTAACAAGATTAAATGATGATTTTAGAACTTGGAGTTTCAAGTTTTCCGGGATATTTCTCATTAAAAAAATATGCAATTAGTTGTAATTAGCCTTTTCTCTTATCATGGCTTGTATTGCATTTGTCCATCTTCTTGGACATTCTAATCAAGAAAATATTCGTGTTTGAAATTACTGCGACTCGTAGATCACTTTTACATCTTGGTAGAAAACATTTAATCATCCATCACGTAATATCAAAATGTTTTTTAACATACCCAAAAGAGTTAACAAATGCGCCTCTGTCAACCAACTCTATAACCGTCTTCGTATTTGAAAATTCTTGACGCACACTCACACCCAAACCATCTTCCCATGGCGGTACAAACTGACTAGCTTCAACAATAGATGGTTCCTCAATATATTCATCAGGCATATCCGAAGCATCCATACCATTATCCTCATATTCATAATGCAATATCATCATCCTCCTCCTCTATCACCTCCTCTCGTTTTTTTTCTTGTCCATTCTCTACATACAACGTAGTGGCATTATGTTCAATTTCTCTAATTTGATCATTATCTCGGTGCAACTTGTCATAGTTCATACCAAAATAACTTTTATTTGCTCTTGACTGTTACGCGGACATCTACGATGTAGTCATGACCTCCACATACAAAAGACTTCTATGGTTCTATTTATTAATGGACATTAGATAAACAGACAAATCTTCATCATCGGAAATAGTCAAATGTTCTTCACATCCAACCACCATAGGAATGTAACTCAATTTCAATGTAACCTTACTTTCATCTAACATCAGCTTCTTGTATATCCTAGTTTCTACCATCTCTAAAGTTGTCTCCTCTATAATGCATGCAGATGTTTTTGCTCGTTCTGTCCTACCAAAACAATACAAAAAAAAATCAATCAATAATACTAGTTGTCCACAATTTTACACTAATTGTTCACAGTTATACATTAGTTGTTCACATTTATACATTAGTTGTCCACAGTTATACTAGTTGCACCATTTTTAATAAATAAATCATGCTTTTCAGAAATACTAGTTCTAGCTGTCCCAAGTTCTCCTATCGTCGAAAAGCAATGTGGATCGGTTTGGGGTTATAATATACTTACAATTTAGTACGATTCAACCACTATAATGCATTTGTAACTAATTTGGAGTCTAAATCTCATTGGTCTACAAAATATCTATCACCGGTGGGGAAAGAAGTTCTATTAAAATCAGTTGCAATGTCTAAATCTGTTTATGCCATGACTGTTTTCAAACTTCCACAGTCGATTTGTCAAGAAATAGATTCATTGTTTCTACGTTTTTGGTGGGATAAGAAAGAAGGACACAAAAGTATTCCTTGGATAGCTTGGGAAAAACTAAAAAGACCAAAGAGAGAAGGAGGACTTGGATTCAGAGATACAGAGAAATTTAATGATGCTTTACTGGCAAAACAAGCATGGAGGCTACTAAAAGAACCGAATACTTTGTTTGCAAGATTATTTAAAGCATGGTATTACAAAGATGTCAATGTGTTACAAGCTACAGCAAAGAAAAAACAATCTTTTGGTTGGAGCTCAATTCTTCATGGCTTACAAGTTTTTAAAGAAACGTGTACGATCTAACATCTCAAATGGCTTAACCACAGGAGTCTTTAAAGATAATTGGATTCCAAATTCTCCACCAAGACCAGCTATAATCACTTCCTCATCAATTTATCAACCTATGGTTAGAGATTTAATGTGTCAAGTTCATTCTCGATGGACTTGGGATTTAGATGCTTTCCGGACTCATTTAAATCAAGTTGATGTTGAACTAGTCCAATCAATTTATTTTCCTACGCAAATGGATGAAGATACAGTAATTTGGGACTATACAACCTCTGAGATTTATATGGTGAAATCAGGTTATGCAGTGGAAGACTTAGATAATAGTGCAGGAATCCTCAATCAACCTCATGGAGATCCAAAACTAAAACAGAGGATTTGGAAGTTGAAAATTACTCCTGAGATAAAACATTTCTTGTGGAGGATTCTATCTAAATCATTACCCACGACAACAAGATTAATTACGAGAGGAATTAATATAGACACAACATGTCAAAGATGTTGTAATGGTCAAGAAACAATCTCTCATTTATTTTATGAATGTCCGGTTTCAATGATATTTTGGAGGCAGAGTAATCTACCATATGATATATCGTTTCTCCCAACTAATGAGATTGAGGAAATGATTATATCTTTCTTAGATTTCTCTGCTAACACAAGACTATCTACCCTCCACCGTTTTCTTCCTTTCTGGATTCTTTGGAGAATATGGAAATCAAGAAATCGTTTGATTTTTGACCATAAATCGATAAATTTAAGGAGAGATGTTCAATATGCCTTAGCTGATACAAGGGAATGGATTCACCTTTTCTTTAATGAGACATATTCAGGTGCTAATATGGACTCCCAAACCATTTTTCCCATAAATACCTTACCTACTATTATCAATAGATGGGAGAAACCAGGGCCGGGAGTACTCAAATGTAATCATGATGCGGCTTACGACTCAACTACAGGACAAACGGTTTTAGTTTGGATAGTTAGAGATGATGCAGGTAATGCAATATCATGGGGACATGCAAAGATAGGAGTCTCCTCCTCAATTCTAGAAGCAGAAGGAAAAGCTCTTCTTATGGCAATGCAACATACGTGGTCGCTTGGTTTCACTAAGATAACTTTTGAAGGAGACAATCAAGTGTTGGTCAAAATCTTACAAGGAAATTCTCATGATAGATCCGTTATTAATCTTGTTAAAGAGATTTTCTTTTGGAAGCTAAAATTTGTGTTTTGCTCTTTTCAACATGTAAATCGGTATTGTAATCATATTGCCCATAGTTTGGCTCATTTTCATTGCATGTCTTCTTTTGAGGGTGGTGTTTCTATTCCTCCTACTAAAATTTGAAATGATTTGTATTTTGACATTTTATAAAATTAATGAAAATTGTTTTTTGTGAAAAAAAAACAATGGTTAAACACCAATGTGCATACTCATTAGTCAAATCTAATTCGTTCCATCAATTTGTAATCCCTATACTCAATTTAGAGCCAATGGAGTTCAATGCATCTCGACGGAGAAGTACAAACCTAGATTGGTGGACGCAGACGCGACAGTAGTGAATGAGTGGTCGACGGAGATGCGACGGCGGCGAACGAGTGGTTGACAGAGGAGGAGAGGAGATTTGTTTTCCTAGTTTTTTTAAAAAAATATTTATATCAATTTTAATTCAAATGAAACAGAAATAAATTAAAACATGAAAAATATTATTTCATTAAAGAGAGGACTGGTATGGAGATTAAAAAGGGGGTGTGCAGAATTTTATTTTCTAAGGTATTTGAGGTGATGAGTTCTAATTTTTGAGAAGTTTGTTGGGTCTCACGTGCATCGCACGTTATGGTGAAGTTTTTCTTTTCTTTTCTTTTTTCTTTCAAGTTTTAAAGAGAGCAGCTTTTATATACAATAGCATCGCTTAACGAAACATGTGGTACATGTAGACACATCCGCCCATGTCTCTGTGAATCTTATTCAAAGATATGATGAAGGTACAATTCAAAGAGGCATGAACATTTTCTTTGCCCAAATTAAGAGGAAAAAAAGAATAGAAGAATCACTTTTCCCAAATTAATTAATGAGTATCGATAGACATTTACCTAATAAAAGACATAACCATTGATATAAAACTAATTGACCCTTTACCATCTAATTGCATGTTTTGTAAATGTGGCAATAAGCTAATTTTTTTTATTCTCATTGTACCTAATTTGTTTCTCAATGACCAGTGACCACCCTACACCGTGCCTTCGTCTGTCGTCTTTCCCAAAAGCTATTAATCCGAGAGGTTCATATAAAATAATTAAAAGAGCACTTATTGTTTGAAAAAGTGACGAGAGTTGCCCACCTACTGCCAAAAGTAATGTAGCTCACGTGGAAAGAACTAACCCATTCTCATTATAGATAAGACTATTCACAATTGTTAAATGCTCAATTGATAAAAACAACATTGGTTATTCGAGGTGGCTCGTATTGTGTGAATAAATAGTGTATAATCCTTCCTTTAATCATCACTAAGCTAATGTCTTTCTCGGATTTTGTTCCTCTCTTAGGCAAAATAGAAGGTCCGATTGATGAATAAAAGCGAAGTAGATATTTTAACTATTAGTAAAAGTGGTGAGTGGTCGAAGAAATATTAGTAAAAGTGGTGAGTGGTGAAAGAAAATTGTAGGAATAGTGCAACGTTGTAGAAAAAAATTATTAATAAAAGCAATGATAAAAATATTGAGAGTAAATGTTTTTACTGTATCTTTTAGTAACGTTTTTGTGATTAATACACATAAAACATTTATTTACCCTAACCATTTCATTTTAATGCTACCAAGCCAGAATCTCAACTAAATTTATAAATTGTTTGTTTGTGGAGTGGAAACATGACAAAAATTTGAAATTCTTTGATTCTTTGAATACCCAAATATCAATAATTTTTTCAAATACCGTATGCTTGATGAAACTTAGATCCTAAAGGAAATTTCTTGAAAAACTCTACTATTCAATGAAAAACTCTGTTATGTATATTTTTGTTTTTGATAAATATCAATTCTTATTTTATCATTTTATATCAATTGAAATATATATCTGCACTGAATTTATGCCCATTAAAAAAAATTAATGCCCGACCATGCGAGCAATTAACAATGTGACTAATTTATCAAAACAGATGGTTGCAGTAATACTTGTGATAATATGGGGGATAATGTCAATTAAAAACTTCAACAATTTCTTCAATAATCATCACCAACGACTAGGAATTGAACTTGTTATTGTATTGTTCCATACTCTTCTTGGCTTCCCTCGACCTCAACAATTTCTTCAATAATCATCACTAATATTAATTTTTTTTTTTTTCTTACGTTAGCTTTTATAGTTTACAAAAGAATATTTGGCGAGCACGAATTCACAACTCATTTTAAGGATGCAAATTTATGGCTTGCATATTAATAAGAGGATTAGCTAGACCAAAATATCTTAGTACTATCGTAAAGTTATAATGACAAAAAAACTCTAAAAACGGAAAGTTTAAAGATTTACGGGATTGATGGATAAATGTAAAAGAAAAATATTAGAAACTCTTTCTAAATAATTCAACGGAGGAGCTCTTCACTACAATATTGTCCGCACCAACTCATAGAATGTTCAACAAGATTCGCTTAATAATAATCCAAGCAATTCTTTACAACATGGAAAGAGAGGAACTCGTGCTTTATACAATTCCACATTCTAGATAGTTACATTACCCCACGTAAAAATCATGGGAATCTAATAGAGGAATTCGTGCTTTCGTGTGGTACGATGTTCCCATTGGATTGTAAATTGAATCATCAAAACACCTAATTATAAGAAATGCTTTTTAACTCCTATGTGTTACAATTTTTACTTTGGTTCAACAAATACTAGTAGAGTTTTAGATTAACTAGCAAAATATCTACGTATAAGAAAGATTTCTTAGCTCTTGTATGTTATGATGTTTGTCTTAGGTTCATTAGATAGTGGTAGGGTTTTAGATTAATCATCAAAAATTAAATTTTAGGAAGGCATTTTAGTTTCTTTGTGCTACGATTTTCCCCTTGGCTTCCCGATATAGTAAAAGAGTTTTAGATTAAACTATCAGAACGTTAACGTATAAAGGATGCTCTTTAATTCTCATACGTTACGATGTTCCCCTTGGTATGTTTGTTTTAGGTTTTTATTCTTGGAGGTTCTCCACCTCTTTTATTATTCTCCGTGCTGTATAAATGTCATTAGCTATTTTACTTTGGATGAAATATCGCAAATCAATGAAAAACTTTTTTTTTCTTCTAAATTTTCATTTTTTTTTGTTTTTTTGTTTGTTTGCGTTTTCTGATTATTACGATATTGGTTTTTAAAAATCTTCGATATTCATATTTATTATTGTTATAAAAAATAATATCCGCACTGGGTGCGGGTAATCACCTAGTAAGAAAACAAATCCAACGCTCGGTAGTCGAAGATGCACTGCATCAGGTTTCCCGGGGGTAAGAAAAGATTCGCCTCTGAATATGCATTCAAATTTTATTCCATGAACGGATTGAGGTGCCCAAGGTCATAACAAAGCAATAAAAATTGAGGTTGATATGCTTTAGCACTTTGACATCTCCGACCTTCCGAGAACGCAACTTATTATACTCATGAGGATGCATGTGTTCTTTGGTGATAACGACTAACACAAAATCGTCCATTCAAAAAGAAGTTCACTCTAATCTTTGTCCACCGCTGCTTTATACTTCGAAGCGGACGTTCCAGATGAACACTAGCCTGAGAATGCACGTTATATGAACAAGAGACAATGTCGAAAACACAATCATGCATACGAGTCTGATCTGGTAATGTAGCCAAATCCAAAGGATCCTATGGAATTAATACATAAACAATCTTAAAAGGGAAAATTCCAAATCTGCGATAGTTTCAGCTCCCACAATTTGGTGTTGTTACCCGCCAAATTATGCATTCTAGGTATTTACATGCTTTATGCTCCCACCACTATGTCAATATAAAAGGTCAAATATTTACTATGCTAACTTAAAACATCACTTATGCCAAGTTTAAAAGAATGAAAATGAAGTTTGGATTTAATCAAGTTAAAAGTTTCAGATTTTTCTTGTAACAACTCAAATTTTCCTCTTCACACCATCTGTAATTGCTGTTATAATTGTGCAAAACTGTGACACAAATCTGTGGTAGAAAGCTGCAAGATTATGAGTACTTTCAGCTTCTATATTGTTGTGTGAAAAGGGTCATGATATGCAGAGTCATTGCTGTAACTATGTGGGTCACAAGGAAAAAAAAAATTTTATACTAAACAAAATAAATTTTTTGTTGAAATAGTAAAAATTTAAGTTAAGGATAGAACTTGTAAACTCTTTATAAGGAAATAAGTTCAAAAACTAGCTGAGCTACCATAGATTTTTAGAAAAAAAGACCGAAAATTTATTTAATGGGAATAGGACTGAACTACCATAGATTTTTAGAAAAAAGACCGAAAATTTATTTAATGGGAATAGGACTGCAAACATATGGTTCGCTTGATTCTATCACGCAACGGTTCTATCGATGTCAGTTTCAACCTTTTTATATGAAACAAAAATTAAAAGTATGGTAATTTAAATTTTTGTTTTTTTTTTATTACAATTAGCACTGTTTTTTATTTTGCTTAAAAAAGATTGATGTATAAGAGGGTGATATTACTATTTTCAATTTAGAGTTTAGATTTTCTTAATTATAAAATTTTTGTTGCTCGTTTTTGATGTTTTAGAATTGACCTAACCAACAACACCAAACAATTTAACATTATGAAAGACTCAATAATACTAATTTAAAACGATGGTTTAGAACGATATAATAGGTGATACACACACAATATTTGTATTGTTAAAAGTTATAATATCACATAGAAGAAAATGTTTTAGTATGGTTCTTTACACATCAATATTTGTGTGATAAAAAATATCAGTATTTGTTGGAAAATTAACAACAACAAAAATCTCTCGAAACCATCAAAACAATTAAAACGGAGAGTACAACCAATTTGTTTTTTGTTTTTCCCATAAACCCAATAAATATCATCGTTATCTCTACTCAAAGTCAAAACCATCAGAAAAGCATACACATAAATACAAACTATAATATAACTAAACATAGCCGATCGATTTGACAGAGAAAGAAGAAGAAAAATAGAAAGATATGACAAAACCTAATTAAGGATCGAATCTTTTAATTTAATAGCCGAATCTATGACTTATGCCGAGCCGCGAACCGGTTTACAAGAGCCAACGCATTACTAGTGACTCGAGCCACATGAACCACTCGTCTTCTAATCGCTGATTTCACCACGCCGGCCATAACGTTTCCATCGAACCCATCTAGACACGTTGTCTCATCCGTTAAAGCAGCACTAACCCAAGTCTCAACGTTACTTAGGCGCCACAAGAAGTCGTCCCGACCACGACCGGACCGACGGCCTACTAATTGTCTCATCTCCCTCATCGACTGAGCCAACATCCCCAAACTGTCTCCAAGATTCTCAACGCAATCCTTTACAGCTAAGTATTCTCTGCGTTTAATTCTTCTTGCTCTAGTCAGCTTTGCTACGTAGACCGTCGTGGACCGTACCCGGACTAGAGTAACGGCTAAAGCGGTTTGAGCTAATCGGTTTTCGTTGTGGCGGATTTTGTTGGCGAAAGGGGAGATGCATTTGATGCAAAGATTTGGGTAACGCGTGACATGACATGATGATACAACGAAGTTGGTGCTGTTGCTGGGGCTCGTTGATGAAGGTTTGGCTATGGCGGATTGGGGAAGTAGTGGAAGAAAAAGTAGAGCGCAATAGCAAAGATAGGTTAGTTTTGATTTCATTGGTGTCTGTGGGTGGGAATATTTGTTCTATTTGTGGTGTGTTTGAACTAAATGGGATATGTGTGTATAGGTTTATTTATAGGAGAGCTTCATTTAATGTATTTTTTTCTAGAGATATTAATAACAAAAGACTCTTTATAAAAAGTTTCGACCTCTTTTCTATAAATATTTTTCTGTAGATATGTGTGTAGCCGTTACTCTAGTCAGAGACCTTTTCTCTTCTTCTACTAGGTAACTTCAAAGAATTTTGGAAGGGAGATATATAAACCAAATTAACGTCAACTTTTGAATTTGGAACTTTTATTTTCTGATCACTAATTATTTTTGTAAATTAATGAAATATTTTCAATATATGCTTCAAGTTTGGGAGGGTATATAGATTTGTGTTTATTTAGTCTCTGTCTTTCTACCATAGAAATATGTAAAAGGAGATAGGTGGTCACATGACTTCTTTTTGGTCCTTTAATAGCTTTTGCATGTTTTACCATCTTTTCATATACTTTTATTTTCTTATATCAAGTTTATTATTTCAGACAGTAATTTTGATGCCCTTTCCCAGATCCACTTTTAAAGTAAGCACATCCAGTGGCACACTTAAAATTACAAGGCACATGCCCCACCCAAATTTACTTCTTTTCTTAGATAATTCAATTACTTCCCATTGTTGATTAATTTTACACAAGATTTAACTAATGAATTAGAGAAAAGCCAAGCCCATTTAGAAAATAATCGCTGACCAAATCTCCATTTAGCTCGATAGTGGATGATGATCAAAGTTAGGAATGTTTTCGTTTGGTTTTTGTTAAACACCAAGTTTCGATGTTCATGGGTGTCTTGCACAATGAGGCCAACACGTTTAGACAAAGAAGCCCGTACTCTTTGGAAAACTTTATCGCTCTACTTGAGAATGTGGAGTATGCATCTAAGTTCATACAAACAGTTCATAACCCGGTGGCAGATTCCTAAGGTGACTAGGAAAGGACACGTCAACAAGGTGACTAGAGGCGACTAAATGGAAATATACCACCTATGCTCTATCATTCCCTGGATTTTTTTTTTTTCCGATCTGCAAGGTATTCATTTGTTTTCTGTGCGATTTTTACTTCGATTTTTGAAGAAATTATCTCAAATTTTAAAATACTTGCATGTTTAGGAAAAGAGCATAATTTTGGCAAAGTAAATTGTAGAATAGAGGAATTTCATTGTTTATACTGAAATTTGGTTGAATTATGGATAAAATTTGAGTTAAAAAGATGAAACATGCGAAGAATGCGAGAAACGAATAAGCGTTCGCATTGTTTGACAGACTTTGGCAATGAGCAGAAAAGAATGGATTTAATTCTTTCGATTTTTGATGATTCTTTTGCAAATGTCGAATAGCGGAAGTGATTCCGAACTGAGATGTGGGATAAGGATGAGATGGACCCTTTGCCCAACCCATTTGAAGATAGAGAAGCAACTGACGTGATTAAGGACCGTGAATGCAAGAAAAGAAGCAAAAAACATTGGGAAAAATATGATACGGTTTTCTACAACCGCTACTTGGAAGTTTCTATTCAGCCCATTCGACTTTTGGACCTGAAGACGATGCGAAGATTGGGTCTACATCAACAGATTGAGGAACTTGGGCATGTGGAAAATTGGTTTTCGCTATTATTACACTTATCCAGATGCGGTGAGGCAATTCTTAGCCTCTTGTTTCTTGGTTTATCCGCGAGGTTGTGAGGATGTTGATGTACTATTATTTTCACCGGTTTTCACGATGATATTTTATGCTGTTTTGGAGTCTTTTCTGCATTTTACACAGGTTAAATGGAAGATTCCACATGCTGAGGTGTTTTGTAAGAATCTAGAAGATTTGGAGCTAAAATGAAGAATAATGATCTGAAGCCCGAGTCGACCGACTGGAAGGAGGAGTCGACCGACTCATGGGCCGCCTTAGTAAAAAGGAAATTCTTTTTGGGCTTTCTTTTCGAAACCCTAACTTCTAGAAATTCTTGGCCGACTTATGCATGACCTGGAGGAGCTATATAATGAACTTTTAGCAGAGAAAAAAGAGAGAGACGACTTCCATCAAGATTTTGAAGCATTCAAGCATCTCTTTACCAAAAATTACCAAAAAGTTACTTAGATCTTGTTTTCAGGGAGCATTCTTGTGTGAAGGTTTTCTTGTGCCCCTGTTCTCTTGGTTTTACAGAGAGAGAGAGAGCCATGTTTTGCCCTGATCTCTTTTTGATATTACTTTCATATTGCAAACTCTTGATATTAATGATTATGATTAGTTTGTTTGCTATGTGTGAGTAGTTCCCTAGTTAGATCTTGGTTGTCAAAGGTTTTATTTGTCATTAGGTGCACAAATTGTTGCTGAATTCGTGACTACTCTCTGCTTTAATATTAATTCACACAATATTTTGACTTGATCATTTAGGATATTGAATTTTAGGGTTTGTTGCATCATATACCCATTTTACATTAAACCCGTAGCCTTGTTTTTAGCAGGTGATCTCGTTCTTATACAAACGGGAGTTTGGCTTAGAAGATCATGAACAATCAAATCTATTCCCAATGCATGCATTAACTATTTAGGTTGAAAAGCATCCTTTATGATCTGTTGGTTGATTCATAGTGCAATACGCAAAGAGATTTGGTATTGTATACATTTGCCTTTTGTGTTTAAGAGTAGAGCAACATTCAATCTCGTGCATGGCCCATATTACCCGTGATTTACCTAAGTCTAGCGTCTTTAATCCATAAGTTACACAACCAGTTACCAGATATATTGCATTCTAATAGAATCGAAACTCGACATAATCTATGTGAGATCGATAACCTAAATACTACAATTGTACACTGTGCACTTGCAGTTAATTTTGGGTGAATAATTTCACGCATCAGATGTCAACCAATGGTGACTCCGATTCAAGATCAATGGTGTTTGCTACACTATCACCATTGAGGAGCTTTGTAGAGTTGTTAGTTTCCAACGCATCGGAGATTTCACGTGATGGAGCATTTGGAGAAGACTAAGACAATTTGGAGCAAAAAATGAAGATTAAGTCATTGGAAGACAAAGTCGACCGGCTGGAGGCTGAATTCGACCGAATCGATTAGGTCGTTCATAAGAAACGAAATCGTTTTACGAGATTTTTCTAAAACCCCAAGTCTTGGAACTTTGATGATGACTCATGCACGACCCCTGGAGCTATATAAACCTTCTTAAGCAGTGGAATTATGTCAAGGCTTCAAGTTCATGCAAAAAAAAACTCCCAAGATAGTCAAGCAACCAAAAACCCTTGCCTCAAGAAGCCACCTTGTTCTTAATGTTTCTTGAGTTTACTTTCTAAGAGTTTCATAAGGAGAGAGACAGACATGACCTGTTCTTATTTCTAAACTATACTCTTTAATTTTATGCAAGTTATTGATATTGATTTGATTATGGTTTTACTTGCTATGTGTGAGTAGTTTGCTTGGTAGATCTAGGGTTCTCATTGGTTTTATAGATTTTTAAAGCATTCAATATAGTATAATTAGTTGGACTCTCTATTTTAATGGTACTTTATACCATAGTTTTAGATTTGATCACTTAGAATATTGATACGAGGTTTGGTTATCTTATATACCATTTGATGGCACAACCATAACATGGTTTTTAATAGGTGATTTCATCTTTTTCCAAATAAACCATTTGGTTTAGAAATTCATGAACAATCAAATCTATATTTATTGCTTGTGTTAGCCTCTTAGATTGAAAAGCAATCTTTATGGCCTTGTTGTTAACGCAAGGTATAGTTACTGAGACATAAGGGGTTATAAAATTATGTCTTTAGTGTTCTAAAGTCCATTGTTGTTGATTGGTGCTGATCTATATTTCCCGAGAATTTTTCTATGATGTAGTGTCACTAATATATAGTTTTACAAGATAAGATATTTTCTAGTTACTTGAATTCATTCATAATTTCCAGCTAGAATTGAAACTCGACATAATCTATGTAGAATCGATAACCTTTAATACTACAATTGTACACTGTGAACTTGCAGTTAGTGTTAGGTGAAATAATTCACGCATCAATTATACATTCACATACGCATATATATCTACTTTGGCTCTCATCCCATCTCGTTCGTCTTCTAAGAAGCAGATGGGGGTTTCTCAGTCTTATACGAAAGGTGACACGACAAGAATTCATTGTGTATTCCCACAAAAGGATTTGTAGGGAAACTGCTGGAAACTCCCTACTCCAACAGAAAATTAATTGCCAGAATGGGGTCGTTGGAAACGTGTTCCGTTGGAAACTTTCCAATCGATTTCCAACAAAAAGATGGTAAAAAAATCGTTGGAAATCTAGTGAAAACTTCTAACGAATTTTCATCGTTGAAAACTTTCAACGAATTCCAATCGGATATTTTTTGGGAAATATCCTCGGACTTTCAGCGGCTTATATTTCGTCGATATTTTCCCTCAAACATTTGCTGATAGTCGTTGAAAATTTCCAACGAATTTTTCATCAAAATACATTTCAGAAGTTTAAAACGCTGTTCATACAGCTCTTGTTTAATATTAAATTAAATTATAAATTTGCACATTCATTTTATAATATTAATTAAATAATTTTTTTCTAATAAAATTAATAATTGAAAACTAAATTAAAACTAGGTTATAAATACACTAAAGACCTGAATTAACAATTTCTAACATAGAAAAGACATTATTAAAGAGACCTGAGAATTTATAAAAAAAACGACGCACGATTACTCAGAATTAATGTCTCGAGTCACACTAGAAGGTTGTGGGAATTCACTGCGCTTACTCTCATCGCCTCTTAAGGCTCCCACATTCTCGTCGCCTCTTAAGGCTCCCACATTTTGATGAATACATGTGCAAAATTTGGTATCATCCATTGAGAAGGTAGATGTCCACGAATCCATATTTGCTTTCACTGATAGAGGTATCCGCGGTAGTGGGTGGTCAAATATACATCGAATGCTTCACGGAACATGATGGTGTGAGCGGCGTCCTAGTTGTAACCTAGCTACGAAAAATAAATATAATAATTATTAATACAAAAATACATGCTCTAAAAATTTAACAAATTTTTTAACATTTACTTAACGCGAACATAGCAAATTATCTATCTTTTTGATATTAGGTATCGAGTCGTAAATACGGTAAGAACCCTGCAAGTCGTGTTCGACTACCTCTTGGATAACTGTACAAACATCACGAGAGTAATCGAACCTACAAAATAAATTAAATATAATTATTTGATAGTACATATATTCAGAAAATAATTTTAAAATTACATTATATTAAATTGTGACCCGGCTTTGTTAGAGTCGGATTCAAACTTGGCAAAGCCACTATCTATTAATTTATAAAGAAGTATTAAAATCATGTTACAAAATAAGGCGGATTTTTTTTTGACAAAAGAGAGAGGTGCAACATGAGAACTTCCGAAGAGGTCACTCATCCTAATGCTACTTTCGCCCAAGAGAGAGGTGCAACAGCGGAATTATGATGAGAGTTCTGTCAAAAAAAACAAAAAAAATATAAAATAAGATGGATTTATAACCTAAAATGCTAATTGAAGTTCAGTAACCACCTAAATTACATATGTACCTTAACTAAAACATGAAAAATAAATAATATATCATAATTAGTAATAAAAATAAAAAAAATTAGTTTTTGCATTGAGCGATGAAGAGTGGGAGGCAGAGAAATGTGGGACAAAACTAAAGGAGAGTGAGCTACGCGAGGAGAAAACTCGTGTTCTTTTTATAGGGGAAAAATTTCGAACAGTATTCCGTTCGAAATCTATATGTTGGGAATTCGTTGGAAAACGAGCGATTCTGATTGGTTGGTTTCAAATCACTTTGATTCTAATAGAATGCCAATGAATATTCCGTTGGAAATAAAGGTTCTTTTCCGAGAATGCATTAACTGTTTTTCTCGAAACTACAATTTACGTTCCAATGGGTTTACAACGGATGCATTATATTGATGTAGAGAAAGTTAACCCTAATAAAACTGCAAGTGCACTACAATGCAATTATAGTATCTAGAGGTTGAATCCAAATAGACACAATTTAGAACACTATAGTTTCTAGTTTTGAATTAAGCTAGGCAGTAAGAAAATACTAGAAATAAAAATGGCAGCAAATTAAACGTTGTCTAAAGTTTGTAAATATATGAGAAAAACTTTAGACTTAGGGAAATCCTTAGAAATCAAGATTGTATCATGAATCTACCATGGAATCAGTTAAAATCAGTTAAGAACCGTTCTCGAAAACAAAAAACTATGCTATAGCAAACCAGATAATGTTGCAAGATCTAACTATGCCTATTTTATTAAAACACCGAATTCTTTTGCAAATCCTAACAGTTAAACATGCATTCAAGAAAGTTTGCTAAGTTCACAAAAACCCTAAACCAAATTCCTTTGTGAATAGGCGAATTTGCTCATCTAGATTTGTTTCTAGTTAATTAACTTACACTTGCATGTTCATTAATTAACCTGAGATCTTAATTTTATGTGGCCAAAAAAGAAAAAAAGCATAGAGATCAATCTAGATGAAGAACAATAAAATAAAGATCATATAAGGGATCTGTCAGGGAATCAGTTAAGAACCGTTCTTGAACACAAAATACTATGCTATAGAAAATCAGCTTCCGCTGTGAGGTCTAATTATGCCTAATCAATTAAGAAACCAAATTCTTTTGCGAATCTTAACTGTTAAACATGCATTTTAAACAAGTTTGCTAAGTTCACTAAAACCTAAACAAAATTCCTTTGTGAATAGGAAAATTTTCTCATCTAGATTTGTTTCTAGTTAATTAACTTACACGTCCATGTTCATTAGTTAACCTGAGATCTTAATTTTAGGTTGCTAAATAAGAAACAAAGCATATAGATCAATCTAGAAAAATAATAATAAAATAAACCTTAGTTTCTTTTATTTATATTAACAGTCCATCAAATCCTTTGAATAATTCTAACTGTGGATCTACTCAAACATGGTGAATGAAATAAGCATCATGTATTTAATAGAAAACATAATAAAGATCAATATAAAGAAAGGGGAAATCAAAATCTTCTTTGAAAGCAGACAAAGTATATGATTTTTCTCTCCAAAACCTTTCCAACAATCTCTCTCAAAAACCTATAATAAAGTAAAACATATCCTACACAATGGCATAAAACATGTATTTATAACATATGAGACGTCATAAATGTTTTCTTTGCCATTTCGAAGTTGATAAAATATGCCAACTCTGACTTTGAAAATCGTGTTTGACAGAAACCGTATCGATCTTCATGACTCTCTTTTTCCATCGACACACTCTCTAGAAGATTGCGTCTTCTTCAGCTCACTACAGATCAGACACTTCTTCACAGAACGACCATATTTGGAGCTACTACAAACATGAGAATAACTTCAAACCACTTGGAGACAAAAGATAAATTTCATATCTTTCTTCTGGCACTGTTGTGGTATAGTTTAAAATTACCGGAAAGGTTTCCAACGAATTCCAAATTTCCGAAAGTCATATCCGAGACTGCATCTCCCATTTATCGATTTTGCTCATTTTTGTTCCACTTTTTCCAAGTCATACGAAATACTCAAAACACCTATTATATATTACATAGACTTGCAAAAGACTATAGAACTAACAAAAAATTGGGTTATAAAATCCAAAAACCACATAATATCACATATCCATTGGAAATCCGTTGGTAAACTAGATTTTGGGTTTCAAAACTAAGAAAAGTAATCTCGAAACCACAAATCATGTTTCCAACGAAGTTTCCGCTACAATATCGTTGAAAATTTATAACAGTTATTGTTCGTTCGAAATTTCCATCGGTATTTCGACACAATATTTTAACGAATCTACCTGTTGCAATTTTTCAACAAATTTACAATGCCTTTTTTCCGAACGCAGATTTTTTGGTATTTCGTTGGAACTATTCGATGGAATACATTGTTTTCTTGTAATGTGAGGATCGGTCTTTGGAGAATACCATGTCTGAACTTTATTGGGTTGTGTCTCTTCTTCCAAATTTTTTTCTTCAGTCCACGACTACCCCAATTATATATTACCAAAATTTTATAGCTACTTACTTGAGTGCGAATGCGGTCTTTCATTCTCGAATGAAGCATCTTGACTTCGATTATCATTTTATGTACAATCTTGTTCAGGCTGGTCAGCTTCATATTACTCATGTCGCTTATATTGATCAACTTGCTAATGCGGTAACGAAGACTTTGGGATGGGCGGATTTTGATTCATTGAGTGTCAAGGTTTAACTCTCTTTTGAAGCTCTTCTTTTACTAAGTGTTAATTAGAAATATTCTAGCGTATATGATCATATATATATATATATATAAAAGCTGAATAACTCTCTCCAGCATTGCGCCATGTAAGCATCTAAGAGAATGATATTTGTCCAATTAAGCTTTTTTAAAAAGTAAAACTATGTCATTTTTTGTGTTTAATTGTCTATTAAGTTACATGTTTGTTGATACTGGGGTTCATACCCCTTATCAATAGTTTGACAATAATTGAGGTTCGGTCTCTGCCGACCTTTCCCTGATGACTTCTCGGGTTATAAGTCCCGTCAACATGAATATTAACCCTCGGCCCAGATGACCGAGGGATACCTCAGTGAAGAATGATCGGATTTAGTGTCCGAAGCGGGGGTGTAAACAACATCGTCCTAAGCCGAAGTCTAAAGCTCGGACATAATAAGATCAAATCTTATCACAGATTCCCTAGTCTTGGACAAATGGAAATATTCCATTTTTCCGAGGTTAGCCCATGGGCTTACGCAGCCACAACGCGAGGATTGGCTGGCGGAGCAAATTAGCCACCAACAACAAGTTAACCGAAGCTTGATCGATCAACTCGCGATCGTATCATAAGAACTCCAAACTTTGACAGCTCAGAATCATAATCAAACCCTTAAAATGACTTTGGTCAGGCCTTCGCGAACCGCCATTCAACGAGTAACTTTCAAGGACGATCAAAGTGGCTCAAGAGAACCTAGGACATCCACCACCCGCCAAAGTTTGAGAAGTGGGGATGATGGAGTTCAGACCTCCGGAGGAGAAAGGAGAAGGACGACGAGTCGAAAGGATCAACCTCGGAAGGATAAATCGAAGTCAGAAATAACTTTTTCCATGACGAACTCACTAAAAGATGCACCTCGGAAGGATAAGTCAAAGTATACTTACACCCGAGACCCTGACGATCCGACCCTCCCCTGGTGCAAGTATCAAAAAAGGTTGGGCCATAAGACTGAGGATTGTCGGAACCTGAAGAATCATCTAATGGCTATCCGATTTGAGTAATACCGAGAAAAGGAGAAGCGTAAAACACGGGAAAATGAGGAAAACCAATCTCCTCGTGAAGACACGGAAGAAGGAGAAGCTCTGCCCTCACCAGCTCCAACTCAAAGGAAAAGGATTAACATGATAATGAGAAGACTCGCAAACTGTGAGAACTCTGTTTGATCAATTCAACGAAGCATCTTTAGGTTATCCGCGGATCAGATTCCACGAAGTACTACTCTGCAAAAAGAATTGACATTTACTACTGAAGATTTAAAGGGGATCGATGCTCTTCACAATGATCCACTTGTAATCGAACTTCAGATAGGTGATTGCGACGTCCAAAGGATACTCGTTGACACTGGAGGCTCGGTAGATGTTATATCTTTAGATACACTTCAGAAGATGGAGGTAAAGGATCAGAAGATTAAAGCTCGGGTTAAACACTTAACAGCTTTCGGAGGAAACACAGTTTCAACTGTCGGAACCATCAAACTCCCAGTATCAGCCGGAGGAGTAACAAAAATTGTAAAATTCGAGGTAGTAGAAAGAGCCACTATTTACAACGCGATCGTCGGAACCCCGTGGTTATACTCTATGGAAGCCGTTCCATCTACCTATCACCGTGCTTAAAATTCACAACTCCAAAGGATATCTCACAGTCTGAGATGACCAGAAAATGGCTCGGAGATGCTTCGTAATAGAAAATAAACTCCGACGCGAAATACATAACCAAGAGGAAACCCCGAATCAGTCCCTCATAATAACCGCGATCAACAAGAAAAAACCAACGTCTGTCGAAATCTTGGCAGAACTTTTCAAAAGGGAGCAATACTTAGGACGAACTACCAAGAAAGGTCGGAGGGGAAGAGCCTAGTTTTTTCCCCAAAGAAAAAAAAAAAAAAAAAAAAAAAAAACGTTGATATCTCGGGTTTTCCAAGATAATCAGCAGATATCCTAAAATTCGAACTACGTGTGGCTTGATCCCCTCCGAAGGTACGTAGGCAGCCTTTCAAAGGGTTCAGCTACAACACCATGAATTCCGGTTTTAGTCTAGAAGTTTACGACTCAACTATGTCGAGGTTCATACAAAAGTCGGAGCCTTGATCACGTTCTCGACCAGAATTAGGACAGTTGTCTTCATAGAAAAAATTGCCTGAAAGAATCTCGGAGTCCGATAAAGTAAGGCCGAGAGATTAAAGGGTACAAAATAAAAATCTCTTACACATTCTTTACCGAATGCAAAAGTTCGACAATTAGTCTGATAAAGTAGGACTTATTGTAAAACTTTAAGCGAACGAATAGGGAAAGCGTGCCTTATTTTGTTTTACTATTTCCGGGTTTCAAAATATTAAATTTTGAAATTTCGAGTAAACAAATCCAACCATACGAGAAACAAAATTTCAAGTAAACAGATCCAATCATACGAGAAACAAAGTTCATTAACATCCGAAGATATCACAATTGAGATCAAGATTTTTACGTTCCTAAGCCCAATTATTCGAGGAAAAGAAAGAAGAAAAAAGAACTTTATTATTATTCGAGAAGCACAAATACAAATGATTAGAGTCAAGTTAGAGGTCTTAATACAAAGATTACTAATCGAAATATTAAAATCTTCATCTTGAAACTTTGGAATCGAGATAATATTTGCGAGCTCGGCTAGTCGGTCGCGTTCCTTCTCGGCTTCAACAACATCCTCCTCCGAGATAGGGTGTCCCTTGTTAAGAAGAAAACAAAGATTCAGAGCAATAGCCGCGGCCTGTCCATATTCGTTAGCTTTGCTGAAAGCCTCAGAATAATCTTTGGAAAACTTATCAAGAGATCCGCGCAATCGATTTAATTTCTTCTGACAGATGTCGAGGACTGCATGTTGTCCCTTTTGGTAGCTTTCGGCACACTTGGAATCCAGAAAAATTTATTGACATCCCGCTCCTCCGAGATATCAATTACCTGACGTTTAACCTCAGCCAGTTCGGTGATTAGCCGAGATTTTCGTCGAAAACTTCAGAAATTCTCGACTCTTCCTCCTCAAAGTGCGCCTTCAACTTACCTAAGCGTTTATCTTTATCTTCGACTTCGCTTCGCGCCTTAGATAAAGTTTCCTCGGCGTCAAGGGATCTCTTCTCTAAATCTTCATTCTCGATTTGAACGGAATCGATCTTTAGATTAGATTGTGCAAGCCTCTTTTCATACCGAAAAAACCATTGACCGACGAAGCCCACCGACTGAAGTATATATGTAAAAAGTCATAAAGTCATAATAAGAAGTCATAAAATTACTTCACTCTCCCCCAGACTTATTCATTTCTTTATCTTTTGAAACTCTCAAGGTTTAAGCGAATAGTGGTATTATAGGAAATTTTCCTAACCTCGCTGTCAACAAAGTTCTCAAAGGTTCAAATGCATAATGGTATCGCAGAAAATTTTCCTTACCGCATAGATCCCGAGCTTCTAATGACGAATAATTGGCGTCCTAAGGAATTTCCCTCTGCCTCATCACTAGGTTTTAGTTAAAAATGGATTATTTTCATTAAAATAAGGGAGAGTGGAATGTTATAGATATCCACATATTCTCATTATGACTTTGAACGAGGACTGACCCATATAGTTATGAAAGTGCAATAGCTCAGACTTACATGGATTTTATGACTCAAGGATATGGGTATTTTCTGATTGATTGAATTGTGTCAAGGTTTTCCAATAGTCATAGACTCTAACTGTGTTCCTGCATCAATGTTCTCAAGTGTGAAACATAATGTGATTAGTGTCCCAGATTAATCATTGTTCCCTCAACAGTTTGACTCGAAAAAAACGACTAAGAACAAGGCGAAAAACCATGAGATAAACAACAAGAATTTCATTAGCATGGATAAACTCCCCCAGACTTAAATTACACCGTCCCGGTGTAACAAAAGAGAAGATATCCGAAATGAAATTGTAAAAGGATCGAACGCGGTACCATGGAATTGAAGTCGGCCGACCCTAATGAGAGGTCGGTCGACTCGGGTAGCGTATAGTCCAGTTTTGCTGAATCTCCTCGCCTGAAAAACAAATCAAAAACACCTAAAAATAAAACGTACCTAGTGGGTTGCCTCCCACTCAGCGCTTGTTTATAGTCAGTAGCTTGACTAAAGTTGGCGTTTATGGCCGAGGTGGAGTTGAAGCAATGCTTCTAGCATCCACTTTGATGATAGGTAGGGGTTGGTCGTGCTCATGAGATGGTTGCAAGGGCAACTCGAAATACTTTCGTACTGCGACCTCCGAGCGTGTGAAGAATGGTCGTCCGAGGATGAACTTCTCTTCGGTTAAATTGATCGACCAGAGTACAATAAAATCTGTGACGACCGGCACTTTGTCAACGCGCACTGTGATATTTCGGATTAATCCCTTTGCTACACAGAGGGTTCCGTCTTCTATCCTCAGCATGAAATCACATTTTTCATGTTCTCCCCAAGTTGTTGCAAGGGTGGCAGATACCATATTGACTTCGTTCCCGTGAATAACAACTGAGTTGGGGTACTTCTTGCTGTTTATAATGCAGTTCATCCGGATAACATCATCTTCATTACTTCCAAGGTTCAACTTCTTGGCTTCCACTTCATCATGTGTGTGAAATAGCTTGTTGACTTGCTGCGAATTGAATTCCTTCTCCAGAGAGCAATGGTCGGCCGACTGTGAGTACGGTCGGTCGACTCGTGTATCAGTTTGATGTTCGCCAACGGCAATCGGATGTTGTGTTGCCTTAGTTGTAACCAGTGACTGGGCTGTCTTCATCATGATGAGATCATTTGCATTTTGGAATGCAAGATTGCTCACTCTGCCAAAAAGGGTTATTAATCTGGTCATCTGACTCTGCGTAGATGTCACAAGCTCCTCCACCACTCTCTCTAGTGCCTTGAATCTTTCTTCTTTCACGAATTGGAAGTAATATGGTGGTAGGGGAATCTGGTTCAGTGGTGGTGGCCGGTTGTAACTGTATGTTGTAGAGGTGTCCTGAGTGGTTGACTGTGGATGATGGTTAATGATTCTCCCTTCCGGCTCTGTTCTGAATGCATGATTGGCTGTTGTTGTACTTGCTTCGTTTTTAAATCGTGTTTAGGCACTCAAAACAGCTTTTTGCAGTGGTCCTATCTCCTTGAATTGGATTGAATTGCTCGTCATAAATTGGTTTTTCCCTTTTTGAATGAGCCCTTTTGATTGCTCAACAACCTTCTTTGTTCCTTTGATCTTGTTTCTCGTACTGCGGGTTGTTTTCCAGTGACTTCACGTCCTGCATCTTAGGACTGGTGATGCTCATACCCGGGGGGTCCTTTGCTTTTACCTTCTGCTCGATTATGCAAATCGTCATTCTCTTAAGTGCTCCATTCTTGTCAAGAGATGGTCTCCCTTTGAGTGGCTCCACAATCCTTAATAGTCTCGGATTGGGTGTTCTTCCTTGTGGTTGGATTCTGAAGTTGGAATGGAGGATCGGTGTGAAATAACTTCGAAAGAGATTAAATGCTCCTTTGCTCGAGGTGTCGAGTCGATCGTCTCTCAGTGAGAGACGGTCGTCTCCGTGGCGGTCGGTGGTCTTCATGGCCAGGTCGGTCAACTGCAATGCTTCGGTTTGCTCCTTTGTCTTGATTGCTTGATTTTAGGTTCTCCTTGGTGATCTGATTACTTGAAGCAT
Organism: Euclidium syriacum; assembly: GCA_900116095.1. NCBI lineage: Eukaryota > Viridiplantae > Streptophyta > Magnoliopsida > Brassicales > Brassicaceae > Euclidium > Euclidium syriacum. The sequence goes on from FPAK01000018.1 coordinate 119,552, forward strand.
CTTTAGTTCTCCCCTGGATCTTGATTCAGCTCCTCTTTCGATATTTACTTTCAAATGAGGATGGCTTCGCGGCTTCCCATATTGATTTCCTCCTCCAAGATTTTTGTTCACCATTCTCCTTCTTCTTTCTTCAGCGATATCTTGTTGATTGCTCATACTCAGCCATCTGTAATTTCCATCTTGTTGTACCCTCCTAAGTGGTTTCATCGTGTTACCTTGCATGGGTCCTCGGGTTGGCTGCTCCTGAGCCTTCCTTTCGCCTTGGTAATGGGCATCTTCTTCTCTTCCATGATTTGAAAGTTCAATCATTAGTAACCTCCTCTTGATCTCTTGGATTTCCCTGTCGTGCCTTGATGCTTTGATTTGACTGATACCTCTACTATTCGTGCTTTCACTCCTTACATAATCTTGTATCAGCTGGGTTCCCTTCTTGAAATTCAGAGCGTCGAAATTTTCGTCGCTCATTGTGTCCACGATGACTTGATTCTCCCATAGCAAACCTTTATAGAAAATTGAAACTAACTCCTTTGGGTTGAAACCATGATTTGGGCAATCGCGCATGTGGTCCTCCTGTCTTCTCCATGCTTCATTGAAAGTCTCGTCTTCGGATTGCTCAAATGATGCAATGTTCATTCGTGGTTCAACCAAGAACTTATCAATAAACATTTCCCTCAGATTTTTCCACGTCCTGATGCTCTTGGATTCAAGTCTCTCATACCAAAGTAGAGCTCCTCCACACAAAGAGTACTTGAAAAGGTGTAGATATAACTTGTTATAGGTACCTTCATCTTTGGCAGTTCGTGCCAATGTGTCTTCTACTTCCTTCAAGTGTCTCAGAGGGCTGCTTCTTCCATTCTCATAAGGCTCAATCTCCAATAGACTTCGTATCACCTTGGTATTGATGTTGAGCTCACTTTCTTTTAGTGCGGCTTTGATGTGGTTTGGATCATACCCTCATCTAGGGTAGAAATTTTGTTCAGAACTTCCATCATTGGTGGTAGCATAGGCATCGTCTTCTAGTCCAGGCATCTCCTGTTGACCTTCTCTTTCCGTCTTGAAAGTAATCGAATTAGGTTTCTATCTCCAGGTCGGTCGACTTCGTGGAAGTCGGTCGACTCGGGTCTGGTCGACTAGGCTTGTGCGGATGGAATGAATTGTTTCTCCAGAATTTGAGTTGATCATGCACTCTTCAGTGCTTTTTGAGTCGAGGATCTGTTTAGATTCGGTTGTTGTTTCTTCTTTCCTCTTCCCTTCTTTTGGAAAATCGTTCGTCAAGTTGTTCGATGTTGACATGCTCATCACTCGTTGTGCTACCTTGGATTTGTCCTCCATTGTTTCGTTTTCAGAAATTTCAGTAGTGTTGATACGGCTTTCGTTGGCTGTCTCAGTAGCTTCCTCCTCTCTCTCCTGCTTTTCTAACTTCTCCTCTTGAGGTGGATCGCGAGTCGGTCGACTGAGTGATACAGTCGGTCGACTCGGGTGTTCGTCCTCTTCAACTGATCGGCTTTGCGTGTCTCTTTCCTGATTCATCATGAGTTGTTACCTATATCAAATCAGAATAAAGGTTTTCAGACGTCTCAATCGAAAAATATCTTGATGCAATGTTATGCGAAATCTTAATGCAAATTTCCTAATGAAAACCAAACTAAACACCGAAGCTCCCCGGCAACGGCGCCAGAAAAACTTGATGCGTGAAGTTATTCACCCAAAATTAACTGCAAGTGCACAATGTACAGTTGTAGAATTTAGGTTATCGATCCCACAGAGAGATATGGCTAGTTTGGATTCAGATGCAAATGTAACCGAACTATGACAATTCTAATATGCTAATGGCTTGTGATGTGATGCAAACTTTAAAAGGAACATTAGATCTAAGGGAAATCAGTTGGGAAAACTCAGGATCACGGTTTATTGGTGACTTCTTGAACTCTAAACACTTTAAAATACTATATCATATTGGTGTACTAGAAAATAGCTTTTATTTAAATCTCTAAATCTCAAATCTCTTTGGATTGTCGCTGGAAGTAAATAAGCATTAATGCGAAAAAGTTAGATCTGTTCACAAGGTGTCTAAACAAACTCTCGTTTGATTTAGAACGCACCTTGCTCACTACAAACTCTTCCGGCGTCTCTATCTCCGTCTCCAGTAGAAAGATCGACCTTGATGATCTAAAAGTGGTTAATTACGTCACCTCTAAATATGAAATACTTTTTGTAGTGAAGAATCACGTGGCTTATTCCACAAATCAAAACCGTCTAGAATGATCCTTTGTAAACCCTTTGAAAACCCTAGATCTAATGAATAAACTACTCAGACATGGTTTTGTTAAAACAAATCATCTTTTTATGAATGAAGTGCATATGAAACGAATTAGACAATAGAAGATCAGAGGTTCACGAAACTCAAATGAGAAAGAACACTTCTCTAACCTTCTTCAAAGTATAGAACAATGATAAGAACAATATCTAAAAGCCAAAACAATGGAAACAAAAAGCAAAGAGAAACTTTTATTGCTCTGAGTTCTTTTGGGGTGCGTGCCTCTTCAAGTGCTTAAGAGGTGCTTATATAGGTCGTGAATGAGTCTTAGGGTCTAGGGTTCCGCGAAAGGCCCGATAAGAAAATCTTCTGAATTAAGTCGGCGTCACAGTCGGTCGACTGTAGCTCCTCCAGTCGGTCGACTCGGGGCTCGCAGTAACATTTCTTCATTTTGGCTCCAAATCTTCTAAGTCTTCTCAATTCACGTGGAAACTTCCATAAAACCTTATTTTTAGCTCTTTTTGCTCCAAAGTGTCTTTTGCTAGTAGATCCTGCATAAATACTCAAAACATGCTACAAAGACTCCATAAAACCTACTATATCATGGTAGAAAACCGGTAAAATCTATGATACATCAAAGATTCAAGATTATTAAAGATGAGGATTCGAAATTATTGAAGACGAAGATCGACCAATACCGAACTTCATTTATTAACAAGCTATTTAAAATAGAAATTCGCCAACGCTGCCCCAAGACATCCTCGGACGTACTGGGGGGGGACTTATTGTTGATGGTGCGGTTCTACCCCTTATCAATAGTTTGGCAATAATTGAGGTTCGGTCCATGCCGACCTTTCCCTGATGACTTCTTGGGTTATAAATCCCGTCAACATGAATATTAACCCTCGGCCCAGATGACCGAGGGATACCTCGGTGAAGAATGATCGGATTTAGTGTCCGAAGCGGGGGTGTAAACAACATCGTCCTAAGCCGAAGTCTAAAGCTCGGACAGAATAAGATCAAATCTTATCACAGATTCCCTACTCTTGGACAAATGGAAATATTCCATTTTTCCGAGGTTAGCCCATGGGCTTACAAGACCGACTATTAAGGATATATAAATACATACCCCCCTTCACTAATGACATTCATTCAGAATCGGGGAGAAGGATTACTAGGTCGCCTAGGTTTAAATACTTCTCTTTGATAAAGTTAACTCGGCATTCCGAGTTAACACCATTGTAATTCAAATCATTAATAAAGTTCTTCTTTCGAGGTCTCTCTTTGCTTTCTTTACTTAATAATTTTCCAAAAACGAACCCCTCTAATTATAAATAATTAGAAGTTGAACCCAGTATCAACATTTGACGCGCCAGGTAGGGGGGTTCACTTTTAGGAAAAAGAAGAGCGGGATCTCAGAAAGTAAGAAGATGAATACGCATGAGCCGTTCGCAGAAGAACATCGAGATGGCGCAATCGCTGAAGTCAGCGACGAGGAACAAGCTACGGTTCAGAATACTACTCATCAGACTAGATAATCAACTAGAGCCTTGTTCGAGAATCGCAATTCCATAGTTCGCGAATTAGATTACCCCAAGCTACGCCCAGTCAAACCGGTGAGCAGGGATTCATAACCCCTATTAATCAGACAGTCGGAACATGTTTGTTGATAGTGGGGTTCTACCCCTTATCAATAGTTTGACAATAATTGAGGTTCGGTCTCTGCCGACCTTTCCCTGATGACTTCTCGGGTTATAAGTCCCGTCAACATGAATATTAATCCTCGGCCCAGATGAACGAGGGATACCTCGGTGAAGAATGATCGAATTTAGTGTCCGAAGCGGGGGTGTAAACAACATCGTCCTAAGCCGAAGTCTAAAGCTCGGACATAATAAGATCAAATCTTATCACAAATTCCCTAGTCTTGGAAAAATAGAAGTATTCCATTTTTCCGAGGTTAGCCCATGGGTTTACAAGACCGACTATTAAGGATATATAAATACATACCCCCTTCACTAATGACATTCATTCAGAATCGGGGAGAAGGATTACTAGGTCGCCTAGGTTTAAATACTTCTCTTTGATAAAGTTAACTCAGCATTCCGAGTTAACACCATTGTAATTCAAATCATTAATAAAGTTCTTCTTTCCGAGGTCTCTTTTTGCTTTCTTTACTTAATACTTTTCCAAAACTGAACCCCTTTAATTATAAATAATTAGATGTTGAACCTAGTATCAACAATGTTAGTGAATTAAATGATAAAAAATTTAATGTGTATCTTATTTGATAAATATTCAACACTTCTAAATGTGATTTTTTTTCTTTTGGAGAAATAATGAAGAGACAAAAAAAGAAGTGATGCAATGGTAAAAGTGATAAGAGAGGCAAAATGGTGAAGTTGTAGATTTCCAAGATCTTGAATCATCCTATATATAAAAAGATGAAGAGGTCATTCCAGAAAGCGCCACATCATCACTTGAGAAGATGTCAGGTGTCCATCTTAAATTTGGAAGCCTTACATTCTTTCTCAAGCGTTTTCAGTTTGTTGCCGTTCTTCATTAAGATTTTAAGCGCATCCTAATTAATAGATGTAGATTAATGTACTCAAACATGAACTCTTCGTTTTCCCTTCATATTTGCTTTATTATCTTCCGTTCGTGATGAAGAATTGTGAGAAGGAAAAAAATAAATAATGCAATTCGACTTGTGGACCTCATGATTTATGATTTTGTCTTTTAACTATGGAATAATATCTTTGTAAGTGACACATTTACAAAATATTTAAAAGTGCAATGATCGATCAATTGTAAACTTGTTTTATTCTCTATAATCTTGACGTCGCCTCTTTGTTTAGGGTTTTTGTAACAACTTTATTCACCTTCCTTTCGCTAACCAACGGGAAAGTAAAACAAGTAATCTCTGAGAATGATCGGTTTGGATTCACTCTTCATTGTTCAACTTAGTCCCAATGTGAACCCCAACTTGAAGGATGTTGTAAAGAAAGAGATTCTAAAACTTCTTGGTGCGGGAATAATCTATCCCATTTCGGATAGCTCGTGGGTTTCACCAATTCATGTTGTGCCTAAGAAAGGGGGAATCACTGTTATAAAAAACGAAAATGATGAGTTAATATCAACTAGAACCATTACCGGGCATAGGATGTGTATTGATTACCGGAAATTGGACTCATCAACTAGAAAAGATCAATTTCCTTTACCATTCATTGGCCAAATGCTTGAAAGACTAGCCAACCATCAATACTATTGCTTTTTAGATGGATACTCGGGATTCTTTCAAATCCCGATCCACCCGAATGATCAACAGAAAACGACATTCACATGTCCTTAGATCTTCTCTTTCTATTGATCTCTTCTTCCTCTTCACTTTGACCTTTGTTTTTTAATAAATTTTTATTGGTTTTGTCAAATTCTTTCAGCTGAAGCTTATTTTTCTGTGAATCCTCCGTCTCTCAACAACACAGTGTGGGATTCTCTTCGTCTCTTATGCAGGGTGAAAATTGGTAACAATGTGTCATCTAAATCTTATATATTCCACATCTTATCGCTTCCGGCTTCTTACTCACCACCATATCCAAATCTCATGATGATCACTATTGAGCATTGTGATATAATTTGTATCCGATTGCAAAATTCTAATTTATCACTTATTCATCTCCCACCATACCATGTATTGAGACTATTGATATATTTGGCAGTACTTAATCTACGATCTTTAAGAATTTACTATAGTTCTTGTAATAATAAAATTGTGTAGTCATTAAATTGTTGATGTATACGTTTGGATGAGAATTAGTTAACATGTTTTTGCCTAAAAACATTATTTTAATACTTTCAATGATACAATAATCTTTTCTACAGTTATTTTTTACACAAACACAAATTAATTCTGATCTTAACCAAACTATATAACATAAATACTAAATTAGAATCACAAAAATCAAATTATATAAAATTAAAATAGAAAAATATATGTAAATATAATCCATAACTCGTGAGTATGCACAAATACCACCTAATATATGTTAATATTCTTGTTGTATAGATCGTGTATATAAATACTCTTGTAAGATCATCAAGAAGATTCATTCATTTCCATAATCCTATTCTTAATCTGTTACTCTATAATTTATCAATACAATTTTAAACGTTTTAAAAGCATAATATAACGTGTCTCCCACAAATTTGAAAGATCAATTTATGTTTTATTATGAAATCTGCCGGTGGCAATAGAAAAGGTCATATGTTGAATAGTTATATCGATGTTTGTTGTTCATTCAACGCATCGCATCAACTATTTTAACTGTTTTATTGTGCCAACTATTATGGGTGATTCGTCGTTGATAAAAGAAAAAAAAAAAAAACTATCTATAGTTATTAACTTTATCATCCATGTCTTAATAGTTAAATAGGAATTCTATCATTTGCATGACTTCTGACGTGCGTCGTGAGTCAGGGAAATTCATGTTATCAACTTATCATCAAGTGCTTTATCATTCCTTTTCTAAGTTAAGAAAATATCTTTTCCCACTCTTTTTCTTTTCCCGATTTGCACAACTTGCAACTAAAAAGTTGAATACAAATAAAATGTATCGCTGTCAGTGATGGACTCTTTAAATGACATTAATTTTGTAAATTATGATAAACTAATAAGATTTTGATATCAAATAATTTGAACTAATTGGATGGAATTTTAAAAACACGACCTAAAACTTATTTTCTAATACAATTGTACCTTTTTGTGCAGTAAAAATTTATGAATCTATAGAAATGTTTTTTTATAAGATGTTGAAAATGGTCTTCCATTGTGGCATAGCACTAATAATTATCACGGTGATGTTGTGTATATAAATAATAAGGAAGCACCAAAAACAAAAAAAAACACAAAAAACAAAAACAATCCCCCCGCGATTAGTAATGGCGCAAACCACCACCGTGGTCTTCCTCCTAGTCACATTGCTAATGGCGGCTACGGCTGTGTCAGGACAGGGACCGCCTAGTCCGATGGCTCCTGGTCCTACAGTCAACGAAGTTATGAACTGTGCGGCGAGTTTGACTGTGTGTGTGCCGGCGCTTGCACAGGGAGGAACTCCTTCCGCGGAATGTTGCACCGCCTTAAAGACAGCGGTGGAAACACAACTATCTTGTCTTTGCGGCTTTATCAGAAGTCCGATGTTATTGATACCACTCAATGCCACCAACTTCAATGCTCTTCTCTCCCAGACATGTAAACTCGACACCGATCCCAACTTGTGTTCCGAAACTGCCGGTAATGTTTTCAGGCTTAAGAGTTGTAAAATATAAATTTGTAAGCATGTCAACTTGATAATGAGGGTTTAACTAAAACGGGCCTCGAAATTTTAAAAGTATCGTCGATCTAAAACGGATTGCTGTTCAAAAGGGATCGGGGATATGCATTTTGTAAATTTTCAACATTTGAATATTGTAGATATAATTTGTACTAAAGTCATGTAATACTTGATAAGGATTCAAATATTTGTAGTTTTTTTTTTTGTTAAAAAATATTTGTAGTTTTGCATGACTAATTTGATCTTATTTTGTTTTCTGTGGCCAGCTCAAGCTCCTTTGCCGACGGGGACCGCACCGGTTCCTGGTAAGAACCAATTACAAAAAAGACTAAAATTTTATCAGTTATAGAAAATGAAATTTATCCTCATGAATTATGAGGAAATATTAGCCATTTATTTTTTTATATATATATATATATATATATAAAATAGAATGGTTAGGTTATAAATTCTATTCTTTGTTACGGAAAATATTTGCTTTATCATTTTGTAGGCCCACCCAAAGCTGATAAGGATGCTGCAAGAAAGCTCGCCGGAAGTAGCTTCGTCGGGATTTTCTTAATCACGATCGCAGCAATGTTCTTTTGAAATTGAAGAGACTTTTTAATTTGTTTTTCCCATTCAGAATTTCTAATTTTTTGTGGACTTCAATATTGTTTTTATCCATTAATCTTATATTGTCTCTTCTGTACCTTAATGTATTCTTAATCCAACTTTACAGGGAAACAGTTTTTTCTTATTTTAGTTGCCTATTATTTCATATATGTGATCGTGCCCTGCAGTCTTGACTCTTGACGTTGATTATCAATTAAATATGAGGTAATTTAAGAGAATTGCCAATAATTTTTTGGACTAAATTAGTAAAATGACCCGCTGCTAGTGTCCGTGAAAACACGAAAGAGAGTAGTTTGCTGTTTTGACCTCAAGCGGTTGCACCCGCAAATTTTTTATTTCAAATTTAAATTTCCGACGATAGGTTCTATTTATTTTTTATAGTCTATAAAATTAAATTGTGATTCTACTCATCCATATTAATCTTGAATCAATTTCCTCGAAGTGCCTATTTGAACCTCAAATTGTTAGGTTTTGTTAACAAAACGCTTGCGTTAGCGTTGTTTCTTCTTCCTCTCCAGTTTGGTTTGGGTTCTTCGTGGTCTTCTCTCGGCTGTTCACACAAACCATAAGTTGGGACGTTAGACAATTTTTTGGTTATGGAAAATATCAGTGAGTTGTTTGATGATTTATTGGTGAAGATCTTTTCATTGCTTCCTCCAAAAGATGTTGTGGCAAAGAGTGCTTTGTCAAAAAAATGGTGTTGTTTTTGGAAACATCCAGATGTTGATTATGTATAGATTTGTTGTAAATGTCTTTGTATAGTATGCAAGTTCGTCTCATATTTATTTTGGACCTTGTTCTTAAAAATATTGGTCCCTGATTTAGTACTAAAATAAAATAAAAAATCCAAAAAATGGATCCTAAAATGTAAAAAAATTGGGTTGAAAAACAACTGAGTCCGGTATAAAAGCACCTAAAGCCTATGCTCATAGCCGGGTTTGATAGTATGGCTATGGCATACATCTGGCTTTGGATTTGGACCATTTGGTCCAGGAGATCTGAACAAATCTCAATCGTGTATGTGCAAAGGAAATATATATGTGGAGGAAAAGAGCAACGATTTTCATCTTACGTGATGTAAAAATATGAAGATACACGCTGTTTTATGGACTAAGTTGGAAGAAAAACAACTACATTGCAGATCGAGTTAGTTACCAAAGGGAAGAGCATACGTCAAAACAACATGAGTGCATATTAAATTAAAAATGATTCTCAAGTTTTTGCTTTAGTTGAAGCTTTGGATCATTATTTTATATGAGTGTATAGAAACAGATATTTAGTTACATCTACAGGTTTTGGAGTTTTGAGTTTTTCTTTTCAGCATAATTAAAGATGCAAGAATTTGTAATCTAATTATGTTCTTGTCAAATTTTTTTTTTAACATAACTGCCATTTTATTGATTAAAAGAAGAGTATACATAATCACGATGTAGAACATCTCTTAGAAAAGTGGACATAATTATAAGAGCAGAGAAATACATCATTAAAAACCGTAGTCTTAGTTAAAAGTCAGTTGGTATATTCGATGATCTTTTGTTCCATTCAAAATGAACCGTTGAGAACCTTTCTTTCCATTGTAAAATTCCTATGATCCAATTGAACATTCAAAAGTGTTGTTTTTGGTTGGTCAATAGTTAATGAACTGTTTGGTTGTCATCTTCAAAATTGACTAAACGACAACCTTGACTCCAACACCATTATATTGTCTATGTTTAACTCTAAAGTTCGACTTCTAATGACGAGAAAACTATTGAACCTATGAATATTTCATATGCATTCCTTAGAATCTATCCAACTATTGATGGTGTCTCAGAAGAATCATAAGTAGCTACTATGATTTAATAAATCCCAAATATGGTCTTTTCCAGTGAGAACCCCTATTTCTGTTTTGGAGATTTTGATGTGGCTTGTCTTCATTTTCATGTTGGCGTTCCACTCTTTTCCACTCAAGTGCATCTGATTTTGCCAAGTATAAACTTGTTTCCTAACTAATATATCTCTGTTAGTGGATTAAGATATTCCTACTCTTCCAAATATGCCATATAAGATCCATAAAGGTAGTTGACTTTGGTGAGAGAGACTTGACATTATATTGCAGTCTAGATAATCTCTAGTTTTTTTCATTATATCAGATTCAACATCATCTCTAATTAATAATTATGTTCTTGTCATTTCCAAGATAGTGTCTTCAAATCTATGTAGATATCTTTGTGTAAAAAAAAAGAACTTGAATAAAAAAAATAATCAATCCCTCCAGATAATGTGAGACGGCTCTACTTGGATCATTAGAAAAATAGCCACATTTTAAGTAAACAATATTTTAGTTATCTAACGACTATTTCAGATATCTAGTATTATTCTTGCCGGACATTACTTTTCACATCTCAGAGAATTATTCTAATTTCTTGTTGTACAACTATATATACCAACTCAAATGACTAGATAAAAAGCTGTACAAAACCACATATATTATGTAGGGAATTTTGTAATATATAATTCCCATGGTTGTTTTTATATACCAAAGGGGCACCAAAGACAAAATCTAAATATCAATCAAAGTATATCCCCTAAAATTAGCAATACCTCAAACAACAAAGACCACCCCCGCAACTATGACCATTGTCCTCCTAACGGTATTGCTAATGTCCGCGACGGTAGTTTCAGGGCAAGGAGAGGTGCCTCCACCAAATGCAGGTATGGTTTGTGGGGCCAATTTAGGTCTATGTGCAGCGGCGCTTAAAACGGGAGGAAACCCGTCAGAAGAATGTTGCACAAGCCTAGACATAGCGGTGAAGACGCAGCTGAAATGCCTCTGCGCTATCCTCACGAACCCGCAAGTATTGGCCGTCTTCAATCTCACCGTTGACAATGCTCTTCTCATCCCTAAGAGTTGTGGAATCGATGATGGATCTTCTATGTGTTCAGGTAATGTTTATGTTTTAAATGTTAATCACAAATATAATATATATATATATATATATGACTTTTTTATGAAATTAAATATTGCAAGTGTATTATATTTGATACTGATTCATTTTTTTCTTACATAAGCTAAAACTCCTGTGCCACATGGGGTTCCACCAGTTTCAGGTAATAAATAGTTGACTTTTTTTTTTTTTTTTCTTATACAGTAACTTATCATTTAATGTAATGTAAATAATTCTAAAGGAACTTAAAGCAAAGATTTGATCAAATCAATTTGATTAGAAAAAAAAACCCCTTTCTTCTAATTCTGTTGATACTATAATAAGATTTTAAAATTTGTAGGACCACCCAAAGATGATAAGGGTACTGCAACTAAACTTTCGGGGACTGGATTGATCGGGATTGTTTCAATGGCGATGTCTATGATATTTTATTAAAGTTAACTATTTAAAAAAAAAAAAAAAATTATGTGTGGCTTATATTCATGTGAGAAATTTGGTCTCATTCGACTTGACTAGATGTATTATGTTTTTAATCTTATTACATAAAATTTTATGTTTCAAATTTTGTAATCAACGTGATTGCGATAAGTGTCAGTTAGTTAATCAGATCTCGATACGTATTAAAAAATATATAATTAAGTTTTTCCACCTGTAAAAATAAGCTTATATATCTTATGTAGATTCTTGAACTGTTATTTGCAAAGGTGTAGATTCTTGAACTGTTATTTGCAAAGATATAGATTCAATGTTATTTGGTGTGGCGAAGCAATTCTCAGTTGATTACGTGAAGTACGATGCAATTAAAGATTGAGAATTGTGCAAGGATTTCGGTAACACTATAAACATAGCACAAAATCTTGTTTGATCCCTAATGTGAGATTTATTTACTTCAACAAGACACGTATTGAAAATGTGTAAAGGAGTTGAACAATATAAACATAGAACAAAAGCCATGTTGCCATTTGTACTAATAATGCTTCTTTTAGTATAAAAAACTGGTCATTAAGGTTTTCGAATTGGAAATTTTGGAAGAGAACTGAAATCGCGAGTTTTCATTGTGTAGTTGACTACAAAGTTAGAAAAAAAAATTTCCAATTAAAAGGTTTTGGGAAGACATAAATTATTTTATGCAAAAAATGACCACTTGAAGAACGATTTAATTGATAAAAGAGAGATAGAGAGAACTAATTCAACAGGAAAAAGAGACAACTCTTTTGGGTTTGAAATCATTCGACAATTGGATTTTTAATTACTAAAACACTTTTGTCTAACTTGTATGGGTAGACGTGAGACCATTGGTTTGGTTCAGAATGACTAAACTATCATTTTCGAGTTAAATTAGAGAGGGAGAGACGATTGGTATATAGATCTTAGACGTTTTTTTTAAAAAAAAATTGTTAAAATGTAATTTTTACCAATTATATTTTAAAATGTTAGCAGTCTCAAAATCTCCTAACTTTTCTCAAAGTTTATCTGATTTTAAAAATTAAAAGTTACAGCCAAAACATTTTCAAAATCAAAACCTAAAAGAAACAATCATCCTATTCAGTTATTAGAAGTTAGAGTATATACAACAATGGACTTTACACAGATTCTAAGAAACAAAAATAATTAAATATTATATAGGATCCACGTAATAGTTAAGATCCGAATCTTAAAATCCTTGTTTTAGAACCGAGTTCGTCACTATTCATCACACATTGCGTATTGTTTCATTTTTTGTTTTTTTTTTTGTTTTTTAGGAAAATATGCGAATCCCAAAAAAAATTATTAAAAAAATATTAAAAACTTTTCATTTAAATCCCACCGATAAATATGCTCTTACAACTCTAAAGATTTCAAACTACATTGCGACTCTAGACTTTTTAAGCTCTCAAAACAAATAAGTTGGGCTCAGATAGTATTCTTGTCTTCCACTAACTAAGCCCACTAAGCCCACGCTTTCGAACCAGCGTCGCACCTTTCTCGTCTTCCATTATCACAGTTGTAACTTGTATCGAGTTGTTGCGGGCGGGAGAGAGAATCGCCGTTCACCGATCCCTTATCGATCTTCTCCTACCAGGTATCGTATCTCTTGTGTATCGTGATCTCGTCTTTCCTGTGAATGTCTTTATCTGGAAATTTTCGTTTTTCACATCGTATTTTTAATGCTCAGAGTGGGATCCTAGGGTTTCTAGTTTGCACTTTTGAACTTTCATCCAGATTTCTTCTTTTTGTCCAATTTTTAAAAGCATCCGTTGATTATGTGTTCTATATATCCAATTTTAAGAATTACATGTTGGTCTTGTATGCATCGATGTGGAAGGATTTTATGGAAATAGTTGTCGTTTTTTCTCGCATTTAAGACCTTCGAGTCTGGAGAAATTGTTAAGAACATTTCGTATTGCAATTTTCAAAACAGGATTTCCTGGAACAGTCTTTTGGTATAGGATTAAACATTCTCAGAAACGCTTTCTCTTTCAGTTCCATAGCTAGTTTAAGCAATATAAACTCATATATTGCAGTGGCTCTGTCAATACATGTGTCTAACTCACTTCCAAGCTTAGATTTATAGTCCTCATAGTTTCCTGTGAACATTTATGTATAGTTCCTGGCACTCAGAGTGCCTTGGATGAGTCTTATGAAATAAGTTTAGATAATCTACCACTGTAGAATAAGAGTCAATTGTTTCCTGAAACCTGATATATAAATCGTATTTGTGTAACTGTTAGAAGATCGACATGAGGAAGCTTATATATGGCTGCTAGTTTACACGGTGACTTGAATTAGTATATTTACTAGGTTGTGTGATTTCCATCTTCCAGGTTCTCAAACTCAGTAATATGGGAGATTTCTCAATTCAGATTAGTTCAAAGCTGATCAGTCAGTTAGCTGAAGGCAATGATCAACCAAAGAGGAAGGTGAAGAAAACCAAACCCAAAGTCTCACCACAGAGCAAAGCAGATCAAACGAAAACACTCCATGATGCAGAGAAACCGACTGCAATGCCAGAGTTACCGATGCAGACACCATTTTTCTTCCCGATACCACAACAAGCAGCAGCAAGCACGGAGTTGGAATCGATAAAATCGGTTTTGAAAGAGAGTGAGAAGGTTCTTGAGAAGCTGGATATACAAGAAAAGAACATTTCTCATGAAGTGACAGAGAGAGCTAAGGATCTTAGGGAGAAAGAGTTCAAGATCCCGGAACCAAGAGAAATGCCTTGTTCTTCGGATCACGATGCGTGGATGAAATGCTACAAAGAGAACATTGGTGATCCTCTGAAATGTAGCGGTTTGGTTAAGAGTTTCCAGGATTGTGCACGCCGGTCTAGACAACAAGTGAGGTGTCAGGAAAAGTAGAGATAAAAAGATTCAAAAGGGGCTTTGAGATGGGAAGGGAAGAGTGTCTATTTTGTTTTGTTTTCTGAGATCTGGTGAATATGATCAGAAGAATGTGCTCGTTTCCTTTTATTACATGACACAAGAGAAGCAGAAAAATAAGCAGAATCTATGATTGTTATACTATCTTCATGAGATCAAACTTCCTAAACTTTGTTCTTGATTTACTCTTTCGGCTTTTATCTTCTACGTTTCTTTCTTGAACAACAATTTCATTCTTGAAATGCTGTTTTTATATGTTCGGATCGAATCTGTAGTTAATTTCATGAGTTTCTATTAATAACAAAATAGCAAAGAACAACATTCAATAACACACGGGCTTCATTAGATGAATCATGTTAGGAATGATGCGTAGAAATACATGAATTGGACTAGTTAGAATCAATCTAAAACCGAATGGATAAATAGATTCATTGCACTTGAGTGATTTTGGTTAAGACTTTTTTAAATTATGTAACTATTTAAAGGTATAGATGATCTAACCAAGACTAATTGATAGATAGATTGAACCTAGAAAGGTTATATAATGAAAATATTCTATTATCTAATGAATCTAGTCTTGAAAATGACTAGTTAAAGTCATATAATAGATTTTAAGATGGAAGTGGCATGGGGTAAAATCAGGAGGTTCGGCCATAAAGTGGCATGAACCACAAAACTTTGATCGCGCCCTCCTAAAGATGATCGGAACGGGGTGTTTCAAGTTAGTTTCAAAGCATGCTAGGTCATAGAATGTATGGTTGCTCGATTTCCGTTTGCAAACATGGAAAAAACTGTTCTAAGTTAGTTGTAACTAACTTTATTGAAGTCATTAGAAATGATCTAGTCGGGATTGACTAAGATAATGAAATATGACCGAGTCCGGTAAAGATCATGGTAAGAATTTAATCAGGATTGAAAAGATCATGATTTATAACCAAATCCGATGAGGACCAAAAGCCGGACTATGATCTACTAAGGGTTGGCTAAGATGAGGAAATATGACCAAGTTAAGTAAGGCCTAGGATCGAATACGATATAGTCAGGTATGGACTAAGATCAAGCCATATGATCGAGTCCAGTAAGGAATAAGGTAGAAATATGATCTAGTTGGGATATAAAATAAGCTCAAGCGATATGACAAAGTCCAACGGGGACCAGGGTTCAAATACAATCTAGTCGAATTGACTAAGAACAGAAGATATGGTTGAGTTCATTGAGTACTAGGATCAGAATATGATCTAGTTGAAATTGATTAACATAAGAAGATATGACCGAGTCTGGTGAGTACCAAGGTCGGAATATGATCTAACCGGGATCGACTAAGATAAGAAATATGACCGAGTCCAGTGAGGACCAAGATCGAAATAAGATCTAGTCGGGATTGACTAAGATCATAAGAATAAGATCATCAAGTCTAAAAACGACCAAGGTTGGTTACTAAGATAGCGTCCGTGAAGGAACAAGGTCATGATATTATTAAGTCTAGGAAGGTACAAGAAGCAAAGTATAGATCAAGTATAGAAAAAGACAAGGATCAAGAATTTGGAATCAAGTCCAGGAAAAGTGATGTGCTCATTGAAAACGGCTACACTATTTCCTTATAGCTCGGAACCAACCTTATCACCCACGTCTTTGGGCTGAGCTGGAGCAGACCCTATTCTTCTTTTTTGCATCCATTTGACGAGCCAGATTCTTGATTTGACCTATCTACATTCGACAAGTAACCATTGTTAGGCGAGCTCCCACAACTTGGTGACTTTTTCCTAGGGCTTCTAGAGGTCGAGTTTGCTTTAGAGGTAGACTTAAAAATTTTGGGAACAAGACCTTATTTTACTTAAAAGATTTGAAGATTCAGAAGATCACTTTGAAGGATGGCTTAAAAAATCGAACAAATTGAGTTATAGCTTGACATCGACCTTAGCACCCATGCCTTCGGGCTGAGCTGGAGCAAGCCCTATTCTTCTTTTCCACATTCATTTGACGAGCTAGATCCTTGATTTTACCTATCTACATTCAAAAAGTCACCATTGTTAGGCGAGCTCTCGCAACTTGGTGACTTGTTCGTAGGGCTTCAAGAGGCCGAGTTTGATTTAGAGGTAGACTTAAAAACAAATTTTGAAGACATTATTTTACTTAAAATATTTGAAGATTCATAAGATCACTTTGAAGGATGGCCTAAAAATTCGAGCAAATTGAGTTATAGCTCGACACCGACCTTAGCACCCACACCTTCGGGCTGAGCTGGAGCAGGCCCTATTCTTCTTTTCTGCATCCATTTGATGAGCCAGATCTTTGATTTTACCTATCTACATTCGACAAGTCACCAGTGTTAGGCGAGCTCCCGCAACTTGGTGACTTGCTCGTAGGGGTTCTAGAGGCCGAGTTTGATTTAAAGGTAAACTTAAAAATTTTGTGAAGAAGACATTATTTCACTTAAAAGATTTGAAGATTCCGAAAATCACTTTGAAGGATGACCTAAAAATTCGAGCAAATTGAGTTATAGCTCGACACCGACCTTAGCACCCACGCCTTCGGGCTGATCTGGAACATGCCCTATTCTTCATTTCCGCATCCATTTGACGAGTCAGATCCTTGATTTGACCTATCTACATTCGACAAGTCACCATTGTTAGGCGAGCTCCCGCAACTTGGTGACTTGTTCGTAGGGCTTCTAGAGGCCGAGTTTTCTATAGAGCTAGACTTAAAAAAATTGTGAAGAAGACATTATTTTACTTAAAAGATTTGAAGATTCAGAAGACCACTTTGAAGGATGGCCTAAAAAATTGAGCAAAATGAGTTTTCGGCCTAAAAAAGTAAAGAGAACATAGAGATGTTGATCGAAATATTCAAGGGACTTGGGAGATAAGTCGAAGAAAACAAAAGAAGAGAAACAGAGAGATATTGAAGTATATTATGAGACTGAGAAGAGAAGAGATCTTAGAGAAGTATATACAAAAAGAGTATAATGAATGTAAAGATTTGACCTAGGTAGTGCTTCGTTTCTAGCACATATGCGTCTGCTCAACTTCCCATAACGGTTGGAATTTTTCAAAAAATAAAATTTTAATTTAAAATTAACTCAGATCTAGGATCAATACTGCGATCTAGAATAAAAGGAAGTTCAAAACCCCATAAACGATTCATGACGAGCTAATAAACCTCGCGAAATCTGTTTCCAAACATTCTTGCCGAGCTACTAAGACTCATGAGGCACGAAGACCTTTTACTCCAAATACAAGACTTGCTGATCTTAGTTAGCATCGAGCTATATATCCTTAAAATTCTTCGAATTTATTTAACTAATTTTTAGAAAACTATGCACGTCCAAAATAACTCGGCTTGAATCAAAACCGCCCCCTCTGACAGCAATGAAGCCCAACTTAGAAGGAAAAACCCTGAAAGTCCAATTTTGGCTAAGGCCCATATGAGTTGTGTGCGAGTAGAAGCCCACCTTTAAAGATTACGGAAACTAAGAGATATATTTGAATCTCTGAAAAATAGCAAAATTTTCATAGAGAAACCCATTGGATCACATCCTCCTATGAGGATATGTATATATTTAAATAAGGGACACCCCCTTGAAAGATATTCGTTCACAATCGTTGCAAGAGACCTGTTTCGAGCTACTTTAGCCTTTTGTTAATTTTCTCTCACAAATCCTTTCATCAAACCAGCACATCCAATCTGGACTTGTATCTTGATCTCAAATATATATAAAAATAGTGATTTTCGAACCTCATTTGTCTATTATTAGATAGTTGAAACACATTCAAAACACATTCTCTCACATCAATTTTCTTTTAAGCTAGCGCACAATAATTTTTTTGGTCATTTTTAAAAAACCTATATAATAGATATTATGTAATATCTCATTCGCATTCTCATAGTAGAGTTTATGTGCTTTATTTTGGAACACATAATAATACTGACCAAAGCTTAAGAAATGTTAAGGTTTAATTTTTTTTTTTTAAATCATCGGTTTATAAACTTTCAATAAGATTAAGACGATGGTTTGGGATAAAGTTTAGGGTTTATAACTTTAGTCATTTATTGATGAACTTTGACAACGTTAAGACAACTATTTAGATTTCTGTTTAAGATTTTTTTAAAGGGTTTATGACCTTTAGTTATGTTTAAAACCACATTTATTGTTTAGGTTATGGAAAAGGTTAAAGGACAATATAAGTTTACAAGAAAAGATTTATACTTAGATTTTATTATTAGTCATGAGGTTGAATGAAAGTTTGGGTTTATGAGTTAGGGTGAAGATTTTTTCTATTAAACGAGGTTATGTGACAATTTCATTTATAATTGAGGGGCTAGTGTTTAGTTTTTGCCATTAAATAAGATTAACTAATTATTTAAATTTTTAAGGTTTAAATTTTTTTTCCTCAAGGTATTATGATGTTTAATAATGCTTAAGACTATGGTTTTAGTTTAGAGATTAAGAAGGTTAAATGACGGATTTGAGTTTATAAGGTATAATTTAGGGTCTAGATTTTACTATTAAACAGAGTCAAATGTTGGTTTGAGTTTACAAGGAAAAGGTTAGGGTATAGATTCTAGATTAAATAAGTTTTAATACTACAAGTAAGGTTTATAAGAGAGGAGTTAAGGATTTGATTTTAGTATTACTGAGAATGGTTGGATGAAGCCAATTTCGAGAGCCTTTAGCCCAGTGGTAATTCTAGGAAGGTTGTCTTGACATGCCACTAAAATGTGAGTCTAGTCTTAACACACTTTGGTGTAACCGGTGAGTAGGTTTGTTAGTCCACATATGACGACAAAAGAAAACTAAAAGAAGGAGCTATATATTTTTTTTGTTAAAATTTCTTCTATTTAATTGCGGAAAAAGGAAAAAGAAAACATTTGACAGGCTCATATGTTTTTATTGTTTTGGGCTACACAACCCATTAGAGAAAGAACCAAACCAAATCAAGGTGGATACACTAATTGTCGACGACATGAGCTTGATATCCTTCCCAACTGTTTGACTTCAATGTCGTGAGGAGAGAGAGACTATATTTCACTTTCTCTTTTTCTTTTTATTCCTTAAAATGTTCACATTAATTTTGTTTTGTCGGCAAATCTTCACGTTATCTAACAATCAATCACACAACACAAACTCTCTTTTCTTAACAAGATCCCAGAGGATAATTTTTTTTCGTTATGACTTCTTAAAATTTTCAGAAGTGTCATATAGGAGTCCACAGAAGAGATATATTGTCTTTGTTGATGGCTGAAAAATATTTCCAAGTCAATATTTGTCCGATAATAACAAGGATGAAAAGTAAATCATCCGCTCAAATGTTATCATCTCTTCCACTCAGGATTGGCTTTCCATATTATTAAATGAGTTTATTATTGTGTAATATATTAACAGACGCAATGATATGTACGCTGTGATAAAAGCTTTATACAACGATTTTTGTCAATCTAAAAATTTCTGCATAAAATGTCACCGATTTCGAGTCTCTTCGCCGAGAACAAAATCAATCTCACTCCTTACGCAATTCCCATTCTCACCGCTATCTTCTCGATTCTCTGGTTTCTCCTCAAACGCAGGCAACCGCAACCACCTCTACCGCCAGGACCGCGAGGGCTACCTATTGTCGGAAACCTCCCGTTTCTTGACCCGGACCTTCACACCTACTTCACAAGCCTTGCTCAAACTCACGGTTCAATCTTCAAACTCAACCTCGGCTCAAAACTAACCGTCGTGATCAACTCTCCTTCGCTGGCTCGAGAGATCTTGAAAGATCAAGACATCAATTTCTCAAACCGAGACGTTCCCCTCACGGGTCGAACCGTTACCTATGGCGGTGTCGACATCGTTTGGTTACCATACGGAGCAGAGTGGAGAATGCTTAGAAAAGTCTGTGTTCTCAAGCTTCTTAGCCGCAAAAATTTGGATTCTTTCTACGAGCTTCGACGCAAAGAAATCCGAGAAAGAACGAGATATCTATACGAGAAGAGTCAAGAAGGAGCGCCTGTTAACGTCGGAGATCAGTTGTTCTTGGCGATGATGAATCTAACGATGAATATGTTATGGGGAGGATCAGTGAAAGCAGAGGAGATGGAGAGTGTTGGAACTGAGTTTAAAGAAGTGATTTCGGAGATAACTAGGCTTTTAGGTGAACCTAATGTTTCCGATTTTTTCCCTTGGCTAGCAAGATTCGATCTTCAAGGGCTTGTGAAGAGCACGCGTGTGTCTGCTCGAAAGCTCGATGCAGTGTTGGATCGAGCCATCAAGCAGATGCAAGGGCTAAGAAGAAGTGATGGTGAATGCAAAGACTTTTTGCAACATTTGATGAAGTTGATGGACCAAGAAAGTGAGTCGGTGGTTCCTATTACGCTTAATCATGTCAAAGCCGTTCTCACGGTAAATAAATGGTTTTCACTTTTTACAATTCCAGAATATAAACATTTGGGAGAATAGCATACATGTTAGATTGGTAGAGTCATGCAGAATTGTAAGAAAACGACGATAATATAGCTGTTTAATTGTTAATAAGTAGTGTGATTTGATCAATGTGTTTTTGTTATATATATATATGTGTGTGTAGGATATGGTGGTTGGTGGTACGGACACGTCGACGAACACGATAGAGTTTGCAGTGGCCGAGCTAATAAGCAAACCGGAGTTGATGAAGAGAGCGCAACAAGAGCTAGACAAAGTTGTAGGGAAAGACAACATTGTGGAAGAATCACACATCACTAGACTTCCTTACATTCTAGCCATTATGAAAGAGACACTTAGGCTTCACCCAACCATTCCTTTGTTAGTCCCTCACCATCCTGCGGAAGCCGCAGTGGTGGGAAACTACACTGTCCCTAAAGACACTAAGGTTTTCATCAATGTTTGGTGTATCCAGAGAGATCCTAATGTGTGGGAAAATCCGTCTGAGTTTCGTCCCGAGAGGTTTTTTGATAATAGTAAGTCTTGTGATTTCACCGGAACCGATTATAGCTTTCTTCCGTTTGGATCCGGCCGGAGAATTTGCGCCGGTGTAGCACTCGCCGAGAGGATGGTTTTGTACACTCTCGCCACGCTATTGCATTCATTCGATTGGAAGATTCCTGAAGGACACGTGTTGGGTTTGGAAGAGAAGTTTGGGATTGTCTTGAAGCTCAAGACGCCACTTGTTGCCTTGCCCGTTCCAAGGTTGTCCGATTCGAATCTTTATCTTTAATGGCTAAAATCGTTATAACTTGGCAGTTCTTCGATAACGTAAATAATAATTACCTCGTTTTTAAGGTAAAATACAATGTAACGAAAATCAGATATTAATTTTGACATAATAGCAAACGTATTGATCTAACCGCTTTTACTTTAACTAATTGATAACACGAGGTTAGTTATTAAATATGTATTAGGTTTTAAATTTGGGTTACGTCCGGGTATATGCTAATATTGTATTTTTCGTTTATTTTGATATTTAATAATATATTTTTATTGAGTAATCTGGTAATATTTAATATTTTTAATTTTTTTTATTGTTACTATTTTATTTGTCATTGTATTTGTTTTCTAATTTAAATTTTTTTTTTGATTTTTTAGAATTTATTTAGAAAATAAAATGTATTATTTTTATTTTTTTTGTGATTTTTTAAATATTTTATAATAAATTTGTTTTTTTTCATTAATATCATGATATTTGAATTTTTTATGCGGTGAAGTTATTTTTTTTTCTTTTAATTCGATATAAGTTTATTGTTGTCATTATTTATTTTTTGTGCTATGAAGTAAGAGATAGAGTTGACAGTGGTTTGATTATAATATTGCATATCACCACAAATTCTCATATTGCAGATGTGTTTACAAAAGTTTTATTGTTTCGTCAGTTTTATGTATTCATAGTCAAGATGTTATTACAGTCTCTTTACATGCCATTTTGAGGGGCGACATAATAGAATAAAGAAAAAAACCGCTATTTATTAACTCTAAACCATTGTAAACCGGGGATATATAATCATGATGTGAAGAAATTATTATGATTAATGAGAAATTATAAAACGACACTGATCTAAGCCCATGTTAGCCCATGTTTATTACATTGCTTCTCGAATATGATACTCTTATGAATCTAATATTCTGTATATTTATGTATAAAAAATATTTTTGAATGTACTCTCTGCATCACCATCGAATTTAAAATGGGTAGACCTTTAGGAGATGTTAGACGTGATAGTGTCACATACTGTTAGTCATGGCTGAAAACGGGTTGAGGCAAGTGTAGGAGAACCGATTTCAAACTTTGTCCCTAGCTTTTATTAATCTTCATTGCATAGCATACTTTTGTTGGGAATTGTCTTCTTCTTAATATGAGAGGATGCTTTGAGTCAATTAAGGATAATATTATTATTCTTGGCATGATTTTTTTCCCGCGATTATCTCGCCCTTGATCACTCATTCGCTCAAACGTGTTACTATCAATCGTGTACCATTGCATAGTCCTTTCTTTTGATTAATGTTTTGGGGCAGAATTGTTGGTACTCCCACTTTTAAATATAACTTATGTTTTGGTAGTCCAGCGAACTCTAGAGAGTTTAGATACTCAACCATATATAGCGTCTCATATTTTGTTGATATTGTGTCACATTTTCCTATACATTATGAGCTGAGATATTCCTCTTATTTTTCCGGCAGTTTTGATGACATGTATGCATTAATCTCATCAACTATTTCATTCTGATGTGTTACGATGTTGTCTCTATAATGCTTACGCGTGTATTTTTTGTTAGTCCGTTCTCTGCATTTGTGGCTTGAAATATTTTCTTCATCTGATCTCTAGTTGATTGCATGAGGAATTTTGAATCAACTACAACCATATGACAATCAGCTCCGTTATCATTTTTATTTTCCTTTGTGGGTGCATTTTCATTTCCAACTTTTAGTAGCCATGCTAAGAAACTTGTTTTTGATTCTTGGAGACTCATGTTATGTTTTCAAGTGAATACATTGCAAGATTCCCACAAGTATGATTCTTTGATTGATGCTAAAATTGTATCTGCTCTAGAACCTTGTGGAATGGCTAGTAGTATTTGTCGGCAGTCACCATCTAGTAGTAAAGTTTTGCCTCTGAAAGACTTGTCCTTAGCTGGTTCATTTTTCATGGACATCAAATCTCTTAATGTTTTGTCTAGCGCTTCGAATGCGTATCGATGTATCATGGATGCCTCATCTCATATGATAAGATTGATTTTTCTGATTAATTCAGCAAGTATTGTTCCAGGCCTTATATGGCACATTGAATCTTCATTGATATTTATCGGTATCTTAAAATGTGAATGTGTTGTCCTACTTGCAGGTAAAAGCAATGATGTGATGCATGACGAAGCTAATGGGAGCACTATTTTCTCTATTGAGCGCATCTTAGAAATGATGGTTTTATAAAGGTATGTTTTCCATGTTCCGTCAGGACCATATAGGAAGAATAGTTTTCTCATATCATTTTCTACCGACTCCATCACTACATTGCAAACTACTTTTTGTTGCACATTCAAACTCCTGAAATATTTTTTTGTGTTTTTCTTGTCCCTGTTTTACATTGTATTATAATTCAAAATCTCTCGTTGAATTTGTCGTTTTTTCACTAACATTAGAACCCCAGTTAGCTTCACTAACATTTTCCCACTCAAATCACCAACAGTGAAAGGAAAATCCTAACTTTGATTTTGTTGTTTTCTTCGTCGGCGAGAGATAGACGATTCATAGATTCAATTGAAAAAGAAGTGGATTGATATGAGAAGCTGTAATGTGCAAGTCGAATCAGTTCCAACAGCAAAAGGAAAATCCGAGCTTCGATTGTGTTGTTGTCTTCGTCGGCGAGAGATAGCCAATTCATAGATTTTATTGAAGAAGAAATGGATCTAGCTGACAAGTGAGGAGTTGTAATGTGCAAGATAGCATTGAGTTTCGTGATGATTCCATCAAAGACATTTTGATCAAAGGTGAATAATCAACACAAGAAAAAGAAAAAAAAACCCTTTTGGGGTAAATCTAGTTTTGGATATGGTTCGGTTTGATGGGTGATTAGGTTGGGTTGGCTCGGTGATTTTAGAACACGAATCACTGAAATATGTGTTTAATTTTAAATTGTAAATTTTCGTTTTTAAACACAAAAAAGGTAATCATTTTAAAAATATATATATTTAAATTTAGATAATGATTTAAAATTCAAAATGATTTAAATCCTTTATAAATAATAAAAAAGTAAATTTAGATAATAATATAGATTTAAAAAATTATTTAAATTTAAAATTCCTTTTGAAACTTAAAAAAGGAAAATATGAAATTAATATGGAACATAATGGGGCTTGATTTTGAAGATATTTGATATTAAAGTTTTTTTTGCTAGTCTATATTATACTATCCTAAAAATTTTATAGGTTTTTGTTAATTTTCTATTTTATTTTTGAAAGCCAATGTGGAATAATATTTTTGGTAGTTTAAAATCATATGTGGACTACAATAAAGTAATATTCATTTTAAAACAATTAAAAAGGAAAATGTGAAATTAATATAGGACACGATGGACCTTGATTTTGAAGATATTTGATATTAAAGTTTTTTTTGTTAGTCTATACTATACTATCCTAAAATTTTTATAAGTTTTTGTTAATTTTCTGTTTTATTTTGAAAGCCGATGTGAAATAATAATTTTGACTGTTTAAAATCATATGTGGATTACAATAAAATTTTTTTAGGAAACTATGATATAATTTTCTTATTTCTTCATGAATTTTTAAACTTTGATTTCCTTTTTAATTAGCTTTCTATTTTATTTTTAATTGTTTTAGTTGGTGATGTGGAACAATATTAGTGGTGGAAACTATATGCCATATACTTATTTCCTAAACTTTAATTTATTTCTTAATTAATTTTTATTTAATTTTAAAACGCTGATGTAGAACAATATTACTGGTTGTTTTAAATTCTATGTGGATGACATTAGAAACTTATAGCCTTAAATTTTATTAGTAATAGATTATTATTAATTTATAAATTTAAATATTAAAAAGTGGAAAATAAAATTCTTTGTATTAGTATCGTTAAGCATACCATCAACTTTTATTACTGTATTAAGAAAATATGACGAATATACATCGTTAATACTTATGTTTAAATCTAGTTTATCTATACTATTAAACTTAGAAAATATGTTATTATTTCGGTGATTTTTAGACCTGATTTACACTAAAAAAAAGGGTCTGATTACATCACTTATTTTGCTTCATAAAAATAAATAATTATATTTTTAATCACTTATTTACAAATGATACAATTTTTGTTGTTTAACATCATTTTAAGTAACTGATTCTGTTTTGACATTATTTCCTTTAAACTGATACAAACCTATAGTTGTTTGTATCATTTTTGAAAAATTGATTCAAAAAAAATAAATTTACATCGATTAACAAATTGATGTATCTGTGAAATTGTGTTAACATCATTTTAGAGAAATGATATAAATTTGCATCAATGTTAATTGATGTAGATTTAAAATTAATTAATTCAATTTAAACTTGTTTTTTACTTTAGAATCGATTGTAAGAATTGATATTAAAGTTTATTTTTTGTAAATCAATTACATAAAAAATGATGTTAGTTAGATATAATTTGTATCACTTAACATATCTGACATTAATTAAAAAACGATATTAAGAAAATATTGGTTGCAAAATATGTTAATATGATAATGATTTAATAATTTTATATTAAGATATACAATATTATTATATCAAACCACCAAAATTAATGGTTTAAGGATATCAATACATGAGAATTCCCAATTTTTCAATTATGACCAGTTCTCAGTAATTTTCGTTAAAAAGACATTTTTTCTTCTTCATTTCAAATTCTCCAGCTTGTTTCTCTAAGTGATTCAGCGGTATAGCCCATTCTCTTCCCTTTCTTCCTTTATTGATTCCGACAGTCAGAATTTTTGTTTTGAATATGAAGATCGAAACTTTTGCGGGAACATATTCGAATCTATGAAAATATCGAGGTCAGCTTGACTAATTTTTTCTTGTTTGATTAGATTCATTTGTTACTCGTTGTTTCGTGTGATTCGGATAATCGATTGATTCTTCTTGTTGGTTTGGCAGGGTGCATATGAGAAGATTTTGTAGATTTATATACATTCAGTTCCCGGTTTCGTATTCGAGGAATCCACCACTCTTTTAGAGTTCTTCTAAATTTGCCAATGACAGATTAGCATCGAGGCGAGTTTTCTTTCGAATCATTTTGCTTCTGTTGTTGTCTTTTTTTTTTTCAAATTTCAAATTATGTGAAATTATAAGAACCAAATTTTGTAGAATGCATCAATAAGATTTGGAATAAATCTTTGCTCTTTATAAGTGTTATGATTAAGTCTAACTAATTCTGCTTATTATGAGGATTATGATGGATGATAAAACTTATAATTTACTCACATACAAATAGTTTGTGAAAAATCAAACATTAGACATTGATAGGTTTCTTTAAGCATTAGACATTGAATTGCTTATATGAGACTTTATATATTCTTTGTGATCAGATCTCATTCCTTATCTTTTATCTTTATCTTTGTATCAATATTAAAATTAAAAACCATGCAGACCCATTAAAAACAATTTAGAACTATTTAAAAAAAATTCTCTAAAATCAAACTCAAAATCAGAAATCAATGCGCACATTTCGAAAGACGTGGCGAATTGGACGTACATCAATATCATCATATATATATATATATTGTTGTTTACAAATGATATTTTATCATTTCAGTATTACTAAATAAATAAAAAATATTAAATAAAATAATTACAAATAATAATAATATAATTAAAATAAAATTCGTTTTAGAAATAATAGTTTACCTTTATTGATACATATTAAAACTCCACTAATATTTAGACAACAATTAATCATATTTCTCACTAATTTGAATGACATGTAAATAATTATATATGGGATATGCATTCCTAGATTTTTTTTATTCACTCATAGATTTCCTTTTTAAAATCAAGATTGTATGTCTTTTTATATTGTTACCTCCCCTCTTTTTAGATGACACGTACCTTAATGTGTTGATGCAACAAATTAATTTCTAGATTTTACTTTTGAATAAAAAACCGATTACGATTTTATTTTATCTCCTTCTTTTTCTCTTAAACGGTTTCTCTCCTTCTATTTACTCACCACATCTCTAACAAAACCACCTTATCACCATCGCCTATAATTGTTTTCAAAACAAATCAAAAACAATATCCATCTCTCTCCATCTCTCCCAGTTTCTTTGGACTTTAGGTTATCAATTTATCATCTCTAAGATCATTTTTTGTTATTATCTCCCACGTTCTACTTCCAATATAATATATTTTTTTTATTAAGCAATTTTGATTTTTATTTCTTTGTATTATGAAGATTAAGTTATTACTTTTAGATTTTCAGAGACTCAAACTCTAAAATATTTTTGTAAGTTCTCCCTTATTCTTAGAGACAAGTCATGAAAATCAACCACGTAATGTTATAATCATTGCAATATCTTTATGATTTAACATTCTCTTCAATTTCAAGACCTCATCTCTTTCTATAAACTTTACTTCCTTCTTCGATTATTTTTTCATTATTTATATATTAACATGATGTTTTAGGTCTATGAATTCTACTATAGTGATTTTGATCTCACAAAACTTCCAATTTACAAGTGGAAGAGACAAAGTATACAAGAAGATGAAATGAAGTGAACAACTTCTCACAAGACTTCCAGACAAAGTATACAAGAAGATGAAACGAAGTGAACAAGTTGAAGAAGAAATGAAGTGAACAAGTTGAAGAAACATAAACGAAAAAAAAATTCATAGTTTGGGTTTGATTTTTTATTTTCTTTTCAAATTTTGTAAATGACGATTTGTAAATAATATATTAGTAAAAATCTTAACAAGATTTAAATAGATATTGGAAAATATATTTTTCTTTTTCCGAATAGTAAATATTGAGAAAAATAATAGAATTACTATAAAATTGTTTTATTATTAATCAATTTAAATTGACAGAAATAAATTATGAAAATTAACGAAATAAAATCTGTCACAAAAATTATTATTAATCTAACATTGATTATTTACAGCTGATAGAAATTTATTATATCAATTATTATAATTGATACAATTATTAAAATCACTTCTCACAATTGATAGTAATTCTAACATATTTATTTATTAGTGATAAAAACATTTAACATCAATTACTATAAACATTACAAATACTAACATCGTTATATTAATTGATTTAAAAAAATACATAACTTGTAAAAAATGATACATATTAATATCAATTATTATAATAAATGCAATTGTTTGCATCCATTATTTAAAATGATGTAATGTATTTGTATTATTACTCTCAGAGTCATTTTTTTAAGTGATGCAAAATTCGTTTCCATCACTTATAAGCGATGTAAGTATATGAAATAAATGATGTAATCAACCCTTTTTTTTGTAATGTTAAGATAATAAAACACTAGGGAACGATCGGAGAATAGTTGTATTATTGATGAAACAAGATCGTATTACAAATTCCTTTGGATCTAACAACCTAATAACTGCCAAGAGATTCCCTAGTAACTAACGCATGTTGCTTCTTGAGTTAGAGTTACCGGGGGGTTGCGGGCGTAGGTTGCTGATTGCTTTAGGAGGCTGCATGAATGTATCTTGCTAGGGTTTGTTGCTTATTGCTTTGTGTCTTTCTCTTGTTATTGGACATTTATATTTATAGGAGATGTTTAAACCTAGTTCCCTTAGGATTTGGATTGTTAGGCAGCCACCGACCTCTAACGTGAGAGATTTGGGCCTTTGGAAGGTTGTTGGGCCTTTCGTAGGCGGTTATGGAACCTTCTAATAGCGTCCAAACCATTTAAACATCTTTCCGGAAAAATAGGATAGTTGTTCTGAGACAACGTCCCAAACGTATATGACAGCTGTCGCACGTTGATAGGTCGACGAATTTATTTTACCCAACAATTTGCCTCCCCCACTCTCCATTTTCTTGTTGCAGAATTTGGAGAGTAGTTTAAGACTTGCCGACTGTCGAGGTAGTGGGGCGGATATTCTTATCTCATGCTCCCGCTCTTGGTGAAGAATCGAACTGCTTACGGGAGCCGGTCGGTTTTTTTTTGGCTTCACATCATTCAACGCTAGCAGCTCAGATCAACTTCTTATAAGAGTTACCACTCGTTGTTGCAACCCACAACTTACGAAATCGTCAATAATAACGAGAATGGATGAAAGAATTACCCTTTTTCTTAAATGGGGGTTCTTTTCCTTTTGTCGCATTTTTGTTATAGCATATTCATGTGGGAAGTTGTCTTCGTCAACCCTCAATATATAAACCGGAGACAAGATTTCTTATTTCTAACCGGTGATGAGATTTCTTATATCTACCTGGTGATGAAATTGCTTACCGCTATCCGGTGGCAAGGGCAATGGACATCAACCAATGACAAAATCTTTTGGCTTTGTCCGATGGCAAAATCTTTGGATGTCTACCCTCAATATATAAACCGGTGACAAGATTGCTTATTTTTAACCGGTGATGAGATTTCTTACCTCTACCTGGTGAAGAAATAGCTTACCGTTATCCGGTGACAAGGGCAATGGACATCAACCAATGACAAAATCTTTGGATGTCAACCGGTGACAAATACTTACTTTCAACCGATGATGAAGTCTTTGTTTAACCCGTAGTGAAACTGATTTCATTTTAATATTTATTAGGAAACTGTCATTTATATTACAATGTGGGTCCCTACACCACAAACAAGTAGACAAAGAGACAAAAATGGGAAGCTGTTGGTATGTAGCCGTGGTCGGGATCAAATGGAAAGCTGTTAACTGCTTTATTTTATTTGATGTGGGATCATTTTTGTCGTCCAAACCATTTTGTCATTCGTTTGGGACTTGGTATCTTGTTTCACCAAGTCGTTTGAACAATAAAGTTGTTGTTCGTAGTCAACATTAAAGTTGTATATTGGGCCCATATCCAGTCATTTCATTTTATTTCGGTCCATGAAACTCAATTGAAGGAATATAATTAGTTTCTCTTCTTCTCCTTCCTTTGTCTCCAAATCCTACTTTGCCGACCTCTCCATCTCAGGTGAGCTAACTCCCCGCGCATGGAGAGTTTTGACGGCTACTCAAGTATTCGGGGAACTTTACTCTTTGGACTTAGGAGTAGAGGAGTTTATGTTTGTTCATGCCCTTAAAGCCCAAAAAGATGACATCGGTAAATATAGTGTCCATAGAAGGAGTTCATTCAAGGTTCCTTTAGGGATTGACATATAGAAAAAGGAGGCTAGGAAGCTTTCCTATGAGAAATAATGGCAAAAAAGGTTTCTTTTTATGCATGTTGGTGAAGATCCTGGGTTTCCGGTTACTTGGTTTTCTAGAGGTAGATAGATATTTGATTTTTAACCTCTTCTTTGGTCACTTGATTAACTTTTTGATTATTATCTATTATTGATGCAGATCCTTCGAAGTTAGGCAAGTTGCCAACATGAAAGAGTGGTGCCTATAGAGCAGCCGGTTACTCCGACGAGCAACGTTTTGTCGAGTTTCTACTCAGCCCTCCCGCATTAAGGAAGAGCTTGTCTTCTTATATAAAATCCTCCTTGATTAGCTACTGTCAAATACTTATTTTTAAAGTTTCTTTCTTGCAAGATACGACATGTCAGTTCATGGTGTTCCAAATGGAGATGAAGCTCTGACAAAGCTCAAGCAACTCATTGCTGCTACCCTATCAAACCCTTAGACAGCTCTTCTGCCAATGGACCAAGTTGTTCAAAGAGCTTCACACAAGCCTGATGCCCAAGTGCTCGACAAGTCTCGTGCGCCGACCAGTTCTTTGAAGAGAAGGAAAGCGCTGACGATTTCTTCCAACAGTGTCCGAATGACTACTACTGGTTACTCCGCCGCGTTGGTTAAACTTGGCAGAGATGTATTCTCTTGCGACTGAGAAGTTCTCACTGGACTCGGAACTGATGCCATTCTTAGCACGTCGCAAGCTTTTCTCATGGAGGTTGTCAATCAAATTCATCCGTGTTATCTTATTAGCTTATTTTTGGTTTCCTCTAACAACACATGTATCTTGTCAACATGTTATGTCTACATGCAGTCACTTCGGATCGCAACTTGAAGCTTCGATTCGCGATATGCTTGACGCTAAAACCAAGTTACAGCGTGAGCTTGACTCGGAAAGAAAGAGCCATGAGTCTATCATCTTGACTAAGGAGGCAGAGAACATCTCATTGCGGGAACAAGTTTCCAACCTCACGGGTCAACTTACCAGCATTGAAAACCAGCTTAAGGCAATGTCCATTAGCAAGGACGAGCTCTAGAAGGAGTTTGATCGTGAGCATCATAAGTTGGAGGTTGAGTGTGCTACAACCATCCGCAAGCGGTGGTTCGACGTCTGCGAGTTCAAGTTCGGACTAGCTGCAAACTGGGAGCCTGTTAAGGCCGAGGAAGACTACCGTCAGATGGCGGTCCTTGAGGCCCAATTTAATGAAGAAGCAATTCCCGAATTTGGTGCATTTTGGAATTATGCCGAGTACGTCAGATCCTCTATTACCGCGGCTACTCTAGCAGCTGAGTGACAGTTCTTTTTCTCAATGTGTTCCACTATTTTTGCGTCGGCGAGTTTGATCTAATTTCTTTAATCAAAACTCATTATTCATTTTGTGGATTTGCTATGTAGGCAGTTGTGCGTTGTTTAGATTTGCCTAACCTACTACTTTTTTGGAACCATTGTTTGCGGAATTTTATGTTTAAGGCCTGAACTCTTGACTCTTCTTGCGTAGTGGCTATTACGTCTTGCGTTATGTGTGCCTTTTAATTTATCCATTTTCGGTTGTTACTACAGCATACTAGATTTTTCTAGTCTCATTTATTACCAGACTATATACTTTCAATCGCTTTGTTTCCTTTGACAACATACACGTGCCATATTTCTATAGATATACATTTGTTTTGACAACATACACGTGCCATATTTCTATAGATATACATTTTCTTTTGACAACATGCATATTAATAATGACAAATTGGAGGTCGTACCTCTCAAGTTACAGTCGTTGTGCCAACATCATTGTACATAACGAATTTAAAGATTGGTGTTATATTTAGAAGCGTACTAGATCAGACCTCTACGGTTGTCTTATAACAACTTGCGGAGATTATATCTCTGGTGTTATATAGTTGTTCGTGTCAGCATAGCTGTTCACGGCGTCTTGCACTTATGAAGTTACTTATAACATTGTGAGAGACAATGTCTCTAAAATTGAACTATTGCTTACGACGACACAGTTGCTTGCAACAGCTTGCAGAGATCGTATCTCCCAAAAATATAGAGCTGTTTACAACTGCATACGAGGGTGTTATTTTCAACAACTCACTAGTGTCCTTAGACTTTGTGCGAATTTGCTATGGGACTTGTATAAGTAGAAAACACTCTTTATTAATTCAAGATCCAAAGAAACATGGAGAAGTTCAAAACTAAAGGCAACATGCGAAAAAAAATTCAAAATATTCGGATGGATATTCGAAAAAACCCCAAAGAACTACCCAAAACCGAAAGACTGTAAAAACTAAAAAACACTCTTAAGAAAAAAAAAATTAAGATAACTAAAAGTAGTAGGCTGTTAAATGCAGGGCATTCCAGCTGTTAGGTGCTCTCTATCTCGTAACTTGATGCTTTTGATCTGCATACCTCAATGATTTGGTAAGTACCCTCCCAATTAGGTCCCAACTTCCCAGCGCCTTGTTTTTTTGTGTTCGGAAGACGCGTCTAAGTACCCACTCTCCCACTTGAAAGGTTCGGGTTCGTACTATTTTGTTGTAGCTTCTCACTACATCCTGTTGGTAGCACCATTTTTGAATTCTAGCGGCTTCTCTTTTTTCGTCTAGCAGGTCGAGGTAAAGATTCATTAGCTTTTCATTGTCCTTGTATTGGAGGTGCGCTGTTCGCGCGGTTTTTACGCTAATCTCAGCAGGTACTACAGCTTCCATCTCACCCACTAGCGAAAACGGCGTCTCTACTGTTGCTGCCTTCGTGGTAGTGAGATAAGCCCATAATACACCAGGGAGCTCCTCCGCCCACAGACCTTTGGCGGCTTCCAGGCGTCTCTTCAACATCTGCACTATGGTCTTATTCGTAGATTTTGCCTGACCATTCGATTGCGGGTGTCTTGGCGTTGCAGATCTGAGTTTTATTTCCCAATTGTCGCAATACTGCTTGAATCATTACTTGTAAATTGGGGACCGTTATCGGTGACTATCTCACCGGATACTCCAAACTTGCATATGACGCTCCTCTATAAGAAAATAATGACTTACTTGTTTGTGACATGTTTGAGTGCTTCAGCTTCCACCCATTTGGAGAAGTAATCG
Organism: Euclidium syriacum; assembly: GCA_900116095.1. Taxonomy (NCBI): domain Eukaryota; kingdom Viridiplantae; phylum Streptophyta; class Magnoliopsida; order Brassicales; family Brassicaceae; genus Euclidium; species Euclidium syriacum. Next base: position 153,468 of record FPAK01000018.1, read on the forward strand.
GTTACTACCAGCAGGAAGACCTTTTGAGTCGGGGCTACCGGAAGTTTAGCAACTATATTCATACCCCATTTCATGAATGGTTATCGTGAGCAGATGGTTTTTAAATTTTCCGGTGGTAGCTTAGAAACTTGAGCGTACCTTTGACACTTTTCAGAGTGAAGAGCGAAGCGTGTTGTGTCGCTAGATATGGTCGGCCAATAATATCCAGCTCTCATAGATTTTAAAGCAAGGCTCCGCGCACCTGAATTCGATCCGCACTCTCCCTCATGCAGTTCCCTTAAAACCTGTATTGTTTCATGAGCGGTCACACACTTCACATAAGGGCCAAAGAAAGATCTTTGATACAGTTTGTTCCTAACTAGGAAATAGTGTGGTTCCTGTTGTTTGATCTTCCTGCACTCCGCACGGTTACTTGGTAGTATATCATTGTGTAGATAATTGAAAACAGGTGTCATCCAATTTGGCTCTTCATCCACCGCCGCACTTTCAAGTTTCGAAAATTCTTCATCGGTAGCAGGCCATTGCAAGATTAACATAGGATATTGAGGATAGTTTTCATTTTTAGAGCTGGCCCAAGGTTGGCTAGGGTGTCGGCGTGGCTATTCTCTTCCCGTGGAATCTGCGAGACCTTGCAACTGCCAAACTTGTCAAGTAGTTTCCTTGTGATGCTAAAGTATCGTGCCATTTACGAGTCTCGAGCTTGATAGTCTCCTTGTTTGGTTAACCACAAGCTGTGAGTCGCTGGATATCTCCAAATTCTTATCCGCAAGGTCGCGAGCTAGTGTCGCTCCGACTATTAGCTTCATATTCAGCTTCGTTATTAGTGGCCTTCCAATTGCATCTTATTGCTCTCGAAGTTACTTCGCCTGCTGGGGAGGTGAGAACTATACCAAGGCCAGTTCCTCTTATGTTGCTGGAACAATCAACATACAACTTCCAATCCGCCGCACGGGCTCCATCTTGCAACGTTTTAACCTCTTCCCCTACCTTCGGGGTTAAGCTGGGGGTAAATTGCGCCACAAAATCAGCTAAAACTTGGGACTTGATAGTTGTGGCAGGTCTGTATATCACGTCATATTCACCGAGTTCAATGGCCCATTTGGCTAGCCTCCTTGATATCTTTGGCTTGTGTAGGACCGCCTTGATGGGGGTTGAACTGACGAGCACGATCGGATGCGCTTGGAAATAAGGGCACAACTTCCTATCTGTTGTTATTAGTGCAAAAGCGAGTTTCTCGAAATTAGTGTACCTTGTTTCTGCGTCTATTAGCGACTTGCTGACATAATAGATCGGATGCTGCTTATTCTCTTCTTCCCGTACTAGCACTGCGCTGAAACCATGTTCCGAACGGTCAGGTACAATAACAACACTTCTCCGTCCTTGGGTTTTGACAACAGAGGAGGTGACGTTAGGTAACTCTTCAGCTCCCTTAGAGCTTCTTCACATCTTTGATCCCATGAAAAAATTGTTTGCCTTTCTCAAAGCAGCGAAGAACGCATGAGATCTATCGGAGAGTTTGGAGATGAATCTACTTAGTGCGGCCATTCTCCCGGTCAGCTTCTGAACTTCATTGATCTTCTTTGTATAGGGAATCACTTGGATTTCCCTGATATGATTCAGGATAGCTTCTATTCCTCTTTAGGTGACGATGTAACCTAAGAACTTGCCGGAGCTGATGCCGAATGAATATTTGGATGGATTCAACTTCATGTTGTACCTACGTAAGGTAATGAAGGCTTGTTGCAGGGGTATGATGTGATCTTCTGCCACGAGAGACTTCACCAGGATATCATTTATGTAAACCTCCATTGTCTGGCCAATTTGGTATGCGAACATCATGTTTACCAGCCTTGGTAAGTAGAACCAGCGTTTTTTAATCCGAACGGTATTACTTTGTAACAGTATATGCCTCGTGAGGTCATAAAAGCTTTCTTCTCTTGGTCATAAGAGCATTAGGATCTGATTGTAGCCGCTGAAAGCATCCATGAAGCTCATCAGCTGGTGATCTGCCGTAGCATCTACTAGTTTTTCAATATGAGGAAGCGGGAAAGGGTCTTTCGGGCACGTCTTGTTTAGGTCAGTGAAATCAATGCACACTCTCCACTTCCCCTTTTTCTTGCGGACTACCACCACGTTGGCTAACCACTCTGGATAGCGTACCTCTCATATAAACCATGCTGCTAATAGGTTCTTAACCTCATCGTTGATGATCTGATCACGTTCGGGTGCAAATTTTCTTCGTTTCTGACTTACTGGGGTTGTTCTGGATCCACTTGCAACTTGCGCATAATGATCTCGGGGTCGATTCCCAGCATGTCGGCATGCGACCATGCAAAACAATCAGCGTTAAACCGCAAAAAATCAATGAGCCTTTTTCTTACATCCGTTGGAAGCTTAGATCCAATCTTCACCTTCTTTTCTTGGTCCTCCTCTGTTAATGGAACCTCGTCAAGTTGTTCGACGTCTGGTTCCTCATTGTGGAGGGTTGCCGGGGGACTTTGTAGCGCAAAAAATTGCTGGTTCTTTCCTTTTAATGCATGTTCATAGCAAGAGCGAAATATTTTTTTGATCTCCTCTAATCTTTCTCACCTCCCCCCCCATGGGGTGGCAAATTTAATTGTCTAGTGGAGAGTTGATGGTACAGTTTCCATGTTATGAGTCCAGGGACAGCCCATTATTGCGTTCTAAGATGAGGTACAATCGACTATGAAGAATTTTATTTGATTGTTGACCCATTCTGCATATACGTGCAGTGTTATATGTCTCACATGTGCTTCAGTTCACCGCTAAATCCCACCAGTGGTGTTGATTTACGTATTATCGCGTCGTCATCCAAACCTAGTCCTTTGTATGCTTTTATGAATAAAATATTTCCCGAGCTTCCGTTGTCGATTAATATCCTTTTCATGAAGCTGTTGGTAACTGTGAGAGATATGACTAGCTTATGATGTGGAGCTAGTATCCTTCCTCCTTCTTCTGATGTGAAGGTTATTGCACAAGTCAGTGTCGCTTCGCTTCGAAAGTTGTTGATCCCTTGATTGTTTTTAGCGCTTTTGGTGCTTCATTTAGCAGCTGAATGGGATACTCCGCTTACCTCTGAGCCTCCTGAGATACAATGTTTTCAAAACCGGACCGGACCGGCCGGTCGAACCGGTCCGACCTGGAATAGTTGATTAAGCCGGTTCCGAATGGGACTAAAACCTAGATTTGGGTGTAACCAGAAAAACCGGCCAAAAATCGGAAAAACCGGCGACTCGGACCGGACCGGCAATACCCGGTTTATTGGCTATAAACAAAATTTTGAACTAATTAGAGTTGTCTGTGTGCTGTTTTAAATTGATTTACTTATGTTATCAATATTTCTTTTAGTGAGAGACAAGGACTCAGCCCTTCCTGTATGGATGACTCTGTTTTGGACATCTCGAAAGGTTCATCCTAAGCCAGCCAGCTGCTTTGTTCTTTTTTTTATATGTCCGTGTTGCATACAAAGCCATTTGGTTCCCTTTCTTGTTGTTGTCTCGTGCTTGCTGGAGCAGATGAGGCTTATCTATTTTTAACTTCTATCGATTGTTTTTGGTACCATTTTTACATATATAAAGATGTATATATATAACTAAAATAACAAAAAATCGAAAACCCGGTTTGATCGGTTAGACCAGTCCGACCGACCAACAGTGAATCTAGCGAGTCGGTGTCTGGTCCGGTTATCAAAACATTGCTGAGATAACAATAACTACTCGGTCATGCCTTGGAGGAGATACGGGAACTGAGCTGTTCCTTTTCCTTTGGTCATTCCCGCTGTCGACGCGGTTCCTAGCTTTATCCGACAGGAACTCTCTCAAGTGCCCTTTCTTCAGTAGTTCGTTTGCATCCATTCTCAGCATGATGCAATCTCATGTTCTATGCCCATGGTCATTATGGAAATCGCACCATTTCGATGTATCATGTTTTGCATCTGATGTTTTCATCTTTTGAGACCATCTTACCATGTTACACCTCTGCTTCAATGCGTCAACCAACCCTGCAGGAGAGATTGATAGGCTGCTGATGTCAGGCCAGGTTGACGACTGGCGTTTCTCGCTTTCGACCTTACTCAATGGTCGATGGGTGTTTCTGTTGTCATTTCTGCTGTTAACTCTGTCACTTCTAGGTTTTTTATAAGGCTTATCATCCCTAGCTACGCTTTCGTGCCTAGCCCCTCGTGACTCCGAACGCGGAGAGCGCTGGTGACGGTAGGCAGGATCTTCCTCCTATTTAATTTGCGTCCATGCTCTGGAGAACACATCCTCCATAGGTTTGCATTGATACTTCGTGAGTTCCTTGTACAGGTTACCATCAGGGAGTAGGTCTCTTTTGAATGCAGATATAGCTGTAGACATAGCACAGCTGGGTATGGCTACCTTCTCCTTGTTAAATTGTCTTACGTACTCACGCAACGGTTCCCCTTCTTCTGAATTACCTCATAGAGATAGTCAGCTGTTTTTTTCAGATTCCTGCTACTTGCAAATTGTTCGACGGAACGATCGGTTAGTGCCGCGAAAGATTCAATCGAGGTATTTGGCAGGTTCGTAAACCATTGAAGAGTCGGTCCCGTAAGACTCGAACTAAATCCTTTGCACATGCTAGCCTCACGGTGTTTGTTTGTGATAGCGGCTGTGAACATCCGCTGCTTGTATAGCGCTATGTAGTTGTCCGGATCAGTCGTTCCATCATACATCTTCATTGAAGGGAATGCGAACTTATTTGGCATCTCCACGAGTGCAATATCATCGGTGAATGAAGTATCCACATAACTCTTGGGAGTGGTTTTTGCAATTGGAGGCGCTACCCCAGAGAGTCGCTGTATCAGCGCTTCGAGGACCTCAAAACATTTCGAGAATTTAGCTTCAACTTCAGAGACCTCCTTTGCTCGGTCGGGCATCTCCATGTCGGTGGTGTCTAGATGTTCCGTCGTCCTATGGTTGGTCGCACCGGGAGTTTCTAGTGATTGCATCCAACCCACGGGGGTTCGAAATCCACCAGGCGTGCCAATACCAGTGCTTGTGCCACTTGTTAAGGAAGCGTTAGCCGTCTTGAGGGCAGCGTTTTCTTCCTCCAATCGTGCAAGTCGTTCTTCGTTAGCCTTTAGCTGGGCAGTAAGCGTCTCCAAAGTAACGACTGAAAAATTGATGATGTTGTCTTCTCCGTTCGTCATGTCTCACGAAATTGTAATACCAAGTCCCCTCCTTCTAGCGCCAAACTGTTTCGGTGATTTTTGGATATGGTTTAAGACAGTTAAACACTACGGAATGATCAGAGAATAGTTATATTATTGATGAAACAAGATCTTATTAGAACTTCCTTTGGATCTAACAACCTAATAACTGCCAAGAGATTCCCTAATAACTAGCGCAGGTTGCTTCTTGAGCTAGAGTTACTGGGGTTTGCGGGCGTAGGTTGCTGATTGCTTTAGGAGGCTGCGTGAATGTATCTTGCTAGGGTTTGTTGCTTATTTCTTGGTGTCTTGCTCTTGTTATTGGATCTCTATATTTATATGAGATGTTTAAACCTAGTTCCCTTAGGATTCAGATTGTTAGGCGGCCACCGACCTCTAACGTGAGAGATTTGGGCCTTTGGAAGGTTGTTGGGCCTTTCGTAGGCGGTTTTGGAACCTTCTAATAACCGTCCAAACCATTTAAATATCTTTTCAAACATATAGGATAGTTGTTTTAGCCTCTGAGACAACGTCCAAAAACGTAGATGACAGATACGAGCTGTTTTGACAGCTGTCGCACATTGATAGGCCGACGAATTTATTTAACCCAACAACTTCCCCCCCCCCCCACTCTCCATTTTCTTATTGCATAATTTGGAGAGTAGTTTACGACTTGCCGACTGTTGAGGTCGTGGGGCATATATTCTTATCTCATGCTCCCGCTCTTGGCGAAGAATCCAACTGCTTACGGGAGCCGGTCGGTTGTTTGGCTCCACATTATCCGACTCTAGGAGCTCATCAAGTGGTTGCAACCCACAACTTACGAAATCGTCAATAATAACGAGAATGGATGAAAGAATTACCATTTTTCTTAAATGGACGCTCTTTTCCTTTTGTCGTATTTTTGTTATAACAATTTCATGTGGGAAGTTGTTTTCATCAATCTTCAATATATAAACCGGTGACAAGATTGTTTATTTCTAACCGGTGATGAGATTTCTTATCCCTACCCGGAGAAGAAATTGCTTACCGTTATTCGGTGGCAAGGGCAATGGACATCAACCGATGACAAAATCTTTTGCCTTTGCCTGATGACAAAATCTTTGGATGTCCACCCTCAATATATAAACCGGTGAAAAGATTGCTTATGTCTAACCGGTGATGAGATTTCTTACCTCTAACCGGTGAAGAAATAGCTTACTGTTATCCGGTGGCAAGGGCAATAGAGATCAAACGATGACAAAATCTTTTTCCTTTGCCCGATGACAAAATCTTTGGATGTCCACCCTCAATATATAAATCAGTGACAAGATTGCTTATTTCTAACCAGTGATGAGATTTCTTACCTCTACCCGGTGAAGAAATTGCTTACCGTTATCCGGTGGCAAAGGCAATTGTTGATGGTGGGGTTCTACCCCTTATCGATAGTTTGGCAATAATTGGAGTTCGGTCCCTGCCGAACTCTTCCCTGATAACTTATTAGGTTATAAATCCCGACAACATGAATATTAACCCTCGGCCCAGATGACCGAGGGATACCTCGGCGAAGAATGATCAAATTTCGTGTCCGAAGCGGGGGTATAAACAACATCGTCCTAGGCCGGAGTCTAAAGCTTGGACAGTATAAGATCAAATCTTATCACATATTCCCTAGCCTTGGAAAAATGGAAATATTCCATTTTTTCGAGGTTAGCCCATGGGCTTACTAGACCGACTATTAAGGATATATAAATACATACCCCCCCCACTAATAATATTCATTCAGAATCGGGGAGAAGAATTACTAAATCACTTAGGTTTAATACTTCTCTTTGATAAAGTTATCTCGGCATCCCGAGTTAACACCCTTGTAACATAAATCATTAATAGTCTTTCTTTCCGAGGTTTCTCTTTGTTTTCTTACTTTATACTTTTCCAAAAACGAACCCCTCTAATTATAAATAATTAGAAGTTGAACCCAATATCAACAGCAATGGACATCAACCGATGACAAAATCTTTGGAGGTCAACCGGTGACAAGTACTTACTTTCAACAGATGATGAAGTATTTGTTTAACCGTGGCGCGAAACTGATTTCCTTTTAATATTTATTAGGAAGCTGTCATTTATATTACAATGTGGATCCCTACACCACAAACAAGTAGACAAAGAGAAAAAAAATGGGAAGCTGTTGGTGTGTAGCCGTGATCTGGATCAAATGGGAAGCTGTTAACTGTTTTATTTTATTTGATGTGGGACCAATTTTTTCGTCCAAACCATTTTGTCACTCGTTTGGGACTTGGTATCTTGTTTCACCAAGTCGTTTGAACAATAATGTTGTTGTTCGTAGTCAACATTAAAGTTGTATATTTTGTCCATATCCAGTCATTTCATTTCATTTTGGTCCATGGAACCCAATTGAAGGAACATAATTAGTTTCTCTTCTTCTCCTTCCTTTGTCTCCGAACCCTACATAACTAGTTTCAATTCTCTTGGTTCAACGCCTTTAATCCATAAGTTACCAAGACAAGATACTTGTTAGTTACCTAGATTACTTTATGCTTTCCAGTTAAGAATTGAAACTCGACTTAATCTATGTGGGATCGATAACCTTTCATACTACAATTGTACACTGTGCACTTGTAGTTAGTTTAGGTGAAATAATTCACGCATCATTAATATATGTTTTGTTTATTCATCTAATCGTTTCAGACACCATTGGATTTCTAAAATATGTTAGCAATATGGTTGAGGATGTCTCTGAAAACACTAAAACAATTTTTCAGTTTGTTATCAACGATCTTGAGTAAGTTATGAAATTTTTTTTTTTCTAAGTAAATATTCTTCACAATAGAATAACTGTATATCATAATGAGTAGGGGTAATGAAATCTAGTGCATTGCGAAAGAGAGACATGCTTATGGTTTTGAAAGAGCATGGAACAGTCAGGTGCTAGGTCAAGATTTTGTTATATTGAGGTTTTGGAAGATCATCAGTTATGCTGGTAAATGAAACTTATCTTTGGACGAATTACATTATCTACAAATTATAAACTAAACCATTTGTTGATTATTTGTAGGTATTACTTATGTCATCAGTTGACGGATTATCAAACATTAATTTTTATCGAACAATTGCTGACATTATAAGTCACCCCCGAAGGTAATATTAAAACCCAAAGTTGAATAAAAATGTACAAATTGATTCATAATCCTTTCATTCACACAATTTTATATATTTTTATTATGTCACGGAATTTCCGGTCCTGCATTTTAATTGTAGATTTTCGACAAACTGCGAGTTATAGGTTAATGAGAGTTCTACTTTAACATATTGATTAGTCGTATGTTAATAATTTTTATGTTGTGATCCTTATTTATATTTTCTCATTACTTATCATTTGTATATCGCATATATCAGATTCAGAATATATATATCCGAAATGATTTGAAGGTGAATAATTTATCGAAGTTATTTTCAATCCGCACATATCGTGCGAATATATATATAAATCATGTAATATCTCTTTCTCATTCTCATTCTCATGGTAAAGTTCATGCTTTATTTTTGGACCACATAGTATAATATTAACCAAAACTTAAGAAATATTAAAGTTTAATATTTTCTGACAATAATCATAGGTTTATAAACTTTAAGTATGTTAAGACGATGGTTTGGGATAAAGATGTTTAATAGGGTAAAAGTCTATAGGGTTATTCTTACCCTATTAAATTTTTAAGCTCAATACTACCCTTTTAACACAGAGAAATAAGGGTATTGAATGGGCGGATATCCTAACATACATTACCCTATAGGGTAAACCCTAAAAGGTTTAGGGTATCCGTAGTTTTTTTTTTAATAATTAAAATAAATATTGACACAATAACTAAAAAGACCATAGTCAAAAATACTGTTTCAACAAAAAATAGCGTTTCGATGGAAAATAGCGGTTCAACGGAAAATAGCGGTTCAACAAAAATAGCGGTTTCGACAGAAAATAGCGTTTCAATGGAAAAGAGCGGTTTCGACGAAAATAGCGTTTTGACGGAAAATAGAGTTTTGACGGAAAATAGCGGTTCGACGAAAATAGCGGTTTCGATAGAAAATAGCGTTTCAATGAAAAATAGCGGTTTCGACAAAAATAGCGTTTCGACGGAAAATAGCAGTTCGACGAAAATAGCGTTCTGACAGAAAATAGCGGTTCGACGAAAAAAGCGGTTTCGACAGAAAATAGTGTTTCAATGAAAAAGAGCGGTTTCGACAGAAAATAGTGTTTCAATGGAAAATAGCGTTTCGACGAGAATAGCGGTTTCGACGGGAAATAGAGTTTCGATGGAAAATAGCGGTGTTTCCATTGAAAATGCTATTTTCTGTTGAAAAGCTATTTCCATCGAAAACACTATTTTTAATCAAAACGCTATTTCTATCAAAACGCTATTTCTATCAAAACGCTTTTTCTGTTAAAAATGTTATTTCCATCGAAACCACTGTTTTCTGTTGAAACGTTGTCGAAACGTTGTTTTCTATTGAAAACGCTGTTTTCCATTGAAACCGCTATTTTCCATCGAAACCGCTCTTTTCCGTCGAAACCGCTATTTTCGTCGAAACGCTATTTTCCGTTGAAACCGCTAATTTTTGTCGGAATGCTATTTTATGTCGAAAAAGCTATTTTATATTAGTTATTGTAGTCTATTTTATTTTAATTATTTAAAAAATCAACAATTATTAAATTAAATTAAATATAAAAATAATGATGTAAACAGTTAGGGTACCCTTAGGATAATCCTAGATCTGTTAGGATAGTATTAGGATTACCCTATTAGTACAGGGTATTTTTAGGATATTTTATAATATGGTATTATATGAGAGGGTACCTATTAGTTAGGGTAGGGTAGGGTAAAAACACCCTATTTGACATCCCTAGTTTGGGATTAAGTTTAGGGCTTAGATTTTTTAGTTATTCAATTATGAACATTGAAAACGCTAAGACAAATGTTTGGACTTACACATAAGATTTTTTGAGGGCTTATGACATTTAGCTATGCTTTAGACTACATTTTTTGTTTAGAATATTGAAGAGGTTTAAGGACAGTTTAAGTTTATAAAAGAAAGTTTAGATTTTAAATTTTATTATTAATACTAGTTTTTTAAGTATTTTCAAGAGATCAAATGATAGTTTTGATTTATAAGGGATGAGTTCGGGTAAAGATTTTTTTCTATTAAACGAGTTTATGTGACAGTTTTGTTTATAATGGAGGGGCTAGCATTTAGATTATGCCATTAAACAAGGTTAACTAATATTCTGAAATTTTTAAGGAGTGATTAAGGTTTAGGTTTTATATTATGACGTATAATGACGTTTAATACCGATTTCAGTTTAGGGTATTGATACGATGGCTTGAGTTTATAAAGAATAATTTAGAGTTTAAATTTTACTATTAAATGAAGTTAAATGTTGATTTGAGTTTAAAAATGAAGAGTTAGGGTATAGATTTTAATATTGAATAAGTTTTAATACTACAAGTAGGGTTTATAAGAGAGGGGTTAAGGATTTGATTTTAGTGTTACTGAGAATGGTTGGATAAAGCAAATGTTCAGACCTTTAGCTTAGTGGTAATTTTAGGAAGGTTGTCATGCACATGCCACTAAAGTTTAAAGAGATTAGAGATGTAGGGTTCAAAACTTAACGAAATTAAGAAACAAGGAATGACCACTATTCATTATTTTTATAAACTCAGTCCTATCCTTTCTTTTTCTTCTCCATTTTTCTTCTTTTTTTCTTCTTCTTTTTGTCTCTCTTCACGCAACCATCTAGATTGAGAGGGAAAAAGAGATTCGGAGATTTGGGTTCCAGTTCCGTCGTACTCAATCCACGAAATGACGGTTTTTCTACTCTTATGAAGCCTTTTGGTGGAGTCGATGACAAGTTCATCCAGTGAGATAACGAAAGCAAACCTGCCGCCGATGGAAGAAGGATTTACATTGGTGATGAAGAAGAAGAAAGTGGAGAAACTCATCGAAAAGTAAGTTTTTAGTTCGCCGAATCTTACAGGATTAGAGTAGAAGATTTTTCCAGCACTGGAGTTAGGAACAGAGAGGTCACGCGTGAGGCTAACGATCGTGGTAGATTTGCGACGGCGAGACGAGCTATGGCGGCAAGACAAGCTGAGGGGACGAGACGAATTGCGGCGGCAAGACGCTTTCAAACTTTAATCCGATTAAGAAATTATGTATTTTAGATTCGCCAATTTGTTTATAAGTTGTTACAAGTAATTTCAACACGAGATAACAACATTTTTAACACATTTTATATTGTTATAAATATAAAGTTATATATATATATATATATATATATCTTATATATGTTAAACTGTTTGTTAACAAGTGATATAAAATATTACCCATAACAATAAATTGAACATATTATACACATTTACAACTTGTTTTTTATTACCCATAACAATAAATTTAATATATTATACACATTTACAACTTGTTTTTTATTTGTCGACTGTAATAAGAATATAAATTTATTTATTTATATGTTATTCAAATTAGTTTAAATATGGGATAACGACATTGTTAACAAATTAACACGTTTTATATCATTATAAATATAAAATATTATATATATATATATTATATGTTAAGTTAATTGTTAGTAAATTGCATAAAATATTATCGGTAACAATAAGTTTAACACGTTACTAACATTTGTATGGTGTTTTTCACTTATAAATTTGGGTAACGATAGAGAAAGACATATTCATCATTTTCCCTGGAAAGTGTTCATAATTCTCTAAATAAAAAGCATTGATCCTCTTTTCCCAATTTTAATCTCTGTACCTTTTTAACTAAATGACTCTGAAGTTTAAGTATCGTCTTTCACACTTTGGTGTCGGTGATTAGGTTTTCCAGTCCACATTTGACGACAAAAAAAATTATTTTTCAATTTCACCGTCTCCTTCTTTTATTTCTTTCTCAGAATCTTCACATTAATTTTATTTTTGTCGGCAAATCTTCACGTTATCTAACAATCAATCACACAACACAAACTCTCTTTTCAAACTCTCTTTTCTTAAGTGGATCCAAGAGGATAATTTTTTTTGTTATGACTTAAAAGTTTCAAATTGTCATAAAGGGGTCCACAGAAGAGATATACTCATTTTCTTTGTGGATGGCTGAAAAATATTTACAAGTCAATTTTCGATAATAACAAGGATGAAAAGTATATCATCCGCTCAAATGTTATCATCTCTTCCACTCAGGATTGGCTTTCTATATTATTAAATGAGTTCATTATTGTGTAACATATTAACAAACGCAATGATGTACGCTGTAATGACCGTATAAAAGCTTTATACAACAATTTTTGTTAATCTTATTTCCGCAGAAAATGTCACCGATTTCGAGTCTCTTCGCCGAGAACAAAATCAATCTCACTCCTTACGCAATTCCCATTCTCACCGCTATCTTATCGATTCTCTGGTTTCTCCTCAAACGCAGGCAACCGCAACCACCTCTACCGCCAGGACCGCGAGGGCTACCTATTGTCGGGAACCTCCCGTTTCTTGACCCGGACCTTCACACCTACTTCACAAGCCTTGCTCAAACTCATGGTTCAATCTTCAAACTCAATCTTGGCTCAAAACTAACCGTCGTGGTCAACTCTCCTTCGCTGGCTCGAGAGATCATGAAAGATCAAGACATCAATTTCGCAAACCATGACGTTCCTATCACGGCTCGAGCCGCTACCTATGGCGGTCTCGACCTCGTTTGGTTACCATACGGTGCTGAATGGAGAATGCTTAGAAAAGTTTGTGTTCTCAAGCTTCTTAGCCGCAAAACTTTGGATTCTTTCTACGAGCTTCGACGCAAAGAAATCCGAGAAAGAACGAGATATCTATATGAGCAGAGTCAAGAAGAAGCGCCTGTTAACGTCGGAGATCAGTTGTTTGTGACGATGATGAATCTAACGATGAATATGTTATGGGGAGGATCAATGAAAGCGGAAGAGATGGAGAGTGTTGGAACAGAGTTTAAAGGAGTAATTTCGGAGATAACTAGGCTTTTAGGTGAGCCTAATGTTTCCGATTTTTTTCCTTGGCTAGCAATATTCGATCTTCAAGGACTTGTCAAGAGCATGCGCATGTCTGCTCGAGAGCTTGATGCAGTGTTTGATCGAGCTATCGAGCATATGCAACGGCTAAGAAGAAGTGATGATGATGACGATGGTGAATGCAAAGACTTCTTGCAACATTTGATGAAGTTGAAGGACCAAGGAAGTGACTCGGAGATTCCTATTACGCTAAATCATGTCAAAGCCGTACTCATGGTAATTAATGGTTTTCAATTTTTACAATTCCATAATATAAACATAATGATAAAGCATAAATTTAAGATTTGGTAGAATCATGCGAATTGTAAGAAGACATGAGAATATCAATCTTTATTTGTTAATAAGTACTGTAATCCTCCTAATAATTAAGAAAGAAAAAGGGTAGTGTGATTTGATCAATGTGTTTTTTGTTATATATGTGTAGGATATGGTGGTTGCTGGTACGGACACATCGACGAATACGATAGAGTTTGCAATGGCCGAGCTGATAAGCAAACCGGACTTGATTAAGAGAGCGCAACGAGAGATAGACGAAGTTGTAGGGAAAGACAACATTGTGGAAGAATCACATATCACTAGACTTCCTTACATTCTAGCCATTATGAAAGAGACACTTAGGCTTCATCCAACCATTCCTTTGTTAGTCCCTCACCGTCCTGTGGAAACGGCAGTGGTGGGAGGCTATACCGTTCCTAAAAACACTAAGATCTTCATCAATGTTTGGTGTATTCAAAGAGATCCTAATGTGTGGGAAAATCCGACTGAGTTTCGTCCCGAGAGGTTTCTTGATAATAAGTCTTGTGATTTCACCGGAACCGATTATAGCTTTCTTCCCTTTGGATCCGGCCGGAGAATTTGCGCCGGTGTAGCACTCGCCGAGAGGATGGTTTTGTACACTCTCGCCACGCTATTGCATTCATTCGATTGGAAGATTCCTCAAGGACACGTGTTGGATTTGGAAGAGAAGTTTGGGATTGTTTTGAAGCTTAAAACGCCACTTGTTGCTTTGCCCGTTCCAAGGTTGCCCGATTCGAATCTTTATTTATAATGGCTGTGATCGTTATCAAATGGCAATTAACTTGTTTTTTTTCAGGTAAAGTACAATGTAACAAAAATCAAATATCAGTTTCAGATTCAGTAAAAATAGCAAAAATTATTAAACTGGAACCGCTTGTTTTACTTTCTTCTTGTTGGGTAGTAGATTCGTGGGTAGATTCGTCCCATACCATTTTTTTTTTTTTTTTTTTTGCATAGCTCACATGGTTTAGACAGTATGTTTGTATCTAAGTTAACTTAATACTCTTTTTCTAAAATATAAAGATGTTTTAGAGAATCTATTTTGTTTTATTTTATAGGATGTTTTGTAAGTTTCTATATATATTTAATAAATGTGTTTGATGCTTTGTGACCACCAATATATCCAGTTTGTTATATGATTGTTGGAATGCTGTTTCATTCTACCAAAGAATGCTTTTTAATTAATGACAAAATGTTAACTTTTAATGAAATTAAATTAACATTAATTTATTATTATTCTATTACAAATTATAAAATTATTATATCTCGGTTCTACGGATAATTCTACGGTCTTCTTATCTTCCACATCAAATAAATCAACTTTACACCATACTGAAAATTTATGTAAACTTATTTCCATTAATTTACATAAACAATAATAAATCGCATTTGCCGAAATTCGAACCCCAAATCTCATGGTGTAGAAACATTAGTGAACATTGATAATCAGTAGATTAAAGATGGTTCGACAAATTAAATTCTCTAAATATGCACGTTTTAATTTTTCAGTATAATTATTTATAGGCCACAAAGATAATTTGAGCCTTCTTTTACTATTTAAACCTTACAAAAATCATTTATAATCTTTCTTTATCAAATTTTTAGGTTGGCTCAATTAATTTATTCTCATCACGAAAAAAAAAAAAAAAAACTTATATGTGGTTTCTCTTTATTTTTTCTATAGTAGTCTAGTGTGTTTCCTTTATATAAATACGATGAAGTTGACAAAAAAAATTATTTTAAGATCTATGTATTTTTAGGTTTATAAATTTTCATTGTGATTTAACCGGTGATTTGGTTTAAATTTAGGGTTTAGATTTTATTAGTGAATGATTTATGAACTTTAATGAGACTGAATACGATTTTTTTAATGATTAGTGGGTGATTCGCGTTTTGCGCGGTATTTGGTATTATTGTAAACATAGGTTAGTAGAATTTCAGCGATACAAAAATTTTACTTAAATTTTGTGTTTCACAACATATTCTTAATTTATAGTTAGTACATAAGATTTAGAAATTAAATATCTAGATTTAAATATTTTATATGTAGTTGATAAAATAAATTATTATGTAGTATAATATATATTTATTATCATTAGTTTATATACTCATATCCGCGTGGTTCTGCCGATACCGCAATCCGGAACAAAATCCGCGTGGTTCAATCGTTATCTTTCCGGTTTAGATCTTAGAATGGTGCTATGCAAATAGTTTTGTAAGGAATTTTTTTAGAATGTTCTTCTTTTTTCGGCTTTAGTTGTAATAGTTGTAACTTGTTTCAAATCTAATAAAATCCTCCATACGTCAAAAAAAAAAAAAAATATATATATATACTCATATAGCCTAAAAAATTCTACAATCGGACATGTAATGCTCATAGCTAAGAACAATCCAGTCGAACCATGCAAAACCCGATTTAAAAATTGGAGTCAACTTACTCCTACAAATATCTTCCATCATTTTCAAAATAAAGAGGGACATAGTTCTCAAAAGATTCAAATCATACGTGAGAGAAAAACTCATACCTACACTTATTTTTTTTGGAATTTGAGTTGGATGTCTATTTATCAAACATGGATCCCCCTTATGGAAGCGTCCAAATTTCTTCCAATAAACCTTGAGCATTATTTTATCTCTTTATACACACCCAACACAAGATGTTGAACCATATACACCACTTTTGACCTGGTTAAATCTAACCTCCATATCATTTTTCATGTTTCTTATTTCTCTATCTAGTATTATGGTATCCTTTATACTTCTCGCTCGTGTTCCCAAAGATTTTCCCTTACATGTTATCGTTTAGTATATCTTAATATGCTTCTTGTAACATGCATTAATTCTTGCATATAATATGAAAGGTTCATGTCTTTTTCTAAGTTTTTCAAAAGCTCCTGGAAACATCTCTTAATCAAACTAAACCTCATCCAACATGGCCGGATATAGATATTTTATAATCGGAATAAGTACTTTTTTCACCTCCGAAGGTTGAACCGCTCATATATGAGTTTTCTAAAATCCTACAAATTTGAAGTTCATGGTTGAATATAACCAACTTAAACTTCAAATTTGTAAAATCCCTTATTTTTCAGAATTTGTAAATAACCAATTTGGTTACAAGATTGTGCGAATTCTGAAAAAAAATTCTTGAACAATGACTTATCATTATTTTTACTGTGTAATAATAAATATTTTAAAACTTATTAAAAACACAAATTAAGATATTAATTTCATGTAAAGATTTCTGTAAATTTTATTTATATCCACATAATTTATTTTTTTGATGTTATTAATTTTAAAAGTCAAACTAATATAAATTGAATAAAATTAAATATTCATAATAATTAATTTTTAATAGATTTAATCATAAATGTTTTACATAGTCTCATAAATGTAAAGAGATTAAATATATAAAAAAAAATAAAATAAATTTGATGAGGTGTCATAATTTAGTGTGTTGAATTGATGATATGGCATCATGGAAGAGAGAACCAATAACTTTATATATATATATATATAGATTTTATATGTTTTTCAAAGATTTCAATGATTATTTTTTCTTTTTTCTTTTTGAGTGTCTTATTTATTTTTAAGTAGTCTTTTTGTTTCTTTTGTGCTATAGATTCACCATATATTGTCCTTCAAAGATACATATTCTTATATCTGGAATATGAGATGTTTTTGAAATTCGATTGTGCAAAGATTCATAAAAATTGATTCCATGAAATCTCTATCATAAGCTTTTTTTTTAAAAAAAAAATGTTTCTCGCATTATATTTGCAACATATCTGAATAGTTTATTTGTTGAAATTTTTGAATTTCAAATTCAAATTCATTTGTTTAAGGATTCAAACCATTTTAATGATTCTCCCCAAAATGAAATGAGGAATTTTCTCATCTGCAAATATATTAGTAACTACATCTCACATTTGATGATTCAATATATTATTAGAGCGCAGATTCATCCCTACTTAATTTATTTCACCATCTTTAGCTTCCTTTTATGTGGTGTGGTGGAATGTTCATATCATACCATGTATCTCACACCAATAAATTTTTAAATGAGACAGATTTGATCTTTATTTATGTATCAATTGCATACGATGAATACTTTTTATTATTTGATGGCTTTATATGTAAAATCATTATTACATAAAAAAAAACTGCATGTTCCATGTCAATTAAATTTCATTATAATTGGTCTTTGTAATTCCTTAGATTTTCTTTATTAATGATTCCTTAGACTCATTTTAAAAGTGAAAATAATATTTTGTATGTTCCAATTCATCTTAATCGAGATACAATAAGTAGTAAACTTTAGAATGTAAACTCACCTAAATGATCTATTTATTTGATGTGAGATTCTTTATTTATCCTATTCGAGATGATAACTCTTCTTCTAGTATATTCAAATTTAATTTCATTTTAGAATCAACAACATAACTAACTTGAGTCATGTATATTGTTTCTTGGATTCTTTTAGTTTGTTGTACGACTCCCAATACCTTCTTAAGATAATAGCATTTCCTGATATGCATCTTGAATTGATTCTTACTTTTGGGTGGGGGGAGTTAATTGGAAGATTTATTAAAATAACAAAAATCCCAAAATTCAAGTGAAAGACAAAACTCCAAAGAGAAAAAACTTATCCAGTTATTTTGGGAGAGAGGGGTGGGGTTAAGTTAATTTGAGAATTTACTAAAATAATCAAACTATCATTTTCAACAAAAAAAAAAATGGTAATTTTGCCAAAAAATCATATAATTCAGTCAGACAAAATTCTAACCTGAAAAATGGATGAAGAAGCTTGTTCGAAAATAGAAAAACCTATATTCCTATGACTAACATCTTGATTTGGTATATTATAAATCTCTACAATTTAGAATTGCATGCTTCTTCATGTGATTCCGTATAAGAACAAAAGATTCATTAAGACTAGTAAAATACTTAATAATTTGGCATGTTCTTCTTTGGTTGGAAGAGCCTCATTTTGCCACAATCACAACACCAGCATAAAGTAGATTCACATGTGCTATTAAGTTGATTGAAACACCCAATCCGATTATCTTTAGGTATTTTACTTATTAGGATTATGTTGCTCTGTTTTAACTTAGCATATTCTAAAATTCAAGATTCTTAAACGAATTCATGCTTAAACAGATAACTTGAATTAATTAAACATGTAATTCTGAATGCAATGAGAGATTCCCAATAAGCTATTACGTCATAATCAAATCATCTATCCAAACTTAAACTTGAGACCACCATCCTCCCTTCCCGCAAGTCTTGTCTCGCGATCCTAGCCGCTTTGGTTCTTATCCTTTCTTGTGTTACAATCAAAGAGAACGTAAGCAAAACAAGTTGCTTAGTGAGTGCGTTTAAGCCGCTCACTGAGCCAAATACTAAATCATAACCTTGTAATCAATTCAATCAACAATTCACAACACAGAACTAGGCCAGTCTGATCATCCAACTTTGGATCGATCATCAAGTCGAGAAGCAGAGTTATGAATATAGAGTCAAGTAATCTAATTAAAAGAATCTATGCGAGAAAACGATCTAGACAGAGACTCAGACTAGAACACTCACCGTGGATATTCGAAAACAGTTGGAGCGGTTTCTGACACCTCTTGCGCTAGCACACGAACTGATCACACAGACCTTGATAAATTCTTCCCTGGAACAATCGACTCGGTCGCGGTAAGCCAAACACGTGAAATATCTCTTCTTCTCCGATGATTCTCTCTCAGGAACTCTCTGAACTATTTTTATGTTCTTTTTCGCATAAGAATGAAGGAGAAAGTCTAGTTTCCTCATTAAACTGACAGCTAGGCGGAATATTCCGAATATTTTCCCAGAAACCGCCCCCACGATCCGCTGACGCGTGTGCATGCGTCCACTAACCATTTCCTGCGTGCTTTCTCATTTGCCAAGCCATATAACCTTTCCCGCTCAAATTCATACGCGCGTAAATTAAATAATGCGGAATATTCCAACTGACTGGATAAATCGGCCTAACCATTTTGTCCAAATCCGAAAAGAGTTGTCTGAATCCAACCGCCCTATCTGAAAATGCCGCTTGGTCGAGATAACCGTCTAGCTGGCCCAAAAATCTCGAACTGATCGGTTCAGTCTCGAAATCACCCGAACAGTCTGGATTTCCCAATGGACTGTTAGACTCTTGCTCTGATCGGTTTAGACTCTCGATACATCCATCGATCTAGCTAAGTTCCTCGAACATTCGGAATCCCATAGCCACATTCGATCAATTCGATCCGGTCAAGCCGTCAATGACCATGTTCACATCATGATCCAGATGAGTAACCTAACCGGTGGCCTGTCCCGGTCTAGTTCCTTGACCGCCAAGTCGGTCAAGGTTACTGTTGATGGTAGGGTTACCACCCCTAGTCAATAGTTTGGCGATAATTGAAGTTTGGTCCCTACCGACCTTTCCCCGGTGATTTATCAGGTCATAAATCCCTTCAATAGAATTGGAACCCTCGGCCCAGATGACCGAGGGATACCTCAGTGAAGAATGATCGGATTTTAGTGTCTGAAGTGGGGGTGTAAACAACTTCGTCCCAAGCCGAAGTCTAAGCTCGGACAGTATAAGATCAAATCATATCACAGATTCTCTGATCTTAGAAAAATGGAAATATTCCATTTTTCCGAGGTTAGCCCATGGGCTTAGATAACCGACTACTAGGGTATATAAATACACACCCCCTTCACTAAATTAGATTCATTCAGAATCGGGGAGAAGAATGACTAGATAACCTAGGTTTAATACTTCTATTTGATAAAGTTAACTCGGCATTCCGAGTTAACAACCTTGTAAACCGTAATAATCAATAAAAGCTTCTCTTTTTTTTCTATGGATTCCTTTATGTGTTTTACTTAACTTTATCCAAAAACGAACCCCTCTAACTATAAATAATTAGAAGTTGAACCTAGTCTCAACAGTTACCCACCCTCCCCCCTATATAGCTTAAATTCCATTTACGGATTTGACATCATAAGACATTAATATGTCAGTAAAGTCACTACCCTAATTCCGAATTAATTATTAACAAATAAATAATCCAAAATCGAGGTATTACACTGATCCCATAAGGAACACAAGACATTGTAGTATGTAGTCATATGCATTGATCATTGTTTGAGCTCAAGGTTCTCCTGAGTAAGAGTAAATGTACGCATAAGATTGGTATTATGAAATCAGGTATGTAAATCAAGCCAGATTTCTGCAACATCACTAAGATAGAGAATATTGTTATAGATCCGCCGTGAACCAACATTAAGAAGTCAATTCTTGACCATATTGTTACATTATGACCAGATCCAAAACTGAGGATGAGATTGAGCAAGTCTACACACAGATCCATCAACAAAAACGATCTTATTATTTGAATTTAAACATCGTGACATGCCATGCATTATAATTTGTACCATTTAGTGTAGTAGAAGTTATGGGGAAACTTGGACGATCTACACTATGGAGGAAATAAGGATAGTGTACAATGTTAGGATAAATAAGGCTATTGGAAATGTTTGATGAGGGGGAAGGGAAGCGATAGCAAGAAACGAGCTCTTCCTTAAATCTATCTAATAGACTTGATTTCGATCACGTAGAACACGAGAGTAACACATGTCTTTTCTGAATGGAGCTAGAAACCTCGAGAACTTACCCTTTCTGTTGCACCGATAAAACCTAAATCGTTTGAAAAGATTAGAAGCTTCGGTAAACATGCCCAAAAAGCTGCACCGCAACAACTGAATATTGATGTAGATCTACAATTCTGATTAAAGAAACGTCAAATAACCACAACAACTGAATATTCATCTCATCTAATCTTTCCTAAACTTTGCCATTTCCAAGAGAACTCACGCCGACGCCAAACACCTCTGTTTTAGGCTTTAAAGGCGGTGAACCTGCACACGTTCATTCAATTCGAAAGAGCTTATATACAGACGGCCAATGAACTATAGAAATTGAAAAAAAGGACTTTTAGGAATCTCAATGGTTTTGATGGATGGAGGAAATCGCAGAATTATGATATGAAATAAAAGATTTAAATTCATATCTAGTAGAAAATAAGAGGAAAAACTAGATCGGATTTTAATCAAAACCGCCATATAGAGGCAAAATTATTAGGTGGCATGGAGACGCAGTCGAAATATGATGAGATAGGAAAAAAAAAAAATTATTTCTCCCAAGAAAAGGAGAAAGAAGAGAAAAGCAAAAAAAATATTGAGAGTACATGCCAGACGCCGTCGAAGATGTCGAACGCCGGCAGAGAACGACCGATGATAGGATTTGTCTGAAGCTTTTAGAGAAAAGGCATATCAGACTTAGAGAGAGAGTGTTTTTTTGGGAAGGTAAATTGAAATTAACAGACCAACTCTAAACCAACTAAACTAGCCATTCATCAAAATTCATTTTTGTTCGTCATTTCACAAACCTTTTTAAACCTAGCTCCGCAACATGGAAGCGAAGGGTCTAAGAAAATCAACATAGCTCTTCAAGTTTGTTTGCCTTCAAGTTCCCAATTTGGAAAAACATGACGATTCAACTTGGAGAATTCAGACACTTCATCAGCTCTCACTTGTGGGATTTCCAAGTTAGAGATTAGATTGTCCAACTAATCTCTCTCCGCTTTTCAATTTCTGTTTAAACGGATTATGGGTTTGCTAAAGTTGAATTGTTTTTTAGCTTTGAAGGTAGGATGAATTTTTCGGCTTGACAAGTGAGCCAGAAAGCAATTCAATCTTTCTAAACTATAATTGAGATTTCATTGATTTTTTATTCAATGTCTGGTTTCAGTCAACTTTAGAGGTCAATCAAGCTCATCTCTCGGTTTTTTTTTGACATAATAGACACCATAAATTAGTTAGACCGACGGAAAAATGTTTGCATCACTGCTAAACCAAACCGGTCTTACATAGCTAACATTAGAAAATAAAAAACCTCGTGCTCTTGCCCCTTTTGCAAGGGCATCGGCACGGACATTAGAAAATCTAGGTATGAAAGCTAAAGTAAAATCTGAAAACTTAGCACAAAGTGTGGTGAAGAAATCCAAATCCGCGTAGAAAGCAAGCCAATCGGAATGATTATTTGTCATCGAGAGCAACGTCAAGCAGTTTGTCTCTATTCTGACTGAAAGGAAGTGCCTCTCGAGAAGACAAGACATAGCCTAAAAAAGTTCGTCTAATTCTGCGTGTAGAGCTGAAAGACTTCGTCAACATCCTTGCATTCCCAAGAGGTAGCGCCCCCGGTATCTCGTAGGCACCACCCCAATCCACTAACTGGTCCAATATCGTGCCAAGAGGCATCGTCTGACATGTAAGGAACTGAGATGATACAAGAGGCACATCTAAAGCACATTCTTCCGCATTTTCCTCTTCTTCGTCTTCTACACCTTTTTGATTAGCCAATCGCCAACCTTCCGCCTCTAAAACCGCTATATGAAGAGTATCCTTTGGCGAAATATTCTTACCATTGAAGACTTTTTCATTTCTCGCTTTCCAAATGTACCACATGATCCAAGGGAAAAGATTATGTTTTGTCTCTGATAACCCCAAATTTTTGTTCCTCCAAAAGAGGTGATCCATATTCGGTATTATGAGGTACTCGGGAAGGAACCCGGAAGAGTAGGCAAAGAAGACAATGTCCAGACTTTTAAAGCAGGGGGACACTAAAAAATGAAGTGGTTAATCGTTTCATCGGTCCCACCACATCTTGGACAACTACTGTCCGTACCTAAATTATGGTATGCTAGGTTCTGGCATGTAGTAACACAACCCGATAATGTCTGCCACATAAAATGTTTCAACTTCTTGGATTTCTTCACTTTCCATACTTGGCTTTTTAGTGTAGTGATGATGGGTTCCCATATCAGTTTAGGGCCTGAAGTATCTTCCGTCTTGCTCGCTATCTCATATCCTGACTTAACTGTGTAAATACCGAATTTTGTATAAGACCAAGCATATCCATCCATGGTAAATTGTCGACACGGTCTCATCCGAAGGATAAGCCGAACATCCTCTGGATGGAAAAGATCTTGAAGTTTCGTTTCATCCCATCCACTTGCATCATGTTGGATAACACTATATACCAACAAGGAAGGGTCTCGATCCTGAGATTGGATATCTGGTCTCGCCAGACGGGCTGGGACATTTGGAATCCAAGGTTCATACCATACACTTGTGTTTCATCTTGATCAGATAGTCTTCCTGAGCCCCTGAAAAAGAAGGGGTCTTGCAGTTAGAATACTCCTCCACCCAAAGGAATGAGACCGAGATTCATAAACCTCTAGAGGGGTAGAGTGTCTATAGTAGCGAGCTCTAAGGACACGAGCCAAGAGTGAGGATGGGAAATGGAGAAGACGCCAGAGCTGTTTAGCTAACAGAGCTAGGTTGAAAGTATGTAGGTCTCTAATTTGGGAGTACAAATTTTATCTCATGCAATCCAATGGAGGCCACTGCTATTGTTCCTAGAACTCCACCAAAAATTAGAGATAGCACTACTAAGTTGTTTAACGACACATTATGGAAAGAGGAAACACGACATTGGGTATGTCGGAAGAGCTTGTGCCACCGATTTAATGAGAACTTCTTTTTCACCTTTGGAGAATAGTTTTGAAGACCAAGTGTTTGCCCGGTTGCTTAGTCTTTCTTGGATATACGCAAAGACTTTCTTTTTCGAGCCACAAATTTCTTCAGGGATTCCCAAGTACATCCCCATGCCTCCTTCCTTGTTAATACCAATCGTCAATTTGATTTGTCTCTTGATTTGTGGATCCACCGTTTTCCCAAAGGTAATAGAGGATTTGGACCGTTTAGTTCTTGTTCTGATGCCTCCCCATATATCTCGATAATCTTAAAGATCTCTGCACTTTGTAGGAGTTCGTCCTTGCTGAAGAAAAGACTATCGTCAGCGATTAGAAGATGTGAAACAAGAGGACTCCCCCCGAGCGATTCGCAGCCCCGTTAAGCGCCGTTCCACTTCTGCCCATTAAGGAGGGAAACAAGAGCTTCTGTAAGGATAATGAAGAGAAATGGGGACAAGGGGTCACCCTGGCGGAAACCTCGTGAAGATTTTATGTAGCCTTTGCCTCGCCATTAATGCGCACTTGGTATGAGACCGAGGAAATGCAATACATCATCCACCTCACCCATTTTGGGTGGAACCCGAGTTTTAACATCAGGGCTTCGAGAAAGCTCTATTCTAATTGATCGTAGGCTTTACTCATATCCGTCTTTATAGCCATAAACTTGGATTTGCACATTAAGCTTGTACGAAGGGCATGTAAGTTCTCTTGGCTAGTAGGATATTGTCTGTAATCAAATGTCCAGCCATAAAGGCCTATTGGATCTCCGAAATCAAATTTAGGAGAAATTTCTTGAGTCTATTGCATAGGTTTTTCGAGATTATCTTGTAACTCACATTACACAAGCTAATAGGCCGAAATTCTGTCATGGCCGAGGTCTCTTAGTTTTTCGGGATAAGACATATATTGGTCTGGTTGAGCCTAGGATCAAACCTTTCCGTCGTGAAGAATTCTTTGACCATTTTAACAATATCTTGGCCCATGACTAGCCAGAATCTCTAGTAAAGGCAACTCGTCATCCCATCAGGGCCAGGGGCCTTTTCAGGGTTTATGTCAAAAACTGCTACTTTTATTTCTTCTACAGATGGTTCTCGCACAAGAAGCTAGTTGGCACTGTCCGGTACTTTCGCGGTAATATACCGCAGTGCTTCATTAAATTTATTAGGGAACGATGTAGTAAATAGGTTTTGGAAGTATTGTGTTGCTACCATTCGGGTTCTCCACCAAATTCCCACCATTATCCTTCAAACCGAGGATACAATTCCTTGCTCTTCTTTGTTTTGTAGTAGGGAAGAAGAAATCCATACTTGTATCTCCCTCCTTTTGCCATTGAGTCCTACTCTTTTGTTGCCAGAACAAGTCTTCCTCCCAGAAATTCGCAATCAATTGTTTTCTCAAGGCCTCCACTTCTTATGTTGTTGTATTGCTATATGCTTGTGTTCTATCAATTTTCTCCTTCAATTCCTCAATGAGGATGACCGTTTTGGATTGATTATCTTTCTTCCATTTGGAGATGTTACTTCTACATGAGATTATTTTTTGATGGAAATCCCGGCTAGAGGATGGATCAAATTCTCCCTGCCATGTCTTACCGCTTCCTTAAATCCAGGTTTTCCTACCCATCTCTTGTCAAATTTGAAGTTTTTCTTCGTGGACCGTGGCCCATATTGAATTTGAGCGAGAACCGATCAGTGATCCGAACCCCAAAATTTAAGGTACTCCACATTAGCTCATCTCTCGATTATGATGCCACTCATCGATTTTCTTTGCTCATTTAATCTCTAGGCTTTATATATCTATATTAACAGGACGGATTTGGTGTAAAATGAGAAAATCACAAGCCTGTTTTGGATCTTTCTCTATCTGAGTCTATGACATATACTCTATCCCATTCCAAGCCGCTTCTTTCTTGTATTGGTAACATCTGTGCAGTGAAAGAAGCGAACCTAGCTGTTAAAAAAATATGGAAAAACAATGCAAGTAACTTGAGCAATGTCACTAACAGATTAGAAGCAAATTAAGTATTAATCAGGTTTTGAGAAGAAGAAGAACATTACTCTCAAGAATATATTTTTCATAACTGAATAACAAAGCAAACAAGATACAAACCTTATTTCAAGAAACCTAAAAGAACAGTGAATACAACAAAGGTTAGATGTCCCTTTGACTATTAAATCCAATAAACCAAATATTGGCAAATTTTGCATTAAGAATTTATTCTGTTTGTACATCAAGTAGCTGATCATGTTATCTATCTACCAGTGGCTTATTGTTTTTCTCAAAACTATGTTGTCATCACAACTAAACTTAAATATCACATTTTGTATCTAAATACTGGCCTAACTACAATTTTAAATACTTATTATACATTAACATAGAATATACCCACTCTTAAACTTGAGATAAAATTAAATATTGTCTTTCAAACAAGTTACCCTGCATTGGCGCAGGTTAGTACCTAATACATATACTTGCATTTACATATATACATCCGATTAATAGTTTTAAGCCAACGAATATAAACATTGTTTTGGCTTAGAGCACAATGAATCTTTGGAAAATTCAAAAGTTGGCGGTTTATTTCTTCACGCTTCTCAAGCAGGAACAGATGCGGCTCCACAAACCGGAAGGTCATGTTCAAAGTTGGGAGCGGCCTTGAGGATTGGATTGCGCTCAAAGAAATTCGTAGGTTTCAAATCAAAACTCGCGGAAACCGTAGGCATTATCGGAAAATCTTCTTGACACGGAATATGATGGAACCCAAGCGTGTACCAAACCACTATGTCCTTGTTCTCTATGTCTCTATCCCTACATCACACCAATAATACATCAAATAAAACAATCAAACCTTAACTATATAATTAATAATACTCCTTTTTAACTAAAACGTCACCTGTCGGACCAAACGGCAAGAGTATCATCACCCTGGCTTTGGTAAGTGAACAAACCACCAGCCCATTGCTCTGACTTATTGTACGGAGTGACCCAAATTTGGTTATTGGTGAAAGCTCCTCTCTTCTGCGGCGGGTCATCATGATCAAGCAAACTAGCTGCCGTGGCTCTAGGCACGATTTTGTAACCGGTCGGGTTCCCAACCCGAGTGGTTTTATTAGAGTTAATGACGTGGAACTCTGAAGGGTCGTACAAGCTAAGCTTGATCTGGCCATCCTTTTCGGTTTTCGCAATGTTCCGAACCGCTTTCATGTAACTCTTCCTTGGAGACTCACCCGGTTCGGTCTCCTGCCTCTTGAGATTCACTTTCACAAAGGAATTGTCCGAGCCATCCACGTCGAGATCAAGGTAGAAAGTAACGTAGTGATCGTGAATTACTCCGATTATATTTTCAGATAGAAGCGTGCCGTAAATCTCTTCTTCATTACCGTCTCTGTCTTTTTTTATTTCGTTCTTGTTTTGATATGTGGTCCCTTTAACCATTAGTATTCCACTAAGCCCAACCTGTCATTGTCCCGTACATTTGTGTGGTTCGTGACGCAAAACCGAATATTCATTATTCCACGGAAACTTAAGGAATCTTTATTTTTGGAAAATAACAATTAGAAAAAAAAAAAAGTAGAGTAGTACCTTAACTTTTATAAGCCCATCAGTTTGGAACTCGTAGTCAATGATGTAATCATAGTTACCTACTGAAGCTGCCATTCGTACCACTAACGTCACTTTTGGTCTCACTTCCCTTATCTACTTAATTAAAGTCACGTCACTTATTCTCTTTAAAACCATCAAATATTTCAATTCACTAATTTTAATTTTTAACCCTTATCCTCAATAAAATTGAACCCCAGTTAAAACAGAGAAGCAAAAGGACTTACCGGTAAACCGGTGATGGGGCTTTCGGAATGACGCCACCCAATATCCCCGGCGTAACTCTCGAATACACAAACCATGTTTTCTCTCACGAACGGCGCTCCATCCGCGGCCACAAAAACTGCGTCCATATACGCTGCGTTTCTCGGACAATCGTTAAGCGGTACAAGCGGCATGGCTTGTAACCCGAAACCGTACTCGCCTGCGTCCATGTAAGTCTTGAAGTACCACGCGTCAGATGGATCCATGTACGGAACAAAAAGCTCCGACACGAACCCTTTGTACATAACGTCACGTGTCTCTCGTGTATCCGGATCGTGTACTCTGACGCGTGATATAACCACACCTGCTCTCGGGTCAGGTTTCAAATGAAATTCCCAATTTGCCCACTTCACGAGATGATTGTCCTCGATTACAAAGCTTGGCCCACGTGGCTGCTCGATTGATATGGGGTTGAGAAGTCGAGCTTTATTGGGCTTCGTCGTCGCGTAGCGGTAATCAGTATTGGTCGAACCGGGAATGGGTATTTCCGGACCCGTATCAACTATCTCGAGTACTTGCTTGGTGTCTAAATCTAAAAGAATTGTCAAACCTTCAATGGGTCGCATGTAGAAATTAGATGTACCTTGACTTGAGAAACACTGACTTTTTATTACCCTTACGTTTTCCTCTTTTTTACCGTACCAGCCACTGGATATAGGAAAACAATACGCATCCGTCAGATTAACTCCACGAGAAACAATCGTACGGTTGACATCCGCGTTTAAGAACGGTGCCCTCGTGACTTCGTTCATCTCCTCGATAGTCATCACCGGGTAACCTGAAACACGAACCGGGATATCCTCTGAATCGACTGTTCCAGAAGAGAGATCAACGGTGAGAACGTGCGTGTCGGAGCCAACACGTGCGATGACAGAAGCTTTCCTCGGAGGGAGTGGGTTTCCTTTTTCCCAGATACGGACGAGATTCTTGTCAGGCTCTTCAAGGACGACGGAGTGAAACGCGTGTGGCGCACGAGAGGTGAAGAGCTCGTGAGAGGAGAGGATCGACCGGACTCTATTAATCTCCACGACGGTGAGTGGGTCCAGAGGGTGGTATGGTGTATCGGACATGTGGTCATGGTTTTTGGGCTTTGGTTTAGGATCGGTTTTAGGAATAGGTCGTTTTTGTTTGTTGAAAAGGAAATTTCTAGAAGCACAAAGAGGTGAAGAGGAAGAGGCCGTGCAGTCAAGAAGCTTCGTCGTAGAAGACGGCGCGTGATAGAGTTTAGTGGAAGTGAAAGAGAGGATGAAACCGGCGGTGATTATGAGAAAAATCAAGCGGAAGAAACTTTTTTGCTCCATGACTTCCTTAGGTGAGTATAGATCATAGGAATTGTCTCTATTATATATAGAAAAGCTAAACCAGTGAGCTACGTCACCTAGGTCACGATATATAAAACAAACAAAAATTTTCTTGAAATAAAATATCTACGACGAAAGAAATGAATTAGAATTTTGTTTCCACTCCTATAAACCTTACAATGCGATATGCACTACCTGTTCCATACATGTGTTGTATATCACTCAAAAGCAGGATAACGCTTATTCAAAAGAAAAAAAGAAAAGAAAAGGGAAGGACGTAGGATAACAGCTATAATGAGGCCCGTAGTGTTACCTAAAATAAAGGCTCGTTAGGCCCATAATGTTACCTAAGATAACACTATGAAATAGTACATATTTTCGAACTTCTAAATAATATAAACATCCAAGCCCTGGATTAAGTAGTGAAGCATCTTTTGGTTAGAATTAGAACTTAGAAGGGTTACTGGGAAACAGATGGGTATCTTTTGGTTAGCATCTACACGCGGCACCGTTTCTCTTAACTGTGGCATATGGCTTTTCAATCCGTTCCTCCATCTTGTAGTGTGTTGGTATGGAGAGAATCAGTATAACATGTTACACGTAGGTTTGGAAACATATACCATAGAAATTTTATAAATTAATATTCGATAAATTAATAAATACGATAAATTAATAAATTTTTTCGAGAATCAAAAATTATTCTTCTATTTTTCAGATAGCAGTTAACGAGAACCAAAAATTAGGATCAAATGGAGTAACTTTGATTAATGTCTTTTGTAAAAAAAATATTAATTTATTTGTATTTCATATTTATAGATAGCAAAATCTTAAAAATAAAATTAAATACTTTCTTTACAAAAAACATTAACCAAAGCTACGGTTGATCTCCAACTATAGTCACCTATAGTCATTCTCGATATCTAACCTCCAACTATAGTCACCTGCAAAAGAGAATGTGGGATGAACAACTAGTTTTCTCAGTGCGTCCAATATCGTCTAACATGCAATATAGCCCAATCTAGAAACCAAAAAAAAAGAAGTAGAAATCAATCTATCTAATCCCTAATCTTATATATAATGAGGTAATCCTCTCTCACCTTAGAACGCCACGTCAGCAGTCACGTCAGCAATTTGTGGGGCCATTTTACTAAAACAACATTCAACTTACGATGAAAAATATGTATAATCGAAAAATGGGTTGTGGACCCCATATATGTTGTTCAAGCCATATGCTATTATATTATAAATATCAGGCTCAAATTAAATCTATCATAAAAAAACCCAATGTAAACCAATTAAAAATGAATCAAATACCGAAATACTCCGATTGCTTACGGGAAAATCTCAAATACTCCATACATCAAAATTAATATCTTTTTTATTTAATTTAAATCGAGAAATGAACGAAACATCAATAAAACCAAGAGAGTTTGAGTTATTTACAGACTCGGCCACATGCTCTTTCGAGATCCGGTGAGTTTGGATCGAGTTAAGTGTAGAAGTTTTATTTTTGAATTGTAAATATTTTTATGAGGGGAAATGGATAAGATAATCAAAACACTACAAAGATGTATTCGAAATTTGAAAAAAAAACCCTAGACCCCTTCGACCCTGGTCAACAATATCTATTTCTCTACACTCTCGGGAACTGGTAATACTAAGCAAAGTCGGATTCAGATTATTCGAATTGAAGCGGAGTCGAAGACGAATCGAAAGGTAATGGGATGATTTGTTTATAGATAGAAATCTAAACCCAGATTTTTGAGATTGTGGATCTAAAATCGGGTTTTCTTATGTTCTTCGTGTTATTGTTCTCCTTAGTAATACAGTAATACAATGCTGCCTAAGAGAGAAGCTAAGAATAAAGGAGAGGGGAACCCCAAAAAAATGGGAAACGCAGTGGTTGAAGGACCAGAAACAAGGAGACGAACGAGGAAATGGGTAAAAGAATTGGAGAAAGCAGAAGTTGCAGAGTCTTTAGAAAGTAAATCACAATCGCTGAACTCAAAAGATACAGATGAAGGAGAAGGCCGCGAAGTAATGTTGGGCCAGAGCCCCCAAAGCAGAGAAATCCTTATGATCACTAATGAAGCAGTCAGTAAAGCAATAACGCCTTATGAGAAAACGGTAAGTCTCCCTCGAAACTGGGAAGAAGAGCAAAAATATTGGGATATCTATGTCTATGGGATTTTGATGGGGGAATTGTGTAGGAGTGGGACAATTGAGTATGATTTATGTAATATTGGGACAACTTAATAGCACTGTGTCAACTTATGCAGGAGGATGATGAAGATGAAGTTGAGAGTAAAGAGGATGATGATGATGCGAATGGAGAGGATGAGAGTAAAGAGGCTGATGTTGATGCTAATGGAGAGGATGAGAGTAAAGAGGATGATGGTGAACAAGTTGAAACTAGTGAACTTGAATATGACTTAGAACCTATACCACCACAAAAGATGTTTTTTAGACTTGTGATTATAATAGGAAGATCAAGCTATTAACCAGGTGCTATGTTGATAAGGTTGTCACGATGTTAAAATACCTACTAAACCCACAGGAGTTGGAGTGGTTTGAAACACATCCTCAGTTTCATCATTTCTTCCACATGCATAGAGACGAGAACCATAAAGCTATGGGTATGTGGATGCTTCTTCTACATACGACATCTAAAAATATGAGGAGCGAATGCTGGTTTGTCGTGAACGGTGTTCCAATCCGCTACTCTTTGAGAGAGATATGGCTTATATCTGGATTGAACTGCAAAGACTATCCAGAAGGTTATCCAAATATAGGCGACAAAAAAGCAATCATGGATTATTTTGATGTACGTAAAGAGAAGGGGAAGGAGAAGGGGAAGAATAAATTAAGGGTGCAAGATGTGGAGAAAAAACTGATGTCAATGAGAGGGAAAACCAAAGGTAGGTTGCAGATTGTTGTGCTTTATTTCTTAGCCAGTGTCATTGTTGGGAATGCTAAGTCAAGCGATGCAGGTGGAAATATATAGAACCGTTCTTACTCAAAGGGGAGAGTGATCTTCATTTGTGTAAGACTTTTCCTTGGGGTCGATTTGTATTCAAGGAGAATATGAGAAACTTAAAAGAAATAGTGGAAAGGGTTGGAGAAAAGATGAAGAACCCATTGATTGACGTTACAAAAGAGAACCAAGTCTTTAGTAGTTTTGTTCTTCTTTTGGAGGTAAATTAGCACAACTCGATAATATTGGTGTAACTATCCTTTAAATTGACTATAATAATTCTTATGTACTGCTTTAGTAATACTATAATCTTGTTATGTGTAGTATCTTGCATTTGAGGCGATTAAAGATCTTGAAAGCCATTTCAGAGAAGCTGTAGAAGGAGCAAATAGTTTATGTCCAAGGATGTGCAAGAACAGGTTCAAGAAAGGTGATATGAAAGGATTTTCACTTTCTGAAACTTGGAAAAGCAAAGGTAAATAGCATAAATAATTTTATTCATTAATGAGTTAGAATGGGGGGTTTTGTTAAATGTGGTTCACTTATGTCATCTTTGTAGGAGATTGAAAGTGTCTTGGTTCCGAGAAGTGAAGAAAAGGGTCTTCTGGAAGAAATTACATATGAAGATGATTTGGCTGAATATACAGGTGATATAGTTACTGCTAATTGGAAGACGATTCTTGTTGCACAAAAGAGAAAAATCATTTATGAAGATATGTTCGATGAAAATTTTAATGGCCGAAACGAGGTGAAAAAACCTGTTAACCGGATAGATGTTGGAAAGGCAGAAGCAAAGGCCTCGTCTATAAAGAACGATTTGGAGAATTTGGTTAAAGGCCTAGCGGAAATGGAAAAATCAATGAGTAGAAGGATTGAAGACCTTGGAATCCGTTTGGAGGGAAAGCTTGATGACCTTGGAAGCAGAGTTGTAAACCTAGAGTTGTTTGTGAACGAGGTTAAAAGGTTCAATGTTATGATTCCGGTGAGTAACAATGAAAATTTGGCTGATAAAGAGGAGACAGAGAATGAAAAACCAGCTAAAAAGAAGGCAGCTAAAGAGAAGCAGTCGGCAAAAGAGAAAGGGGAGAAAGAGAAGGTGGAAAAAGGGAAGGCGGCGAAAGAGAATAAGGAGAAAGAAAAAGCGGTGAATGAAGAAGGAAAAGAGGAAGAGGAGGCAGGGAAAAAGGACCACCTCGAAGACAGCAAAGATGAGCAATTAAACCCCACGGAAAAAACAGCGAGGGGAGCGGTACGTCCTGAGGAATGGAGACTAATTTCCGCCGTTATGATTTCTCTGAACTTATCTTCTTATCTTTATTAAGCTTGCACTTATTTTAATTATGCTTGAACTTGTTTTTATTAAGTTGTTGAATTGTCTGAACTTGTGAAATTTGAACTTCTCTTTATGGTTGTCATACTAGGTACAATTAGATATACTATGAGTGATGATTGGTATTATTGGGAAGTACTAGACATTACTAGTCCATGTTTATTCATAGTACTTATTTTCGTGATTCCAAGATTTCTTAGATATACTAGGAAATACTATCACTGATGATTGGTATGATGATTGGTATTATTGGGAAGTACTAGACATTACTAATCCATGTACTACTAGATATACTAGGAATTACTTTTTTTTATGAATCATATTCCATTACATTTCGTTAATTACTTGACGAACAGACAAACCAAAACCATTACAATAGAGGCAGAGAAAACTATCATCAATTTCTTATTCATCTTGTTATTCGCTTCCAACAGAACCTCTTCGAACATCATCTCAAGTTTTGTCGCAGCTGAATTCCCCTTAATCTCGTCGACTTCTTCTCGAATAGGACCCAATGCGTTATTAATATCTTCGATTTGTACTCGAAGATGGTCTATTGTGTGCTCCGACCCTTCGATTTGTACTCGAAGATGGTGTATTGCGCGGTCCGACCGGTTCACCTCGTCTACCCGTGGCTCACGCTCACGCATGCGTACCTCCTCAACCCTTGCATCGTCAACCCATTTGAAAACATGTGAGTCTCCCCGGAGTTTCTCATGATGCGCGAACGCACACCGAAAGTACTTACGGTCAGGGTTTGTCGTCGTCGTAAAAGTAGCTTCAATGACTAATTCGCCACATACCGTACAATACTTGAGAGGAATCCCTCGAAAATTGTATCCGCTGGCTCGATTCGCTGACGTTCCACTTGAAGAAGCAGATTCGGTGCAACTCATTTCTGCATCGGGAACCCAAAATTGGCACCAGATTTGGATTAGATAACGAATTGAACCCTCAATAACGAATAGGAAATGAAGGAATCAGAAAACGAACCTGATTAAATTGAGGATCTAGATCTGGCGAAAATGTGTTATAATTTTTTTTATTCTTTGGGTTCTCTGCGTTTTTTGCTGACGAGAACTTAATTATTCGGAAAAAACTACCTTAAAGTATCGAGAAGAAAATTCCTCGGATACGTCGCCTTGGGCAGGAAAACAAAGTTTTTTAAAAAACATATTACGATTTTATGATTTGGCGTGATTCAGCTTAGTAATTAGTCTAGTTACACGGTAGTTCTTCATTCCACATAGTTGTACTTTTGCGGTTTTCGATTGAAATTAATATTACGTATGTCAAACCTTTTTTTTTTGTACCGATGATTTATGGTAAAAATATGTAACATAAATGGTCTTATAAAATAAATTGTCTACTATCAAATTTATTTCGGTAACTCGCATTTTGTAGTGGATTGCATTCAGAGAAGCCTTCTAAAAGTTGAAGGTATTTTATGTGAAAACTTTAGGTAGTTGGAAACATAATTTTTTTAAAAATTGCCATAACAATTATTATATATATATATATATATCCTATAGTTTGAGGGTTCTTAATTTTGAACACAGACAAATACAAACATATCCTCAATCATTGTCCCATATGCCCAAACATATGCCCCTAGTAGCACCAGTATCACATGGTTGTACTATTTTTTGTTAATGAAGTTGTATGGTACAATGTTTTGTATCAATGGAGTCGCTTATAATCATCACAAATGCAATACATATCCGTAAAATGCGAACTAATTTCAACACAATTCCAGCTTTGGTACACAAATTCAGTTTCTTACAAGCATCACAAACGCAACACAAACTACACGTTGTTTGAACCTTGACTACACTCAAACCAACTTTCCAAGCTCCGACCTGGCACCCGCTTAAAATTCCTACGATGTTCCCCTGTCGATGTGTATCTCCTTTCTTGCCTCCTACCCCTTATATTTCTAATGGGGTAGTTGAGAGGTAGGCAAACTCGCTCATTAGGTATTGTGATTTTATGATATATTGTGATTTTTATGGTTTTAGAGTCTTTGTTTTAGTGTGTTTTAGGGTCCTTTATAGGTACTTATATAGCTAGAATGGTGCTTGGAGCATTTGGAGCAGCTTGGATCAAAAGGAGCAAAACTGAGAATTTTGGATCAAGTTAAGGGAAAATCGGATGAAACTTCTGGAAGTGCATCGATCGACACAGCAAGTGCATCGATCGATGTAGTACGAGATTTCCTATTCCGAGTTTTCCTTATTTTTATGATTTGAGTTTTGTTGTTTTCTTATTTTTGGCCCAATGTTTAGCCACGTTTTTATACCTATAGAAAGGGTTTTTAGAATTAGGAATTCATTAAGTTTTACTTTTGCTTTTGGAGAGAAGACATTAGACTCTTGTTCTTGTGAGTTTTGCAACCTGAGACAAAACCCAGATTTTGTGGAGAATATTTCCTATCCCTTTCTCTTTTGTTTTGATTTCTTTATGCAATTCTCTTAATTCAATCATGTCTGTGTTCTTCCAAACCATGAGCGAGTAATTCACTAGTTAGGTTTAGGGATTCTAAGGGAATTTATGAATCTAAATTAGGGTTTTCATAAGTAGGAGTCTAACTAAGAGTTATCAATTAATCTGGTTATATTTACTTAGATCTAGCATGATCACCTAGGTTTAAGTCATATATTAGATAAGAAAATGGAAGTGGACTTAGCTAATTGGAAAATACATTAATTGAGCTAGTGAGACTAGTAGCAAAGGAATTTGAA
Organism: Euclidium syriacum; assembly: GCA_900116095.1. Taxonomy (NCBI): domain Eukaryota; kingdom Viridiplantae; phylum Streptophyta; class Magnoliopsida; order Brassicales; family Brassicaceae; genus Euclidium; species Euclidium syriacum. The sequence goes on from FPAK01000018.1 coordinate 189,877, forward strand.
CTAGAGATCTAGTGAACTTAACAAACCTGAATAATTGCATGTCTTAATTGTTAGATTACTCAAAGGAATTTGGTAGTTTATCTAACTAGGCATAGTTAGAGTTTCGCAGCGGAAGCTGGTTCTCTATAGATTTGTGTTTGTTTTCTAGAACAATTCTTAATTAGATAATTAGGCAGATTCCCGTTTAGATTCAGATTCCCGGAGAAATCCCGAAACCTAGCGTTTTTTCCCATAAGTTTTAAAACAACAACTTTCCTGTTTTGATTTACTTTTTGTCTTTTAAATTTGAAATTGAATTGCATAGCTTAATAAGAAATTAGATTTAATTGTGTTCCAAAGAGTTTCTTGGAAAACGATAACCATGTATACTACACTTGCCTTAACTGTGCACTTGCAGTTTTATTAGGAAAAACTTTCTCTACATCAAGTTTTTGGCGCTGTTGCCGGGGACTCTGATTAGAGCCAATTAACAATCTAGGATTAAAGTTTAGTCTAGGTTTTTATTTTTAGTTTATTACTTACGTTTTTCTCTTTTTCTTCTTTGTCACTTTCAGGTGTATGCCTAAAAGCATAACCCGAAGCAACACAGGAGAAGAAGAGTTAGTAAGCCTTTCTAATCAAGAGTTAGCAAGGCTCGAGCGCGAGAACAGAAAGCTATCTAGAACTTTGGATCAAGCAACGATGCCACCAGTGATTTTGGCAAGGAATGCAGCAGGGGAAATGGTTGATGCAGAAGGAAACAAATACAATGAACAGTTTCAAAGACTAGATGCTGCAAGCAATGTGATGGAGATTGTGGAGCAAAACCAGAGCAACAGTGCTGGAAATCATGTTCAGACCCTGGCTAATTACAACATACCGGATCAGTTCTATGCCAATAGGTCAGCAATCTGACCTCCATCCTTTGAGAGGAATGATTTTGAGTTGAAGCTCCAATACTACACACACATGAGTCAGAATCCTTTTCAAGGTTTACCTACTGAGTATCCCATGGATCATTTGGAGAAGTTTGAAATGATTGTCAGCGGAATCAAGGCAAATGGAGTGAGCAAAGACTATCTACACTGCCAGCTATTTCCTTACTCTCTAGAAGGAGATGCTCTAAGCTGACTAAACAGCGTGCCAGCCGGTTCTTTAACCACTTGGGATGCCACAAGGAAAGCCTTCCACTTGTATTTCTATGATGATGATAAGTCAGAGGAGCTGCGAAGCAAGATCTCTCAGTTCAATCAGGGTCCCAAAGAAGCTTTCAAGAGTGCATGGATCAGATTTCTCAAATACCAAAGGGACTGCCCACATCATGGATTTACTGAGTTGCAGCTGTTGAGCACATTTTTCAGAGGCATTGATTGGAGGTATCAATCATCTCTTGATTCAGCTTCTAATGGTAACTTTATGACTAAAAGTGCAGAAACAGCTAAGGAGCTTATCCAGAATCTAACTCAGAGCAGCAGCACTAAGAGTATTGATGCAGAAAGAGCTAATTCAGAAGCTGCAGTGAGCGAAGATAACAGTGAGCTGAAAGCAACCATGGTGAACATGATGAACATGATGAAACATCAGCATGTGTCTTTTATTGAGAATAACAACAAGCTATGTGTACAAGAAGAGGAAGATGTGAACTTTGTGGGAGGTAACCAATATCCGAACCAGCAGTATCAGAATCAGAGATATCAGAAAAAATGGGTATCAGAACCAAGGCAATAGGAACATCATGGGAACTAACTACAAAGTGAACCAATATCCGAACCAGCAGTATCATAATCAAAGGCAAGGACAGAACAATGGATACAACAAGCTGGTTGCTAAAGATTCTACTGCACAATCTGATCCTTACATGGATATGCTTAACACGATTTATGAAGGTCAATCTCAGATCACTGTTGATTTCAACAAGAAAATAGATCTGTCCTACAACATTCTAAAGACTGAGATTGACCAGATGAAGACTCACATGAAGAAGTTGGATATCCAGGTAGCTCAAACGGTTGAGGGTTTGAAGAGGCAATCATGTATGTTACCAGGAAAGACCAATCCAAATCTAAGGGATCATCAATGCAATGCTATGAAAACCAGGAGTAGTAGAGTGCGTGATCATGACATGAGTATTGATCCAGTCACAGAAGAATTGGTGGGAGGAAGTGTCATTCCAGATGGAACAAGGAAAAGTCGAAATTCTGGAAGTGCATCGATCGATGCAGTGAGTTTGAGAAAACACCGGAAATTTTGACTAAGGGAAATTCAAGTACAACTTCTGGAAGTGCATCGATCGAAGCACCTCACTTCATCGATCAATGCAGTTCGGCCAAAGACAAAAATTCAAACATTGATGAAGATGAAGAGAAGTCTAAAGCCAAGATCTATACCACTCCCTTACCTTATCCTAAGGGGCCTCAAGAAATCAAAGAAAGATGTTGAGGATGCAAGATGTAAGGAGATATTGAAGGAGCTTTCATTGACCATCCCTTTCTTTGATGCATGTAAGATGGCTCCCATTCTTAAGAAGTATGTGAAGAAGATTCTTGCCAACACTGTGAGTTTGGATGATGGAATTGTCATGATATCAGAGGTGTGTTAACAGTTGATCTCTAGTAAGATGCCTAAGAAGTTGAAAGATCCTGGGAGTTTTGTGCTGAATTGCAAGATAGAGAATCTCATCTTTGAGAGATCATTGTGTGATATGCGCTCCAGCGTCAATCTTATGCCGTTATCTGTGGCCAAGAAATTAGGTATGACAGATTTTACCTACACTCCTCTCATTCTTGTGCTTGCATATAGGTCGAGTCGAACACCTGAAAGAATCTTGGAGGATGTACCAGTTCAAGTCGGGAACTGTTGAATTTCCGCTGACTTTGTTGTGTTTGACTATGAGAGTCATGAGCCAAGAGACCCAATCATCTTGGGTAGGCCGTTTTTGGCCACTGCTAGAGCACTAATTGACTGCAGGAAAGGCACCATTGAGTTAAGATTGGATGATATGTCTATGACATTTGATATGAATAAGATGCTGAAACGCCCAACAGCTGATGGCCAAGCTAATGCAGTTGATGTTATAGAGTGTGTTACTGAGGAAGTGTTTGAAGAAGATTATTGCGAGGACAAACTTGAGGTTGCTTTGACAAAGGCGGAAGGAGAGCTTGGGTTTCTCAGTGAAGAAGCAACATGGTATGCAAGAATGATAAATGCTTGCAATAGGATTGAGAAGATGATATATCAGATTGATGTGCCTACTAAAACGGTTAAGTCTAGTGATTGGAGTGAACAATTAGCTTCTAAGATCGATCTCAAAATACTGCGAGGCGGGCTAAGGTACGCATTTCTCGGTCCTAACTCAACTTACCCTGTTATTATCAATTCTAGTTTGAACAATGCGGAAACTGCTTTACTTCTGAGCAAATTGCGAAAATTTCGCAAAGCGCTTGGCTACTCTCTTGATGATCTAACATGTATTTCCCCAAAGTTGTGCATGCATAGGATACACTTGGAGGACGAGTCAAAGTCATATGTGGAACATCAAAAAAGGCTGAATCTGAATCTGAAAGATGTGGTAAAGAAAGAGATTATGAAGCTGCTAGAAGCAGGGATCATCTACCCAATTTCATATAGTTCATGGGTTAGTCCGGTTCATGTTGTACCAAAGAAGGGAGGTTTTACTGTGGTAAAGAATGAGAAGAATGAGCTGATTCCTCAGAGGATCATTACTGGGCACAAGATGTGTATTGATTACAGAAAGCTGAATGCTGCTACAAGGAAATATCACTTCCCCCTCCCATTCATTGACCATATGTTGGAGAGACTGGCCAACCACCCTTATTACTATTTCCTTGATGGTGATTTGGGTTTCTTCCAGATTCCTATCCACCCAGAAGACCAAGAGAAAACGACTTTCACTTGACCTTATGGTACGTTTGCTTATCGCATAATGCATTTTGGTTTGTGTAATGCTCCAACTGCTTTTCAAAGATGCATGATGGCTATATTTTCTGAGATGATTGAGGAGATTGTCTAGGTGTTCATGGATGATTTCTCTGTTAATGGTTCTTCTTTCAATGATTGTTTGGAGAATTTGTGCAAAGTGTTGCAGCGCTGTGAGGAGAAACACTTGGTTCTTATTGGGAGAAATGTCATTTCATGGTCAAAGATGGGGTTGTGTTAGGACACAAGATTTCCGAGAATGGAATTGAGGTAGATAGGGCAAAGATTGAAGTTATGCAGACTTTACAGCCACCTTCTTCAATAAAAGATATTAGGAGTTTCCTTAGTCATGCAGGTTTTTATAGAAGGTTCATTAAGGATTTCTCTAAGATTGCAAGACCACTCACCGAGCTGTTGTGCAAAGATGTTAAGTTCGAATTCACTGAAAAGTGTTTAATGGCTTTCAATTCTCTTAAGCAAGCTTTGGTTACTACTCATATTGTCCAACCTCCAGACTGGGATTTACCTTTTAAGGTGATGTGTGATGCCAGTGATTATGTTGTAGGAGCAGTTTTGGGTCAGCGCAAAGACAATAAGCTTCATGTGGTTTACTATGCTAGTAAAACTCTTGATGATGCTCAGAGAAATTATGCTACTACAGAGAAAGAGTTACTTGCAGTTGTTTTTGCTTTTGAGAAGTTTAGACCCTATCTAGTAGGTTCCAAGGTGATTGTTCATACTGATCATTCAGCTTTGAAGTATTTGATGTCTAAGAAGGATGCCAAGCCAAAGTTTTTGAGATGGATTTTGCTGTTACAAGAATTTGACATTGAGGTTAAGGATAAGAAAGGAATTGAAAACGGAGTGGCTGATCATTTATCTCGGATTAGAGTGGAAGATTAGGTCCCTATCAATGACTCTTTGTCAGTGGATAACGTTTTTATGATTTAAGGAAGTTTGGGTGAAATCGAGCTTACAAGTAGAACTGGGAAACGAAATTCTGAGACTGCATCGATCGATGCAGTCCGCTTGTGGCGACATTAGTTGGGTTATGTGCTAGAGTCGTTTCTTCTGAGGCTCGGTCTTGGTTTAGTGACTTTGCAAATTACTTAGCTGCAAATGAAGAACCAAATGACTTCACAGGTTATGCTAGGAAGAAGTTTTTGAGAGAAGTTAGAAGATATTATTGGGATGAGCCACATCTTTACAAGTTATGTTCAGATGGTCTTTCTAGACGATGTGTTTCAGAGGATGAAGTCCCATGTATTCTTTACCACTGTCATGGTTCTGATTATGCAGGTCACTTTGCCACTTTTAAGACAGTCTCTAAGGTATTGTAAGCCGGTTTCTGGTGGCCTACAATGGTCAAAGATACACACAAGTTTGTTACTGCTTGTGATGCTTGCTAGCGGAAATGGAACATTAGCAAGAGGAATGAGATGCCACATAATTATATTCTTGAAGTTGAAGTATTTGACTGCTGGGGAATTGATTTCATGGATCCTTTTCCATCTTCTTTTGGAAATAAGTATATTTTGGTGGTTGTGGACTATGTTTATAAGTGGGTTGAAGCCATAGCTAGTCCAACCAATAATGTTAAGGTAGTTTTGAAGATGCTCAAGTCAATCATATTCCCAGGTTAGGAGTGCCACGAGTAGTCATTAGTTATGGAGGTTCACATTTTATCAATAAGGTGTTTGAAAGTATGTTGAAGAAACATGGAGTTAAACATAAAGTCGCTACACCTTACCATCCTTAGACTAGTGGACAAGTAGAAGTCTCCAACCGGCAGATCAAAGAGATACTTGAGAAGGTAGTTGGGAAGACAAGGAAACACTGGGCTGTGAAGCTGGATGACGCATTATGGGCATACATGACAGCTTTTAAGACACCACTCGGCACTCCTCCATTCCACCTTGTCTATGGAAAAGCTTGTCATCTTCCAGTTGAGTTAGAGTATAAGGCTAAATGGGCCGTGAAGCTGTTGAATTTTGATATTTTGTCCGCTACTGAGAAACGCAAGATACAACTCAATGAGCTTGATGAGATCCGTCTTCACGCGTATGAGAGCTCTTAGTTGTACAAAGAACGGACCAAGGCTTACCATGATAAGCATATCATCATCCGTCATTTTTAGCCTAATGATCAGGTATTACTCTTTAACTCTTGCTTGAAGTTGTTTCCAGGGAAGCTGCGTCCTCGATGGTCCGAGCCATTCACTGTCAAGGAAGTAAAGCCTTATGGAGTTGTAGTGCTCACTGCTGATGATCGGGAATTCACTGTGAACGGTCAACGTTTAAAACCGTACTATGCTGACCATGGAATTTCGGGAGCGGAAATTGTGCCGCTGACACTCCGGACACCTGAATCCCGACAAAATCAAGCTAATGACTGTAAACAAGCGCTTAGTGGGAGGCAACCCACTTGTAAGTTGTATATATTGCTTTTCTTTAGCTTTAGAATTTTGGTTTTCTTTAAAATAAAAAAATAAAAATAAAAATTTGGTTTTTCCCTTAGAAAATTTTGGATGGTCGAATTTCTGTTTTTTTTTAGAATGCATCGACCGATGCACATAAGTGTGTCGATCGATGCATTTATCTCATTGTGAATTTTTTTTAAGACTTTTGAAGTGCATCGATCAATGCACGTACCCCGTGTCGATCGATGCACTCCTAAAACCCGTGCTTTAAGTAAGATTTTCGGGCCGCTTTTCTTTTTCTCCTCCTTCTTCCCCATTGCGAAAATCGCCATTCACAACCACTTTTTTTTTGATAAAGTTTAAATTTATTACCAATGGAAAATTGTAATGTTTACATACGCTTTTAACAAGAAGCTTGAAAGGCCCAAAAAAGATAAAAAAAACCAAATCAAGCTAAATGAGTTCTATTGGTATCTCATGCTCGTGATAACCAAAAGGAGAAAAGTTGGGGGTAGCCTTGGAAGTCACTACGAGCTAGGAGAATGTCTTTGACAGCCTGATCTATTTGAGAGAACAGAGCTTTCGGAGTTTGCGAGATAGAGTTATGCAAACGCACATTCCTCTCTTTCCAAATAAAGTAGACAACCACTTGAGCAACGAGGACTTTGAGAATGGTTTTGACGGATGGAGACCTGTTTAGAAGCCAATTGATGAAAGAATTCCAATTCATAAAAACAACATGAGATTGGTACAGCCGGTGCATGACGAGATCCCAAACCTGACCTGAAAACTCACAACATAACAATAGATGATCTATGGTTTCCTCTTCTTGTCCACATAAGCAGCAAGTTGAACTCAAGGTACAATCCCAACAATTCAATCTATGCTTTACCGGTAAACGATTTAATTGAGCAGTCCAGAAATTGAAAGAGTATTTAGGAACTGAACCTTTAAACCACACTGCCTTTGCCCAAGCCACCGGAGCTGCTCGTTGTCTCAAAACCTCCCATGTCGCAGAATTGGAAAACCGATCAGATTGTTTATGCGAAGTTCCCCAGAAGAATATGTCTTTCGTGCCCTCCGCTGAAATATCGACCTTCGAAATCACATCCTGCAGGATATTCACAGCCACTTTTGAGCTTTCTCCTTCAATTCTTCACAGATTTCAGTGATTTTTGGACCTAAATTCATTAGTTTTTCGAGCTCTTTTCGATTTCATCATCTGTTTTAACTGATTCACAAGGTATGATTCCGTTTTTGATGATTTAGGTCCGAAAAACCCAAGGTTTTCTACCTTTGATTTCTTGTTTGAATCTTTGTTTTCATGCTAAATCAGTGTTATATTAGTGGTTCTACATAGATTTTGATCCTCTCTATGCCTTAATTTGAATGCTTTATGCCTTTTTTTGAAAATTCTAGGGTTTATGCATAGAAAATTGGGAATTTCGGATTTCTTTGTTTTGAATTGGGGAATTGATTGTTGTTTATTGCTCCTAGTGATAGAGTTCTCCATTGATGATGCTGTGTTAAGCTTGGGCATTGTGATTTTGAGATTTTGGTTGAAGCTAATCGTATTTTAACACTCAAATCGTATTACGGTTTGTCTTTTCTTGGTGTTTGATGTGTGCAGATGGCTTCTTCTTCTACATACAAACGCGCAGGGAAGCGACCCCGAGGAGATGACAGTCCTCAAGTGCAATACCGCGATCCATGGCCAAGAGAAGAGAATTCACCATTCCCGACTCCGAATGAGAATTCACCATGTAGAAAGACACGATGACCTCTGGCCAAATTCTTGAGACCACAGAGTACCGCAAGAGTAGTCGGCTTAACTCCTGGACCGACTTCTACTACTACAATGGGTTTCTCGGTGTGGACATTTTGCCAACTCGCATTCTCTCCAGGAAGACACTTGACAACTTGGGTATTCGAAGTCAAATGACTGAAGTGATTAAGCGTCATGGCTTTGGAACTACGGCATCTAGGCACTACCCACTTTATCCTGATTTAGTGTGCCAGTTCCTTGCCACATGCCAAGTTGACTACCGGCGAGAGCGGTCAGCGGAAAATGGAGTTCTAAAGTTTAAGGTAAATCGGATGTACTACCGGTTGACATTTGAGGAGATTTGCTCTTGTTTTGGTTTTGACAGCTCGAATTCGAGGACTTCATTGCCAACTACTTTTCTCGAGGCTCAGATAATATGGAGAGAGATTGGCAGAGGTTGCTATGCTGTTAGATCGTCGAGGTAAAAGGATATCCGCCATCCGGTCCTGAGGTTGTTAGCACGGACACTTGGGCACACCTTGTTTTGTTCTGTTGAGAACAGCCAGATGCGTCTTCGGACTCTCTATCTTCTTTCTTTTGCAGTTGGTGACCGCTGGGATGCGTCTCACGGTTTTGCTAATTACCACAATTTCAACATGGGAGCTCTATTTGCACATCATCTTATTGAGCAGAAGGAGATGGCTTTGAGTCCACAGAACAAAGTGGAGCGTATTGGTAGCTTGCTTACACCACTTATGAAGAAGGCCGGTGTTGTTCTTCCCACCGCGGATGGTTCTCGAGTTATGGATGAGGCTTATGTTGATGAGACCCATTTGAAGGAGAATTTTCTACGGGAGTGTGAGGGGGCGGGGGGGTGGTTCTAAGCTTCCAAGCTGGTGTGTTGAGTACTTAGGAGATGATAGTGAGAAGTTGTATGTTCAGCTGCCGAGTCCTTACACCCGGATTGATTCTCTTGAGGCGCTTCGTTTCCGGGTTCCTGCTGTTGATCGCTACACCTTCGGCTCTATTCGTATTCGGACTAGTGCCCATGCCACTCATGTCTGTGCTTCTACTTCTGCTGCTCCTACTGCTGAGGATGTTGCTGATTTAGGACAATATCCATTTGCTTCGGACGAGGATCTTGTTGATGATATGCGTTTCCGGTGACATCATGAGTCTATGCTTTCTAGGATGTGGAATTTTCTGCGCTGCACTAGAGTTCGTGATGTTGATGTGGCTCCTTCTACTGCTCACCGTGATCCGACACCATCTAGAGATGAAGAGGATTCTGAGTCTGAGGAGTTTTGAGCGGTTTTATCTTTCTATCTTTTTCTTTTTATTGTGTTTTTTATTTTCTTTTATTTTCTTTTTGGTTTTTTGTGTGTTTACTCCTTTCTCTTCTTTGATCACACTGGGGACAGTGTTGGTTAAGTCTGGGGGAGGGGAATACTAATTTTTCTTTTCTTTTGATTTCCTTATGTCTTTTGCAGTCTAATAGAGTCAAAAACTTGTTTTATTGAGTCAAAACTAATGCTGATGTTGAAGCATTTGGGAATAATGATAGATTTGGGAGGAATGTTGTTTTATTTTGATCTTGATGTAACATTTTGCAGAAGTTTAGTGATTATCCAAGACTAATGGAAAATTCATAATGGATCAACAAGACATCAACTGTCCATGTCTCCAAGTCATGAAGTTCAAGTAAGCCAAAGCTAATTATATCTCTCCCCATTATAGTCAATACCCACCTAATGCCTCTTAAAGTTTAGTCTGAGTTAGATTGATTTCCTTCCAGTTCTCCCTTTAAAAAGTGTTAAGTTTTATAAGAAAAAGTGCTTAAATTAGGTACCCATTATGAGCTGAGGACTCACAATCCGATGACGCATTATTCTTTTTGGAAGGGACAAGAGTAGGGTGAGGATGTGACAATCCAAAAGTACCTATCACCTCCATTAGATTTGAGATTTGCAATTGGATAAGTCTGGGGGAGAGGGAAGAGACCATAATGTTAAGACTAACTTATTGTTGTGTATTGCTTAGAAATTTGGTCTTATGGGGGCAATACTTGATGGTGTAAAGATTGCAATAATGGTAACTTGGATGGATTGGTTGAAAGATTGTGGTGCAAGTGTGTTGAGTTGCTAAGATCTGGGGAATTACATGGTGGTCTGGATACAATATTACAATGTTCTTAGGATCAGATGAATTCCCAAGTTTTCAAACCTCTTCTCTAGTTTAGTTCTCTATTTTCCTTGAGGGCAAGCAAATGCTAAGTCTGGGGGAGTTGATTTTTATAGTTTTAGAGTCTTTGTTTTAGTGTGTTTTAGGGTCCTTTATAAGTACTTATATAGCTAGAATGGTGCTTGGAGCATTTGGAGCAGCTTGGATCAAAAGGAGCAAAACTGAGAATTTTGGATCAAGTTAAGGGAAAATCGGATGAAACTTCTGGAAGTGCATCGATCGACACAGCAAGTGCATCGATCGATGTAGTACGAGATTTCCTATTCCGAGTTTTCCTTATTTTTATGATTTGAGTTTTGTTGTTTTCTTATTTTTGGCCCAATGTTTAGCCACGTTTTTATACCTATAGAAAGGGTTTTTAGAATTAGGAATTCATTAAGTTTTACTTTTGCTTTTGGAGAGAAGACATTAGACTCTTGTTCTTGTGAGTTTTGCAACCTGACTCCAATATTACCTATTGGAGAGAAGACATTAGACTCTTGTTCTTGTGAGTTTTGCAACCTGACTCCAATATTACCTACTGAGATCTGCAGAGAAATGAAGAATACATATAAAAGATTGATACATGATATGAATGCATCTCAAAGACTGATGATTAATAACCTGAAGCATTGTATCGTCTAGGTGATAGTCCATCACAATAGTAGCTAGAGTGGCTGCTTCCACGTGAGTGAGAAAATTAGGGGTTAGGCACTGCATATCCGAAGCATCAACCAACACCTGGATCCGAGAGATTCCATTGACGGTCACGTGGCAGAGAGGAAACACGAGCAGAGCAGCTGCAAGTGCCCTAGAGACTTCCTGTGGAGTCTTTTCATCATCAAATCAGAGAAAGAAAAAGTTATGACAAGATACTTTTATAAAGAAAAAGCATATGAACAGCGAATAGAAAGAGAAGACTTTGTACCTCTACAACATAAAGGGTAACACAGGCGAATCAAGGCTGGATGTTAATTGACACACGAGATTGTGAAACTTGTCTTATATTCATAACTTGATGGCCGTGTTGGCCCATGAGGTGACCGATACGACTTGTTGGGCAGACGAGATTGAACTTAACGACGCGTTCCATAATTAACTGCAAGAAAAGAAACCATTCTTTCATAGATAAACAAGAGAAAAGAAAGATTAATATCATGAATCCAAATTCTTAGTAACAAACAATTACGGATTTGATATGCAGAATTTCTTTTAACAAGAGAAAGAGATACGTCGACCTGACAATCTGAAGAATCAGAAACGAAATTAAGATTTCAATTTGACTTGAGAGAAAGATACAAAGTTGAACTCGGGATGAACTGTGATTCTTTTAATAGGAGAAAGAGAAAAAGCGAATTGTATACAGTACAAAATAGAGAAACAGCGAATTGCATACAGTACAAAACCCTAAATTCTTTTGGGGATGAACAAAGAAAGAGAATTACCGCAAGAAAGAGAGAGAGAGATTTTATGAATTTTATTGGTAAAAATGATGATGATGAACAGAGAGTTAAAGAGAAAGTGAATACCGCTTTGATTTTTTGTTTTTCTGTTGCGGCGGAAAGAGAGAAACCTTGATTTTGAGAATTGATTTGATATAGAGATTAGTTTCGAGACTGATTAGTTTCTCCGTGAAAGAGAAAGGGAGAGAGTATATCTATATATACTCATTGCTCTCGAGAAGATTATAGAGCAACGGTCCCATTAATTTGAAATCCTCATATTTAAAAAATTGTCTATTCATCGAAAACACATTATTTAACAAATTTCATTTTTATCAAATTTCGTTGCACAATTTTTTCCCATTTAAAACTATTGAAGTTAAAAATTATAATTTGTATCCGACATGATAACAAATTATTAATTTAATTTAAATAACTATTTAAAATTTTCTTAAATTATCAAATTGTTTCATTAAATTATTAACAAATGATTAGCTGTGCTTTTCAATATTTATTTTAATGATATAACTGAAATTACATATCATAATTAATTTTGTTAGTAATATGATGAAAAATGAATATTAAGGACAACTAAGAAAATAATGAAATTACTAGGGTCTGTCCGCGGTTGCGCGGGTACAAAAAGTTTGAGAATACAATTAAAATCCATTAAATAATTCGTCGATAATGTGCTTGATATAAAAGGCAGACCAGGAAAAAGAACAAATGGAAAAAAAAATCTAAAGCCTAAACCATAGACCGGTAATTACATAACCATCCGATTCCATCTATGGCCAAACTGAATTTTCAAATTTTGCAACTCTTCAACCAAATTATTATCTGAATGGCTACATAAGCGGTCAAGATATTGGAAACCAGAAAAGAGTTTAGCAAAGAAGTACACCCATGCAAAAATTATTTGTCCCTACCATTATGTAATGAACCCAATATACATTATTCTTTATCCTCTCTACCTGAATTATCACCTATCGGGCAAGCATTGACTTGCTCAAACTTATCAATACATAAATTACATCACCAAAATAATTTAACACAATAACATTATATTTTTTCTCCTTCCTTCGACTTCTTCGTACTTGCTTTTATTCTTCTTCTTCCTTTTTCTTTATTTTTTTTCTTTGTTCATCCACTTTCTTCCTTTTTCTTTTTTTTTTACGTTCATTTACGTCTTCTTCGCTCTATCTATATAACATAGCTATACGAAACACTCGGTTATTTTGCTTTATCCTAAGAGTGTTTGCAATATTAACAAGTTTTTCAGTAAAGCATGGTTTTCAACATTCATCAATTTGTCCCTAACTCATCTTTTGCAGGAGAGTTAGCGATGGTAAGATCAATCAGTTTTAGATATGTTTTTAAATACGTGCCTACAAACAATTATCATAAATGCTAATTAGTAATTACTATACTAAAATGATTAAAAAAAAAGAAAAGAAGCAAATGTATTTTTATTAAGAATGCAATTCTCAAAAAACAACAAACATGTTCTTTCATTCCGAACCTAAATTTTAAAACCAAAGCAAACAATCACACAATACAAAAAACCAAATCCTTATTTTATAATAATAACCAATCTAGCTAAAACATCATTCACCATCATCAAAAAGTCTCAAGCATTCAATTAGGCTCGGTTCATAGTGGCTTGGTACCACGAATCCGTGGAGGTTCATCTTTTTCACAGCTACATTGCAACCCCATGTGTGACCAAATCATTTATGAATCTAACTCATGCTAACAATCCTGGACCTCCTATGGCAATTGGCACCTGCACACACAAATCATGTCCAAAGGGAATAAGAAACATACCAGTTGGTTTGCTGATGATGCAAGACCATCTATTCTATCAGAACCATACATCATTGGTCCTTTTGGCATGTTATCCATTAGCCACTAAACTTTGTAATCGTCAATATCCCCCTGTCAATATTAAGTCTCATAGAAACATCCAAATTTTGCATGCAAATCTAATTATATAAAGCCAGATTTATGAAAGAGTATAGCGTAAGGGAATGTCCCTACTTTTCAGAGTTATATATATGTCTTTCACTTTTATACTATACTTTTACTTTTTGGCTCTGCAGCCCGTATGGAATTCCCATAAAATAGGTTTTACAACTGTGCCTATTTGATGTGTTCATGACTTAGAAAGAAAATTATATCACCAAATGTAGATGCTTATGAAACTATATAGGATGCATATATATATAACTAAAAACCTACAATAGAAAAAAGACTTCCGTTTGAGTTTTAGGGATTAAACCTGTGACAACGCCAAAGTTTGCTTTCTGAAATTGAATCACCACTATTATCAACAATAGGTGTCCACTTTAACCAGAAACGTTTTAATCAAAATCAGCAAAGAGGAAGGAAGTGAATGTTAAACTGAGTGTAATGCACCTCATATTTGTATTTGGATGAAGCTTTCTCTGGCTAGACTATGGAGTCATGTGTGACACATGGTGAGGAAGATTGCGTACTTGAATCAATAATTACTCAGCAAAAAAACCCTGATGTTCGATGAGTACCAAGACGTGAGGATCTCGATTACTTAAAACCGACCATTCATGGCCTATGCTTATTTTTCTTACTGAAACTGGGAATCCATATGCGCTTTCTTTCCTCCAATGCTTTTGGTAGTGCAATGCCAATCGTCCTTGTTGCAAAGGGTAACAATCATATACGTAGACAATGAAAACCAACACTAACCAAGCTCAGAAATATAAAAAAGCAAAGAAAATATGAGAACCAATGCCGCTAGAGCCTCCTTTGGCACCAAACATTTCTTACGAAACGCAAATATTAGAAACGCAAATCATCACAAATATTAGAAACGCAAGATTCCTTCCTTCTAAAGGCAAGAAGCTTCTTCAACAAAAACAGAAAAACAAAAACTGCTTCTTCTTATGCAAGAGGCTTCTTCTTCTCTAGTTGATGATGTCACTCCGACGTATCAGAGCATCTTCTTCTTCATAACTTAGACTCTTTTTTTTCTCACTTAACCAAAACCTAAATGTCCAAAATTCTTCTTCTTCTTCGTTTTCATCAACTCAAACTCACAAAAACCCTAACTATGTATTTATAAGAAATAATCTAAGGGGAGCGAAATACCTAATTGACAATAACCGATATATAGATAACCAACCGAAACCGACATACCAATAAACATAGAATCCATATACCAATATTACGATGCCACGTCATCTAATGGCAGAGCACTGTAAATAAACCAATTCATTAATGGTATTTTGGGTAAACTATTTTTTTAGAGAACTCTGGTGACGCTATGTGGCAAAATATGTATTCTTTTAATATATATGATTTATATATATTGATATTAAAGATCATTCGATGATCAATACATGATCATGTAAATTAGTCCTAATAATTAAAACAAAAGCAAGCCAAATACTCGAGAGTTGAAAATTGAGGTTGAAAAATTTATACAGAAGAAAGACGGTCTAACCAGGTTAAACCAGGAATCGGATGGTAATCCGAGTTGGGTTGATGATAAAAAAAAGTGGTTATTAGTCCGGATAAAAAATCGCATCAAACCAGTAAAAATCCGGGTTTTATTAAACCCAAAAAACTGGTTAACTCGGGTTTAACTAAAACACATTAAAAATTTATATCACCAATGGAAATTTAAGATTTTGCAAAATTTTGTCATTACTTTTATTCTTTTTGTACTTACATTAAATAAAATATTTTACTTTTCTAAGTATATTTGACGATTAGACTTCCTTCGATCTCTGTCTAGTTTCTAAAATATTGACAAAATCTGGTATTGTAGTCTAGAAACGCAAAGAAGCATAGATAACCATCTCATGCACAGTAAAGTATTAGAAAAACAAATGAAATAGATCTTTATTCTTTTTTTTTTTGCCAGCTTTTTTTCTTTTCTTTTTCTGA
This sequence comes from Euclidium syriacum, assembly GCA_900116095.1. Taxonomy (NCBI): domain Eukaryota; kingdom Viridiplantae; phylum Streptophyta; class Magnoliopsida; order Brassicales; family Brassicaceae; genus Euclidium; species Euclidium syriacum. The sequence goes on from FPAK01000018.1 coordinate 205,568, forward strand.
TAAATGAATAGAGTTACACGTGAAGAAAAATACAAAATAAAACCAAAGAAAACAGTCTATGCAAATCGAGAGACTGTTGTCGATTACGAATAATCCATTTACAAGCATTTACAGAAAACAGATGGATAAAAAAAAGGGAATGTGATTTTTAATGTTTCATCAGTGAGTAAGTTGCAGCAGCAGCAAAGGGATTGAACCCCTTCTCCATTGGAGCTTGGCCATAATTTTAACTAAAACACAACATATCATTCAACCTGCAACAAAATTCAACATCCATCCAAAAATGTTGATACAATTTATCAAAAATTTACAAGATATGGAATTGGATTCTATTTTACCTTCTTTGGAGAAGTCAAAAACACCACCAAGCATGCCATCATCATCGTCGTTGTCGTCATTATCATCATGATCATCATCTAATTATATAAATACGAAGAGTTTTAATCTCTGAAGTTGTCCACGTTATCGGTTAATTTTTGACCAAAATAACAAAACGCTATGATCATAATCAAACCCTTAATAAACTTTGCAATATTACGCGTCCACCTCATAGGTAAAAAAATATAGAAAACGGTTGGTGTCGATATATATTGTTTACATATTTTTCTGATTCGTATTTGTAATTTTTTGTGGAAGTTTTACAGTTTACTAGTTTTTTTCAGACGAACTATGCTCGGGTCTGTTAATATCGTTTGTTTAATATATTTATATATATATATAATATTTTAATGAACTATATATATATATGATGACATTTAATAAAAAATTTAAAATATTTTTCTTAATACCATTTAATTTTTCATTGTATTTGTTGTTTAAGTACAAAATTATTTAGACAAAAAAATTTGGAAAATATTGTGAAATTAAATGTGTTATTTTGTCAATTATATGTTTTTCTTTATAAACTAAAATAAGTTTGTCTATTGTTTTTTAATTTCTTTCATTTAATATTTGGATTGCAATGTTATATTTTTTTTATTGTATTTCTTATAAATAAGTTACCATTTGAATTTTAATGATTTGCATAGATGACACTAAATTTTTCTAGACCGTTAGAAATCAATAAGTTTTATTTTCTAAAATCAAGTCGGTAGCTTTCTTTATTTATATATATTTAATCAATAATAATTAATTGATTTTTTTAAGTTAATTTGTGTTCAATTGACAATTTTGGATTCAAATTATTAAATTATAATTGTGTTGTGCAATTATATTTTATTGTCATTAATATCCATATATGGGGTGTATTTTAACTTTATAATTAGATAAAAATTATTTTAAAATAATCTTTCTTAGTTTATGGTCAGTTGTTAAAACTAACTGATTTTTATTTGGGTTTTTATTCCGTTTTTCCGCTTCTGCTATACATTTCCGTTTCAAAAAACTTTATTCGTCATTTAGAAATGTTCCTTATGTTAATTGACGCTGCTTGATTCGTAGAGGAACCTTTACTTCTAAGAGAATACGACGTCTTATAACTTAAGTCTCTAAAACAAAACTTTAGCGATCTTATTGAAAATATCAGATTTCTTCCTAAGCATGAAACTATTAACTACCTTGTCATTATTATTCGAAAATTTATTAAAAAATAATTACCAAACAAAAGAATGTCAAATTCACAGAGGAAGAACTTATACAATTAATACGTATTTAAAATATTTAAAATAAAAGAAAATCCTCACAAATTAACAAAAAAAAATGTGTTTTTAAAAAACTGATGTATCAGACAATCATGAAAGTCTGAAAAAACTGGTTATTAGACCTCTATTGTAGTCTTAAAAACAGAATGTAGTTTTGCAATTAGAAAGTTACAAAGCAGACTGCGAATGCGGTCTGGCAAAAAGTTTATTAAGCAGACATCTGTTGGAGTCTAACAAAAAAGGTATTTTTGCAATTAACGTGAATGTTGACTCTCTTTTTTTTCAGATGTCTGAGAAGAAAAAAAGTTACTTCTCCAATTGACAAAAACTTTGACTTTTCTTGTATCGTGAAGTCTGAATGGTGTCAAACTTCTTAGGAAGTCTGACAAAAAATATGGGATAGTTTTACAATTGATCAAAGTTTGACTTTCCTCACCAGACTTCCTTCGCAGTCTAAAAATTTTTTCAGACTACGGTAGAAGTCTAGCCTAAAGACAGTTTATTTTTAACATTGACCAAAATCAATGGTTTTAGACTTCCAAAGAAGTTTAACGGTTTGCATAAACTTCAGATTGCCAAAGAAGTCTGGAAAGTTTTTTCATTCCTGTCATACTGCTCTAGAAGTCTGAAGAGTTTTTGCCCTGTTCTGGTCAACATTTGAAAATTTCGGTCAATTACTAAAAATACCCTCTTTTAAAATCAGACTTCTGATTTTGTCTGCAAAAGAAGTCAACATCCGGTCAAACTCACTCAATTTCTCATCAGACTATACACTAAGTTTGAATAAAAAGTCAATTTTCGGTCAATTGCAAAACTACCATATGCCTCGATTAGTGGAATTTTCTTTTCTTTTTTTATTTCAAAGGAATTTATCGGACTTCATTTTTTTTATGAGTAATTTAAAAGTCAATTGCAAAACTATCATATCATTGACCATATTGGATTCATCTTCTATATGAAGCTTCTATAGCAGTCTGAGTATACAAATTAGATCTAAAAATCGACAATAAGCAAAAATTCATACCTATATACATTTAAAGTTTATGTTCACCCTCGTCCAGTGTTCAAAACGTCTAATATCACTGAAATCCCGCAAGTCCAGTCGTGTTTTGCTTTTATTATGCCATTTCGATACATTTGAATCATAAAATAGGAGGGGAAATAGGAGAATTCAGAGATGCGAACTCGCAAAAATGAAGTCTGAGCTCTTTCCTTGAGCTTTAATGGCGAAAAATGGTTAATTATTGTATTAACTCGTCGACGATGGTGCTTGTCGTGGACGTTGAGAATTGAAGGCAATGATATTTCCATAACCAAATTAGATATGAATTTTTTTTTTTTTTTTGAAAAAGATGTTAAACACTAATCGAAATCTGATTAATGGGATTTACGTGAATACCCATATTGTTAAAGGGTAGTTCGTGGAATTTTTAAAAATAGGGAAGGAAGAGGGTATTTTTAGTTTTGACTTCAAATTATATGGTATTTTTGCAAACGGCTTAATATATAGGTGATATGAAATTAGAAATTTAGAATTATATAGAACTTAAAGAACATAATCTTTAGAATTATATATTTTTTTAATGTTAAATTTATTGAATTTGGAAACTAGTATATACAAAGAAGGAAAACTAAAAATAAGGAAACAAATTTGCTAAAACTATAACAATATATGTCGAAATTATTAAGATCTCTCGAACTTGAGATAAGATTTTCAAGTTTTTTTGGTTCTGGAAATTGTTTAGAGAAGATATCCTATTCTTGATGAACTTCTTAATATCTCGAATAAGCAAGGCAGTTCCACAAGGCTGCTTATGGGGACACCTTGCATTTCGTTTCTCCAAATAGCGTAAATGAATGACTGAACAACTATACAAATGAGGAGGAAACCAAGACGACTATACTTACACATTTTGGATTAGTTTTTTTGGTATTACCAAATTCAATAAATATATTTTCTATAATGTACATAAGGATATTCACTAGCTTTCTGTGATACGAATTATATACTATGAATGACTGCATATTTTTCTATAATTGTTTTGATTCCTCAGAGATAGTCAGTATTATACTGTAGTATCTACCAAAAGCTGCATGCATGATTGGTTTGGCTTTTGCCTTTATTGCTTTCGGTGTGGGAGATAGCATCTCACCAATAACATATAACACCGAATTTTTGTATTTTGATTTAATGTTGTACCATGAATCTATGAAAGATTGACAAGTTAGATTATTTCTTTTTTGGTACTTCCCTCTTCTCAAGCAGAAACAGATTCAGCTCGACAAAACGGAAGGTCGTGTTCGAAAATTGGTGCAGCCCTAAGGATTGGATTGCGCTCAAAGAAATTCACGGGTTTTAAATCGAAACTCGAGGAAACTGTGGGCATTATCGGAAAATCTTCTTGACACGGGATATGATGGAACCCAAGCGTGTACCAAACCACTATGTCCTTGTTCTCTATGTCTCTATCCCTGCATCACACCAATAATACATCAAATAAACAGTCAAACCTTAACTATATAATTAATAGTTATCATTTTCAAATAAAATATCACCTGTCGGACCAAACCGCAAGAGTATCATCACCACGACTTTGATAAGTAAACAAACCACCAGCCCATTGCTCTGACTTATTGTATGGAGTGACCCAAATTTGGTTATTGGTAAAAGCTGCTCTCTTCTGCGGCGGATCATCATGGTCAAGCAAACTAGCCGCCGTGGCTCTAGGTACGATTTTGTAACCGGTCGGGTTCCCAACCCGAGTGGTTTTATTAGAATTGACAATGTGGAATTCTGATGGGTCGTACAAGCTAAGCTTGACCTGACCATCCTTCTCGGTTTTCGCAACGTTTCTTGTTGCTTTCATGTAACTCCTTCTCGGAGACTCACCCGGTGCCGTCTCTTGTCTCTTGAGGTCCACTTTCACAAAGGAATTGTTGGAGCCATCGACGTCGAGGTCTAGGTAGAAAGTGACATAGTGATCGTGAATAACTCCAATGACATTTTCGGACAGAATCGTGCCATAGAGCTCTTCTTCATTACCGTCTTTGTCTTTCTTTACTTGGTTCTTGTTCTCGTACGTTGTCCCTTTAACCATCAAGATTCCACTGAGACCAACCTGTCCTCATCCCGTTTCGTGACAAGAGCAAAGTAATAATATTCCAAAATCAGTGAAATCTCTTGAATAATAATTTAGGAATAAAGAGAAAATAGAAAGTACCTTAGCTCTCATAAGCCCATCTGTCTGAAACTCGTAATCAATGATGTAATCATAGTTACCAATTGAGGCTACCATTCGTACCACAAGCGTCACCTTTGGTCTCACTTCCCTTAACGGCTAATATAAAATCGTAATTAATTCATAAACTTCGTCAATAACTCCAACGCCGATTACTCAACGTTTTTTTTTTCGATAACTCTTGTTAAAAAAAAAAAATCAAGTTCACCTACAGCATGAAATGGACTTATTAACGTGTTCTAGGTTTTTCTCAGAATGTTTTTACTTTTTAACACCGAGTTTTTCTGAGAAGACTATAGACCTAAATAGAAACTCACAAATCTTGATATTGTATTAAAATGTATAAAGAATAAATAAGAGTACTATACATATGTCTGCAACACATGTTCATTTTTTTTTTTGATCAAATGTGCAACACATGTTCAAACTCCTCTAACTTTTTACAACTAAAAATTGTTACACCTACTGGGCTATCCTTTACCGGTAACACGTGATTTCTTCTGACAATTGAAGTGACATTTTTATAACACATTTTTTCATATATTAAAATAAACTCACATGTGTGACAAAATAAAAATTAATAATAAATAAACTGAGATGTAGAGATGCAATCGTAAAGTAAGTTACCGGTAAGCCGGGGACGGGATTCTCAGAGTGGCGCCACCCAATATCGCCGGCGTAACTCTCGAAGACACAAATCATATTCTCTCTCACGTATGGCGTTCCATCTGCCGCCGCGAATATACCGTCCATAAACACCGCGTTTCGTGGGCAATCGTTAAGCGGCTCGAGCGGCATCGCCATTAAGCCAAACCCGTACTCACCTGCGTCCATATAAGTCTTGAAGTACCAATCCTCCGATGGATCCATGTACGGAACAAAAAGCTCCGACACAAATCCTTTGTACATTACTTCGCGTGTCTCTTCGGTATCCGGGTCGTGTATTCTGACCCGGGATATAATCAACCCGGCCCTCGGATCCGGTTTAAGGTGAAATTCCCAATTGGCCCATTTGACTAGATGGTTGTCTTCAATGACGAAGCTTGGGCCACGTGGCTGCTCGATTGATATTGGGTTAAGAAGTCGGATTTTGTCCCGGGTTGGGAGATTGGCGTAACGGTAATCAGTATTGGTGGAACCGGGTATGGGTATTGTCCGACCCGTATCGGATATGTCGAGTATTTGCTTTGTGTCTAAATCGAAGAGAAGAGTCAAACCTTCGATGGGTCGCATGTAAAAATTTGCTGTTCCTTGAGTAAAGTAACACTGTATTTTAATTACCCTCGAGTTTTCTTCTTTATTACCAAACCAGCCACTAGAGATCGGGAAACAAATCACGTCTGTCAGATTAATTCCCCGAGCGTTAATCGTAAGGTTGAAATCCGCGTTTGAGAGCGGTGCTAACGTGGCTTCATCCATCTCTTCGAGAGTCATAACCGGGAAACCCGACACACGAACCGGACTATCCACTAAATCGACCCGACCACTTGATAAGTCAATGGTGAGCACGTGCGAATCAACGCCCACACGTGCAATCACAGAGGCCTTTCTCGGAGGTAATGGGTTTCCTTTTTCCCAGCGTTGGACAATATTCTTGTCTGGTTCTTCAAGGACGACGGAGTGAAGCGCGTGTGGTGCAGGTGTGGCGAAGAGCGCGTGAGCGGAGAGGATTGATCGGACTTTGTTAATCTCCACGACAGTGAGTGGGTCCAGAGGGTGTTTTGGTGTATCGGACACGGGGTCATGGATTTTGGGTTTTGGTTTCGGATCGTTTTTAGTGAAGGGTGGTCGTGTTTGTTTGTTGAAAAGGAAGTTTCTTGAGGAACAAAGATGCGAAAATGAAGAGTTGATGCAGTCGAAAAGCTTCGACGGCGCGTGAGAGAAGTTTGTAGAAGTGAAAGAGATGATGAAACCAGCCGTAATGATGAGAAATAATAGACGGAAGAAGATTTTTTGCTCCATAGAAACAACACGCTCTCTCTAGATCTCACTTTAGCCTTTATTCACGTCAAATGTACCGACCGGTCTTAAAAAGACATTGCTGAACAATGTCATATTTTTATTGATGTTTTTTATAAAAAAAACTAATCATATCTTTGGGTACTTTTTCAAATCCCGGGCACGATGTTCAATGCAACAAATTGGTGAATCTTTGTGTCAGTGTGTATAATGCTTAAATATACCTTTTTCTATATCAGTTTGAATTATTGGAAATTAAGGTTCCTACAACTTGGAACACAAACTACGTATAATTAATACACTCCTACAGGCACCTAACTCCTACAGTTTTGAATAATTACTAATTGTTCTTATAACTGATTAATTGCAAGTAAAAATACAAGACTTAAATCGGTTAATTCAAAAAAAAAAAATTAATGCACAAATTTAAACAAACAGAAATTAAATTACATTTTTAATAGTTTTAATACATACTAATTATTAAATAATAAATAATAATTAAAATATAAGATTAGCATCTGTCAAAAAAAAAATACAATGCATAAATTATAAATAATCGAAAATTTCAACATACTAATTCTCACAATTAATATATTCAGACCACTAATTCTCAGAATTAGTAATTCATACCAAAAAATGTTCAATTAAATCATTACGAAGTTCAATATGTGCTTCTCAGTCCTTGATTTTTCTGTGCCGAGTTAAGAATTCTTGAAACCGAGCATCATCATCACCAACCATCTCAATTTCTGGAACTGGGACTTTCGTTAGTTCTTCAATTGTTGCATCAACATCAGGTTCATCCTCTATGATCATATTATGCATTATGATACAAGTTGTCATTATATCTTGTAACACTTTCTTACTCCAAAAACGTGCTGGTCTGGCCACAATTGTAAATCTCGACTGTAATACTCTCCTATTTTAATATACTCGTTGATGGAATATGTCGGTGCAACGTACGCCAACATTCAAAATATAGCAGTTATTTTTTGTAAACCAGACAGCCCAAGTTTTCCGACACCATCTCTTCGCTGAACAAATTAATTGTCATGTCTTTGTATATCATCATATATACGCATAAACAAAGGACGTCTCATCCTGAATCTTCGTCGGGACATTGTCTCCGGAAACAAAGGATTATCTGAAAAATAATCGTTGAAGAAGAAATCCATCTTTTATAAGTATTAATAGAAGATTATGATGGTATTCATCTTACTTTCCAGACTTGATACTCATTTTATAGTGTAAGCAAATCAATTTTACCCGTGAATTTTGAAGACCAAGATCTAACGGTTGCTTTGATCGGTCACATCATTTCCATGTCTATTATCACTATCTCATGAAAATACGAACCAATCTTACCCGTTTAATTATGTTGACCAAGATCTAACTGTTGCATTGATTGGTCACATCACGTCTATATCAATTCTCACTGTCTCAGAAAAATACGAATTGATCTTACCCATTTAATTTTGTCGACCAAGATCTAACTGTTGTTTTGATTGGCCACATCACATCTATATCAATTATCACTATCTCAAAAAAATATGAATTAATCTTACCAGTTTAATTTTGTCGACCAAGATCTAACTGTTGCATTGATTGGTCACATCACGTCTATATCAATTATCACTATCTTAGAAAAATACGAAACAATCTTAGCCGTTGAATTTATGTGGCAAATAGCTAACCGTTGCATTGATTGGTCACATCACGTCTATATCAATTATCACTATCTCAGACAACTACGAAACAATCTTAGCCGTTGAATTTATGTGGCCAAGATCTAACCGTTGCATTGATTGGTCACATCACGTCTATATCAATTATCACTATCTCATAAAAATACGAAACAATCTTAGCCGTTGAATTTTTTTTTTTTTTTTGTCGCCAAGCCATTGAATTTATGTGGCCAAGATTTAACCATATGTTCTAACTTTACTTCTCTATAAAATGTGTACATCTTCTTTGAATGATCACATATCTTCACATTATTTTCTTACTACTATGGCCACAATTCGCTCTAAATCATTTTCTATTGAAGAAGATAAACACTTATGACATGTGTATCTTGACGTTTCCCAAAATCCAATCATAAAGATAAACCAATCTGGAGATCATTTTTGGGCAAGAGTTCACATTGAGTATGAAAAATCTAAGATTTCTCATACTTAATCAAGACCACCAAGATCTTTGCAAACTCGAATGGCAAATATTCTTACTACAGTCTCAAAGCTGAGGGGATGCGTTAACCAAATCAAAAATAAGAATCCTAGCGATGCTTCGGAGCAAGACATTGTAAGTGTATAGCTAGATTGTTTGTAGTTGTTCTATCTTTATTATTTTTTGTGTTTGCTAACTTATTTTCTATTTTTTTCTCTGTCAATATTTAATCAGTTAAATCAAACAAAGATGTTATTAACACAAGATCTCAAATACCATAAAGGATTCAAATTCGATCATGTCTAGCCTATCCTTAAATATATTGAGAAATTTTCAAATAGCTATAGTAAAAAAGCCATTGCATTCTCAGAAGAAAATCGTAATAATATGTCATCTTCATCGATCCAAGATGAGTCATCGTCATCCCCTGGTATGCATTCATTTGATCTAAATATGAATAGTAAAATCCGCTGGTAACTTATCTTGCAAGCCTATGGGTGCGAAAAAAAAGCAAAGAAAAAACAATATTCTTATGAGCAATTTAAACAAATTATGGAGTAAAATGATAAGCTTCTCAAAGCTATGGTTAAAGGTAATTCTGAAAGAAACATGAGCGTAAAATTTTACTCGTGGATTTGAGTTCTATAACCGATCCAGCAAAACGTGCGTATATTAAAGAAGAAAGAGCGGAGATTCGTAACAGAAGAGCACAACCAAATCAATATGAAGAAGAGAGGGAAGGTTCTCGAAGCCAATATCACGGATCTCAATATCGAGTATGTTGTTATCAAGGAGATCAAACTTAAGAAAATCAAGTTTAAGGACAACAAGCTCAAGAAAATAAAGTTCAAGGACAACAATACTAAGATGAAGACCCAAGAATCCCAAGGGGGCAACAAGGCTTTACTCAGTACTGTGATTTTCTTAGCGGGGACATAAATGATTTTCCCGAGTATAATTAGATTATTGTTTAAATTTCTATTATATGTCTCTAATTTAGCTTCTTACATTTCTTTTTTCTGTGTGTTGGATTTTAATTATGTAATTTTTATGTGTGTTTGGTTTTATTTTTGTAATTTTCTATTTAAGTATTTTAATTGGTCTTTAAGATGTTATTTATTTTTAATAATTAGTTTACTTATTAATAATTTTCAAATTTATAATCTTTATAACTTAAAATAAACTGTTAATCAATTTAATCATATTATTAGAGTATAATCATTTGTTAAGCGTCCATTGATATATATTTTTAAAATAAAAAGTAAGAATAAAATATTAATTTTTTTTTTGTGTTTTGTAAACAATATCACGCTAAATTATTGTAAATTTTTCGTCGAAGATGTTGTGTAGTTGGAGAAGGAAAACGGTATAATTTGGTGATATAACATCTCCGTTGAAGTTGCTCTTAGTAAAGTACACCATATCACAACATGAGTTAATCTTTATAATGACTAGTAGAGACTAGAAATCATACAGATTTATCTTAAATGATAATGGGAAAATGAAGAATCAAACTCATAGAACCGTCTTTATGATTTAGTATCAATTAAAATCGAGAACCTATCGGTCGAACCAAAATTGGTTGGTCAACTTCACATTTTATCATATTTCCTATTAATAAAAGGTGAACTTTTGTATGAGTTGATGTGGTTAATTACTTGGAATCTTTTAATAATTTATGTATTTAATTTTGAAATTATTCTTAAATTTTTTATTAAATTATTGCGCTTCAGTTTATTAATTAGATTTTGACCCGTTACAACATATAGTAAGTTTACTCGATTACTTCTTATTTGAAATTTTTCTATTAAAAGATTTTATGATTTGATTCGGTTGTACAAGATATTAGTGCTTAATTTTTGTGGTTTTAACTAACTCAAAAATAAGAGTAAAGTGGGCGGAGAAATTATTAATTTCTTATTAATCAAAGAGTGAAGGTAAAATATATCAGCAAATTGTTCTAATTTTAAGTTACAGAGCTCAAAAAGAACAAAGGAAACTGATATTTTTTAGAATGTAACGAAACGGGTTCAGCATAACTCTCTTGTTAACTCTAGTGATTGTGGGAATGAATGAATGACTTATCTTCGAGAATCCTTTCTTTTATAGTAGATGAAGTTGGTTGAGCCTTTGGACATGTGTATTACATCACATAGAAAATTTTCATTTATCTTTAAAGAAGATTACCTTTTTCTCGGAGATATGATATGATCTTTTCGAGATTTCCATTCTTCGGCCAAAGTTTTCTTTTCATAGCCGAGTAAGGAACCGTGACCTTACTTTGGGCTTTAAACTGCTTGTTTAAGTCGAGCAGGTTGTTGATTCGGGTCGAGCTATGGGTTCACTCGCCGGAATATCATATCATGAGAAAACCCTAGGCGAGACGAGAGATGAACACTTGTATGGACATGATATTTTTAATAACAGAGATGACGAAGGATTGCTGGATTCAGCTTTGCTTTTAAAATTACTTATGTTGGGTTTGGTGATGAAAATCATTGAGTAATTTGGCCCACGACTTGGGTTAGTCAATTAGGAATATGTTTTATTTCTATTGGACCACGGTTGGATTAAACCATCTTATCTTTGTAATTGTCTTAGTCTATATAAATCTAAGCATGTGTGGGATTTAGGTTAAGCTTTTCTTAAGAGAGCTTGTGAGATGTATTCTTGTGTATAGAGAGATCTTGAGGGAAACCCTAAATTGATTGTAATATGTGGTGATAGTGGATTACTGGAAAGCTCCAGGCCGAGACGTAGAGTCACACACCGTGATCTGAACTCGTTAAATTCTATTTTTTATTTACTTTATTTCTCAAACAACCTATATTCCGTGATTTAGAGAAAGTCCAATTTCTCTACAGTTGGTACCAGAGCTTTGATTTGAGGTTCCAAGAGCAAGGTTAGAGAAGTTATGTTGTGATATAGGTTTTAGATCAAGGAAGTTGGCTGCAAGGTTATAGGTAATTGACGATTCAAGGTTTTGGTTCGACAATTCGGAAAAAAAGGCAGTTGGAAAGACGCGAAGAAGAATCGCGTACAAGTGTTGAATGTTTAATTTGATGGTTTTTAGGCCTTGTTCTGTATAGTTTTAAGGCTTAAACAACCATCTATAGGTTGCAAATGATCACATTTAACTTAATTATCATTCAATTGTATTTAGAACTACGATTTCATTTGCATGCATCAAATTGGTGTTTTGGAGCCATTTTAGGTGACAAATGGAACATTTGAGGTCAATGACGCTAAATGGATAGTGAAGGTTACATTTAAGTCACGTATTCATTGCCTATTTATAGTTCATTGTATCATTCACGTAATTACATATCAATTGTACCAGTTATACCACTTTTATAATTCAAGTAATCGCATAACAGTTGTATCAGTTATCTAATTTTTCAGTTATATCCCTTCTTGCAGTAGCACAAGTTGTACCACTTATACTCCTAATCTCAGTAATACAAGTTGTACCAGTTTACTCATTGTTTCAGTCAAGGTTCAAAAATTTGCTAGGCGCTCGTTAAATGGCTAGGTTTAGCGAAAAAATTGGGGATTAATTGGAGTCTAATTTTAGGGATTTTATCTATTTTTTTTATATATAATGGAAATTGTAAAATAAAACTTAAAAGGTTGGTTTGATGTAGTAATTTGAGCTAATTGCTTCATTTTGACTATTCTTTCTATTGTTTTTTGTTTTTTAATGAAAGGTAAAATATTCCCTTTATTATCATCTTCTAAAGACACGTTATAGACACGTTATGTAACCCTAAAAAAACTAGCGATGACAATTTTCTTCATCATTTCCATTTTTTTCAGTTATTTTTCTTTCAACTAGCAACCAAAATTCATATAACTAAAAAAAATATATTCTATTTTTTGACAAAAACGAACATAAAAATGAGAGTTTTCAAAATTCATAAATTTTAAACCAATTTTAACGAAATCAGAATGGCTTTTTGTAACTGAACGCCTACTCGCCGACTAGGCAGCCATAGAGGCTACATTTTCTAACACTAGTCTCATTGATACTAGTAATACCACTAATCTTAGTAATACTAGATATATTAGTTGTCTTATATTTGCAACTTCGATGAATCCGGTAAAAAAAACACTAACTTACCTACGATTTAACAACTAAAATCCATTACAAACTATTGAGTTGCCATAATCGATCCAGAATAACATAATAATAGTACAAGAACCCACTTAGATTTTGAAGGTTCAACTTCAATGGTGAATGAGTAGTTGAGTATAAGTTTGACCACTTGATTTAGATTGGTCAAATTTTTAATCTTTTTTAGTAAATTAATTAAAAAAAATTTTTTTAAAAAAATCAAATTTAGGTAAGAAAATATTTTTAGTTAAGGGAAAAATGTGGTAAAGACTATTCATTAAAAGAATGAGAGTATGTAGATTATTTAAGAGTAGGAAAGACTAAATTTAAAGAGAAAAAGTTCACCCAGTCAAACGACCATAAAAATCCATTATGTAGACTATTCCCAAGCATTTGATGAGGTACATATTGGTTTTTGTTTTGTATATCCATTATTTAGAGTCTAAATTTTAGACTATTCTCAAACTAAAGAATTTCCCACAATACTTTATTTCGTAAATATTGTGTCTATTTTTTTATTTAAGGGTGGATTACTTATTTAGTATGAAAAAATATTATAACTATTAGACTAGTACTAATTTTTAGGCCTTTAAAATGGGTATTTTCGTGACTAAAAAATCTCAATAACCATTTGGTAGAAAAAACTATTTATAGAAGTGCCAATACTTTTTTTTTGTCCACATCAACTAAAAAAAATAAATATTTACGAAATGCCACATTCTCATCGAAATAAATCCGCATATTATTTTTAAGAAATCCGCAAATATGTGTTGAAGAGTTTTTTTTTATGGATTTGTTTATGCAGATTTAAATTTACAATGCTTTGTTGCAGATTTTTAGAAAATCCACAACAAATGCTTAGAAAATTACTAAAGTAGTACGTAGTGTCGCATATTTTTTTCTTTTATAACAGATTTATTTTTTTTGCGGATTTTATTTTGCAGATTTCTTTAGTTTGCAGATTTGATTTGAAGATTTGTTTTTTAGTGTCGCAATTTTTTTTTTAATTTGCGGTTTTACCTGGATTTGTGGATATAATTTACAGATTTAACATGTAGTGTTGTAGATTTGTTGTCTTTGTTGCAGATTTATTTTAATCCGCAACACTACAATAGTTGCTAAAAAAATTACTAAACTAGTATTGTAATGTAACAAATTTATATGATTTGTAACAGATTTTTTAAAAATTTTACGGATCTTTTGACATGTGATGACGTGGCAACAAAAATTTTTTTTTGCGGAAACTATTTTTTTAGGAAAGTATCCATAAATTAAACATTTTTTTTATTTAAGTAAATAAAATATTTAATAAGAAATAAAACTAAAAAAAACTCATATAAAAGTAATAAAAATATACTTAGTTGAACTTTTTAAAAAATTTCATTTTTTTTTTTGATTTCTGATTTCTGATTTTTAATTTCTAATTTTTAAGTTTTATTTTTAGTTTTCAATTTTTAAATTTTTAAAATTTTTAGCTTTTTAATTTTTAATTTTTAATTTCTTATTATTATTATTATTATTATTTTTTCAATTTTTCTATTTTTTTATTTTTAGTTTTTTTATTTTTTCGTATTTTTAAAAAAATTTTATTCTCGATTCTTTTTTTTATTTTTCTTTTTTTATTTATTATTTTAATCTTTTTAAATTATTTATTTTGAAATTTTTGAATTTTGAATTATAAGTTTAATGAAAAAAGATTAATTAATAATTTAATCATAATGTTAATTGAATATTTTTACACACTTTGAATAGTAATTTAGTAAATTTTTAGTGAATGATACTAAACTAGTAATTTTATTAAAGATTAATATTAATTAGAATAAATTTTATTTTATTTAATCGAAAACTATTATCCTCACGATTGAATATAGATGTAATATGTGGTTTGGTATCTGCATAAATACATAATTATTGTACATATCAATAGTTTCCTAAAGAAAATACTGCGTAAATATATAAGGTAATTATGTATTATACATGATCATTACGAAATACGATAAGAATACAGATATGTCAACAATCTAAAAAAACATTGCACCTTCGAAAGCAATCTAATTAATTGTTGACAATAAAAAACAATCCAAATACATGAATCTTACCATGACTTGAAGATTAGTACTAATTTTTTTTTATTATATATTTCTTGTTTATCACAAAAATCATCTCACATTTAATTAGTAATTACAAGTAAAAGATCGTCTTTCTCCTTTCCCGGAAAATCCTCATTTTGACTTGCTCAATTTTTGCTCTCTCTAGACCAAAACCAACCCTAACCCTTATCACCATTTTCTCTGTTCGACCTCCAATTTCTGATTTCCCGGCGAAATGTCTCATCTTGATGATCTTCCTTCCACTCCCGGAAAGTATAAGACCGATAAAGTTCCACCGTATGGGATTCTTCACCATCACCGTTACCTCCGCCTCTCGAAACTCACGCTTTGGGCTTCGCTCTTCCTCGCCCTGTTTCTCTTCTACCTCGTATTATCTCCTCCGCCGTCTCCTTCTCGCCGAAATCTCAACGATTCCTCCGCTTCCGCCCCCAAATACGGCGGTTCTCACTGGGAGAAACAAGTCCGGAAATCGGCACATGCGAGGTCTCGTAGCGGTTTAACCGTTCTAGTCACCGGAGCAGCCGGATTCGTGGGGACTCATGTGTCGATCGCGCTACGGAGACGTGGCGATGGAGTTCTAGGTCTCGACAATTTCAATCGATACTACGATCCGAAGCTAAAACGCGCGAGGCAAGGGCTTTTAGAGCGATCAGGAGTCTTCGTCGTCGAAGGAGACATAAACGACGCCGTATTGCTCAAAAAGCTCTTCGATGTCGTCCTCTTCACACACGTGATGCATCTCGCTGCTCAAGCCGGCGTGCGTTACGCTATGCAAAACCCAGGATCGTATGTTAACAGCAATATCGCAGGGTTCGTGAATCTCTTAGAAGTCTCGAAATCAGCAACTCCACAACCTGCGATCGTCTGGGCATCGTCTAGCTCCGTTTATGGCCTCAATTCAAAAGTTCCCTTCTCTGAGAGAGACCGTACGGATCATCCGGCGAGCTTATACGCAGCGACGAAAAAAGCAGGTGAAGGAATCGCACATACTTATAACCATATCTACGGTTTGTCGCTTACGGGTCTGCGATTTTTCACTGTCTATGGACCTTGGGGTAGACCAGACATGGCGTATTTCTTCTTCACTAAAGATATTCTCAAAGGCAAAACCATTACAGTATTTGAATCTCCTGATAAAGGTAGTGTTGCTAGGGATTTCACTTACATTGACGATATCGTAAAAGGTTGTTTAGGTGCATTAGATACTGCTGGAAAAAGTACTGGTAGTGGTGGGAAGAAGAAAGCTCCTGCTATGTTTAGAATCTATAATTTGGGGAATACTTCACCTGTTCCTGTAACCAAGCTTGTGACTATACTAGAGAAGCTTTTGAAGATGAAAGCTAAGAAAAAAATCATGCCTTTACCAAGGAACGGAGATGTCGAGTTCACTCACGCCAACATTACCTTAGCGCAAACAGAGCTCGGTTATAAACCCACGACTGATCTTGAAACAGGGTTGAAGAAGTTTGTGAAATGGTACATGGGTTTTTACACAGGCTCGAAAAAGAAGAGTTCTTGGTGACCTCTCTTTCTCTGTTTCTCCACTTAAACTCAGCTTCAACTTGAACCCTAGAACGTGCGCCACGAGGATAAATGGCTCCCCTGTTAATGGACGAACACTTTTGGTTATTTCAACACAAGGCTATTTACATATCTGCATTGTTTCTGTGTTGCTAGATTTTGCTTCATTTATTTGTTACTAGATTTTGAGCTATGTACAGGCTTCATAAGTTAGGTGTTTCAATCTTGGATACTCATTTGTCTTTTCGATCATGTCGGAAGAATAAATTAGTTTGGGACTTTGATGCATATTACTCTTCTTTTCCTTGTTTGTATTGTGAATCCAAACCTATCATTATAATAATGTATATTGTTCTTTGTTCCTGCCTAAATTTTACATAGCTCTAAACACTTGATAAACCATAATATGGCTTGTAAAGACAAACCAAATCAGTTCATAATTTCATAGAATAAGATGCGATGAGTGTTATTGACAAGGTTTTGAAGATTCAACACCATCTCCATTGTCTATATCCCACCAGTTTCCACCATCTCCAATCTCCACTGATTCCACCTCATTTCCATTCTCAATCTCATCATCATCAAACTCGTAATCCCAAAAGCTGCACGGAGCTTTCTCTTTCTCTAATGCAGGATCATAAGTCCACTCCAACTTCTTCAACACATCTCTATCTTTCCACTTCCCAACTACTTTCTCCACTTCCTTCTTCGCCTTCCCCATTACCACTTCCTTCCATGAATACGCAACATCAGCTACTCTCTTCAACGCACCTTCGTTCAAATCCCCAATCACCACTGTCCTCAAACACCTCTCCTTAGCTTCCCACAAAATCTCTGCAAAACCAGAATCATCAGACACAAGAACCACACATTCCACTTCTCTCTTATCCATCACTTCCACCATATGTTCTTTTAACGCTCTATCTGCAGCTTCTGGCTTATCACTCACCAGATTCACCAAAAACCCAGCTCGTTTCAGCTCTTCCGCTAACCCGTAACCTTCCTTCGGTGTCATAATGTTCCTCGCCGCTCGTTTGTACTTCTCTATCTTCATCGAGTACTTTGCCACAAGTCTCACCCTTTGGTGTCCTTTCGCTGATTCGATCTGTCTCACACGTTTCTGATTCTCCGTCTCGTGAATCTGCCGGAAATGAGTGATGAGTTTCTCGTTTGTGTAGAATCTCCGGTCGCAAACGCCGCAGAAGTAGGGTTGCGGCGGTTGAACTAACCCTTTATTCTCCAATTGATTCAGCAATTTCCTCTCTTTCCTCTGTTCTCGAACCACTACGGGAACGTAACTGAATGCGTGACGGTTCGCATACGCCACCATTAGCTTTACGTATCCGAATGACGCTGCGGCGGTTCGGAGCTTAACGGCCGCATCGTACGGCGGAAAAGAGGCGGGTGGTTTGTTGTCTAGATCCCAGAAGACCCCCACTCGGATTCTGGGTTTAGGGTTTAACGAGCTAAAACCCT
Source organism: Euclidium syriacum (assembly GCA_900116095.1). Taxonomy (NCBI): domain Eukaryota; kingdom Viridiplantae; phylum Streptophyta; class Magnoliopsida; order Brassicales; family Brassicaceae; genus Euclidium; species Euclidium syriacum. The sequence continues at coordinate 223,794 of FPAK01000018.1, forward strand.
TGATCGAAATGAGAGCTGTGTTAAGGGTCTTTGGTCTCCAGATTCTCTGGACGGATCTCGATAACATCGCCTCAAATTTCAAATCGCCGGCGATGAAAAGATGGAAGCTTGAAAACCCCGGGTTGCATACCAAACCCGTACCCGAAAATAATCCGATTCGTCCAATTCGGTTTTAGACTAAAGTTCGGCGATTCACAAGTGTTTTTAGTTCTTACTCTAATAAAGCTAAAGACGAAAGAAATAATAACCCTGAATTTTGTAAATTTCACAATTTCATCCTTGAGTTTTTAGTAGGGAACAGAAATACTCACCTCTATTGGTAGAACTAGAACATAGAGGTAATTTTCTACTGAACTATAAAATTTCTGCTAATTAGCTTATCGCAAAACTAAAAGACACGCATATGTACAAGAATAAAAAGCTTGAGACCAAAAATAAATAAATATACAAGAATAAAAATTAAGGAGGAGCAAAAATGTGAAAATATTAGAAAGTTCAATCCCAAACCCAACGAAAGTTTTAATAACTTGAAAGATACAGAGAACTCTTGCTTTATCTGTTAAATTACACAAAATCAAGAGACGCAAAAATGTCAAGAAACCCAAAAACAAAGATTTTTAACAACAAAAGAGATAAATAATATTAAAGAACACTAAACCGATTGTCTGGAGATGAGACCACCCTGAACCAAAACCAATGTACAGTAATAACACACCATGAAAAGCACATACGACTGATAAATTTCACCAGCGAGTTGCATCGCTACGACGAAGTCCATTGATAAACTCTGCAACTGTTCTGTGGGTAAAGGCGGATCATTGGAGGAGCTTCCAGAACTTTCTGGAAACGTCGGTGATTGATCAGAAGACGAGTTTGGAGGCATATTGTTGTTACGGTCTTCCTTCTCGTCATCAGTCTTCTTCTTGCTCTGGCTGCTACTGTCTGTACCACCTGCACCGTCTTTTGAATTGGTTTTAACCACTTCGGGCCGTGGTTCTACTCCTACCCTCCTTAAGTGCAGCTACACACGTAGAGTCAAGTTTATCGTCTGTAATACGATGCAACAACTAAAACGCTGAGTATATATATACCTGTAGATGTAAATTAACTTCGTCAGGCCGTGAAAGGAATGGAAAATCTCCTCCAGTCTTTAAATAGGCTCTCCTCGCTTCTGGATACCTCTCTGTAAGCTCATCTTTAAGAAGTTGCGGAATTGCGCAGTAATCATTCGTCTGATTTAGAAGACAAATCAGCATTGTTAGATTCTATCCCCAAAAAAAGACAAGACTCAATGACAGAGTCAAAAACGTACATCCATTATAGTGATGAAGGAATCAGAGAGTAGTAGAGATCCCACAGAAGCAGTATCCACTGTTAAAGTTAACCGGGAAGCCAGATCATCTTTTGACAATGTCTCAACCTATAAACCAGAGTAAACCAAAGGAATTGGGAATGGTAAGTTCATCTGAAAAAAAAAAAATTTCACATGTTATTTATATCCGTTCAAGAAAATATCGACCTGAGAAACAGCAAAGTCGACAGAGTCAGCGATGAAGGGTTCGTGAGGTCCATCACGTATTCCTGTTAAGACATATCGTTTCAGCAAAAAAGATGGAGTCCAACTAACACTGCACAGTGCAGCCAGAAAAAACGTAGAGAGTTAGTACAAATCCTTAATCACAAACAAGTGTTTTTTGTTAATTATAGAAGAGAGACATACAAGGGAGCCCAAGGCATTGCAGCAGCAAAAGTACGAGTATCCAAATATGTATTCGATAGAACCAATGATTTAACTCGTCTTGGACGGTGATGAGCAAAGAGTTGAGCTAAGAAGCCTCCAAGGGAAGTGCCATAGAGATGCACCTGTTAACAATGAATCAAGTATAATCACATTCAAATGTTATCTTTACGGACCAGTTAAAACTTGTAGAGATTTCTTACATGGTGAACATCAATGGTGTCCAAGAACTTCTCAAAAGCTTGAATCCACTCATGATAACTCCAAACCCGCGGAATGTCAACTGAAATAACCCGATAACCCTGGAAACAACATTTGAGAAAACAAGTTCAAAACTTTACAAAGAGACGGCAACATTAAACAACTTAGTTACCATAGCCTAACGAGTGTTTGAAACTACATGTTATGTAATAAGAGAACTAAGACTATTTGCAGATAAAAGTTAAAAAGACTATGTATTTGAAGTACCTTCATAGAGAGTGACATGATCTGTTTATAGTAAACATCTGCAGTTCCTGCAATAGCAGGAATACAAATGAGCGGAGGAACAGTCTTTGGCCCATAGTCATAGTATCGCCATTGTTTTGTCCCTATCTGCGGTTAAGATGCACAAAAGGTGAGATATAAGATTGTTTAAGCAAATCACATAGAATAAGAATCTCAAAATTTCTCTTACTTTACACGACGAGAATGATTAGTAAATGATGCAACCATAAACCAAAGAAATACACTAGCAGGCTATACTCATTGATAATATGAAAGGAAACTCCAGAGTCAAATGCATTCATAAACCTAAGATAAAACATGACTTTCACCCAAATCACGGGAAATTTCGCTGCATAAGCCCATCTATGATGAAGATGGAACAATTAAAACTACTCACATAGAGATAATTCTCCTAAAGTTCGCGTGAAACGATTAAAACCCATATGAGATAATCGAAGACGAACATGTTCTATGTTTCAAACTCCAGAGCTCGGTGTTAACCTAATTTAATAGCGGAAGTGAATGCAGAATCGAAATTTCATAGAAAGTCAAAGAGAGAAGAAGAAGAAGAACTTACGGGAATCTTGTGAAGAGGAACCTGAGATTTGAAGTAGACGTAATCCCCGGGTGCCGAGGAAACGCCTTTCATGGCCGATCGGAGATTTTCCACATTCGATACACGGATCAATCAAGTGAAATCTATTATTGATAAAATGTATTTAATTTTTTTTTTTTTCGCTCTTCGCTCTATCAAGGAAAAACACTAAATGCGAAATTTTTGTTTCTTTTCTCTTAATTTTATGAATTTGACAGAAATACTTGACGGCGAGATAACAGAGTTTCCGATTTCTAGTTATCAACCGCCTGTCAACGCTCACGCCGTGACTGTAGCAGTCATTATTATTAATGGTCATCATGACTCATCAACATCTTTCACATGTTTGATACCACATCAGTTATTCCTAGGATATTTCACAACAAAAGTATTCAAATTTTGTTTGATTGATCCATATGGTTAGAGCTTAAAGAATATCAATCTAATCCATATAATCATTGCAGCTTAAATATTAAAGGATAACTCGATCTATTTTATCTCATTTTGTCATCATGTGTCACATTATAGGAGAAAATCGAATTATAAAGGGTTTCAATAAAATCTTCGGAACATGGTATCCATTTATAATTAAGAACAGAAAACTCTATTCTAACACCATAAAAGATACTGTAAGATTACTATCCCATTTTAAGGGATGAGTACAAAATCCCGCGTTTTTTTAAATTAGAATATCACCAGAATTTAGGGTACCTTACAAATTCCCGCGTTTTTTTAAAACTAGAATATCACCAGAATTCAGGGTACTTTACAAGTTCCCGCATTTTTTTTAAGTTAGAATATCACCAGGATTTAGGGTACCCTATAGATTTTTACCTTACTTTAACATGTTTATTAATGGTCATCATAACTCTAACATCTTTCACATGTTTGATACGAAATCGGTTATCTTTTGGATATTTCTATACAAAAAATTTTAAATTTCGTTTGACTTTTACTTTTTTTTTATCAATATAAAATTTTTTTAAAAAGAACTTCTTTACACCATTATTTTCAAAAAAAAATTGAAAGAAATAAAAAAACAAATCAAATAAACTTTTTCCTATCTTGAACTTAGCCAAAATTCTATATAGGATTCAAATCTCCTATCGCCCATCATACGAATAAACGATATTCGATCCTGAGCGTTTTTCTCCAATACTCTATCGAGGTTAGCTGGTGGTTTGGGTTGCTGTCCATGCATAGTCTATTCCGCTCCATCCATGTTGAGTGGACAGGCATCTGAAATTTATAACGGACCAAGAATAAAGTTCTATTGTCCAAGTCTTTTTTCGTGAGTAGCTCAACAATCTCATATTAGTTAGTCAAAAATTTACCCCCCAATAACTTCTTTTCTTAAGCTATCCCATATTTCACCAACATAGGAACATTGGAAAATAGGTGATTGCGACTTTTTTCTTCATTCTTATATAGAACGCATAGCAGTTTACGCCAACATTTCATCGTCGCATAGGATCTCCCACTGAAAGTCTATGGAACATAGCTAACAAGCAAGAAAAGAGACCCTTATGACCACTATCGCTGAGGGGACGCTACTCGCGTGGCAAGCAAAACATCCTTTGACTGAAAATGAGATTTATAAACACCCCCCATTTCGATCTCCAAAGAGCACAATCCCTAGCTGACATCAGTCCTCTGTTTCTTAACTCCTCAATTTCGTTCTCAATATCTGTTAAATACCCCCGTCTATGCATCCTTCTTCGGTGTAGTTGAATAACAGATTCTAGACTAGTATCAAAGCCCAATCTCGGTATCAATAACACCTCGGTGACCAGTGATCTTAATGAGCTTGCCTAGAGGTGACCAACAATCATACCAAAACGAAGTAGCTCTCTCGTCTCTTACTTCGAATTTTACAAAACTTTCAGCTATGTCATTATAATTAAGAAACTTTTTCCACATCCATGATCCCAAAGAACTATTCTCATCTATCGATCCAAATGATCATTTGCGAATTAAATACTTCCTTATCCATTGTATCGAAAAAGAGTCCGCAGATACGATATACCATATAAGTTTCAAACAAGTAACTTTTTTTACCTCCTTCAAAGAATGAAGGCCTAGTCCTCCTTCTTCCTTAGGCTTACAAACGTCGGCCCATGCTACTTTTGCTTTCCGTGGATTCAAATCAGGTCCGGACCACAAGAAAGCCGAACAAATTCGGTCTATCTCCTTTATACATTCACTTGGTAATCTAGACGCATTCATCCATAAATTGTTGAGGCTATGAATGACTAACCCAATGACTTATAAACGGCCTGCAAAAGAGAGGTATCTTGCTTTCCAACTAGAAATACGAGATTTAATCTTCTCAATTAGAGAAGAATAATCATGCACATTCATCTTTTGTCCATCATCTTTGTTTAATTTACTTAATTGATCCATTTAGTTAGTTAGGACTTAAGAATATCAATCTAATCTATAACTTGGTGATAAGTCTGCATCCACCATAAGATCTTTGTTATGAATAATTTTGATCATTTTTATTATATAAAAACATGATATAACAGTTGAACTTCAAACCAAACTAAATAAAATAAAAAAAACAATAAAGAAAAGGGAGGATTACTTATGTAGTATGAAAAAGTTTTAAAATTACTAGACTAGTATTAATTTTTTACCCTTAAAATGAGTTTTTTCGTACCCACAATACCCTTAAAACATTTGACAGGAAAAAACATATTTACGAAAATGCCACATTCCCAGCAAACAAATCCGCAGATTATTTTTAAAAAATCCGCAAACATGTGTCGAAGATTTATTTTTTTTGCGGATTTGTTTTGCAGATTTAAATGTTTACGGATTTTTTTTTACAGATTTTATTGTACTTGTTGTAGATTTATTGCTTTGTTGCGGATTTCCAAAAATCCGCAACAAAGGAAAACTTCCTTAAAAAATTACTAAACTAGTACAGTAAAATCCGTAGTGTAACAGATTTGTTTATAGTGTAACAGATTTAATTTTCTGCAGATTTTTTTTGCGGATATAATTTTTTTTGCAGATTTAATTTGAAGATTTGTTCTTTTTTGTCGAAGATTTTTACGCAGTTTTACAGTTTTTTCATAATTTGCGGATTTATTTTGCAGAGTTAAATTGTAGTGTCGAAGATTTAGTGTATTTGGTGCAGATTTATTTAACTCTGCAACACTAGCTAACATGCTCAAAAAATTACTAAAAGAGTATTGTAATGTAACAAATTTATTTCCTTTGTTACAGATTTATTTAAATTTTATGGATTTTTGAGATATGATGAGGTGGCAAGGGACTAATGGTTTTTTTTTTTTTTTTGCATATTTGTTATTAACTATCCAAAAAAAAATTGTACTTTTTTTATAAAAAAAAACAAGAATTTTATTTTGAAAATGTTTTTTTAAATTTTTCTAAAAACTGGACGAATTTTTTTTAAAAAAAATTAAAAAATTAGGATTTTGAATGTCACTTTTAAAAAGAAAATTTAAAATTTAATTTCAATGTCACTTTTTAATCACAATAAAAAAAATTGTAACTTTTAAATTTTAAAAAAATTTCCGGTCCTATTATTAAAATTTTAGAAAAAATAAAACTCAAAATAAAATTATAGTTTTTAGAAAAAAAAATAAGTACAAATAATTTTCAAATTTTTTTTTTAAAAAACCAAGATATTATTTTGATTTTCAAATACGTAATAAAATTAATGTTTTAAAAAAAAAAAATTTTGACTATTTTTTTAATTAATTCACTAAATATTGTTAACTTTTTACTAACTTAGTATAAGGGTATTTTAGTATTTTAGAACCTCCTTAATACTAATTTTGTAAAAGGATACTAACTTAATAAATACACTAAAGATTCATACTACTGGGAGTAAATTCCACTAAAGAAAAAGATAAGTAAGAAATAATAAAGTAGGCAAAACATATGAATCTCGTAGCTAGCATCAAGATTAACCACACTAATCATCTCCAATAATTACACCAAAACTAATTTTCATATTTTGAAGATTTCTTCTAGAGAAGTATCCATAAATATTTGCGTACAACCATCCACTCAAATATATAATGTAATCGAAACTTTCCTGCAATTGCAACAAAAAAATTATAAACTTAAACATTGGTATGAACAAAAGGTTTTAAAACAAACATCTCGTATTCTCAAGTTGGAAAGTAAACAAACCAATAACTCGACGAATAAGATCTGCCGAATCAATGAACAAAGAAAACATTGTCATTTAGTTATAAAATATAGGATCAATGGCATTCGCTTCAGGAACTTGTTCATTATTTCTCGCAGTAGATTCCATGGATGAGAGCTCATAGAAGAATTGGAGAATTGACAGAGACTACTGGACTTATGATGCAGCAACATCGTGAGCTACTATTTCCATTTTTTTAGAGCTTTCATATTTCCTTTTCTTGGCTTTCACGTTTTTATCTTTTTGCTAATTTTCCTCTTCTTTGTTAGAGGTTCTAGCTTCATGCTTTGATTTGAATAAGTTCATCAATCCAACAAATCGGTCCTAAGCGAATTCCTTCGTATCTCTTAGTTCTTAAGAGAATCCCTAATTCTCTCGATTGAGCTACAAAACCTATTCTTACGCTACGCCAATTTACAAATCGACCAACTGCTTAGGTCTCATAGAGCCGTAGGTAACGATCATAGTGGATTCCGAGATGAGTGTCATTGTGTCAACATCAACTAAACTAATATGGTTCTCCCGTCAACCATGTTTCGATAACATGAACGAAACAAAAATGACAGCTAGGAGAAATGCAAATTGAACAGATTCGAAACAGTTTTTTGGTAATTTGTTGTGATTTAGGAAGCTGTTTATGTGGTCATAATATAGTTATGATTAGTGTCATAACAGATTTTGGGATGCTCGGCGACTGTATTTTTTATCTTTGTGTAAACATTATCTAAGCATATATGCACTTAACTTCATAGTTGATCTTTATGTTTATTGCCTCTCTTTTGTTTTGTTTTTTCTGGGTTTTGGATCAATTTTGAAGAGAAGAATAAAACACTGTCGTTTTTTCTGTTTAATGAAACGACACGTTTTGCTCTCTGTTACCAAGTTAACCCCGTTAGAGGCTGCTGGGATTTAATTTGCTGAACTTAATAAGTTGGGTTTTAATTGCATCACATTTTTCTTTGGGTTTTTTTAGGTGAAAGCCCAATTCCTAAGGTTTTATTTTGCAATTTCTCCACAAAGACACTGCGAGGAGGCGAAGATGAGAGGGGAGGCATGCAATTTCTGCGAATTCTCCAGCAGCAGGTAACATTTGCCGGACAAGAAATCTATTCTCTATGGTTTTTTCGTTGAATTAGGTCATATGGAAAATCACAAAATCGGTTTCTGAACTAGCGCTTTGTTGGATCTCCTAATTGGAATTGGCGCTTATGATTAGATTAGGATTGAAACAGAGAATGCTTTGATCATTTATCCAATCATTAACCTCTTTCCAGATACGGATGTGACTCTGAACAGGATCAGGAGCATGACAATGAAGCAGTGGTATGTATATCACTTCCTTGTGTCCTCAACAATTTTATCAATTAATTTATATACTTCTCTTCTTGCAGCTGCGGGAAGATGTCCAGAAATTACGATCCCAGCTCATGTATGCCTTGTTCTACTTTCTTGTTCTTCAGATTCATTCAGGTTCATATGACTTTTGACTTTTCTTCATACTCTCAGGAAAATGACTGGTAGAGACGACGATGTGAGCTTCACTGAGCTGCAAGCACTTGAAAGTCGTCTCTTGGATTCCAGGCGCATTGTCTTGGACCAAAAGGTGAGTGAAATTACTTCCTTCTCCTATCATTGAATTCTCAAACATTTTTGTTTTACTATTGCAGCACAAGAAAGAGAGAGAAGAGAAACAGGTAAAGTTTTTAACTCTTAAATTTAGCTTGTGTCTTATTCAGTCATTGTTGAATTGGCTTCTTTTATCTTCTTCTTCTTAATAGATCCCATGTTGTTCATGAAGCTTTCTTACATATTTTCCTACTTTTTTCTTACGATTTTGCAGAAGAAGAAGGCAGAGGATGTTGATGATGGTACCAATAGAGAGGTTTCGGTTCCCAGCACGAGCAGGTAAATGAACTTTTTTTGTCCAGAGGGTTTTGCTTTTGTTGAATTAGTGCTTGTGTAAACCAGATATATGGAACCAAAATCAATATATTTTGATCTTTGTTGTTTTCTTCGACACTAGGACTTGAATCCTTTATTTCTATCACTTTTTGTTGTACCTGTCTTGGATCTTGCTTAACCAATTGTGTAAATCTAAGACTTGACTTTTTCAAATAGACATGAGAAACAAGATAATGAAGCATCAATGGTCACTTCTGGTCCTCCTAGATAATGGAGCATTAATGGTGCGTGTATTCACTTCTGGTCCTCTCTATTGTTTATTTTAAATGCTCATGATCTTCTTGCAGTCGAAATTGGAGAGAAGGTCGAGACACGAAAGTCTGAATCCTTGCAGAGAAAGTTCGAGAGATTGTGGCGCTTTTCAACGAGTAAGAATAACGCTCCCTCTTGTTGCTCTGCAAAAGTCTAAATGTTTTTTATTTTCATTTTGGGGTTGGTCTTGTTCGCAGGAGAATGAATGGTAGAGAGATCGAGAGTATGACTTCCGACGACTTGCTCTTGCTTGATTATCAGATAACAAATGCTATTCGTTGTTTGATGGACCAAATGATGAGACCACGACTGGAACAACGTGCAAGGGAGGGACTACTTTAAAGATCTATCAATGTTAACCTTAGATTCACTTTTCTGGATTTACGGTCTAAGGAAAAACTAACTGTTTCTTGATAACTTGTAGTCTCCTATAAGAGAAGATATGATCCTTTTGTGACGGATAATCTCCAAACTGCGTAAGCAACAAAGATTATTGCACTACCATAGATGTTTTTGGACATATCAATTGCAAAATATAACGCACACGCATTGAGTCCACAGTTCTATACAATTCGAAAGTGTGAGAATGAATGTTATTATAACAAGAAAAGATGTGTATCCATTTTATTTCCCCTTGGTTCATAAGTTTTTCCAACACATATATTGTTACCACAAGGTTTTAAAGAGAGCTTGGAGGCCTTCATCATCTGCTCATGTTTCTTTGAACAATGAAACAATCCACAAGGATGGAGTTGAACGTTTGCTTGAAGGAAATTTTGGTAACATTATGAGAGAAAAGCTTGATTCTTGTCGTTCTGGATGATGTGTGCGATTCTCTAGTTGCTGAGTCCTTCTTTAGAAGGCTTGATTGGTTTGGTCCAGGAAGTCTGATTATTATAAAAAAAAGCTAGAATAAAACATACAATGATGAATCGGAGAACGTAATAATGAAGTAAAAGCTATAAAAGAAAATCAAAATGATGAATGAAGCTCAATCAAGTCATAATCATTGCATTTGCATAATCCATTAAGCATACAATGCCAGTGATGAAAAAACAGAACCAATCCTAGCAATAAGGACTAAACTACCTACAACCATTCAGGATCTAAACGGATTAACGTAGTTTTGGCAGAAACATAGGACTCTCTACATGATCCAAAAAGACTCTCGTCACCTCCAGTTCCTTCAAGCACAACTTTTCTGGCGTTGTACGTCTTAGGATCGTAACATATAATATAGAACGGTACACTAGAACAACGTACTGAAAACACAAGCTCTCCGTTACTAAGTACACCCCTAAACAAGAATGCGTAACCCCCAAATACATCTCTCCAATAAGGAACCGAGACATAAACTTTAGACCATTCTTGTTTGTTGGCATCTTCTAGTATCCGTAAGTCGAGTGTACCAAGAAATAACCCACTCGTTAAACCTATCTTTCCGTTGTAATTCACCAAATCAGAATAGTCTAGAAGTCGAACATCCTCCGGTAACTTAATGACATCAAACTCTTCGGATATAAGATCAAAGCTTATTAGACATCCATCCATGTTGATCCAAGCATAATAATACACAACCCCATTCTTGCATAGCACATTAGCTCGACAAGGAGGAAGATGAGGATGCTTACATTCGATCATTCTCCAAGCTGAGTTTTGAGCTCCTCCTAAAGTGAAAACTTGATACTCATCCGCCACAACTTTTGATCCGCGTATTTTACGAACACCTTTCACCGTCATGCATAAGACTTTGTATACATCATTAACAGGTTCATACCCCAGAAAGCTTACGAGCCCACATCTCTTAGTTTTGAGTCTAGGTAGAGTTACGAATTGACCTGTGCTAGGATTGCTAATCACCACTCTAGTAGAATTTTCACAGCAGATTAAGCCTCGAACGGGTGGAGAAAACTTGAACCAAAGCTCCGAACTCTTAGTGATGTGATAATCGGAAAACGCTTCCTCCTGAGAGCAGGAGTGGAAGAACTGATACCAGAATTCGAGGCGACGGTGGACTATGTAAAGAAGACGCGGCCTATTTGAAGATCGAGCGAGAAACAGTTCGGTGAAATCTTTGCTGCGTATTGTCGATGACCAGAATTTAGAAATGGAGATAAGCTTTGCGACGGATTTTGCTGGCAATTTCGAGAGAACCTCTGTTTTCAGATCTAAAGGAATAAGAGATAATAAGTCGTTTACATCATCACCTTCATCTTGTTGCTTAGACCTCGGTTTGTTCTCGATTATCTCTTTCTTCCTCCTGACCTTCTTCATGGCATCGATTTTCAATTCCGATTTGGGGATTTGCAGGTAAAACTCCTAATTTTTCATTTCATGGCCACTAGAAGATGACGTAAGGGTAGGATCAAAATTTTAAATAATTCTAACTTTTCAATAAAACATCGATAAATATAGATGATGAAATGGTATTTTTTGGATAAGAAGTTTCTTCAAAAATGAAAGGCTTGGTTTTACATATTTGTATAATCAACCTAGTTCAATGTAAAAAAGAATAAAACTAATAGAATTCTATGATATAAAAAAACTAAAACAGCCGACACACTAACCCTTAACCTTTAGTTGGTCTTTTTAGGTTTTGTATTTGATTCTCGTGTGCGCGGATTCCTTTACCAGTTTGTGGTTTTTTTTAGCTGGTTTTGCGACAGTTTAACTGCAGTTTCAACTATATCTAAATCTTCTAGACTTAGTTCGGATTCTTTAGCCAAGTATGGATTTTAGATGTTGCAGTAACTGATTACTTGAGAAGGGTTTATGATGTCTTATAAAAAAGACTTTCATTATGTTTGGTTTTTTAAACTTAGGTTTTTAGTTAACATTAATATTCAATTCTAACCATTAATATAATACTTGATTTCGTCAAAAAAACTCTGATTTCTTGTGAAGGTCGAAGATAGGGATTTAGTACCCTGAGATACCTCATAATCCATTTAAACTCTCCTTGGATTACTCATAAATCTGCTTACCAACCCAACTCCGTAAGTCAAGTATCTACCATAACATACATTAGTGAATCCACAACACTATATTAGGGAGTGTTTTTCCATTTATGTTGCTTTCATAGGTATTTCTGCTACATTCAAGCTCCTAAGTTTGAACTATGGGAGTTGTCGCAGCTTTCGTCTTACATGTTACATGATTAAGATATGAGCTCTGTGGTGATAGCTTTTGGTCCCAATCTATCTATCTCTTAGGATCTCCATTCCCAAAATTCTCTTTGTTAGATCCAAATCCTTCATTCAAAATCTTCTTGTGGACTCTGCTTAATCTTATTAACAGCCTTAGAATCCCTTGAGGCTATAAGCATCCTTTGTGATAAACACTTGGGTCACAAGTATTTATATGAAATTCCTGGATCACCATAACCTTTTACTCCTCTAATATTCTTTGAGTCACATCCAGAACCGTCTTTTTGCAACCAAAAAACGTCTCTGTTTTTCATTAGCAGCAATGCCACAAGAAGAAACAAAACAGTAAACTGATGCTCAAAACGAACTCAAACCAAGATCACTGATATTCATACCATCACTCGACCAAACCAGTCCTTCATGTTTTGTTCTTTAGACTTACTGTTTACTTTTAGAATTTTACAAGTTACCATTTAGTCATTTACCAAATTCAACTACAGAACACTCAAAAGAACTTGAAACATGACACATCAAGCATCAAAATAAGTAAAAGATAGACTAAAACTCGCTGGAAAGTATTCAACTTTTATTAGTTAAACAGTGGAATACAAACAAAGCTACCAACTTGTTGCCTGCCATTAACATAAAAAGACAGCTTCCCCATCCAGCGAAACCCCATTATCCAAAATTCCTCGCCGGAAAGTATTCAACTTTATTATATAAAACTGCAAAATCTGACAAATAAACAAATTTGTTACCGGAGCTACAACCCCAAGAACACTCACAAGATCATTCCATCCTCAACACTATCAAGTAAAACCACAAAGATAGTGACAATTTTCTTACCTTTAAAAGAAGTTACTTAAGCGGCGGCTGTTTCTGACTGATTCTGTTGGGACCACTGGGCCGGCCACCATGTCGGTCTGATTGCCTCGACTTTCACGTCATCTGAATCCTTAACTGACAATTCAGCTGATGCTTTAAAGGCTTCTTCTACCCTCATTACACCCATTCCTCGACTACCCAAAGCTGTTGAAACTGTCCCCATTTTCTTGCCACTTCCTGATTCAACCACTTCTGCTCCAGCCGCTATTTTCTGCTCTACCTCTGCATGATTAAAGACCACAAGTTGGTTTCTTGATTCAATAAGATGTAAAGAAATTCGATACGGAAGTTCAGGTTTACCTTTGCCGTTTCTATCAATGAAGCGTAAAGGGATTAAGCGTTTACGGATGACACCTCGGTGGTGAGTACGAGCTATAAGCTCTTGACCAACATAGCAGCCTTTGTCAAAGCTTATCGCATTTAGACCAACAAGATTATATTCAAGCGGAATTGCTTCTCCTATAAAAGCCAGAGAAAAACATATTATACATACACAGAGAAGAAGAAGAGAGATCATCAATGAGTTAAGAAGAAAAAGAAAAGATGATACCTTTAGGGATTTCAGCTGATCCTTCAGCAACCCCATGCTCTAATCTCCATAAAAGGTAATTTCTTTCATCAGTTTCTTTATCTGCCTCAACTAAAGGCGCTGCAAAACAAAGTAAAGCCACAAATTCGATTACTTAAGCTCAAGAAATAATTCCTTTATTCGATTAAGAAAAACTCACGGGTTGAATCAGAATGAAAGATGCCTCTATAACCGAGACAATCTAATCTTGGATCTTTATACCATTGCAATCCACACTTATTCCCACTAGCTGTTGATTCACCAGCACGATCAACGCCACTGCCCCAACCAACTGATGAAGCTCCAGAAAGATTATTACCGTAACGTTGCCAACATGAGAATTCCTCTGCAACGTTTTCAATATCCACTTTGGACCTCAACCTATATCTATCAACATTCACAAACAAATGTCAGAAAGCAAAATCAATTAACCCTAATCTCCAAAGGCATTGCTAAGACTGAGATCCAAGGAAAAAAAATTCAGATTTTTGCTGAAAATGTGAGAGAGAAAAAGCTTACTTCTTGAGTGATTCCAGCAATTCGTCGAGGACATTGGCATCAACATCCGCAAACAACTCAACCGATCCACCATGACCCGAATCCGACCCGGGTCCGGAACCAGTCCGATCGAGCTTTTCCTCGGGTTGTGAAGGGCTATACAAGAAAAAATCATATAGAAACCTCCCTTGAGGAGTTAAAAGCGCCGCGTACATAGGCGGCGTCGAAACGGAAGGCATGTTCGGCGTAGGAACCGCCGAGCTTTTCTCACCGGCCGATTCACCGAACCTCCGTACGTCGTTCGTCAACAAACCCTGAAGAAACTTAACCGTATCCGGTCCGCTAAACCGGACAACGGAACGGGATTTAAGTCGAGATGCCATCGCACCGGCATCTTCGAGGTCACTATGTATCTGTCGGCGAAAAATTCCGGTAGATTTTGAGATTGCTCGACGGAAATTGAATCGAAGCATCTTTTGTTAAGGCTTTGTTAGGATTGTTCTTCGTCTCTGTGGTCTAACCACTGCCTTAGAGGTAGCTATGGAACAAGCCACGTGAACGACACGTGGGAGTTAAACTGATCTCTAGTTTTGACACGTGTTCGAAGTACGGAAGTTATGCGGGTTGTCTAAGAAGTGTTCGATGAAATTACTGAACCAGCCACAAGACTTTTTCTCGTTAGAACAAGTTTTTGAGATTCGGTCGTTATTTCCCGCCTATTACGGGTCATGCCACTTCCAATCTCCAATCTCTCTAAAATTTATCAAAAGGATGACTTAGGTTATTTATAGCTCTTTTTAGCTTCTTACATATACAGTACGGACAAAAGGGGACAATGTTGTTAATTACATTCATTAGCTTTAGAATCGTTAAAAAAGAATCTTTGTCAATGTTAGTTTTGCCATGTTCAAATTCATGAATTGACCATCTATTTCTCTTATAATCATCTCAGCCATTATTCCCCTTGAAGATCAAGCATCAGCCTGAATTCTTGGATTAGTTAGTTAGAGGAAACGCCATTTTGGTATTGTTTATAAAAACTCCTAATAAACACATAAAGGTTCAACAGTTTTAGACAAGTGTGTGCGGCATTGGCTACTCAAGCTATGTACTAGAGTTAGAGTTTATATTCTATGATTGCTTGAGATTAAGAAACTCTTCTACGGAACTCACATTTTGGATACCAAAAACTTGTGTTATTTACTCCAATTCGACAGTAGAAGACTCTCCTTTGACCTCGTCGCCGACCTTGATGAATAGTAATGGACAAATCCACGTGAACGATACGTCGAAATTGAACTGATCTCCCATTTTGACACGTGTAGTCGAAGTACAAAAGTTATGCGGTTGTATAAGAAGTGTTCGTAGATATTATTGAATCAGCCACAAGACTTTCTCGTTTAGAATAAGTTTTTGAGATTTTGTCCTTATTTCCCACATATTACGAGTCATACTACTTCCAATCTCCAATCTCCCTAAACTTATAAACAAATTGATAACAAAAAGTGGAGTTTGGTCATTTATAGCTCTTTTTGGATTTTTTTACCTATACAATAAAAGGAGACAATGTTGTTGGTTACATTCATTAGCTTTAGAATCATTAAGGAAGAATCTCTGTCAATGTTTATGTCCCATGTTAGTTTCTGCCATGTCCAAGATCATGAGTTGACCATCTATTTCTCTTGTTATGTTTTAGCAAAAAGAATGAAGAAAAAACAAGGACACAAACGAAAGTATGGTGATCAAGCAGAGAATATGGACGTAAATCAGACTCAAGACTGAAGGCAAATGCGGAACCACAAGCTTATAGCCGTTTTAGGTCTGCGAAAGCAGTTTGTACTCTGTCAAAGAGTAAGCCTTAAGATTCAGTTCATTAAATGCATAATAGAGATATTACCAAAAGCTTACTCTTTGGATGAGGGTGTTAGTTTTGAGGTTTGATCTGTATATAAGTCCATATACGAGTTAAGATGAATGACACATTTAGAGAGCGATACAAGAGCATATACACTAATGTAAGCTTTGTAGTGTTCTTGAGGTAGCAGAGAAGTGAGAAACAAATGAGAGAACTTGTAAGGGTTTCTGGGGTTTTTCTATTCTCTGTAAACATTTTCTATCATCTAGTAGATTTAGGGTTGGATTCCCGGCGAGACGTAGCGTCCACCATGGCTTGAACTCGTAAAATCGTGTGCGCTATTCTATTATGCTCAAAGAATGTATTTTCTCTAGCGAATCTATGTGTTGCGAGGAATGATGCCATCATGAAGTTGTTTGTGGAATCATTTGTAATGAGATAGTATGTTGTAATAGTCGATAAAGTATTTAACATTTAACAAAAGAATAGAAATCACAATAATAACATCTTGTACTAAAAAAAAGAAACCACGATAACAATCCATATTACATAGAACCATACCCAAGTAATATAATCCATACAAGCACAAGAAACACACATTGAACATATAACATATTCCACAACTTCATCAACGTCAAGCACAAGAAATTAAACCATAGATATAAAAAACATAATTCTACCAACGATCATCGTAATGATCATCTTCATGATCGGGTTCAGACTCTTTCATATTGGAGGCTGATATCTTTCGTTTAAGATAATGCAGCTTACATTCATCTGGAAGTGCATACAATATGCCTCGTGAGACCTCGTCTTTTGCAAGGAGTTCTATAGATTCCCAGTAAAGGGGGCTCTTAAGAACCAACCCCTTAACCTCCCCTACTCGCTTAACCACAACGGCCATTTGATCTTCAATAGATGGTTGGGATCGATGACTTTGATTACTTACACCACCAGTCACCAAGCTAGACTTAGATGCCATGTGTGAATCACAAAGTGTGATACAATATCTGCAGATTAAACAAAAATGAAAAAATGTTTGTTTCACGATCACAACAAATTCCAATAGAAAATTATTATGTAAGAGAGATTGAATGCATGTGATTCCAGTAAAGGGGACTATTAAGAATCAAGCCAGATAAGAAAACAGAGAAACCAAACACCCCCATTGAATCATAGATCGAACTAAGGGAGAGAGCAAAAAAACAAACCTGAACTAGTAGATCTCAGAGAAGGAGCAGCGTTGACGAGAACAACAACACAAAGAAGTGAATGATTTTCTTTCGCTCAAGAAAGGAAAAGCAAGAGTCATATAAAAGGGAATTATGGTTTTCCTTTAACCGAGAAAGTAAAAGCAAGAGACCGATACCAATTATTTTATGGGTAATCGGCTAAAAAAAAATTCAAACCTTTTAGGAATTAGGAATTACCAAAAAAAAATCATTAATTTTTTTGACTAACCAAAAAGACACTCAATAATTTTTTAATTTTTTATTTGTTAATTTGTTTAGATAGAACTAAACTAAAGAGAACTAAATGGTCTCACTAAACCATAGAACCAATTAGTAGAATAGAATCGAACCGTTACGTAAAATATCGCTTATGATATTTAAGAGATATTGTCAACCCGAAACATCTATATTAACTCTCGTACTAGCTCATCCAATTAATATCCTATCTCGTTATCTTTTAACCGACCCCACCAACCTTTAGACACTAATAGCAATCTTGATTACTCATTTTCTAAAATCCAGTTTTCGGTTTTATTTACTTGGATCTCAATCTCCTAGTTTTGACTATGACTTCTAGAAATCAAACCAATTAACCAAAACCCTTACTTTTGCATCCGGTTTTCATTGGGTTTTCAAATCTTTCGATAAATTTTCTTAGCTCCCTTAGATTCGATTCCTCAATTGCTACAACGAGTATTGTTTATATTTGGACATTGATTGAGGTGTTTTATAAATTTAAAACTTGAAACACCGACCACATAATTGTTATGTTACGGCATGTTTAATTTCGCAAGTCAACGAAAAGTATGTGAATAAATTGGTAAGTCAAAAATAAATGGTGTTTTTTAGTCAGTAAAAAATTGGTGATTTTTTTGACGATTTCAGAATAGTTGGAATTTTTTTGGATTAAATTAAACGACGTCGTTTCACTTCAAGGCAATAGTAAATGGTAAATAAACATCGTCTTGTTGTTATGTTATGGCGTGTTTAATTTGACAAGTTATATGTAAATAAACTAGAAAGTCAAAAATAAATATGTTTACTTTTTTATTAATTTTAACGATTCCTGAAAAGTTGAGTTTTTTTTCTTTTCAATTTGCCTTTGTTTTATTATTCTTTCTGATCTGACCAATGTTTTTAGACACTAGGTTAATAGTAGAGTCCAAAATCCAAATTCAAAACGGCCCGCTATAACCAATCCGTAAGTGATTAGTGTAGAGAAATTAACACTGAAAGAAATGCCCCATTACAACGTTATATAGAGAAATATTTTTAAAATTTGGGAGAGAGTAGAAAATTTAAGAACTAAAAGATGAGAAAATAACTAGAATAACATCAAATTAAACTTTAAGAAGTTGGATGATAATTCTAGATAGAGATACTCAGAAGAAGTTGAATATTTTTATTGATTTTGGTCCAAATGATCATTAATCTTAAATTAAACTTGATCCAAAATAAAAGACTCTTTTGAATTCGAGTCTTTGATCCTCTGTGTGTATTTGACTTTTCTTCTTGGTTGGAATATGCACACCGTTCGCACACCGACGAAACTAATTAACTAAAATAAAGCGTCTGAATGTTCAGGAAGGAACAGTGGTCGAATTTCAGGAGAAGTCAGATGGATAAAACCACGGCCACGGGTTAGTATTGTTAAAATAAATATTAATGCTGCTTGGCAAAGCAAAACCAATAGATACGGTTGGGCGTTGATGGCGCGAGATGGCTAATTCTGTTTCATGCCCGTGATGTTTTTCTTGCGAATTTCCTTGTTGGAAGTGGAGAGCGTGAGGGATATCCATATTTAGAGAGAGTAATAGTTTAGTGTGGTGTTAGCTTAGTGATGGAAGTTGTGCCCAAACCTCGTCGATGACTTTCTCTGTTTTGGCAGATTTCGAGTACGTGAGAACCTTCTCGACTACGTTAATGGCCTTTTTTCCCTAGAATTTCTCTATTTTAGTGACAACGTTAGACCAAGCTAAAGGCATGACATCGAATTTCTCTGTTTTGGAAGGTTTGCAAGAGAAGTTATCACTAGTGTATTGCACACTAATCATTGAAATCTATCCTTTTCTCTCCACCAATGGTGGTGTAATTGTTACGTTTGGGCTTTGAATGCCAAAACTATGTTCTTTAAAAGCTGAACTTACATTGAAACAAATAGTTACTGATTTATTACGTCAAACAATCTTAGCACATATTAAATTCCACTTGAGGTCTTTTTATAAGCCAATACACATCTCACATCACTACACTCCTTTAGCTTGATCTAACGTTGTCAAGCCTTCCAGAATCAACTCGCTTCTGGCTTCAGGTAACTTCTTCTTAGGCCGCTTCCACCGCAAGAAGAAAACCATCATATGTACAAAAACAACAAATATAGTCGACCCTGCACTTATCGATAAGTACCACAACGTATCTGGGGATATAACAGACACTGAGACTAAGTAAGAAGCATGAAGGGGGACCATTATCCATAGAAACGCCCATACATAGTCTTCTCCAGCTGGTAAAAGGCAAAACGCTAAGAGTATCGCTGCCTCGAAAGCCATGCTGTTTACAACCCTTAGAACAGAGAAATATCTCATCTTCATCACAACTGTACCAACGTTCTTCTTACCGTCAGCATTGCTTTGGTAAACGCCTCCGGGTGGCTGAAGAGCTGTCTGATAAGTAGTTGTTATTATTAACGCGACTATCACTAAAACCGCATTACGTGATCCGTCCGATATCTGATTTCTATACCGCGCTGCTTTTGTGAACAAATGCTCTCTAAAACTTATCGATGATCTCATTAGTTTCCACATTTTCTTAGATTTTGGTAGAGAGTTTGCACTTCTACCCCCTGATTTCCGAATAATTTCTTCACTTTGGCTGTTTCTAAGATTTTGCGAGATATCTAGTGCGGTTAAACCAATCCGGTTATGGATGTTCCGGTTTACGGCCCGAGAAGCTAGCAAAACCTTTATTGCATTGATTTTGTTCTGATGTACTGCGATGTGCAAGGCCGTATTACCGTTTTGATCACGTTTGTTCAACACTTGCATCTCTAGCGTTTGGGAATCTTTTTGACGTAGCTTTTGCACCCATCCTACGAGTACGCCGAGCTCTTCATATCTATCGTTTATAACTGCCATGTGTAGAGCGGTCTCGCCATTCACGTTTACATCTTTAACACATTCGGGACAAGCCAAGAGGAACTCCGTCATAAGATCCATCTCTCCTCTTTTCACTACCATATGAAGCAGCGTCGTACCTGTTTTAAAAATGAAACATTAACCAAAAAATTTCAACAAAAAAAAAAACAACCATACAAGACTTTTTGTTGTTTCAAAATATTGGCTTAGTAGAAGAAGAAATTCCTTAAATTTGGAAATTACAAACAACTATCTTAAATTACATATTAGTCATTTGGACCAACATCTATGGTGGAATCACAAAGAGAGTTCTTAACACAAGGCCTAACTACTTTTGAGACTATTTGGGTGATGTTAGTTTTAGAAAATAAAATTTATACCTTCTTTTCCTCGAAGTCGAACTAGATCCGGATCCAATTTGAGTAAACCAAGAATCAACTGTGTTTGACCTTTCTCTATAGCAAGGTGCAATGGAGTTGACCCATATGTGTTAAGTTTCCTAGCAAAAGATGGCTTAAGATTCATCATCTCCATTGCAAACGCAAGCTTCCCAAAAGTAGAAGCTACATGAAGAGGAGTGTTGATGAAAGGTACGGCATCAATAGTTTCAAGTATATATGGATCCTCATGGATAAGAGCATACAAATCATCTATGCTTCCGACTTGAGCAGCTGCAATCAATCTTAAGTCCATTTGTGAAATGCGAACGAATATCTGCTCAATCCAAAAAACATACCTTACTTGTTTAATATGTAGTTTTAGAAGTCCACCGTTGAACAGTCCATTAGTTTAAGGTAAAAAGCTTTGATTAGGCTAAGCCAATAGGAGATAAACACTAGAGGAACACAGAAAGTGACTGATCTTAAACATAAGTCCATTAATTCATAATCCAATCTTAGCTTCTTATTGATTTTCTACTGCAAATAAATTAATTACCCTTAAACCTCGACTGTTTGTTGTGTTTACTCTTGTATTATATTATGTAGTTTTTCTTTGAATAAATAAACCAATTGACTTAATCATCTTAAACAAAATTTATTTTAATTTTAAACGGAATCGTGGATGCAAACGTAAATACAATATATATCTATATATGTTACAAAACAATGAATTTATTTTTTCGAAATTCTATTACTCTCTCCGATTCTTTTTAAGTGTCATTCTAGGTATTTTCACAAATATTAAGAAAACAATCAAAATTTTTATTTGCCCCTTATTAATTATACCATATAATGTGTTCACACTCATAAAAAAGCTAAGAGATAGGGGTAAATTGAAAACTTTATTAAAAATTTGCATTGGAAACATAAAACGACACTTAAAATGAAACAAAATTTAGACTCTAAAATAACATTTAATTTGAATCGGAGGAAATAAAATGTAAATGAAAGCTTAAAAATTGGTGTCCAAAAAACTGATATCCTCTTTTTTTTTTTTTTGTTATCAACTAGAAGTTAGCGTTGATTCAATCTTGATTTTAATGAATGATTGTATTTTTTCTTTAGTGTTAGCTTTTTAATTCAAAACTTTAAAAAATCAATATTTATAATTTTTCAAATATTTTATTTTCTATAAATTTTATGTTATTTTAAAACATTTTGTTTGAAACAACAAATTTCATAAATATGATATACATTGGTAATAAAGGATCGGCTTGAAAGAGACATATAGTATATGAGTGGAATCTATTTCTAGGGTCCTATATTAAGAATAACGGTATGTGAGTATGGATTTGTGATCATAATCAATTAGTACCTATCATCAAGATTCATTAAGTTTTGGATTAATCCGAGCCGAACCGAAGTTCAGATCAGTACTCAATTAGACCAAAGTCAAGAGATAAGTTTAGGGGTCGTTGATTTGTTTTTTGCTCAACACAATATTATTTTTCTTCTTGTTTCGATTATCTTCCACAACGATAAAAAAGATACAGATCTAAAGCATTTTTCGAGTATGAGATCCCCCAAATTTATCTTTCGATGTGCTTGTTTTTAATCCTACTTGGTTTTGATGAATAATTATTGTTTTCCCCTATTTCGAATGTAAGAAACCTGAACTAAATCCGCATAAGTTATGGATTCTTATCTTAGACCATGAGTTGATTCGAACACGACAAAACTCAAATCGATCCGAGTTTTAGTAATATATACTAATATATGATGAATGGGGTTTATGAGTCCAAACCCGAAATATCCGAACTGAATCCTATTGGATACCTGAAGGTTGATTCTATCCCGATCAACTATTGAAAAAAATGGCACGAAGCAGCAAGACAAATTCATAGGACACCAAAAACTCAGAAAAGAGAAACTCTTTTTCTTTAACTGGATTCAACTTTCTCTCTCCATAATTTATTGGGATTTAATTATTCTTTATGATTTACTTTACACACGTCTAAGAAAACTCGTTCAAAGTTTGAAAATTCATGGGCTCGCTCGAGCCGACCAAGAAAAGAGAAAACAGAATTCTAGAAGCGCGAAGCTTCTCCGCTTTAACGTTGTTGTCTTCGACACCAAGTTAACCCTAGATTCTCATTTCCTCGGATCCACGATTTCAAAATTCGACGATTTTTTTCGTCTTCTTCGGTGATCTGTTTTGGAGTTTTTATCCCGAATTTTCTTCGATTCTGCTGGAATTTTTTTTTCCCCCTTTCCATCTAAAAAAGTACCCTTTTTCGTCGATCGATAACATCGATTTCACGCCATGTCTTTCTCCGATTCTGGATCGTTCTCAAATGGCGGAGATTACAAGAATTTCAGGCAAATCACCAGAGAGAGTGAGTTTCTTTCACCCTTTCTCTTACTGATTCTGTGTTTGAATTCTGGTTTTTAATAGACCAATAGGCTCTGTAGTGTTCGAGCGATATCTCAATTTTTGCTGTTGAAGCTTCTGATCTCTGGGTTCTAGGGTTTCGTTGGATTATTGACAGAAATCATGTTCTTCTTAGGGGTTTATGGGTTTCGAATTAAGTCAACGTGATGACAATGAATCAGATGTTGTACGATTCGGGATGTTTTGATAAACTAATTTCACTGCATTAAAAACTTAGCAAATCAGGAATAATATGAATATTTATGTGACTTGTGGTTTCAGGATTATTGCATGAAATGCTTAGGCCAGAGAAAAATGGGAGCTCGAAATCTTGGAAGGTAATTGCTATCCAATTCGCTAAATAACTTCATTTTCTTCTTTTCCATTGGCTTCTATTGATTATCTTAACCTTGAAATTGTAATTTAGGTGCTTGTTATGGACAAGTTCACGGTTAAGATTATGTCATCTGTCTGCAAAATGTCAGAGATCACACAAGAAGGCATTTCTTGTAAGAATGATCTGTATTGTTATACCTTTCATTGTCATTGTTTGTTTGTTTTTTATTCTGGACACAATCTTGATGTTTTTGTTACATTTTTCAGTGGTTGAGGTCATTACAAAACATAGACAACCTATGACTTCTATGGAAGTCATATACTTTATTCAACCTACCGAAGCAAAGTAAAAAATTCTTCCATAGACAGTTACATCAACTGAAATTTTGAGTTTTCTAAAGTTCTTGCTTTTTTTTTTTGCAGTGTCACAGCTTTTTTGTCAGATATGACTGGAAAATCACCACTTTACAAGAAGTATGCCAATAATTTTTTCTTATTTCATAACTTCATATGTCTATGATCTTTCTTGTCCCAAATGATTAAACCATTTTCTTTAATGTGGCTTTAGGGCATTCGTTTTCTTTAGTTCTCCTGTTTCGAGAAGCTTAGTTACTCTCATTAAGAAGGACATAAGAGCGATGAAACGAATTGGCGCACTGAAAGAGGTTGCTTCTATATTGCCACTTTAATATATTCTCACTTTCCTTATATCTACATGCAATCTCACAAGAATGCAAAATTGGATTCCATCAATCTAGTGATACTTATTTACTTTATGTAATCTGGTTCTTAATATGCAGATGAATTTGGAGTACATTACCATGGACGGCCAGGTATCATCTCCGTTTAAAATCCTGATTTATTTCAAGATTTGAATAGTTTCATGGTTAAGTTATGAAGTTAATGGTTTATCCGTTTCCTCATACGTATCATTGGCAGGGGTTTATCACAAATAATGAAGATGCTCTGGAAGAACTTTACAGTGACGACGAAAACCATCAAAGAGCAGATGCTTGCTTGAATGTGGTAGCTAAACGCATTGCTACAGTTTTGGCCTCACTAAAGGTACGAGGCACAAAATCCAAACCTTGTTTATTGAAATTACAACGACGGTTATATCTTTAAACTCTTGTGGTGGTATACAGGAATACCCTTTCGTGCGCTACCGTGGAGCCAAAGGTCTTGATGCCACAACAATGACAACTTACAGAGAGTTGATTCCTACAAAGCTTGCTGCTAGTGTGTGGAATTGTCTGGCGAGATATAAACAGACAATCGAAGATTTTCCTCAGACTGAAACTTGTGAACTACTTATCCTGGATCGATCCATAGACCAGGTCTTAATCTTCACTCAGAAAAAATTAACTTTCAATTATGGTTGATAAAGAGTGACATTTTTTTGTGCTTGTTAGATCGCACCTCTCATTCATGAGTGGACATACGATGCGATGTGCCATGATTTGCTTAACATGGAAGGAAATAAATATACACAGGAGGTGAAATTTTGGTTTTTGCTTTCAAATCTTTGTAAAAGTTGGTTGTAGCTCATCACTACAGCATATGGTAATTTCCTTTTTGTTTCTTAGTGTATAGGTTCCGAGTAAAAGTGGTGATAATCCTGAGAAGAAAGAGGTTCTTCTAGATGAAGAAGATCCTATTTGGGTGGAGCTTCGTGATGTTCACATTGCAGATGCACGTCTTGCCTCCTCTTTCTCAGTTTTTAAGATTTTGCAACGGGAATAATTGATCTGTTTTTTTTGTTTAGGCAAGTGAAAGATTGCATGAGAAGATGACAAATTTCGTGTCTAAGAACAAAGCGGCGCAATTGAAACACAGTTCAAAGTAGTTTCCTTGTTTCTTGTTTTAAGTGATCAACTAGAACTTTGCTGATTCATTTATTGACTTGTTGTATGCAGAGATTATGGTGACCTTTCATCAAAAGACTTGCAGAAGATGGTTCACGCTTTGCCTCAGTACAGTGAGCAAATTGATAAGCTTTCTCTTCATGTTGAGGTCAGTTTTAGGTTCATAACATAAACCATTGAAGCAAGTTTGATTATAGTTTGATGTAACACAAGGTAGATTCTTTGGTCTTGATATAGTAAGTATGGTAAATGTGACTGCAGATTGCTAGAACAATTAACAGAAGTATAATGGAGCAAGGTTTAAGAGACCTCGGGCAGCTCGAGCAGGACCTTGTTTTCGGAGATGCGGGAAGAAAAGACGTCATCAAATTCTTGAGCACCAACCATGTAAAGATGCTCTGCTTCTTTTTTTGAGTTTTTGAAGATCTTGTGTTAAAAAGTGAGTGATGTTTCCAGGTAATAAGCGGAGAAAGCAAACTGCGGTTAATGATGATTGTTGCGGCAATCTATCCGAAGAAGTTTGAAGGTGAAAAGGGAAAAAAGATGATGGAGGTATAAAAACTGTTTCTCTGTCAAAGGTTGAATGATGTGATAAAATTATCATTTATTGAGTGTTGATTTAAATCATACAGCTAGCAAAATTGTCTGGAGATGATGTAGTCGCTGTGAACAATTTGAGATTACTTGGACCAGTGCCTACGGAGTCCAAAAAGAGCACAACAGGATCTTTTCCTCTCAAGTTTGATGTTCTCAAGGTACATATACTACTTGCACCACATTCTTGTTTCTATTATAAGTAAGACTTGCAGATATTCATGATTCTATGTGGCTCTCAGAAGAAGCGAGCTGCTCGAAGAGACAGGGTTGGTGAAACTCAAACATGGCAACTGTCTCGTTTTTACCCCATCATTGAGGTCTTTAATCTTTTTTTTTTTTGTTTAAATAAAATCAATGATGCACTGTTTACTAAAGAGTTTTTGACATGTTTGGTTTTTCAGGACCTTGTTGAGAAACTTAGCAAAGGTCATTTACCGAAACAAGAATACATGTGTATGAATGAACCAAAGCCAACCTTCTATTCTGGCTCTCAATCTCCATCAGCGAGTCCCGTGTTGCCTAATTCAAGACGAACCCCAACATGGGCAAGACGTCATCTTTCTGACGATGGATATTTCAGGTAATTTCCATTTCATACAAAGAGGAAGGAAGATGTTATTGAAGATAATATTATTAACACTTCTGATTTACTTTCAGTGACTCAGTTCTAGGAAGAGCATCTAGCGGATTCAAGAGAAAGGGACAGCGGATTTTCGTGTTTATAGTAGGAGGAGCAACTAGATCTGAGGTACTCAAGAAATTCTTTGAGAAAAAATTGAATGTGATCATTTGTAATGTTACATCATGTTTTGGGTATTGCTGCAGTTAAGGGTTTGCCACAAACTAACGGAGAAGCTTGACAGAGAAGTTATCTTAGGGTCATCCAGCTTCCTTGACCCCCAAACTTTCCTCACTGTATACAATCATCTTCTCATTTTGGATTTTTGTACACCCGAAATATCTCTTTTTGTCTCTTTCTCTTAATGACTAAGAATAATGTGTTGTTATTATGTGCAGAAAATGAAACGACTAAACGAAGAAGAGGAGATCTCACTTGATGACATTGACATTTAATTTCTTGTTTTTGTTTTTGCTTGGATGAGTTTTCTCTTGTTCCATTTGACAACTTTTTTTGTGGCTCTCAATTTTTGGTTTTGGAAAATAAATTGGTGTAAATAAGTATTACAATTTTTTTTGTTTGCTTTCTTTAATTCTGTATACTGCCTCTGCGTGTGAGAATCTCAAAAAATAAAATAAGAAACGCCCACCGTGGGGCTCGAACCCACGACCACAAGGTTAAGAGCCTTGCGCTCTACCAACTGAGCTAGACGGGCTTGTTGACTAACCGAGGTAAATAGCTTATATATTTTTACTAACAACTTAAGTGGTAATAATTTAAATAAGAAGACCAAACGCAATCTTCCTCAAGACAGAACAGAATATTTCATAAAATAACAGGAAGAAAGAGCAAAAAACCCAGGCCCGACACACTTTTACATGATGACCCACAAATGTCGGAAGCAGAGCATTTCTCAACTTAGAGAAAAAACAAGGTAGTTAAATAACAAATTTGATGACATAAGGCAAACCCGAAAAATCTTAACTACCCTCCTTTTCTTTTCGTGAAGCTGACTAGATTTTGCCTACAAACTTCTGCAAAGTTACTTGTCGATAGTGGTGTGCTAATTGTTTCTTTGACCGGTTAAAATCTTCTTTTACTAATCGGTTTTGATTCCTCCATTCTGTACCTTGCTCTTCCTAGTCTCCTCCTTAATCTGCAATGAGTCAAGCATACATGAAATCACCAAGCATTTCTAGATTGGCAAGAGACAAACTGTTTTTTATGACCATATTTGGAGAATTTACCTGTTCAAGAAGCTTCTTTTGGAATCGGTAACCCTAATTGGAGAAAAATCAATAAAATTGTCAAATGTTTTCAGCTTGAAAATGGGAAATGAAATTGGATTGAGCACACTTTACCTTGTCAGTTCCATATATGTAATCACAATAAGTGAAAACTGAAGCAAAGTTGCTTTGGCTTTGTCCTCCAACGTAGTGATGGTAGTCATGGTACTCTGCTCCACCGTAGAAAGGTATGTATTTTGTTGGACTCCATGGAAAATCATATCTGTCATAGGAACAAAGTTAATCTCTGCTTTAGTAACAAACACCATTTTCTATGATCAATCGAGATACACTTCTCATTCTCACAGGAGTGCAAGTAAAATTTCCCCATTTGTTTCTTTCTTTACATGATTTTGGGTTACTCCAAAAGTTAATTAAAGAGAAAAGTGTGCATATCTCATTGTTTTACCAAAAAGCTATCTATCAGTTAAAAAAAGCAATCCCCAATAGCTTTAAAAAGCCTAGTTGTAAAAAGGTGAGCCACTATTGAGTCTACACAGCTTGAGCTATTTATATAATATGATAGATACCTACACTAACTTAGGAAAAGATGTGAAAGAAACAATTCAAAATTGACAGTCAAGTATATATATAAAAAAAGGAAAAAAAAGGTATAAAAACTATAAAGTAAAAAAGCAAAGGAGAGATTTTTTATTTGATTCTTTCTACCACGCTTAAGAGCCTTACCCACTGTGAGTCTCTATAGCCTCAATCTGTCTTAAAGCAATCCACAACCAAAAGGTTATCATGTGACCAGGAGCAATCGCTGGTCCCATAAACGTTGGGATCCCAAGAAGCAAGACTTCAGCCCAATGTGCATAAGGAGCTGCATATCCTATTGGAGCTGTGTACTCGTGATGTACACGATGAATCTTCTCATAACCCCATTTACTATGAAAGAATCTGTGGACCCAGTAGTTTGTATAGTCCTCTATCAAGAAGTACACTATTAACTGTGGCAGAATCTCTGTAACCGTTGGTAATGGTAAACCAGATCGAATTCCAATCATCTGTTAAACACAAATTATGATTCAATTCAAACCGGAATCGTCAAATTCAAAAGAGAAGGATTTACCTGTATGGAAGGATAAGAAACGAGCTGTAATGGACCAACGACGAAGATGAACATCTTCATGACGTCTCTGTAACACTGGAACATATCAGAGAGCGAGTAGTTTACTTTAGGCTGGATCTTATACCGATCGAACCATCCGGAAGCGGATCGAGCGAGTTCGACGAAGACAAGAGGGAGGGGAGCGAGTGAGAAGACGAGAAATAGGAACAAAATGTTATGGCAGTAGAGATAGTAATCGGACTTGGTGGCGGAGTAATCGAACCACTTAGTCTCCAACCAAGTCAGGTTTCGACCAATTGCTACGGAAGCTTCCTCAACCGTGGCGTAAGGAATCATGATGTTTCACTGTAGTTTTTTCAGGTTCTCTCCGACGAATTGAGACGGCGATTTGCTGACGTGGAGATCTGGGGGGAGAGATCGAGAGAGAAGAGAAGAGAGTGTTTGTTTGTTATATGTAGTTGGCGAATGTTTTGGACTTAACGACGTGGATCCACTGATCAGTATTATTTATATACTCGATTAAAAAACGTCACGATCTTTCTAGTTACATACTTGCATAATGGGTTTTTTTTTTTTTTCTGCCACTATGTATAGTTTTAACTCCTTTTTTTGATGATTTTTCCATTAATAAATCTGTAAACATATTATACAGCTATATACATAACGGAAGATGTAAATATATACTAAACCTAGGACATGTTTATAAGCAGATTTATAATTTAATATTTGATGAGTCCCAAATTTAATGATTCTTAAACCTCTTTTCATATGTTTTTAAGGTTTTAAGTATCGTTTTGTTATGTAAATACCTGTATTTTCGCATAAATAACATTTCCTTGCATCTAGGTTAGATTTTTGTATATTCGCATTGCATTTGGTGTTTTGAGTTACAAATAGATTGCAAAGAAGATCATTTGGGATCAATGAAGCTTAGCGGAACTATTCGAAATCAAAGGAGCACATAAAAAAACTTAATGGAGATCACATGGAGAATTGATTCATATTTTGGGAATCAAAACAAGCATGGGATGAAGAGCTTGAAGACGAATCCGTAGCACTTCGTGGATCTCAAATCGGAGTCCGTAAGAGAGAGAAACGAGCAAAACAAGAAGAAACATCATCACAAATAATTTTTACCGCCGGCAGAAAACGATCTAGAAGTTCCGTGCCGCCTAGAAACACTTATGTGCCACCGGCACGAACGGAGATTCGCCCCCAAAAGCTGTTTAGCTGAATCATTAATAAATGATTGTCCTAGCTTAAGCCAAATCTTTAGTACTAGGAATTATCTTTCTTTCGTCCTCCTCGTAGATTGATATCCCGTATTTACCATATTCTACTTGCTATAAGTTGTATTTTGGATAATTATAGGATCATTGCAAATATTGTTGACTAATAGGATTTAGCGGATAGAACATGTAATTCAGAACAACCGTAGTGGTAAGAACATGTTTTGGTGTTCTTATCTAATATAACTAGATGATTATCCGCGCTACGCAAGGATTTTGTTTCTAAAATATTTTATATTACAAATGACATTACTTATTGAAGAAATGGACCTTAAAAATCAAACACAATTATGAAAATATTATACATGATTTGATTTTTGAAAATGAAAAATTTTAGTCGAAACATGCAATTGGTAGAGATGTAAAAGATGATAAAACATTGTGATGTTATTTTATTGGAAAACCAAACCTCATGAGATGACTTGAAAATCCTAAAGACATCGTGAGGAAGTTATTCATCTTCTATATACCAGACGTCTCGATTCCTTGGAAAACTGCTATTTGATCTCAATCACTCCACCTTTTGCTGACCAAGATGTTAAATCGAAGAAATGCGTATTGCTCCTCCATTTCATCCTCGAAAACTCTTTCGTTGCACCCTCTAAAATCCTTATATATTATCGTTAAAGCATGAACTAAAAATTCACTTGTCTGCGAAGTTGTTTATAAAGAGAGAATAAATGTATGGTGGTATATGAAGAGGCAACAGTTAGGTTGTAATTAGACCTACACATTAAAGTAGAAGAAAAAATGGCCAGAGAAAATCAAATAGCATAATAATAGTTTGTGTGATATAAATTAGGACATCTATGAAACAAAGTCTCACAAATCTCATATCTTAGAAATCTAATATATATATAGAGATGAATAAACTTCTTTTATTAATTACAAAAGAGAAATTGAAAGGTCAAGTAGTAATAATATCACTTTGTTTCATATATTTGTAGATTTAAGGTGATTAAGATTTTTCTAATTATTAAGAAAGAGAATGTGTAAGTTACAAGGAAGAAGACGAAGAGGTATAGAAGAGAAAGAGTTTGAAAACTTGACACATGTCGTTCTCTCGTGTGCTGAGGTGTCAAAATTCTGGAGAGAGTTGGTCAAGTTTTATATATATGATATTAATATTTAAATTTAAATTTTGTTATATTATTAAATTTTAGTTTAATTAAAAAGTTGAACAAATAATATGAAGACAAGTGTTATTTGGAATTCTTAATATGTTCTCAAGAGTTCTAAAATTGTGGAAGAAGATTAATTTTTTATTATATTTTAATTTTTTAATGGTAAAAACACCAAATGAGAATATTTCACTAAAGATGTTCTCATGATTAAAAACTAAGAGCATCTCCAATGCGAATATTTGGATGGGTATTTAGACATTAAAATAATGAAAAAATTGAAAAAGTGGAAGAGAGAGAAATAAGAGTCTTTCTCAAATGAAAAACAATGAGAAACGATGAACTCTTGCGGAGATACTCATGTGGATAGTTGTCTACTCCTCATTGATTCATTTTTTTATAAAAAAAATTTAATGTTAAAATTGAATTATACTATAAATAATAATTTTTTAATATGTAAGAAACCTAACTGAGTATCTCCACCGTTGGAGATGCTCTAAAAACAATAAAGTAAAAAAAATTGGATCACCTAAAAATTGCGAACGCCAATGTAAAACCATCGAAAGATAATATTGACCACTATGAGCAGAAACTAAACACAACCTAGATAAAAAAAAAAAAAAAAAAAAAACTCTCTCAATAGAATGGAGAAAATCAAGGGACACTAAGGGAGTGGGAGACAAGGCACCATAACTGCTTCGGGCATTTACTCACGCCGGACCACCGCCGTTTTGCGGTGTTCTTCTTCCGAAGATAACGCTGCAGGCCACCCTTCCAAACGATTCTACCTTGGGGAAATTTTAGTTAGCGAAGGCATGCCGACCACCATCTCCGACACGAGGAAAAGTACGGTTATGAAGCAAATCAATCACATAATTTTCTGGATCGATCTGATTCGCAATAAATCATTCGATCATGGGATCTCATCATCGATGAAGGTTTTTTTTTGTTTATATATGTGAATCGACAAAGAGAGTTTCATGGGTTTGTCTTTGCAACGAACGTGTTTCATCCACATCGATAACAAATTTGGGTATAGTAGCGATCTGGATTTTAGTGATATAGGCATGATCGTTACGATGAAGAAGAAAATATGTAACTAGTGTTTGCCACTTTTTCAATGTACGACGATTGAGATTATAAGATGTATCAAAATCTCCTACATTCCATGCTCTTAATCCTGGCGGTTTCCTTTCTTATTTTTAACTTCTTATTGCTACAGACAAACTCTTTTGGCCAATAATAGCTATGGCATTAAGCTCTGTTATAAACTTGATTTGAGTGAAGAATTTAAAACTGTCACAACTATTTATTTTTTTTATTTATTTTTATTTTACTTCGTTCAGTTCATCTATATAATAATATAGAATATTTTAGAGATTTATTTATTTAAAAATATAAAACATTCTTATTTTTTAATGTAAACTTTAAATGTTTTTGTATTCTATTTTTCTCTATATTATGCAAGTTTTTTTATGATTGGTCGAATTATTTTAAATTAAATATTAAATAAGGTCTTTTAAAAAATTAATATTTATGTTTTATTACCTCTTATACTACGAAATAGAGAAAGTATTATTTAATTTTAAATTTAGTTTTATCATATTGTTCCAAAATAGCTTATTTTCATAGTTGAAAACAACTAGTAATCTATTTATATAATTGTGAATCATTACAATATTTTTTCGTTTTTTAGTTTTCTTCCTTATATTAATCTAATGTCCTTTATTTTTGTAACTAGAGTTCTATTCCTATCTAACTTATTTTTATTTTTTATTATTTAGCTACACATATATCTATTTTTTTTCGAAATTGACAAATTAATTCTCATATTCACATTTGAATATGGGTATTTGGCAATAATAGCATGAAAAATTACAACAAAGACTATTTTACCACATGTGTTTTCGTAATTCCAGACTTACATTAATGAAAGTTCGTTAATGATATTTTGGAATTTCACGAAGCAAATTATGAAATTTGGGAAAGGTTTCCTGTACAAATGTTTACAAAAACTGTTTTTGTTTACAAATCATGAAGTCCATGGAAGCAATAAATGAAATCTGAAAATGATAAACACATCTTTGGGAAAATGTTTCTTTTGATCTTCATAAATTCATGTAACAAATTATGAAAACATATTATAAGAAAAGAATTTGGAAGAGTTTCCCAAATTTGTAGAAAAGCTTGATGAAATTTCTTAATTGATGTATTCATTTTTCAAAAATATCACTAACAAACTTTCATTAATAGTATTTCTCGAATTACGAGAACTCATGTGTTATTAGTGTCAAATATTTGATGATATTCAAGTCTTTTTCTCTTGAATTATATAGTTCAACATTTATTTTTTACTTTGTTTTCTTTGGGATCTAGATAATTAGAAAAAAATAATATTTATTAAATTAAATTAAAATTCTTTTTTTAATATAATCCAAAAATATAACATTATCATTTTTTCGAAATAGATAAACACATGAAAGATCTAATAGGAATTCCATACACGTGTTAAAACATGATTAACCGCTTGACATGTGTCACGATTATATGTTATTACTATTTTAACACATGTCAAAATCTCATCAGCCGACTAACACGTGTTGAAATCGTGGTAATTGTAAAGTTTGAAACGTATAACTTTATATAATTAAATGAATAAGGTTTTTTGGTGTTAGAGTGGACAACATTGTAATTTTTGGGATCTGCTATTGTTTATATGTGATTTAACAAATAGTAAGGGGAGTTATGGGTGAGTTTATGAGTTTAATTTGATAGGGGAGATCATTTATGAGTTTGGGTTTAACAAGGTTAGTTTAGAATAAAACTGGGTTTAATGATTTTAGGAGTATTTAGTGAATCAATCCTTAGGGTTTTTTTAATTGTTAGGTTTAAAGCTTAATCAACTTGGAACCTAAATCATAGGCCTTTCATGCACTAAAGATGTTTGTTAAAATTTTTGAATGAACCTTTAGGAGTTAATATTGATTTTCATCATGGGAATGATAGTTAGCTAGATTGGTGTTGGGTGGGTTTAGCACCCCTCATAGAAGGGCCCGGCCCAAATCAAATCCAAACCCACTAACCAAATAGCCGAATGTAAAGAAGATAGACCCGAACGGGCGAGACCCAATCCAAACCCAAAGACCAGTCTTCAGCTTCAGCTCGACTTCAAACACCACGACGACGTTTGATCAAGCCAATAAACAAGCAACACATGTTCTACCTCACCAACTCGAAGACCTTACTTTCGACGGATGTTCGACATGTAGCCTACGTCGAACGAGGGCCGTCGATCAAGGACACGTTAGAAAGAAGCGGTTGAACTTAGACGTAACTGTCTCCTAACCACAAACAGTTCGACCGCAGAAGAAATGATGACCTACCCAACTGCCTGCAGATCTAGCTCGGTAGCCTCGTAGAAAATGATGACCCTCGAGACATGAGCTCACCTTCTATGAACCTTACGCTCATCCTTTTAGTATAAATAGGAGAGACATTCAATGTAAAGAAGACACATTAACTCCGGAAAACGCTCGGAATTACGATTAGAGAGATAGAACTTAGATTGTCTTTAACATTCTAGCTCGACTTCCTAAGTCATTAAGTGTTAGATTTCGATCTCGGCTTCTCATTCGATCTTACTCGTCAAAACCGCTTGTCTTTCTCCCTTTGTAACTTTTTCTCACTTATAATAGAAAGGTTTGGAACATCTTTTCCGAACCTCTTGTTCAATAATTTTTCTCCATTCAAAGTTTACTTCATCATTGAATCTCCGACCCTCACATCCGAACATAAAAACCTTACTTGATTTGCACTGAACCACTCAGATTCAAAAATTGGTAAGATATTTAATTTGAGTTAAAATGACTACTATGCTCTTGGCTCATGAGAAATCATAAGATTAATAGGTCAATACTGGATGGTTAGAAATCCTTGAAATGGCTTAATCCACATTAGAAACCTAAATGACTAGATTGGTATTAATTTGTTATGCTCCTTAGACTGTGAAACTCAATGGATATTTGGTTTAACGAATTATGCTAGGACCTATGCTCATATCATTTTATCATTGTTAATGCTTTTTTCAACATTGCTATTTTACATCAATTGTTATATCTATCTTGTTTCTCATTTGGTATTGCATTAGATCATCAATTTAAGTACTTCAATCAGGAATTCATCAATTACTAAATCTTATCTACCTAGTCAATACTATATATATTTTTCATCATAGGTATATATCTCTTGTATCCTTGAGGATCAATCCCTTACTAGCTACAAATTTTTTTTGTAAGGATACCACATAACTGCATGAACATTCAAAGGAGAAGTCGAATTGTTTAGGTCTTTTTCGAGATTTTCCAAAGTTTAGTAATATCTCCAAAAATTGGTGTAAGACTATAAAGTTTTTTTTTTTCTTGAAGGATACCCATTAGATGAAACCACAAATGTTTCTTTGTATTTGGTAGGGATGACATATACATAAGTTAGCGAAATCGGATGGAAATTTCATCATTCTAATCTCCTCGAGGGCAGCGAAGCGGGCGTTGTTGTTCCTCTCCTAATCTATCAGGATCCAAAGTATCCCTCTTAACTCGGTCGTTGATGTGGTGGGATCGACTGCCGCATTGCTGTGTGGAGGTGTATCATATTTTTCTGCTCCCCTTGTGGGTCAATGGTCCCGATGAGGTTGTCTACCAGAGTGCCAGTGCTGTATTGGTTGGATTCTGAGGGGACCGAGCTAACTGTCATGGAGACGATCGCCGAAATGGTCGTTGAATTTTCCCGGGGCGTCGAAGCGATGAGGAACACAAATAGTGCGCAGATTGTGCCAAAGATGTGGCTCATTGCAGTCTCAGAGATGATCTTTATGGTTGGGGGTTCCGGGAACCGGAGACTTCGAGAGACGTCATGGTAGTGATCGGAGTGCTCCTAGTAGCCGGTGTAGAGTTGTTCGCCATTGCTTAGTATCTCATGTTCATAAGAATGCTCATCAATGCTCCGCACAGACGACGCCAAATGTTGAACCAAAAAAGTTCAGTGCAAAGATAGAGGTTCGGATTAGAATTCGGATACTCAAGTATTCGGGGTCGGAGTTCTTGCGATTAGAAAAATACAATAGGTTCGTAAATAACGGTTTATAAAAGGAAATATAAGTGAATGGTACTTGTTCGTATTATTTGCTTGATTGCAAGAAGTTTGGACTACAAGATCGAATATATATCCGAGATCGGATTATAACACTTAGTGGCCGAGAGGTTGAAGGAAATGTTAAAAATGATCTAAGTTATATTTCTCTGGTTGTAAGTTCGGACTCTCAAGCGTGGAATAAGTGTGTCTTTCTCATTGAATACTCCTCGCTATTTAGAGAAAGAGAATTTACTAGGCGAAACTTGGGGCATATGGGCATCTCCTTCGAGGATTATCATTTCTCTTTTTTCGTCCGCCAAACTAGGTAGGTCGTCGGGTTGGTAAGTAGGTCATCATTGCGTCTGCTTCCGAACACTATGGCAGAGAGTGGTTAAGCTTCTGCGAGGTTGGTAAGTAGGTCATCATTGAGTCTGATCACGAACTCCTGACCTAGTTCGTAGGACTCTGTGTCTCGCTTTGTTGGGCTCTGCTTAATGCGAATCGTCAGGCGTCAAAGTCAAGCAATCTCTTGTGATCATGGGCTTGTAGGATGGGTATTTGGTGTGATGGGCCGAAAGTTATATTGGTCGGTCCCTTTTTTAATAGGAGTGCTGAACCCACCTCCAAAAATGAACCCAAAATATATTTAAGTTTATACATCATTTTGTTTTAATCAAGTGTTTTTATATAATGATATATGCTACTTTGGGGAGTAATGGTATTCTATAAAACAAAAACTAAAATGTTGTATTGTAGAGTATTTCTCTTTACAAGAAACAACTAAAATTGATTTTTTAAAACAAATTGTTAAACTGAGTCCGTAAGATAATTATTGAACCACACAAGTTCGATGCAGATTATGTTCGGATGTTTGTTCGATTATAGAGAATTCGAATTTGAGGGTCGGAATTCTTGCGTGAGATATTTTTGAGTTCGAGGGAGAGCGATAACTTTCTAAATAGTACTTTGTTCGTATTGATTGTTCGAGTAAAAAAATTCGAAAGGTAAGATCGAAATACATTCGAGATCGGAATCTGATACTTATAACTTAGTGGTCGAACCAAATGTTAAAAACGACTAAGCTATGACTCTCTAGAACTTGCTTGGGCTCTGTTACGTAAATCTTGTGTGCCCTTCTCATTGAATGTTTCTCTCTATTTATAAACTGAATCCTTGCGTATGAGACTACCAGGTGGGCGTTTGTTTCGAGGCTCATTATCTCCTCTTCGTCTGCTAAACTAACTAGGTCATCGAGGTTGTGACATAGGTCATTGCGTTTGTTTCCGAACTGTTCTTGTTAGGAAGGTGGTTACGCTCTATGGGCAGGTTTGCATCTAACGTGGCGTTTATTCATTGGTCGATTGTTGTTCGGGAGGCGGGGAAGAGGAGATACGCCTCCGCTTACGGTTGGTGGAATATAACAGGACTAATTCGTAGGTCCAGGTATCCTTTTTTGGTTGGTTTTGGGCGTATCATAAGATTCTCCTCTGAGACATTTAGTTTGTATCTTGGGTTGGGTTTTTGGAACGTTAAAAAAAAAATGGACCGGATTTTTTTAAAAGGATGGTAAATCCACCCCAACAATAATAACTATACGCTCAGATGGAAATTCCCTTTTGATGATTAAGTTGTCGTCATGCTTATTTGCAATTTCAACCCAACCAAGCAAATCATTAACCGGTCTAAAAGTGTTGCTTAACGTGATAATTCATATTTATCTTTGCGGCTAAAAAGATTCACTATTACGCATGCAAAACTACCCGATATTAAAACATGGCAACATATAGAGCATCAGTTTCTTTATTCAATCAGTCACTACTTGGAAAAAGAGGATAACTTTTTTCCATGGAAATACTAATCAACGGAGAAACGATAAGCAAATAAACTGGGAGCGAGTAGGGAACAGTTGCGTAAGAGTCCCATCACACTTGATGCACTCTCATTTCGCGTGCTTCTTACATTTTCTCTTATATATAAACAAAATAAATTCCCATGCTTTGGTGTTATTCTTTTTTAGTTAGTTTGTCTTTTGTTAACGGATTTTTTTAAAAAATAAAAATAAAAATTGGATTTCGTTAGTATCAATTACACCATTAGGCCCCATAATATAAGAAAACCAAACATGATTAATACCATATCCTGATACGAAAGTAAGAAGGAAAGATGAAGAGGATTAAATAACTGTTGCTTCTTCTTGTAAGGTTTGGCGCAACTATAGTGTACCTCCATTGGCAACAAATGATTGATTCTTATGTAATCGAATAACCCTTCTGAAATTGCAATGGCCAGAGCGTTACAAATTGAAGGCACATGATTGATACTCTATACCTCAAAAGTTTGAAGGAGTATAAGAGTCTTGTCTATAATAACTCGCCATCGAAGCTTTGGACTGATATTTTAAAGATGGTTTTATATTATTGAAATTTTTCATAGCTTTAACTGTTCAAAACATACCAAGAATACCAACATCTAAACTGGAGATTACACGAGAATAAGCTCTTCTACCATTTTCCGTGTGATCGTTTGAATTCCGTAATAGCCATGAAAAATCTGAATTACGATTATGAGCTATTTAGGAGCAGCCTATGTTACATTTAAGAATACCTTGTCTTGGTTTTGTCCATCTCAGAGGCAGATTGGAGGAAAATTGATTGGAACTTTGATCATGTGAATGGTGGTTGACCAAAAACCATAGTTCAGAATCCTCCAATGCTTTATCTAGTATAGCTTGAACTTCATATCTTGTGTTTTTGAAAACCAAGGCATTACGATCCTTTCATAAATGCTACATGAGCCATGAAACATTTGAAAAACCCTTAGGAGGGTTCTACTTCTTTTAATTTGCAACATAATATGATGCAAGTTCAACAACACCGAGTTAGAGGAGAAACCACATGGAGATAAAGAAAAATTATATAGTTTCCATCTTTCTTAGCAATTAGACAATGAAAGAGCATGTGGCAGATAGACTCCCCTTTCTCTTCACATCGAGGACAAGTAGCCACAATATTAACACCTCTTGTTTGTAATCTCTTTCTTACCGCTAAAGCACCAACAAGGGATTTCCACAAGAAATGGTAAATTTTTGGGGATGTTCTGACTTTCCAAAGGTCACTCCATAACTTCTTCTCCACATGTGGTAATGATACATCATTTGTCTAAATCTTCAACAGAGTATCAGTAAGCTGGTACCCAATTTTTAGTCATATATGACGTTTCTTGAGAAAGCCCAGGTGTGATAGTCTATTTGGTATAGATGGATTGGGATGTTGAGTATTCTAGCTGCATTTTCCGCGACAAAGGTTCGATGAACCATCGAAGCATTCCAATCAGCTGTGTGTGGAATCATAAGGTATAATACACAAAGGGTAAGATCCACAATGCCATCATCACGGTACCGTGGAGAACGAGGGGCCTTATCTAAGATCCAATTTTCTAACCAAACCCTTGTGTCCTTTGCATCACCAATCAATTTAAATATATATATATATATATATATATATATATATTTTAACAATTCTCTTCCATATGATATGCTTATCCAAATATAAGAAGGGTGTTTGCCTGCTATGCTATCTAGAAAAGAAAAATTAGGAAAGTACATGGTTTTGAAAATACGAGACACTAAGGAATCTGGATTTTTTCATATTCGCCAAGCTTATTTATCCAAGAGACTTTGATTAAATCTTTCGATATCGTGAAAACCGAGACCAAATTCTTCCTTATTCTTGCAAAGATTTGTTCAAGCAACCCATGAAATATTTCTGCCTATTATTCATGTCATTTCACATAACTCGATCATCGCGCTTGTTAGACGGTTACAAAGGTCTTTAAGCAATCTGAAAATTGACATAGCATGAACCGATATCGCAAGCTCAATTGATTTAAAGAAAATTTCTTTTTCTCCGTGTGACAGTGCTTTTAATAAATAAGCACGCAATCTGCCTTGAACTTTTTCTCTAATGAAGCTCAGTAACTTATATTTGGACCCTTTAAAAGCCTCCGGTAAACCAAGGTAATTTCCTTCACCTCCATCTTGAAATATCCCCCAAAAAGTTTTAAACGCAGCTTTTGCATATCTAAGTATCTTGGAACCAAATATGATAGGTGATTTGATTAATGACCTGTTCGGAAGCGTCATCGAGATTTTTTGTGACCTCACATACTCTAGCTCTACACATAAGTAGGCTATCATCATCAAGTAGCATGTAGTGAACCGACGGACCAGCTTCATCCAATTTGATTCCATACGATCGTCCTTGGTTTTCTGATATGCTCAAACATGAATTAGTGCTTGAGATGCTAGAATAAAAAGAAAAGGTGATAAGGGGCCTCTTTGTCTAATCTCGCGCTCCGCGTGTGTCTCACCATTTATGAGAATATAAAAGGAAATAGTGTACACACATAATATTGTCCCAACAAACCCATATCCGATCAAACCCCATTTTTCCAGCAATATTTTTAAGAAATTCCACTCAATCCGGTTATATGCCTTCGACATAGCGGTTTTTGTTAATGGTTTAAAATTATAATATTTACACTTAATGATAATAAGTTGCTTGGAAATTAAGAAACCAACATTGTAAAAGTCTGAATAATAAATTATTATTTTGTTTTATTATCATTTACTTCAATTTATCTTTGTCTATCCCATTTCCATAATTTATGGTCCAGATTTTTTCTTTACCTAATTAATTTTTTGAAATTGTGGACTCTGTAGTATTTTCTTTTGGTTGAATATTTTTTCTGAGAAAACACATGTTTCTTGTAGAGTCTAAATTTGAAAATATTATTTTTCTTTTGGTTTTGGTTGATTGTTTTGTTCTCGAAATAACATGTTTTTTTTATAATCTAAAGTTGAATGGGTTATTTTTTCTTTTGGTTAATTGCTTCCCTTTTTAAAAGTTTTTATTTTTTCATTAAACCTTAATTTGAATGGATAATTTAGAACTAATATGTTAGTATAGATAGATTTATAATTTTTTTATATATCTTTAAATTGTAGTATATTTTTCTATATCTCTAATTAAAAAGGGATTCTCTATCATAAAATTACAAATCTATGAAAAAAACGAATTTTTCACGGATAATCCGTTGTTATAAGGAAGTAGTAACAAATTTTGTGGAAAATGAAATCTGTGAAAAACTGTGGCTGACTGTGGCTATGTAACAACAGATCAACTACGGATATTTTTTTGCTAGTTAACCATGGATTAGTCACGGATAGTCGTAACCATATAGCCACGAACAACATTCGTGGAAAAGACATGGTTACATAGCAATTAAATTCAATGTAGCCACGGTCACATTTACGACTTCATCCGTGATTACCTTTATCTTACATCAATATATCCACTTTAGAAACAAAGTACATGTGGCTAATCCATTACTATAATGCATATTAAGATATTGCCCTGGTTGTTAATTTATTACAACTTGGAGAAGATGCAAACCAATGTATTACTAGATTAGAAATTGGAAATGACGTCTTCAGTTGAGTCGTCAACGTACATCTACAAATGTAACCGCGTCCACTGCTACCAGGCCACACGTTCTATAACATAGCTTTTTCTTGAGTCGGATGTAGTTAAGGTATTCGTCGAAACATTTGGGGTGAGGACTCTGCCAACCAACGGTATTTGAGTACGAAGTAGACTTCTTTAAGCAATCCAAGGTTCTTGGGTTTGAACGTGGGGAGGCACCGCAAATTGAAATATTTCGAGACGGCTTGCGTACGTCAAGGAATTCGAATGTCAGATCATAATTAGATAAAAACGTTTGATTCTATGGAATTTTTAATTGATCTTGTAAAACAGGCGGAAAAAAAAATCCAAGATAAAAACGTGCCAGGTGTCGATCCACCTGGCATGATTATAGGTTATGAAATACAACAGTGACCTAGATAAATAGGACATGTAAAGTGAATAAAAATTAATGCGAATAACTAATTTAGTTAGATGTTTCATGCTTTAATATTTCTACTATTTAACTAATTAATTATTTTATAATTTCATATATTAATGTAGTTATGATTTCTCATTTTGTAAATCAATTTAAGATTAATGTATAATTATTAATTAAATAATATATATAATTATCAATTTATATAGACATTATTTTTGAAATCTTTACACATATTCACGCAACGAAATAAACATAACTGTAAATTCCTTTTAGAGTTTGGAAAATATGTTAGCATAGCAACAAATTAGCCACGATTTTTTCGTTGTTATACTATAAACAATAATATGTATGGTTTATTATAGTCATGGTCTATATAAAATCCCTAATTAAACAGTTGGTTTCTTTTCATTTACAACATAGTGTTGACTCATGAAATTTTCATTTTTTCGACATCTTTTAGACCTCGATGATGGTCCTGTGCTCTCGCCAGTGCCGCTTCACCCTTGTCGTCCAAGCTCTAAGTATTCCTCTTCTTAAATGTATGTTTCTTCCTCTTCTCTTCTAATTTCTTTTGCAAATTCGTTGTCGTGCTGTTCCCCCGCCGTCTCCTCACGTCGCTGCGTTACCAACATAGTTTCATCCGTCGTCGTGATCGCTATCTGTAACATCTCCGATCGTAATAGGATCGTCGGGATGTGCCATGACGGAGTTGGGAAGGATAAAATCTTGAAGAAGAAGGAAGAAACTCGTCCATGGTGAAAACCACTATATTATGACTTTATTAAATTAATTCATAATATAGTGGTGACATTACAGACATTTAAATGTCTTATGGTGACATATCGGTAGATGGTATTTAAGCTATATAGGGCGATGGGTATCCGCGAGTGACCGGACGGCCTAGGAACTTGACCGCGGATGGACTGTGAGCTAGTTATACTCATCTAAACTTGGATAGACCAAGTCTAACAAGGGTTGAAAGAATCAAAGGAGGGATTGTGATCGAACCATAATATATCGATTAGAATGGAAGTCGGATGTTCAAGAACTTGGCAAGATCGAAAGTTTGACATATTCGATCAAGTCCAAGTGTGGGACTTAGTCAGAAACAACATCGAAAGGCTAAGATTTTGAGATGTTCAGCTCCAATCAGCTCAGACTAGCTGAACCATCAAGCTAAGCCAGCTGGAGGTACAGTCGATCAGCTCAGCTTACCGCGGGGAGTGAAGTGAGTAAGTTATCGTCAAATCGATGCACGGTTAGGCGGTTTTGCCCGAATCGGTGCGAGTGGCAACTCGTGACTGTTCGGTGTTGTTTCTGATTGGCCGAAGGAAAACCGTTTCTCTTCACAGAAACCGACTAAACGCCCTATAAAAATACGGTGACGAGCCAAAATTTGCTATTACGCACAAAAGGGAAAATTCCCAGAAAAATCCTAAGTTCAAAAACGAAGGAAAAGAAAGAAGAGAAGGCTAAGGCTAAGGCGAATTGTCGAGGGCGAGTTTGCGTGAGGCGAGACTCGACAAGGCGAAGGGTAGACCAAGCGCAAGGAATCTGCACATGCAGTGGTTGACGACAATCCAACCGTAAGGAAACGGTGAGTGCGAACCAGGACTTTATAATCAATGCGAAAATGTTTCGCCGGATAGGATATAATTGGGTTAGTTGGATGATTTGACTAGGCTATTTGTTCCTAGATTTCGATATTCATTATTCTGCTTAAGTTGGATTGGTTGGCCAAGTCTAGGGTTAGGATATCGCAGAAGGTGAGTGGCTTGGGGAACGAGATGATTCCACCAAGACTCGACCGGTTTGAAGACGATGATCTTAATCTGGATTAGTCAGCCGCTCTAAGTGTTATTTCATGTTTTATTGCATGATCTGCATATCATTTCATTAATGCATATAGTCGATATCGGTTAGGACGCACTAAGTAACTTTCGAATTACTTACGCCTCTTTGGCATTTCAAGAAAGGATGGTGATCGGGGTAAGGATCGTGCCTAAGCGATGATTGGCGGCCCAGTGAGGATGGGTGTGTGAAGACTGGGTAGTGATAAGATTGATTTAAACTATGTAAGCCTACGGGAAA
Source organism: Euclidium syriacum (assembly GCA_900116095.1). NCBI lineage: Eukaryota > Viridiplantae > Streptophyta > Magnoliopsida > Brassicales > Brassicaceae > Euclidium > Euclidium syriacum. The sequence continues at coordinate 268,458 of FPAK01000018.1, forward strand.
AATCTGATACATGTTGTCAAATCCTATATTAATAGTACTTCTTTTTTATAATTTGATATCGATTCTATTATTTCCGCATATAGACTTTCATAGATTGAATCTCAGAATAAATGCATGAATTTGACTAAGTATGTAATTCAGACTATAAAAATTGAATTGTTTGGCTCGACCCTTAGCGGGTTCGAGTGCGATCAACCTCACCGGACATATAGTCCAGGATAGGGCGTTTCACCACCACCGTTGCCGGATATGGTAATAATTTTTTTTTTTTTTTAAATATATATTTATTTTTTATTTTATTTTTTTTCCAACCAAACATTAATTAAAATGCCCTATTGGTAGCCTAACTAGGAGGTATAGAGTTTAGAAATAAAAATTCTGAAGAAAATTTTCTAGAAGCACGTGCCAAACAGTCGGCCATAACATTGCGAAGACGAGAAATGTAAGAAACAGAAAACGAAGGGAATTGATTCCAGAGCATACCAAACTCTTCTAGGAGATTGGAGAAGGTAGGCCAATCTTCAGGAGACTGTACCATGAGAGCCAACTCTGCGCAATCGGTTTCGAACACCTGACAATCAATCCTGCTCTGAAGAATATTCGTTATAGCCCATAATAGCACTTTCATCTCCGAATGAAGGGGTGAGAGAGATCGCCGTTGACACCTTGCTCCCAAGAGAACTAGCTGGTTGTCCTCAATACACACCCACCCCAATCCAGGAGTTAGGTCAGAGTCTTTCCATGAACACACTTGAACGTTGAGACTACTTCTACATGATCTTCACCATCATCATCATCGTCACCATCCTCAAGCTCTTCATCCTTTTTCACTTGGGTTTCTTACCAGAAAATCTTTCCATTGAGAGCATCATTCAGAATGTCCAGAGGTTCCAGTTGAGTTCTTTCAAACACCTTTTTATTCATATTTTTTCAGATAAACCACATGATCCAGGAAAAACTCGTTCGAAAATATATATTTATTATATAAAAATTATATTATATGTTAAATTATTTGTTTGTTTATTTAATGTAATTGTTTAAATGTTAATTTTTTTTTGCTATATTTTCTAAAAGAAATTTGTGTGTATGATAATTTTAGTTAGTTTCAAAATTAGTTACTATGTTAATTTTATTAATTTTTTATTAGATTAGGGTAATTTAAGGAATTTGTGGAATTTTAGAAGTATATTTCAATTTGCTTATACATTATGGTAATTATGATATGTTATACTACTAAATTAATTATTTGTTTATATCATTTATTAGTGGTATTTGTTTTCATTCTTTCGTAGCAAATTATATAGACATGAAAAATAGGGCATTTGCAGGATATAGCATATTCTCAACTTTTCGTTTCATTCTTGTTACTTTTGAAAGTAGGTTTCAAGAATTAACAATATTTTAACTGTTCATTTTTTTTCCCCCAAATGGTCATTTCCCAAGTATTTTTCGTTTGGACACGACAAATGTAAAATATGTTGTCCACGATTTCCTAACAACGTGTGTGCTTGACTAATCAATATCACCTAAGTCATCAATTATATATAAGTTGTCAAAGGAACCTTAACCATGTGTTCATTTGATCAACTGACTTCAACGTCTAATATATGGTATGATCATGGATATGTGTTCATGTTCATGACCATGTGTTCGCTTGGTATTACGCCCTCGTAATTCTGACCATAAGTTCACTTGGTTACCACATGTCCACCTGAGTCGAAAAACATATGGCATGGTCATGTATGATTATTTACAAAATTATGACCATGTATATGCTTGATAAGCTATCTAGTCGTCTAATATATATGATAGTTACCCACAAATTCTTGATCATGTGTATGTTTAGTAGACTGTCCACGGAATGTTAACGATGAGTTTTTTTGTCACATATATGAGACGTCTAACATAAATGATAGTTGTCCAAAAATTCATGATTATATGTACCCACCTGAGTCGTCTACATTTTTTTTTTTTTTGAATTTTGATAGGTTGGTCGAATATGGTCTAATCACGATGGTCCACTACAATCAAATGCTTCATTGTTTTTGAGTTGCACACTCTTAGAACATGGGGTGAAGAAGAAAAACAGAAAATGGTGGTACGGAATAAATAGAAATGAAGAATAAAAAAAAAGTTATTTCATGCATTGTACTTCCAAAAATAACAAGCTTGTAATTATAAAATCAAAGGTAGTAATTGATAACACACTATGCATGAAATGCAACTAAAACTAATATGAGGAAAAGAAAAAAGAAATTAATTTAGCCAACAACAATTAAATTGGTGGAACTTTTCCTCCAACACTAGGGTGCACAAGATAGAGGGTAAAAAGTTAAAGTGAGATTCAGTTTTTACACACATTTTGTTTCTTTCTATTTCTCCCCTATATACATGTTCAAACAATAAAATTGTTAAATATACTTTTTGTACAAAATTTTCTAATATCTAAAACTAAAATTTAATTAACCAATTATTAATTAACCTTATCAAAATGAAAATTGTTACAATTTAAATAGCAAAAAGGTAATAAAATAAATTTTCTATTAATATAAACTTTTTGTCAAGATATTAATCTTCATTTATCAATTATATTTTCCACATTTTACATAATTATGATTTACATAATAATTATGTTTAATATAATTAAACTGAATAAGATTAATGACGAGTAATACACGTAAACATGGTACTAAAAATAATTTATCTAGTTAATGACGTTTATAAAAAATTTATGTATATTTGTTACTAATTTTTGTCTAAGAATATATTTACTATTTAAAAATTTCACCTGATTAACGTAAGGAAATTTTAAAACTAAAATTAATTTTATATATAAAAGAATATGTTCCATAGAATTGGTAAATAAATTATTTACAACAACCCTGATTAGTGGTGGAGTCATAAAAATTGTTCATAAGGATCATATTAATTTAACTATTATTAAATTATGCATCACTTCTTTATTACATTATATTGTGATTATAATAAAGATTTGGTTAAATTTAGTTGTAAAAAGATATATTTATGTGATAGAATACCTAACGGTTGTAAGATTATTGCTAAATATATTTTGTGTAAAGTTTTCTAAAATTTCAAAATAAAATTTAATTAAGTATTTATTAATTTTGGGAAATTTAAGCATATTATCAAAAACCCACAAAACAAATATTACAATTTAAATAGAAAGAACGATTCAAAAATTGAAATTTCTGTTAATACTAAATTATAAATTAGAGTTTTTGTTGAACCCGAGTTGTTCAGTGCAAGTGAGGTACGGAATTTATATTCGGAAGAGTGGGTCGGAGATTCAACGATGAGGTAAGTAAGAAAGCAAAGAGAGAAGAGACTGAATATGAGGTTTGGAAGTAGGGTTCTGGACTCTCAGTTTATAAGTGTGGAGAAATATGAGTTACAAGAGAAAAACAAACGGTTTTGACGAAAAAGATCGAACAAGAAGCCGAGATTGGAATTTAACACTTAATGACTTAGGAAGTCGAACTAAAATGTTAAAGACGATCTAAGTTATATCTCTCTAATCATAATTCTGAGCGTTATCGGGAAGTTAATGTTACTAATGTATCCTCTATTTATATCGAGAAGATGGGTGTCAAGCTCGTAGCAGGTGACTCGTACTTCGAGAATCATCATTTGCTCTGTGATTGCCGAACTAGATCTGCAGGTAGTTGAGTAGGCAATCATTCTTTCTGTAGCCGAACGGTTCATGGTCAGAGGGCAGTTGTATCTAAGTGCAGCTGCTTTCTTTTAACTCATCCATAGATCGACGACTCTCGTTCGGTGTATACTACGTGTCAGGCATCCACCGAAAGTAGAAAGTAGAGTTCTCGGTCTAGAGGAATATGGCGCGTGGCGCTCGCTTAAATATATTAGGTTAAGCAAAGGTAGAATCCGATGTCCCGATGGTCCGATGGGCCCTGAATATGTTAGGAGTGGACTTGGGTTAATTCGATCCGGACTCTTTTATGGGGAATATGTTAAACCCATCTCCAACAGTTTTTATAATTATTAGTTTAATGGTAATTTTGTTTGATAATTTAGTTAATTAGTTTTAAAAAGTTCCGCCATATTCAATCGTGACATTTTAAGTTTCCATTAATTCTGTCAGATTCAGCAAAAAATAACAAAAATTCAGTTAAATTCTACAATTCAACCATATTTCCCTATTACCATTTAGACCCAAAATGTATTAATGGTGCGGATATTTTTTTTAAAAAAATACAACTCTAATCGGGTCTGCTAACTGGGTGCAAATGTTTAGAAAAAAATAGCCTTACTTTTTCATTAAAAAAAAAAAAAAAAGACTGCAATTGTAGTTTTTTTGTTCTTTGTTATAATGCCATTCTTTACTTTACCTTTATCTTTAATTTTAATCATATATAGTTGAGTGAATTATGATAAAGACGAGGTGAAAGGAAATAGTGAGGCACCAATGATTTGAAAGGGCCGAATCATAGTTCATAGGCCTACCAATATTTGATCCCGGTCAAATCCAAATCATTAATAGATATGGTTCTAAATTTTCTTTAGTCATATTTTTGTATTTCAACATTTGTTTGCTTTATTTAGCTCGAGCATACAGTAGTGAAATATCTTTCTCTATATTAAAACGTCATCATATGTTAAAAAACCTGATGGAAAAAAATGCACCGTTTTATTCTAAAGGCGATCTCAAAAGTGAAAAAGCGATCTAGGGTTTTGAGGTTTTTGTTGTAAGCAAGCCGCCGGACCTTCGGGATAGTTTTACGGGAGTCTCTGGTGTGTCGAAGAGTGATGTAGCTGAGCAGAGGCATGGCTCTACGGTGTTGGCAGGGGGTGTAGAGAAGGCTTTGAAGGAGGTGAAGAAGGGTGATGGTGTGGGAGTGTCTGCTCCGACAGGGAAGAGGGTGGAAGGTGTTGATGGTGGGATTAGCACCCCTTTATTAACAGCTTGGCAATAATTAAGGTTTAGTTCTTACCGATCTTTCCTAATCACAAACTAGGTCACGAGCCCGCTTGTTGGGTGTATTAGTTCTATCATCACTCTCGGCCCATTTGGCCGAGGCTTGCTTTGCTGAGGTTTAACCTCATTCTGATATCTAAATGGGGTATTAGTTATCTTGTCTAGGCCGAAGTCTAGGTTCAGAAATGATAGGTTCGGAAAGGATAGGGTTAAACCTTGTCCATATTTTTCAGCTAACGGGAAAAGGAAATATTCCTTATTTCTCGGAAATAAGGAAGTATTCCTTATTTTTGGGGGAATAAGGAAATATTCCTTATTATTAGGTTATTAGGTCTAAATAGACCGTCTATCTCCCCTTATAAAATGAGGACCTCCTCCTTTTTAAAAAGGGATCCTGAAGAAAATAGGCTTTAGACTCAAATACAAAGGAGAGATAAAAAAAGAGAGAAAGTTTAGAGACTCCGAGAGACACACCAAAAACATGTGAGGGACTCTCGGAGAAAACCAGAAAATAGGTTTAGGTGTTGGGAATGTCCTGAAATCACACTTGTATTTACTCTTGCATGTAGTTGTCGAGATAAAACAATCATATGATACTATGTAATTATAATGCTTTGCTAGAAACCTCTTGTAATCTATGAGTTTGGAACTCATTACTAGTATTATATGATCCTACAGGGTGACACACCTAAACAAACTGGATAAATAAGAATGAGATTAATCATTAGTGTAATGATCGAATCAATGTATATTTGATATACATAATTCATGTGTTTCTGATGGGTGTGTCGATCGACACAAATGTTGTGTCGGTCGACACAATACTAGAGTGTGTCGATCGATACTAAGGTAGTGTCGGTCGACACTAAGATCGAGCCAAGACGCAAGGTTTATGACTTAATTAAACGTGGGTTTGGCCCAATTGTTAATTAGGTCTTTGCTGATCTCTATATATAAAGACATAGGCACGACTTTTGATGTTAACCCAGTTGATAGCCGCCTCCAGAAACACAGAGAGAAATCCCGAGAGCATTGTAGAGAGATTTGATCTCTCTACGGCACTAGCATCCCGGCTTTCCAGTTTGTGTGCGTGTGGATACCAGTAGAGGCGCAACAATTGAGGCGCTCCTTGATCTCGATATCCTGATTCAATCCGCTGCTAAGAACTCCAAGTATACTCGAGATCTGATTATAGATTCAATTGACACAAGATCCGGGCTATAGAATTTGTTTTAGGGTTCTTAATAAGATTAAAATCCGGTACAGATTCCAACATTAGGCTCCGAGAGATCCCAAAAATAGAAAGAATCATCAGCACCTTACAACTTGGCCTTAGAGCCCGAGTTAAAGACAATTTGGCCTTAGACCACGAGTTAACAACAACTCGGCCTAAGAGCCTGAATTAACAACTCGGCTTAAGAGTCCGAGTTAATCACAATATTCTCGAGCCTAAGCTCGGATCATCATCTGGAGACGGAACTACGTGTGGCTTGCTCCCTTCCGAGGGTACGTAGACAGTCTCTCACGGGGTTCAGCTACAACATGAAGACCCCTTCGGGGGATTTCTCGGAGCCGACCTTTACCGTTAATTTTCGAGCGGTTGTATATCGAGATGAACCTAACTATTTAATCCCCCGATTAAATAAGATGTATTTGCAAAGAGATCCTTTTAATTAGAAATAATTAAAAGCTGAAATCCTGCATCAACAGAAGGAAAGAAGGGTGTAGAAGAAAATAATGTGAAGAAAGCAAGTGGATCGTGGTCTACGGTGGTTCAAATTAACACTCGAATGAGAAGATTTGACTACGGTGGTTCTAGAACATTCCTTAATTAGATTACTAGGTAGATTTCCGCTTATATTCAGAATCCCAAAGAAATCCCGAGACCTAACGCTTTTTCCCATCGTTTTAAAACAATAACTTTCGTGCTTTGATTTATTTATGTCTTTTAATTTACATTTGAATCGCTTAGCTTAATTAGAAACTAGATTGAATTGTGTTCCAAAAAGTCTCTTGGAAAAACGATAATCCTATATATTACAGTCACATAACTGTGCGCTTGTAGTAAATTTATAGGAAAAACTTTTTTTACATCAGAGGCTAGGAAAAATACCTTTAATACCACTATTCGTCGGTACCTTTCAGATGAAAAAGAGAGAAAAGGGAACTAGTAAAAAAAATGATACACTAGGTAAAGGTAAGTAGGGAGAAATTTGTCCCAAATGAATAAGTCTGGGAGAGAAAATAAATAAACCTTTTGTTGAAAGACTGTCTTATTTTTTGTATTGGAAAGGGAAAGAATCTTAGGATTCTTTGGTATACTCTTTGGTGGTAAGTGATTTGCTAAGACATTTGGAGGATTGTGAGAGAATGGGGGGGGGTTATTTTTTGTATCTGGTTTCGCTATGCCACCCCAAAATATGCTTTTATTTCTTGGCTTGCAGTAAAGAATAGATTAGCAACTGGGGAGAGAATGGTGTGAATTGGAACATCGGCGTTAAGATTAGGTGCTCGTTTTGTACAGAACCGAGAGAAACACGTGAACACCTCTTTTTCACTGTGTTTTCTCGAAGTAGCTATGGGAAGGATTTTCAGGTAAACTAATGGGATCGACTTTCACTTGTTGCTGGGCAGATATCATTGGTTTGATCGTAGGATGATGCTCAAACAACGCCAATGTTCCTTCTGATAAACGTTTTTCAAGCTTTGGTACACATTATATGGAATGAACGAAATCGCAGAAGACACGGTGAAAAGTCTACGCCAAAGAAAATTTTATCAAAAATGGTAGACATCTCGAAGAGAAATAGACATCTCGAAGAGAAATAGGTTGAGTACCATACAAAGGAGGGGAGTCGGAAAATATGAAGACGGTCTTCGTATGTGGTTTGGCTCAAGGAAACTCCTATGATTTTAATTTAAGGCTTTTGTTTTTGGTCAACTTAGAAAATGTTTATGATAACATAACTGGTGAAACTACATGAATCTTTTCGAAATTAGGTGAGTAGGTTGTACATACATTTGCTATTAACCTTGGTGATTATAATCCTGAAATGTGGTCCTCCAAGTGTTTCTCTTTCTTCTGTTTAAGAAAGACAAACCATTTTGTTGGAGACCACATCATAGATACTTCTTAATTCAAAATTTTGAAATACACAACATTCTCTCCTTTTGAAAACATTGTATATGATGCATTTTTGGATGATGAAATTTATGATGTGGTCCACATGTGAAAAAATGTAATTGGAGAGATTTTCTTTCATTCGTCAAAATATGTAACTACTATGTATATATAGTTGGTTATCGATTGAGTCTAGTAGTCGAATACTTAGTACAAAGTGGTTGTTTAGTCGGTGCAAAATGTAAGGCGACAACGTTTATCACTTTTCTCCACGAGAATTTGATTTCTTCATACCATCTAATCTAGAAAAACACGTTAGAGATTCTGATTAATTGTTTGTGACCACAAAAAACCCTTATATCTTATTGGTACTTTGTTTCTCATTTTGTTTTCAACATCAAAAATATGTAATTGAAACATATTTTCCACCTAGAAACATAAATTATTGATTATTTCGATAGTAAAATTGATTATTTTATCGAAGTTTTTGAAAAGGTGAAGTAGATGGCTGAATACTCTTAGTAAAGTAGTTGACTACTTCACATTAATTTCTCGTAGTGGGATTAGAAGGCTGGTTAAAGCCAAGGCGACATCTTTCTTCTATTACTAGCGGGATTGATAGGCTTGTAAAACCATGACAAGCTTATACTTTTCTTTGAGACACAAAAATAAAGGGTACAAGTTAGAGATAAAGATAAATAAACATCAATAAATGTACCCATTTGAATAAGAGAATAACATGTTTTCCACCAAAGAACATAAATTATTGATGAATTCAAGGATAAAATTGATTGTTTATAGAAGTAGATGGCTTAATACCCTTAGTAAAGTAGTTGACTACTTCACATAAAATATTTTGAATATAAAAATAGATAACATATATAATAATTTAGAAATTCATTTCTTTCTTTCAAGAACCTAGGTTGTCTTTTTTGATACAATCTATAATTTTAATAAAGTTTTTGCGGAACTTCAAATTATCAGTCCGGCCTGTGCGACTTACCTGCTTCATTTCGATGATTGAGGCAGTTTAAGTGACAAATTATATTTAGAATTTTTTTATAATTGTATGAAATATCTACTTCTTGAAATATATTCAAGTTTATATTAAAATAATAGTTGACTACTTAAGATATATATGTGAAAAAGATTGACTATATATCAAATTTATGTAAAATAATAGTTAACTATTTCGACCAAACGAGAAAAATGTTTATAAAGTAGAACTATTGAACTGCTGGTTTATACAAAAATTATATACACAATCAAAACTAACTATATATTTCAGTGAGAAGAAGGAAAACTTAAATACATCTATTAGACAATTAATCGTCATACCCCTTACAATTTGAATGTCCTCAGAATAAAAAAGTCTTGAAAGATAGGTAAGTGTCATTCCTTAGTTACCAAGTTAATCAAATGATTAACCTTCAAATTGGGGTGAAGAACCATTCATCAGCCAGAGATTGGCCGTGGAGTTACATCCGAGGTCCATGGATCCTACCAAACTGAAATATCAAAACATGATCCAAGTCCCCAATATTTACCTTTTTTCACTAAAGCCTTGATCGAGAAAATACTTCTCAGTCGAAAAAAAGGAAGATTAGGTTTTTTACATTAAATGATGAACGTTACGAAAGTATCTTCCTTTTAAGTTATATGAAATTTTAATTGTAATATATATGAAATATTTATTTGCACAAAATATATAAATTAATAAGCAAATTGATTAAAATTTTAAAAGTACATATTAATTTCATTTAAAACACTGTAAATATAAAATTACAAAATTAAAACAAAAAAAAGATAAATTTTTAAAGACATAATATAAATTTAATACCCAAGAAAACCTTTTCCGATTATGCTAAGAAAATTAAAGTACTGTGTAATGCATTAATTGAAAACCATTTACGATACGATATATTTTTTTTGTCAATACGATATAATTTGTTTTCTGCTATTTTAAATTTATCGACTATAATTTTTATCATGATTGATTGAAGAGATGCGAACATATATTTCGGTAATGAGCGAGAATCATTTTTTGTCTGTAAAAGGAGATAGGAGGACATGGATTACCAATTATGAATGGGATGTGTTCTAATATATTCTATCTATTAATGAGTTACAAATGTTTTAATGAGTTTAATAGTTTTTAATGTTATGAAAAAAATATCTTTTTAATTTATATATAGGGGATTAGATTATGTATCTCACACCAAGGGCGAGTATTATATATTCTTATTAATATGATTCAGTTATAGTTTGATATTTAAATAATTTATTTTATTAAGTTGAAATATTTATAATATATTTTTATTTAATTATGGGATATCATGTAACTAAAATATATTAAAATTGTAAAATTTGTATTGAATTAGTAATGTTATACATGTAAATAAAATTTTCTAATTGGAATATTTCATTAAAAATCTACTAATGATAATACATTAGATTTTAATCATTTTTATTGTCTTTTATTCTCACGTTGACATGTGACACTATTTTCTCTCTCTGTCTTCTATATTAATATATAGGGGATTTGTATTGATGACCATCTCATCTTGTTATCTATTTGCATTTAACTTGTCTTCGAGTGATTAACTAACATTAGACTGTCAGAATGAAAAACCAAAGACTTGATTGAAATTTCCAAACTATGCCCATGTCTTCGCATGATTCCAGAATACTAAAGCATATGTGGATAGGTCTGCATCACTTGTTCCCCAAAGTTAGTCCTTGTTTAATACATTACATAAGATAAGTCTATGTGCATTATGGTTTCTAATTTTTCTTCCGCGATGGTAAAAGACTAAGATAAAAAGATAAACTCAATAACAAGGCTAGAAGCAATTCAATGATGCCACAATTTTTCTTGGAAGCTCGGGTTAGGGTGAAGCTGATATGTTGTGATTTTTATGGTTTTAGAGTCTTTATTTTAGTGTGTTTTAGGGTCTTTTATAGCTATTAATATGGCTAGATTGGTGTTTGGAGCATTTGGAGCAGCTTGGATCAAAATGGGCAAAAGTGAAGATTTTAGAGCTTTTGAAGTGAAGATCGGACATAACTTATGAGACTGCATCAAGTGCATCGATCAATGCAGTCAAGTGCATCGATTGTTGCAGTCAAGTGCATCGATCGATGCATCGCGATTTCCACGAAACGAGTTTTTCCTTATTTTATGATTTGGGCTATGTTGTTTCCATATTTTTAGCCCAAAGTTTAGCCATGACTTTTTACATATAAAAGGAGTTTTAAGATTAGTTTTTTCATTAAGTTTTACTTTTGCTTTTGGAGAGAAGACTCTTGACTCTTGTCTTGTGAGTTTTGCAACCTGAGACAAAACCCGGATTTTGTGGAGAAAATTTCTAATCCTTATATCTTTTGTTTTGATTTCTGTATGCAATCCTTTTCATTAATCATGTATGTGTTCTTCCAAACCATGAATGAATAATTCACTTGTTAGGTTTAGGGATTCTAGAGATTTTATGAATCTAAATTAGGGTTTTCATAACTATGAATCTAATTAAGAGTTCTTCAGTTAGTCTGAGCATATTTACTTAGATCTAGTCTGATCACCTAGATACTACGTTGCACGGAATCGCCAAATGACCGACGTCTCCCGCTTTGGGAGCGTTTCGGATTCGAAGACAGCATGGGGACGTTTCCGTCACGCTTTGATTAATGGGGACGGCGAATGTTTCACGGGGATGGTTCACTGTGATATTGGGGACGTTTCCCTCAAAAAAATTCCTATTTATATAAAATTTAAGATTGAAATCAACTGTTTATGTGTAAATCTATCATATTTGGGTAAAAATCTCTTTAGAAACAAGTATAAACGAGATCTATGGTGAGAAAAATCAAAAATGGCATCAAATTAGGGATAGTGATGCCCTTTTGTATTTCATTTAACTAACAATAATAGAAAATATTACATTTTTACAAAATATAAGTATAATATAGTTTTAGTTTGATATACTATGTATATATACATATATTTTTTTATAACATATTCTCCGTACCTATGCCGTCCCCGCTTTTATAAATTTTGAGTTTTGCCATTTTTGTACCCGTTCCCGTCCCCGTTTTCCGTCCCCGTGTCCGTCCCGGTGCAACATAGCTAGATATAAGTCATAGATTAGATAATGAAATGGAAGTGGACTTAGATAATTGGAAAATAGATTAATTGAGCAAGTGATGGATAGTTGCAAAAAAGTTTGAACTAGATAGCTTGTGAACTTAACAAACTTGTTTGATTGCATGCTTTACCTGTTAGATTACTCAAAGGAATTTGGTAGTTTAGCTAACTAGGCATAGTTAGAGTTTCGCAGCGGAAGCTGGTTCTCTATAGACTTGTGTTTGTGTTCTAGAACATTCCTTAATTAGATTACTAGGTAGATTGCCGCTTAGATTCAGAATCCCTAAGAAATTCCGAGACCTAACACTATTTTCCATCGTTTTAAAATAACAACTTTCGTGCTTTGATTTATTTTTGTCTTTTAATTTACATTTGAATCGCCTAGCTTAATTAGAAACTAGATTGAATTGTGTTCCAAAAAGTCTCTTGGAAAAACGATAATCCTATATATTACAGTCACATAACTGTGCGCTTGCAGTAAATTTATAGGAAAATTTTTCTCTACATCAGAGACTAAGAGAAATACCTTTAATACTATTATTCATTGGTACTTTTTAGATGAAAAAGAGAGAAAAGGAACTAGTAAAAAAATGATACACTAGGTAAGTAGGGAAAAATTGGTCTCAAATAATTAAGTTTGGGAGAGAAAATAAATAAACCTGTTTGTTAAAATGTCTTATTTTTTTATTGGAAAAGGAAAGAGTCTTAGGATTTTTTGGGATACTCTTTGGTGATAATAAGTGATTTGCTAAGACAACATTTGGAGGATTGTGAGACAATGGGGGTACTTTTCAAATATTTCATGTAGCGCTTGTTGAAAATTAACCGCACTTGATTCCCATAATGTGTTTCTTTCAACCATCTTACACTAAAACCTTACCTCACCTCACCTCTAAAACCACTTGATCTGCAAAGTACCACTTTTACCATTCGAATATAAAACGAACTTTGGTATTTGGGAAAGCTAAATTTATAAATAAAATATATTTTAAGGAAAAAGACGAAGACGAGATCCCCTAATCCGCTTATTTTCCAAGCTAAACGAGCAAAACCTGCTCCTTCCTCCTCCTCCCAAAGCAGACTAACTACAGAATGTCAGATTCAATTTATCGGACAAGAATTCCGGTGACGAACGGAACCCGAGGCAGGAGCCCCAAGACTAGACACCCGGCGAAGCATCACGTGTCCCGTCGCATTCCCAGTAAGATTCGCTCAAAGTCTAATGAGATCCTCAATCGAAGTTTCTCAGAGCCGAATCTCCACCGAAGCAGCGCTGGTGAAGATGTTGATCGGTGTTGTTTTACGCCGATGATAAATCTCCCGGCGGAACCCGAGCAGATCGTCTACCTGTCTAAGATTCGCTCTGAGGTTTTCGCTTCAGCTCCGTCGTTGTCTGAATTCTCCACGCCATCTTCTTCTTGTTCTTCTTCTCCGATAAATCAACAGGTTATAAAATGAAATTCCCTAATACGATTTTTAGATAAGTATTAAGCATTTAGTCCTTGGCGTCTCAAAGTTTTTAATATTGGACCCAAATATTTAAAATGTTGAATTAACCCATAAATTTTACTGATTTAGAGGCAGACAGCATTTAGATTCAGTCCTTCATGTCTCAAAGCTTATAGTATTAGACCCAAATGTTTAAAATAGTGACAAAATTAACTGATCGGTTCAACTATACCATTCTGTAAATTCCCATTCAATGCAACCATTGCCTTGAAACACTACGCACACAATCTAACTATGAGAAAGATTCTGAATTTCAATGGTATCAGGTTTACAAGAGAGAAGCAGCAAAAGTTATGATCAGTGTATCAGTAGAAGGAAGTCCAGGACCGGTAAGGACTTTGGTTAAACTGAGTTGCAATGTGGAAGAGACGATCAAGATGGTCGTTGCGAAGTATTGTAAAGAAGGACGAACACCAAAACTCGATAGAGATGTTGCCTTTGAACTGCATCAGTCCCATTTCAGCGTCCAGTGTAAGCTCGCTCCATTTATCTAGTAGATCTGTTGAAATGTGACACCTTTAAGCAAAAGTTTAACACTTTTTTTGGATTTAATTTGATTGCAGGTTTGGAGAAAACGGAAATAATTGGTGAAATAGGTAGTAGAAGCTTTTACATGAGAAAGAGGGAACCGGTAAACCGGATTCAGGTGAGAAGGAATCTTCCGTCATCGAACTTGATCGAATCGTTCATCGCCCAGAAAATTGGGAGAATTGTGAGGAGGACAAAGAAGATATGGAATATCTTGGTATGTGTTCAATGAATAACAAAACCGGTTTAAAAGTATTAACCAATATTGTTTTTACTGTTATGAGCGGCACATAATATTTAATTGTGTTTAGCTCGATCGAATTTCATAGAATATGGTACCACCACTTTGTATAAATTTATATTAACTTTAATTTATGTGCTCGTCAATGTAATGTAATCGGATTCAGTTTTTTTATGAAATCCGAATTACGGGATTGTAAGCAGCAAACCTTATTCGATTTATATTTTAGTTTGGTTTGGAAGAAACCCAAATTAACTGCGATTGGGTTTATTTTACTTTGATTGTTTCATGTAATACAGAAAAAAGAAATTACTATACATATATTGCCACATTGGTATTTGTTAAATTCTAGAGAAATACCATTATTATTTCCAGGACGTCCCAGTATTTTAAGGAAGGATATACTTTTCAAGAAGGAATATTCTTGATTCACTTGTATTCAAAGAAGCAATGGTTGGTTGACTCGGTTCTTGTTGGGCCACCGCCCAAATAAATTTAAGCTAACACAACATTTTATATGAAATAAATGGTTGGAATGTATAGAATTACAAAAAATGAAACATAAAATCGCAGTTTCTCGAATTTGACTTGGATTTACTTTCATTTTCTTTTTCAGAATTATAACCATGTAATATGAAGAGAAAAATGTTGGTTTTCCAAACTTTATTAGATTTAATCTACGCGATTTGACCAATAATGGATGTAAAATATTAATATGTGTATGGCAAAATATTATTGTTTGACTAATGTGTATCTCTTAAGCACGTAATAGACACGATCATTGTTTACTGGCGACTTGGATTTTATTTGTAAAGAAAAAATATTTGTCAACCCATATGAGATTTGGCAGTTGAGTTGAGGCTAATGTCAAACTTCTAAAATTAATTAAAATGAGAATATCACATTAATCAATTTGCATAAGTAGCTTTTATCCAACCAGATCCAGTAGGTTTTCATAAAACAATTTCTTATATATTCCCTGTATAATTTCATACTAGACCTGCAATTCCCAAAGCTTTGACCAAAAACACCGGCGACGGCGATCAAGAGAACACAGAGCGAGGCGGCGGAAGACGGCGGAGGATGAGCGAACTACTCGATTGGATTATTTCACTTTTATTCCTCGTTACTCTTCTCATCACCGTTATATACCAGGTTTCTGTCTCTTGTAATTCTCCTAATAACTTTTTTTATAAACATTTTTCATTGAATTTTGGCTTCGTTTTTCTGGGTTTGATGCAGCTAACATGTTTGGCGGATCTAGAGGCTGATCACGTAAACCCTTACGATTCATCTACCAAAATAAACCGGGTGGTTCTACCGGAATTCGGTTTGCAAGCACTTCTTTGCGTATACTATGTCTTAACCGGACATTGGTTTATGGCGGTTTTGAATCTTCCACATCTTTTCTACAACATAAAACTGTGAGTAAATTTATCAAACCATCCACTAGAGAATTACTTAAATCGGATTTAACTCTAAGATTACTGATATGATGCTTCTTGGTTAATATTTCCGGTTAAAGATTCATGAAAAGGGAACATTTAGCAGACGTGACAGAGATGTATAATTCAATTAAAAAGGAGCAAAACATACGTTATTACAAGATTGCTCATATCTTCCTCTCCGTTTTAATCACATCCTTTTGGTACATTTCTTTATATTATATCATTATTAATTCATTCATAACTTTAAATGTTTTTTTACGTACGAAGCTAAATCCGTTTTTGTTTTGGTTTAAGGTTGATCCACTCGGCACTGGGAGACATTTAAGCTTGGAGAAATCGTCCTTAACGGATTTTTAATGGATTTTCTTAACCATGAGAAAATCACTATGTATGTAGTTCTTCAATTTTTTTTTTTCTTAAATGATTTTTGTTGTTGTTTTTTTTTTTTTGGGCATTGCTTTTTAGTTAATTACACAAATCGTAACGACGATGATAAATGATTTAAATTATATGGAAATTCATTGTGGGCTATATAATGGTAAATTAGCAAGTGATTTTTGATGTTTTGATCTATGAATGATGATTCCGAAACATTTGTGGGAATTCTTGATACATAGATTTTAAGATTCTCCCTTGACAACCTTGTGCCTCTTGCAAGTACAATAAGCAGTTAGGTTTGAAGAGCCACCAAACTCACTAACTTCACTCACACACGAGAGTTTTCTATAGATGATGTAAGTTATGTTGTCCACGAGAATCCTCGATGGATTAGAGAGACAGTGATTTTTTTTCTCATGTCTGGTCTGGTCTGGTTCTTGAGCCACCATAGGCAGTTCAAAAGAAGAGCTTCACGTTTTTACATATCGAGATGCGGAAACCACAAATTCCTCTAGATCTTTATCCATTCAACATATTGAAGTTGATATGTGTTCCTGAACAGAGAATCGACTCAAATGTTGGAGAGCGAGCCTCTGGTTCGAGTGGAGGATTTAGGGTGATAAGACAAAACCGGCCAGTTCATTGGAAGTAGCCAAGGTTGTTATATGGTCGTTAGGCGGTTTTGTGCTATGGTTTGGTATAAACCAGAAGGTGGTCATCGGAATTAGCCTTTCTTAGTTTTCGTCTTATTACTTGATCTGGCATTGTTCTTTCCTTCAATTACTAGTCAATCTTGCTTGCGTTTGCCATTCAAGATAGGTTTACGTTAGAAAGTGTCTCATAATCACAGCAAAACATGTGATTCATGGTTCATGTTTATCAAAATACAAAATGGACTATATGGTTTGTACCTACGTTCACAGAGCTCTCGTCTGCTTTGATCAAGTGTGCGTTTGTATTTTATTACATGGAAATAAAACTTAGCAAGAACCTTCTTTGTAGCAATTTCCCAGAAGGATTCACTAAAATAAAAAGAGACATTAATAGCATACCACTATAGCACGGTTTTCAGAAGTTCTATCGAAGATAATTTTCTAATTTTGGTAACTCTATAATAGCATTTTTAAAACGTTAAGATAGAATCTCAGTAAACGAGAAACTAATAATGATTTATTCCGCCAACACTTAGAAAAAAGTAGCATTATGCGGCAAGATTTTCGTGAAAATCTCGGTAGCGTCAATACTTAGACTAAACCGAGAAAATATTATCATTTCCCTCTTCTCACCATAGCAGATACAAAAACTGAGAGATAGTGAGATTGTTCTAAGCTGAATTCGTGTATGCAATTTCCAGCCATGTACGAAACTTACCATCACCACCGTTGAATATAAGCAAAGCCAATGTCTCTGACAACGAATTCGTCCTCCGTCACCGGCTACATTCTCCAGTTCAGGTCGTTTCATAAAGGTAGTTCTTTCGGCCTATCAAGTCTTCAGACTTAAGATTTGCATGTCTTTTACATCGAGTTTCGACAATAGATTTAGGGTTTATTTGCATAAATTTGTGATTTGAAGAGTTTCAACAAGATTTAGGGTTTTTTTTTGCGTAGATATATGATTTGTCGAGCTTTATTTCACAAATCTGTGTCAGATATGTGATTTTATGATTTGTTCGGTTCAAATATTGAGAGTAAGGAGGACGGTGTGTTGTTTCGGAGGTGAATCAGGATGATGCTACTAAAGTAGAAGATGGAGAGGAAGATGATGAATAATGGAATGAGGACCATGATGACTCTTGTTCGGAAGGGTCTGTTGGTGGTGGTGGGGGTGAAAAAGAAGGGTTTGGTAACGTGGATACTGATGAGAAGATTTTCATGAAGGATGCTGAGGCTTACTTTGACGATTTTGATTACACCCTTTATGGTAAAGTGAAAGCTGAAGATGTCGAGGATGATGAGGATTTTAAGAACTATGAGTTGATGGTCTTACAAATCGATATGTGGGAAAAGGTGGGAAGGCGTGGTCCGATGGCATATTTCTAAACAAGTATTTTGATAGCAAAGGGGATCTACAAGCAGAGCTCCGACTTACAGCGATAATGAAAAAATTTGCATGGAGAGTAGAGAAGTCTGACACGAGACTGTTTGTGGCTAAGTGTTGTGTGGAAGGATGCAATTAGAAGATTAGAGCTGCGGTGAAGGACGAACAAAGGAAGTTTTGGGTTATGATCTACAAAAAGACCCATATGTGTTCACTAGGAGACTGGCGTGCTGCGCGCAAGCGTCATACCCCTTATTACATCGGATGGTTGTTTGTAGAGAGCTTCAACATAATTGATGGGATTACACCCAAGCACATCCAAGCATCAATGAGGAAGAAGTATGGGATTAAGATGAACTACACAACTGCATATAGAGCATTATTGCATGCCCAAAAGTTGATAAGGGGCTCGCCGGAGGATGGGTATGCGAGACTGTCTTCTCTGTTGCGTGGATTCGAACACAACAACCCGGAAACAATCACTGGTCTTGAACTTGATGAACATAATAGATTTAAATATCTATTTCTTTCATTTGGAGCTTGCATATATGGGTTTAGATTTCTTAGAAGGGTCATTGTTGTTGATGGCACTCACCTTACGGGAAAATATGGTGGTGTTATGTTAGTTGCGGCGGTCCAGGACGGCAACTTCCAAATATTCCCGTTGGCGTTTGGAATTGTGGACTCTGAGAATGATCAATCCTGGGAATGGTTTTTCAAAAAGCTCAAAGAATGCATACCAGATAATCATCCTCTGGTAATAGTTTCCGATAGGTGCGTCTCGATTAAGAATGCTTGTGATACAGTGTTCCCTTCGGCACGGCGAGGTATATGTTATTACCATCTGCAAAATAGCGTTGTCTCCCATTGCAAGGGGAAACATCTGCTTTACTTGGTGAAAAACGCGGCGTATACGTATACGATGTACGATTACGACCGTTACATGGCCTCCTTAAGAACGATAAACCCTGGACTTGCTGATTACTTGGTGGATGCGGATCCTAGTCTATAGTCACGTGTTCACTTCCAAGGCGACAGGTACACTTAAAGTCTCAAAATTTACAATTTGCAGCCTTCTACATTCCAGGACAAAATTCCTTCGCAGTCTAACAAACTTGTCAGACTTTTCTTGAATTTTGACGATCATGATACAGACTTCATATGATGTCTGACAATTCAGACACGTATAAAGTCTGCCACATGAATCAGACTAATTGTGAAGTCTGTCTAGAATGAGTCAAACTATACGTATTGTCTAATTCTATAATCAGACTCAATATGAAGTCTGACTATTGAAGTTTTAAACTAACCCTCTTTATGTTATAGGTACAACATAAAGACGAGCAACATAGCTGAATGTATAAAATCCGCTCTGAAGACGGCTCGAGGATATCCCATATCATTCCTATTGGAATTAATTCAAGAGAAGCTAGGAAAGTGGTTTTGTGTAAGGCGGCTAGATGCAATGGGGCTGACAACAACATTTAGTCGAGGTGTTGAATATTTGATAGAAATTCGTGAATATTACGCTGACTTCATGACAGCCGAACGCATAGACGGTTATAAATTCTTTGTTAAGGGAGGGCATAGGGATTGCATTGTATATTTAGACAATTGAACCTGCCAATGTGGAGTATGAGATTACGAAAAGATACCTTGCTCTCATGCCCTTTGCACTGCTCCTGAACTTGAGTTGCACTCGGCGACGCTTGTGTGCCTGTCCTATGGAAGAGACTACCTGTTCACAACTTATTCGCAGAACATCTTCCCAAAGAGTACAAGTTTCATGGATCCCGACGCCGTATGTGTACTTCCTCCGGAAGTTAAGCGTCCTCGTGGAAGACAGAAGAAGTCAAGGTGGCAAACTTGGCTGGAAATTGCGAGGACAAAGGGTCATAAACCGCGGAAGCTGCACAAGCAGTATAGTTGCTCGAATTGCAAACAACCAGGCCGCAAGCAACCAAATTGTGTAAGTATTAGTTATATCACGTTGCATCTTAGGCTGAATTTCAAAATACTTAGATAACTAAATAAGTATTGTGAACGGTGTAGGTTACCAAACCCGAGGTTTGAGCTAATATGATGAAGTCTGACGGGTGACTTTTGAAGTCTGATGGGTGACTTTTGAAGTCTGACGAGTTTGATAGAAGTCTGAATGGTTCGGTGAGAATTCTGATGTATTGATCTAGAAGTCTTATGTATTGTTTTAGAAGTCTGGTTGATTGACTATTTGAACTACGATGTGTTTCCTTTGATGTTGCTCGTGTTTTTTTTTTTGTATTACGGGTGATTTTTGAACTTTGTATGTCTTTTTCAACTCTAATTTTAACATTGTAGGGGATGAAAATCAAATACTAATGATCGTACTTATAGGGTTTGTTTCATAACACCCAAAAAATACACACTTGCACAAACCCTACCTAGAGTGTTTGACATCCTTGTTGTGGGGCACAAAAATAACCCACAAAGTATTACAAAGATGGATGAGTTTTCTTAAATTTACAAAATAAACTAAAATATATGCAAGAACTCATTTTCATTCCCTTAAAACCTTAACCGTACATGTCGAGAAGCTTGTACTCTTCGCCTGTGCGCTTCTCCTCACCTGTTCGGCGGAGCTGAGTTAAAAAGTCATTCGCAAGCCTGTCCCTGATTTCCTTGATGTTCTGATCACAAAGATACGATGGGAACTCCATTCCAAGTGAGTGGAATTCAATGAACTTGATATAGAAGACCCCACAATTACCTGATTGATTATTTTGGAGAAGATCTTTGGTTCTGACGATCGAAAACGTGTACGGCTCCAAAGTATACTGCCACCTATCATCGACGTCAGCCAACACGTGACGGACAAAAGGAAAAAGCTCACAAATAGGCTTACAAATAGGCTTTACTGCATCTGCTACCACCGCATTGGTTTTTGGGCCAAAGATGCTGTCCCAAACCGTTATGTGTCTGTTTGGTAGAGAAATCATAATAGCTATCCAATGACATCCGCCAACGTGCAATGCTGTGTAGATCTCATCAATTTCAAGACCCCACACCTTACCTGACTTCATGAATAAGGGTAGCCTTCTAGTATTGTAGTCCCACACTCCACCAGGCACCCTTCTGGCCGCTTTCAACAAATTTTGGATAGTCTTTGAGCCACAATCGACAAAGGAAAGTGTCGATGAAGCAAATTCTTTCGCTCATGAACCATTTTGGATGTTTGGCTTGTCGAAGCCTCATCAGATCAACGCCAGCATCAATATGCTGCCACAATCGTAGACAAGAGTTAGGTCTTAAAAATAAGGTCATTTATCATCAGAATTCAAAAGTTTATGTCAGACTGCAATAATTTGTATATTAGACTACAATAATGTGTGTCAGACTTCAATAATTTGAATCAGACATCCATTCAGTTTCTATCAGACTTCATTAGTAGTCTGCTTCGGTTAAATCGTATCATAAGTTTGCAGTGGAAGTCTGATAATGAGATACTAACCGTGTCATGCAGCCATTCCTGGGGGGGTTCGTAGATGGTGATACCATTCGAGAGATGAGGTCTCTTTTCTTTCAGGATAACCCCTACAGTTTGTACTACCATGGTTAGTACTTGATGGTTTATAACAAGGGTAATAAAATCGGGAAGAGTATGGAGACATACGACTGTTTTTTCATGTAGTCATTTAGGGCCTTCACTTCGGTCCGAGTGGGTACAGCGCATGGATCATATCTCCTAATGACCTGCGTTTGCACAGCAGGTTTCACCGGAGTCAGCTCTTTTTCTTTCTTTTTCAGCTCTTCCTCCTTCGCTCGTACGTAAGCCTCAGCGGCAGCTAGTTGAGTATCCTGCTTGTCTTGCCTAATTTGATCAAAGTCCACACCAGCCTCTTCTTTCTCAATTATCCGAACACTCTATATCAAAAATAAGGGAAAAAGCTGAAAACAATTCTTCAAACAAATCACACCAGGTTCTTAACATACACAATGACAACGTGAGGATGAAAAAAGGCGAGTCAACTGAACAAGTATCATACACTAGTTATTAATCATTTATACTTCTTGAGATCTTTAGTTGCTAGTCTTCTACTTTGCTTGATTACAGGAACTATGTTCGCATTAGCATTTTCTTGACAGTAGGGAGTGTTAGACTAACCCCATCATCAGCGGCTTGATTCTTTGCCTCCTCCTCTTTTTCCTTCGCCTTGGCCAACCTGGTTTTCTTGGCTGGGGGGGGGGTTAGTCTTTGTTTGCTTCCCTTTCGTAGGAGCTCTCTTCTTCTTCCCCCTCACCCCCAGCGTTCTCGTTCTCCTCAACCTGGGCAGGCGCTTCCTTTCCCTTCTCCTCAACCTTGGCAGGCGCTTCCTTACCCACCTCCTCATTAGCCATATCAGGCGCTTGGTTTCCATCCTCATCAGTCTTCTCAGGCGCTTTGTCTCCATCCTCAGCCGCCTTCTCAGTTGCTTTTTGTCCATCCTCCTCATCCTTATTTCCACCCTTCCGCCCTTCACCTTCCTTCTTCTTGTCTTTCCTCAAGCTCTTCACTTCCGCACTTAGATCCACCATCTTAGTTCCCAACAATGTTAAACCCTCGTTCACAAATCCTATCACCGCGTTAAACCCTTCTTCAATTTGGTGTTTTAGGTCAGCAACCATTTCCCAAACTAAATCGTTGGATATAGACTGCCCATCAGATCTAGGATTCTGTTTGACCGGTACTTCTTCCTTACCAGCTTCAGAGTGCCTGGAGGTGTCAGCCGCAGCCTTAGCCTCCTCCAGGAGATCCCCTAACTTCCTCTTTACCCCCTTTCCTTTGCTTGTACCCTCATCAACCTTTTCTTTCACATCCTGAACTTCCTACTCTTTTTTCGCTGACTTCATTATCTTAAACAGACCTTCACGTTTCCAGTGCCATGTACCCCATCTCCAAGGTCCACTACCATATTAACCATACATTGCTCTCACAATGTCCACAATCTTTTCATCTTCTTCATCTGCATCATCGTCCCAATCTGGGAACATGGCATCAAACTCCCTCTGCACGAAGCTGTGGACGTTGGACTGCATTAAGAACACAATAAGGATTAGGGTTTCAAAAACAACCAATTATCATACTGCAATGTCAGTCTGTGACATTATATCAGACTGTCAGATAAGTCTTAAGTCTGTTTAAGTATATAGACTGCCATGTAAGTCTGATAAGTATATCAAACTGCCAGGTTACTCTATTAAAGTCTAAATATTACAAGAAACGATCAGACCTGGGCGTGTAGGTTTTTCTGGACTGCCTTCCGATTCCTAAAGCCTTTGTAAGCCAGCAAAGGTGGAGCTGGGGCATTAGGCAAGGGCTCTCCATAGAGGGTCGTCATTCCGGGACAAGCCCAGTAGATCCAAATATTCAACACTTCAACAAAACCTTCAATCTGATAGTTTTTGTTAAGAATAAGCTTGGCATTGGCCACCTCAATAGAGTCAATCAGCAGCTTAAAGGTCCATCTCCCCCAAGGATAATTTTGCAGAGCCCCTGGTACCAGCAGTAGCCTAGTATGAGCAGCACGTAGCGGCGTTCTGATATGGATCGACTCAATGAAAGATGCATAAATGGCTAGATAGCCTAACCAAATTCGCTGTTGCCGGGTCCAACCAGCGCATCGACCACAAGCTGCTAGCAATTGCTCATAACTTGGTCCAACTTCTAAGTCCACCCCAAGAAGCTCCCACATGTTGAGCATCTCATGCGTCTCCTCATACTCCGGATATAACAGATTCTCAACATAATGACAGATGAGTCCGGTGAGGTGCTCAAACTCATTAAGTGAAAACCTCACAGGTTGAACCCCAACAAGGGACCAAATCTCGTTCTTCCTCTTGCAAACAAGTTGAGAAGAGATCATGTAGTGCACCATTCGCGAGCACCATTTGAAATTCAGATTATGGTATCTTAGAAAGACACCAAGCTCTGAGTTGGAGAGCTCCTCCAATTCATCTTCAGGAAGCGCTGAGGTAAGAGTGTTTAGCAGTGTTCTCCTACCGCATAAGTAATGTATGCTCTTGACTGGTTCCGGCTCATTTCCTAGAGTGAACATCCTTCTTGGGAACTCAGGCTCTGCCATGATGCAACCCTGCATAAATAACATCAGACTGCAATTAGACTCTGACTATTAGGGTTAGAGTAGTCAGACTTCAAATGGGCTCTGTCATCTACATTGGCAGTCTGATATCAACCAACGAAGAACCAGAAAAAAAATAAAAATAATAAGGGCCTAATATTAAACGGAAAGCGTACTTCACGGTTTTGAACTCAACTTGCAACATCACGATTTCAACAGAAAACTATGCACTCTGGACCCATAAATCATTCAATCGACACCCATAAGAAGAAAAGTATAAAGTAGCTAACCACTCTAAAGAAGTAACGAAATGGGTGGGAGTTACGGCCGTGTAAAAACCCTAGATCTAGAAATTGAAACAACGGTTGTCAGTGAAGAAAGGAGGAAAATGCAAAGGCGGTTTTGAAGTTTGAAGGGAAGCGCGTACGAATCTTACCGGCAAAGATTCCTAGAGTGAACATCCTTCTTGGGAACTCAGGCTCTGCCATGATGCAACCCTGCATAAATAACATCAGACTGCAATTAGACTCTGACTATTAGGGTTAGAGTAGTCAGACTTCAAATGGGCTCTGTCATCTACATTGGCAGTCTGATATCAACCAACGAAGAACCAGAAAAAAAATAAAAATAATAAGGGCCTAATATTAAACGGAAAGCGTACTTCACGGTTTTGAACTCAACTTGCAACATCACGATTTCAACAGAAAACTATGCACTCTGGACCCATAAATCATTCAATCGACACCCATAAGAAGAAAAGTATAAAGTAGCTAACCACTCTAAAGAAGTAACGAAATGGGTGGGAGTTACGGCCGTGTAAAAACCCTAGATCTAGAAATTGAAACAACGGTTGTCAGTGAAGAAAGGAGGAAAATGCAAAGGCGGTTTTGAAGTTTGAAGGGAAGCGCGTACGAATCTTACCGGCAAAGATTCCTAGAGTGAACATCCTTCTTGGGAACTCAGGCTCTGCCATGATGCAACCCTGCATAAATAACATCAGACGGCAATTAGTCCGGCGACGACGATTCAAAAATTGCCGGCAACGGTTCGGAGACTTCGAGAGAGATTTGGGCTTTTTGTTTTCTTTCTAAATAAACTGTAAAAACTAAGTGAGTGGATAAAATGTTAAAAACTATTTATATGTCTGACGCGAGGGAGTAAAAAAAAAACGGTTTCACCACAGTAGAATAATGAGCATCAGACTCAATATGAAGTCTGATATCAGACTTCTCCACGAAGTCATGCAGTAGACTTATTTTGCAGTCTGATAAGAAGTTCAACTAAATAGGCAGGAAATTTCCCGCTCTTTTTCCAATGAAAAGTTACGACTAGAAGTCTGATGTACAATATTAGAAGTCTGATAGGTTTACTGGCTGAAGTCTGATGGATGTGTATTAGAAGTCTGCCCAGGATTTAGTTTTGAAGTCTGATAGATTTGCTTCCAAGGTCTGACCAGAACTTTGGAATAACTGACTACATATGCAGTTTGTCAATCAGTTGGCGAAACATTTGACCAATATAATTTGTTAAAACCTTCATCAGAATGCTAATATTGTCACAAAATTATAGAAATATATATATCACATCCCTCCGTATACAAAATAAGGGACATCCGATCACAAGTGCCAACCATCCGTAGCCTTTTATCTAAACTAACAATGCCTAAAACCAGCATTAATAGATATGATCATGACCAAGACAAGAACACCACAGAACATCAGGTTCTTAACCTCTATGCCATGCTTCATTTCGTCTGTTGGCTTCTTAGACAATAGTTCTTTTATTTGATCCAACCCTGCCTGCGTTTTCAACACGTCATTCTGCAACGTGGTAACACTTTCTGACTCAGCATAATAAAGGAAGATGTGGTCAATTTGCTCGCTGACCTGGTCCACTGACTTCTTCAACTCCACGAACTCCTCCATTAGAGCCTTATCCCACCACTTTATTATGTGGTATCCTCCATCCTATGAAATCACATTACATGCGTACAATCTTAGTCCATATATTTTGAGTTGCAATAAATCAAGAACACTAAACACATACAAATGAAGGCCTTACGAGATAGTTACGACACCCATTGAATCTTCTACCCGGATTGTCAGGGGTAGTGGATGCTCTCATGACAGGGTCCAGACCGCAAAAACATTTCTCGGGAAATCCGTGGGATGTTCTGGACCGATATCGAGTTGTGGAACTGATACTTGGGTACGAGCTACTACTCGACGTTGGAAGGTAACTGAATCACCCCATCCTATTTCTCAGACTGCAAAAAAAGTCTGACAAGTATGTCTCTTGATAGATCTGATAGAGAAAGATAAAAAAATATATCTTTCTGCGTACAAATCGAAGCAAACGACACCGAAAATGATGTATTCGACTTAGAGATGAAAGGAAAAAAGGCAGAAGTATTGTGTTTATGTAGATCTACTCTACAAACAGAGAAAAACTTTCTCCTACAGATCTAAGACGTTGTTTTTGAAAACTTTGTTGGGGAAAAGAGGATTACAGTATTGATGTCGGTGGCGGTGGCGGTGGCGTTGTTGGTGGCGTTGGTGGTGACGGTTGCGCTGATTTCTTAATTTAACCTGTAGGGAAAAATAACAATGAGTAAAAGGTGAATAGAGATAGCGATGCAGAGCGAAGGAGATATGAAAAAGGTGAACTCAAACCAGAAGGAAGAATATTGAGCGGCAACGAGGGTTTCCGGCCGGAAGATTTGGGAGAGTTTAGAGAGGGGGAGTTTAGAGAGGGAGACTCTGTTTTAGTGAGAGATAGTTGAAAATGATTATGGAGATTAGGGTTGGAAAAATTCGTTTATATATGGGGGTAAATTACTAAGTAGGTTTACTTATTCATTGTAAAATCAGACTTCAATATATATCTGCTAAACTATGTGCATGATAACATACTGACATAGACGTATGACATACCCTAAATCTAATAATTACAACTTAAATACAATTATCTTAGGTAGAAAACTGATAACAAACATAAAACTCCTTAAAAATGATGAAGAACTAACTATTATAAGTCACTTTAAAAATATGCTTTCAAAAAACCCAAACTCAAGATCTAACCCTATACATAAAAAACATAGATAAAACCATTATCCAACCTTACATGTCACACATAGATGAAAATCTTCACAACTCGGTAATTAGTAGAATCCACTATATAACTCGATATGTACACTCTTTTGTAGTTACTTAGACACTACAAGCAAAGTATGATCTCTATTGCAACCAATATCTAACCCTAAACTCCAAACAACATGGGGTTTACACCCAAATTAGCTCCCAAGTATTTAATTTGATATCATTTAAGTTAATTTAATTTTTGTATATCAAAATTAGTTATTCTTAATTTATGTACAAATCTATTTTTCTTGAAATTTTTTAATTACTTTTTACATTTAATTTCTCGTCAAACTTCTTCGAGAAGTCTGCGAAACCTCAAAAGCAGACTTCATGGAGAAGCTTGCGATACCCTAAAACTAGTATTTAGCACTTTTTCCACAAAATAATTGAACAACAAACCAAGGAAACATAAAACTCGTTAATCATTTGCTGATTATAACATAAATGTGCAAACTTTTTTTAAAAAATTAAAATTTTGTTAACCTTAAACCTAACCCTAACCCTAAGATTATATGTAAATGTACCATTGTAAACCATGTTTTGGGGTTAACAACCTAATTTGCCTTACATGTATTTAATTTGATTCAAATTTACAAATTTTAATTTTTTATACGTCATAATCGTCTATATTTAATTTATGTATACCATAATTTTATACAAAATTAATTTTTCTAATTTTTAATTTAAATTTACTAATTTATTAGGAATCAGACTTCTTTAAAAGTCTGACAATATTGGGATATAGACATTAATCACCTAACATCGTTTAATTTGATTTAATTTTACAAAATTATAATTTATAAACAATTAAACTGTCTATATATAATTTACGGTTTAAAAGTTTTTTAAAAACTAGTTTTTTCTGAATTTTAAATTTAAATTTACTCATTAATTATATATCAGACTTTTTCGAGAAGTCCGGAGAAGTCTGATATACCTATCACAGACCTGTAGTGACGTCTGCTAAAACCCTAAGGTTACAATCGTAATTGCTTTATCTTTTTTTTGTTTGATCGCAAGGGGTAGCTGTAATTAGCCAACCCCAAAAGGGTACTCCTGCAATTTTTTTTCAAATGACGATGTATATTAAGCAATTAAATTCAATTTTCGGTGTATATTAAGCAAATATCCAATTTATCAATTAGATTTTTCATAACTATGATTTACATGATAATTATGTTTGATAATTTGGTAATTAGATACTAGAGGGCAACACTAGAGTTTTGTAATTTTGGTCGAACTAAAAAAGTTACAACAATTATTTAATTAATTTTTTAATTTTCATTCATTTTTCCACCTAATACACAATTTTATGAGATTCTTCTGTTACCATTTAAATTTTTTAAATATAATTTAATTTAATTTCATAGATAAATAACTAATAAATAGTTATTAACGCTCTGCTCATTACTACCAGAACCAGCGTCGCCAACTACAACATTATTCACATCAAGCATCAGTATTTTGTAATGTCTCCCCTCCGTAGAAGGAAAATGCAGATCCGATCCTCCAGTTGCAGGACCAAAACTAAGATTAATCTTCACCTCACCCGAAACTGGAGAACCATGGATAATTTTCTCCATAGTAGCCTCATCGAGATCTCTAATGAGATCTAAATGCATGATCTTTAAGCAAGGTCAGTAAACAAAGTCAACACTAACCAAAACAGCCCAATAAAGTAGTAACTGCCCCAATTACGCGCTGGTATATATAGTAGTCTCATCGAGATCTCTAATAAATTCTAAATGCATGATCTTAAAGCAAGGTAAGTATAAAATATTTAGTCTTTTACTTGTTTTTTTGTTCATCCCGGACTCCTCTGGTCAATGTATTTAAGTATATAGATGAGGCATATAAATGACTATATTTGAGAACTATGTCCAATTTATAGTTAGTTGAATACAAACTACAAAGCCCTAGTATAATTGAGTATATTCATGATGCATATAATTGATTATATCTTAGAGTTGTATCGAGTTTATAGTTAGTGCCCTAGTATAATTGAGTATATTGATGATGCATATAATGATGAGAGAGATAAATGGGTAAATGTTTTTGCTTTAACAACATTTATGCGGGAAATATTTAATAAAAAAATAAAAATAACTTATTCCTACCGAATTACAAACTCACCGAAGTTGAGAACTCAAGCGGTAACTCTTCTTTAATTTTTTGGTCTGAAATAGAAGTTTTGAGTTTGACCTTGCATGTCTTCTCTCAAACCTCGAGACCCCAACACTCTTCTTTAATTTTTTGTTCTGCCATGATTATGAGAAGTAAATGAACACCAGTTACACACGTCTAAATTTTTTAAAATATTTTTTTTTAAAAAAACTGTAGTAAAACTTCTATAATTAATAGTTCTGACTAGAGATAACGTCATCCACTTAGGAAAAAAAAGTATTCGTTGCTTTCGACTCGAATAAAACTAAAAAGGTACCACAAGTTTTATTAAAAGTCGGGTATCTAAATTTATTTAGCTACCCGTATTTGTAGTTGTACCCACTCGGTTACTTTACTACATTTCTACATTTACTTTACTACATTTCGTACATTTCAAAATGAGGAGTTGAGGGTGGATTGCTACAACAATGAAATCTCAAAATAAGTCCTTAAAAATTTATTAATTTGTAATATAGTCATTAATATTAACAAAAGTTACTAACAATGATAAAATTTCATAATTAATATAAAACATATATTAATATATTATACAACAAATAATATACGTGAATTAAAGATTGAACTTATATTCAATGTGCAAGATCCAAATACATTGACTAGAATATAGCTCTTAGATATAACATATTTCTACATAGGCCTCAAAAATTATATTAGGGCTCTGTAGTTTGTATACTAACTATAAACTGGAGTTTCATGAACAAAAGAGCATACTCAGCTATATGCTCTCAGATATAGACAATTATATGCCTCATCAATATACTCAATTATACTAGGGTTTTGTAGTTTGTATTCAATTAACTATAAACTGGATATAACTCTCAGATATAGTCAATTATATGTCTCATCAATATACTCAATTATACTAGATATACTCTTTTTTTTTTTTTCTTAATTAAAATCCTTATTTAAATTTTACATGGGTAGATCGATGTTGAAAATCCGTGCATATTGATGAGTCAAGACAAGAGCAGGGAGTTCCTACGTTCGGGAAATGACAAAGATAAATTCAAGGTACCTCTGTGAACTCTGGTATATATTAAAGTCAACCATATTGATATTTTGATCAAACACAAATTTGCGACACCAAGAAGACTTCGCTGAATGAAAGACATCTTCTTGTGGCTCATCACATAGTTGAACTATGTGACAGAGTATAGTCAATTATATGGTAGGACTATATGGTTGCTTAGTTTTAAGATGTTCATTTCGAGAACCGTCTTCCACATCCCCTAGAGCTTTCCCTCGAACCCCTCTTAAGTAGTTGGCTTATCTTCATATCCTTTTCGAGCTTCCCCTTATCTTTCTTTGGAGTTTCCTCTCACTTGAATGTGCATTTCGAGAATAGTTTTCAACATCCCCTCAAGCTTCTTTTTTTTTTTTTTTATAAACTAGGTTTCATTTTTCTCTAAAATTGGAGAAAATTCTTGTCATTGTTTATGGTATCTAGTATATATCCGTCAGAAGTAAAAGAAATAAAACTATAAGGATAGTTTTTCAGTAAAGTGATCTCCGAAGAGAAACAGATGTGTATTAACATTATAATTCTTATTTTGTTATTCTAGAGTAGAGAAGGATAACGATAACAACGTAATCGTCTTCTTGTTTCGATTCTTTGCCATCTGATTACTGCTATTACTTCTATGTTCTTCGTAGTCAATAAAAGTGGTTCTAGTAAATATAAAACATATATCATTTCATCAACCTTCGTATCCTAGTCCAGCTTTGTAATACTCCGTCTACAGTTCGGGGGGTGTTACAATCTTTGCCTTGTTTGATTTTTTTTCCCTCAATTTTTTTTCACCTTATCTGATTTCTTCTCTGTATTACTTCGATTTTTCTTCATCATCTTTTTTTTGCTTTTACCTAGGCTTATATACAATACCTCACTAAAGCCATTGACTTTTCTTTTTCTCATTAATGTATGATTCCTATTCAACAAACCAAGGTAGTTAACTTGGGAGGGTTACTAAGAGAGGCTCAACTCGAAGCTGATTGGCCTAAGTTGTCAGTTGAATTCCGGTTGGTATTTTTCACATAGTCTTGCCTTATCCATTGACCAATGGTTGAGTGGTTGTGGCTTGAGCTCGATCACTTACGGAGTGGTAAGGTTGTTCTTCACTACCTCGAGGTACATTATGGGCATTCAAGCATTCCCTTTTTTGTATCCTCTCATTGTATTTTTTCTAATTTGATTCTTGCATTTCCTGAGTTTTCTTTTTCTTGTTGTTCTTATTGTACTACTTGTTTCAAAAAACCAAAAAAAAATATATTTTATATGAAAAAATTTTAACAAAAAAAACAAGGTATGTTGTTTACAATTTATAAATTTTAATATTTACTACATCCATACTCTTCATTATTTTTCGTTGAATTATACGTCAATCGATCAAAAAATATATAGAACAATTTGAGGTTCTTATATTTATAAAATTTTGATATTTCAAAATAATAAAATTCAAGGGTCAATTTTCAAAGTCTTAGTTAAGAAATTCTCCAAAAAACTAATCAAAAACAAGTTGCTGAAATTGACTGAGTTCATCGTGGTTTTAAACTGAGTGTTCACCGGCTTTCTATCGAGGTTTTCTCTACCATTGCAAAAATCATTGATCTAAGATTTTTGATATTTTTTACACTTGTCATACTCTCATATTGTTAACTGTATTCCTTAAATTTCTCTATAATTAATCCTTATTTCTATATAACATTAATATATTTACGATATTTTCAACCTCCCTTTAACTATTTACCAATTTGAATTCAAATCTAAAGTATATCTACCTAACCACCTACGTAAACCCTAATTTGTTTTTAACCTAATGCACTCAAATCCCATATGTATATATAGTGAGATATCGATTATGATAACCATTATCTACAATCGTTTTTTCTTCATATGCATTTTTCATTAATTTTATTTTTTCATTTTACCATAGTTTGATAGTCTAACAAGCAAAACCGGAACCCTGACCAGTTTTAACAAAATTCAAGGACACATGGATTCAATCCGGATAATAAAAGATAGAAACAACCCTACATACGACAACAATATCACCAACCTAAGACCTTATAAAAATCACCGGTTGAGTATAACCCTAATATGGGAAACAAATGATAACGGAAAAATACATAGGAGGATTCTGACTTTTCAAGCTAAATTGACGTTAAAATCAGAAGACTTGTGTCTTGGATCATAACCTAAAGAAGTCTGCCATGTATTACTAAGACACGGAGTGAATCGTCCCGTGATCAGCTGCACTGGAGATGGAAATTGCAGCGGTTGGACTCGATAACATGAAATCATGTTTTTTTTTTTTGGTTTCTGATCTTCCTGCTCCGTCCCAGCTAAAAAACTTCCTACAACCACCTGTTTATTCAAACACACAAACAGTTGTGGTGAAAATTTGAGGTTTTTGGGCCGCAAAGAACAGAAATGGTTGATGAGGTTAACCTGAACCGGACTTGCAGCTACTAGTAAACCGGCGACGTTACCTCCTAGTACACGTCCGTCGAGGCTACTTAACGAAATGGTCATCCCTCCAGTTCTACTCCGAGTTCAACCTAATCCGTTAGACATGAATGACCCGGACAATGATAGTATCTCAAACCGTCCCTGAAATTAAAACATTACAAATCATCAAAGATTTATCTTAAAACATCAACAAACAAATTTTGATCAATGAGATCGAATTCACATACTTCGTACGTTAGTGTGCCGCCGGATGAATCGGACTGGCGAAATGTAACGCTTGAAATAACACCGATTGATGATAAAACACAAATCGCACGAGATCCTTGTTGTGAAAATGAGATTATCTTCACTGTTATGTCCTAGTTAAACCAAAGCACATAATTTGAATTTCAAAGCTGGGTATAAACTGAAGACCGGATCCTAAAAAAGTTCTGATGAACTTACCTCGCCGGCGTTGACCATGATTATGTGAGGTGTGAAATTACCAACCCACTGAGCAAGGAACACATTCACCTATATAACAACACAATTTTAATATCTTAAGGTACAATTTTCCACCTTTTTATTTCTTCATATATTTTATCAATATTCATAGTTGAAATTAAATTTCACTGATTTTGAGCAACATGATATTTTTTTATTTATTTTAAAAAATATTTAATCCAAATTGTGACCAACGAATATACTATAAGTTTACAACAAACCACTAAAATACATGTATTGTTCCACCAACATGATTTACTATCTTAAATTTGTTATTGATT
Organism: Euclidium syriacum; assembly: GCA_900116095.1. Classification (NCBI taxonomy): domain Eukaryota; kingdom Viridiplantae; phylum Streptophyta; class Magnoliopsida; order Brassicales; family Brassicaceae; genus Euclidium; species Euclidium syriacum. Next base: position 302,473 of record FPAK01000018.1, read on the forward strand.
AAGCTTAATATCAAGAATTTGTTACATAGAACGGTTAATGATACATTAAAGAAGTGAAAATCAAGAACATGACATATATGTTTAGAATCTTATAGCCATAGGGCACAATTATAAGCGTACACAAATTAAACATAGACGCAAAGACGAGAGGAGATTAAAAGAGTTAAGAGACCCCACATAAACAAAGGCATGCATGAAAATCCACAAACCCCCAACAAATATTTCTTAGTAACGATTGGTCTACGAAACAAGATTCCGACAACATCCCTTTTTTTTCCTAGCTGAAATTTAATTTTTAAAAAAACAGAAGATATACCCAAATTCTCGCCTTGGTGATGAAACTTTGTTCTGTCAAAAGAATTTGTTGGTTTCACTTTGCTCCGTTTCTCAGAGGCGGTTGCCGGTTGAGGATGCTGCGGCGCCGGCGCCGATGATATCGGTTTTGGAGATAACGCCACAACTGTCCCGACTGGTCCGTACTTCGTTGGCCGTCCACGCTTCTTCTTCATCGGTCCACCGAAGATACTTTCCATCGCCGTCGTCACCATGGAGATTTGCGGCGGCAGAGCTGCGTGATGAGATGACGGCTGGGGTGGAGGAGGAGCGACGGAGGCAGGAGATGGATTTGAGCTTTCTGATCTCGGAGCTATGTGGAAATTTCTCCGGTACTCCTTCACACCGCCGTTACTCCTGGCGGTTGATCTCTTAACTTCTCCGGTAGTCTCCATATCTAAAACCATAAAGTTCTTTTTGTGCTTTTGTGTTTCCTTTATTTCTTCTATTTTTCAACAACCCAAGAAGATTTTGGGTTTTGATTAAAGATAATTAAAGATGAGATTAAGAACAAAATAGGAAAAAAAAGAAAAAAGAAATTAAGTTTAAGATCTAGAATATGAAAATCATACCGAAAATGTAAGGAATAAAGAGTTATTATTTTGAATATTGATAAGAACAAAAGTTGGAAATTAGGAAATAAAAATGTTGGAGAGGAAACTTAGAGATATTAGATTTATTTATGCTATGTTGATTTTTAGATGAAAAAGCAAAAAACATATGGTAATCAGGTTTTTGAATTTGGAAATATTGACATTAAATAATGGAATTATATCTTTTTTTTTAATAATAATTGATTTATTTACAATGTAAGATTTCTTTCAAGCTTTCAGCTATAATTTATATCGTAACTTTTTCCCTTGTCTAACAATTTTTATTTTATTATTGAATATAAATTGCTTGTGAAAAGGAAATGTTTAATAGCGTGTTATTGTGTAACTCAAAATGGATTTATATAGTTTTTTTTTTCATCTATTTATAAAGTATTTACCTTTTTTGAAATATATAGATATTCGTGTTTTTATTTGGTATCCGATGGGAATGGATTTAATAAATTCAAAGGTAAAAAATAACAAATATGATATTAAACAAAATTAAAGTGGGTTTTCATATTAAAAAAAAGAGATTGTAAAAGACAAAGATGGCCTATGTATTGTTTTCTTCTCAGAAAATATTATCCTTTTCTTGCCGTGATTTCATATTTTATTTAAATATATCAAACTTCCAGTTGAAAAGTACTTTTCTTTAATTAATAATCGGGTTTGTGAACTGAAGAATAAACAGTGTTCTAAAAAGCGGTCCTAGATCGTGTCTATTTTCTTTCTAGGTGTTGAGATTAGACGGTTATACGACTAAGCGGATTTAGACGGTCGTAAGCGGACGTAGGTGATCTTAAACGGTCCTAGGCGGTTTAATATCTAACCAAATATTATTTACTTTTTGATTTTGTATTTTTTTTGGTGAATTTTGAAAATTTTATTGCATAGAACTAAATAGATAAGTTTTAACTTCAAAAATTCATGTTTATAAAATATCAAAATGTCATATTTTTTAACTTTAACTGATTTTGATTTTTTGTGGTAATAATTTATCTGATTTTATATTTTGTTATTTTAATGTATTTGAGTTTTGAATCTGTTTTTAGAATTATGAATATTTGAATTTTATTATGTATGAATCATGATAAATTGTATCTTATATTATTATATATGTAATATATGTCGTTTTTTTTTATAAACTTCTAAGCCGTCTAAAATCCATTAGGTCCTCATTAGACGTTTTAGGTACTAGACGTTGAATCGTCGCCCGACTAACGTTTAGCACTTTCTTAATCACCGAAGATAAGTAACACTAAGTTGCTAAAACGATGAATAAATAAATTATATTGGAAATAATTTAAATTTATCTAACACTAACAATCAACGACCAAAGGCAGGAATGAGAATTGCATGGTCCCTGTAAGTCATAAGACTCAATACTACAAACTATGGATTTATAATGGTCAACAAAAAAATCGAACTACTGATTTTGGACATAAAAACCTTATTTCCCCTAAATTTTGAAAAATATCAAAATTTTAATTTTAATCACAAACTTGTAATTGATTAAGCCATAATAATTTTGATGTTAAATGAAACATCTTTAATATTCTTTTTAGATGCTCTGGTTAAACAAAACGACGTTGTAATGATTAAATTAAATGTCTAAATTGAAAACCCATAAACCTTAAATCTTCAATTCGATTTTGAGATTTTCTCTTCAACAAAAACCCTAAAATCATAATATATATATATATATATATATATATATTGAATCTAATACTAAACTATATTTAAGTCAAAAGTAAACTTTTTATAAAACATGTGTTCATAAACTTTTTTGAAAGATATTCTAGCTACTTGAAAATATCTTATAACATTTTTCCTGAACCAAACAAAATACAAAGACTGACTTTGTATTTTTTTACTCCACTTCTCCTCATGGTGTTTGATCGATTCCTTACATCTTATATCGATCATCTTCTTAGATATTTTCTTATAATTATTTTATCCATTTATTTGATATAAACACTATATGATCAAAAAGATGATCAAACAGAAACATCAGCGAAACGTTATAATCATTTAATTTTGTGAGATACTATTTGATTATCCGCGGATTTAGCTTTCACTCGTTTTTATTTTGACTTTTTTTTTATGCATCTACTTTTATTCTTAGATGCAAATGTACTAAATCATTTACTCTATACATGTTTGGTGGAACATGTATGCGTAAGTAAACAAAAGTCGCGTGTATAAAATATGTATGTCTAAATACACCAAAGTTTCTTGTATGTAACATTAATTGCTTTTTTTGTTTCTCTAGATGTTTGGCCTCTAGTCCCACATGTTATGTTAGTAGAGTAAGCTTTACGACCATAGACACTCACTAGAAGCATTTAAGATATTAGTAACAACGCTAGTATGTCTAGTTTGGATGCTATCCAAGTATTTCTTTTATTATAACAGATTCATAAAATGATATGGTGAATATGATTGCATATTCATGCATATAAAAACTTTCATAGAGTTATATTAAAAAATTCTTATAATATATAAAAAATTTTATTTACAATTGAGACATACAAAATATAGCAGATTCAAGCATTACAAATTATTACAAATATGTGAATGCTCTGTGACTTGAGAGTCTCCTTCAAATTTACACCTTAAACCTTTAGACTGATCATATTGATTTGTATCCCAAACACTTGTCGTTTCTACTATTACTTTCTCCTTCATAACCTGCACCATCACCACTATTTGGATTGAAGGAGGAATACATTAATATCTTTTGGGATTGAAATCTGAGATATGGTAGAGGTTGTGTGATCCGGTTATGTATATATAGACTATATTTCTTTCCTATATATTTATGTCATTGTAATGTAGAATCCATTCCACCTTAGTTATTATTGTTCTTAACTAATGGTTTGTGAAGATAGTAAAAACTTATGCTAGTGGGTACTTAATTTTTTCATCTCATATTTTTAAATTGACTATTATATTATTGTTTGTGAGGGTAAAAGAAATAATGGTAAATGAAAAGTTTGTAACCTCCAAGAATTTATTAATTTCTCATCCATTTAATTGACTTTTTCTTTTTTGTAATTTTTTTTTGGGGTGAAAGCTGTAATCATGTCAATAACTTTAGTTTAATACTTCAAATTTACTTAAGCATTCTTAATGTTATACAATGATATTTATTTATAGTGTAATGATTGAGAAGTGTGATAAAATTGTTATTGTTACATAAATTTTGATTTTCTTTGGAAGTTTATAAATACATAGCAACAAAAAAATAAATTATTTTATTATGCATCGTTTTTAAAATTTTTTGAACGAATGAGACTGAGAAAAAAAAAAAAAAAGCTTGCTTGTTAAATAAAACAAATACCTGAAACATATATAATGTAAAGTGGATCAAAAAATTTCTCCTCCTCATTGTTGTTTTTTAGTTCTTCTTTAGCTTTTCTCATCGTTGTTGTTTTTTTAACTACCACAAGTTGGAGACGTGGAATATTGATCGGTTTCTTTCGAGCATCATAACTGAAGGAATTTGGTGTAGTGTTTTAAAACTTTTCTAAAACTCTAAGCACAAATCTTATAGCCGGATCTATATATATTGAATCTATTGTTCGGATCTCGATCATACCTGGAGTTTGTGAGCAGCGGAAATGATCAGGATGTCGAGATCAGGAGTGCCTCAGATACTGCGCCTCTACAGAAAGTCCACACGCACACAAATTGGAAGCGGGATGCTAGTGCCTTTGAGAACAATTCTCTTGGGATTCATGAGTCTCTGGTGGCTGTAAAACTAGGTTAGAGACTCTCTAGGTCGTGCCTCTATCTTATATATGGCGACCTAGAAGAATCCCTAGGTAACCGATGGATTAACCGGTTTAAATTAAGTCATTAATTAAAACCCGGTATCTTTAATCCTGAGCTGCGTCAATCGACACCATCACTGTGTCGATTGACACACTCATAAAAACTCGATATCAATGTGTAACAATTAGACATTGATGAGATCATTACTCTAATGATCATTCCCAGTACTTGTTATCCAGTTTGCTTAGGTGTGTGACCCTATAGGATCATATGATACTGGCAATGAGTTCATAACTCATAAGTTATAAGCGGTTTCTAGCAAAACATTATAACTACCCAGTATCACATGATAGTCTTATCTCGACTTCACAACTATACTAGAGTGAATACAAGTATGATCTCCAGGACACATTCCCTTTAATACTCTTTTTCATTTATTTGTAAGTGTTTCATAAGTATCCCATTGGTAAACATAATTGAACCAATACCTAAGATCTACGAAATCCAAACTGTATCAGTTTCTTTTCTAAAAATTTTAATATAGTGAATTTCAAGTCATACGATAAGGATGTGAGAATTAACGGTAGTGCCACATCGACTTCTCTAGAAAAGACGTAAGCAGTAATCAAAAATATATATGAAGAGCCTGAAAACTTTCCTTGGCCACTTAAGAGGTGAGAATTTTAAAGATAACTTCACTGATAACATTAAACCTAAGAGGAATGAAAATAATTATACCAGTTGAGGAGGCGGGAAATGAAAAATGTTAAGAAATGAATTAGTTATGCATTGATGAAAATGTTACTTTTATTATCATATGTGTGGAAGTAGAAGAGTCATGAGTTTATTTTTCTATTATTTAGAAAATTAATTAAAAGACATATATCACATACTATCTTTCATGTCCATGTGGCATAAAAATGTAGAGAATTAATCAATTGTTATATTATATGATATGGATTGTTTGTTTGCAGTAATAGACCAAAGTCTAAATTTGAAATAATTTCGGTATATCAATTTAAACTTTACAATAAGAAATATACTCTTTTTAAAATTAAGTTATCTATTCATTTCTTTACACTTTTTAATATTTTCTTAGATAGGGACAATACAAAACTAATGATCTTCTATCATTCCCTACGAAAGTGTTTGATGAAATTACAATATTAAATTACAAAAATGGACGCCATCATGAATCGCAAAATTATTTTAAACACAATTTTATTTCGGACCACAAAAGCATCGAGTCTTTCACCAATAGAAACATACATCTAATTCGGAATAACAATAAGATTAATTAAATATCTTGGGGTTTAGATAAGAACGAACCATTAATTAATCGTCTAATTTATATCTTTGGTTTTTAAATAAGTCTTTTCTTGAAATAAAACATTATAGTGATGTGCTCGATGTGCATTTCATCCGTGACATTATTTTATTTCTTTTTAAATAAAGAAACATATCACCAAGTTTATTTATATGAGGAATATAGACACAATACTGATTTCACATTACTTTTATTTTATATGTGAAAATATTTGATTAATAATAGCGGTGGACATTATGACCTAACTTTGTATCCTTACCTCATGGAAAAAGAGAAGTAGTAATATTAACTAAAAGGATACAAAAGAACAAAAATGTATATTTATTATTATTATTATTATTATCATGTATGATATATCATAAATATAAATTGAAAATGTATGGAAGTGATTGTAAAAGCTATAACAAATTAGATCGTTTATAGTGTTAAATTATGGTAATTAATTATATTAAAAGAGAAGTCGTTTCATGACGTGTCGCGTTTTTATCGTCTGTCAGTTTTCGATCAATTAAACTAACCCACATGTCATAAATACTTATCCTACATCATATTCAACTCCACGTCACATTCCAAACTTTTAATGAGAACGGCGATTAGCTTAGGGTTTTAGGGTTAGTTTTCTCCTTCGAGTTAAACAAGTCTTCACGTGGCAGAATTCGAGTTGTTCCGTCGAGGTTTAACGATTCCATTGTTGGAAAGGGAAACAGACATCGCAAGGTCGATTGGATGGTTTTTAGCCATGACGAAAACATATATCTAGAAAAGAAAGTTAAATATTCTGGTGGAAGGACTGATAATGGAAGCTCGAAAATGAATCTCAGCAAAGGCTCTAAAAAGCTGTTTCCACATAAAGGATAACGGAGACAGCAGCAAAATAGATTTTGATGATGACTGAAATAACGGAAAAGAAGCGAGTATTAGAAGTTTGATGTTATCTTCCTCCGACAAAGCTAATTCTCTATCTGTGAGAGGTAAAAACCAGTTTAATTGATATAGATTTTTAGGGTTTATTATTTATAAGACTGATAAAGGATAGAAATGAAAACTAATGTTAAGGAATTCTACACCTTAATCAAGAATCAGAGAAGAATGATTCTCAATCACAGAGTGCAACACACAAACCATTACAGAGAAAAATAGATGAAGAAGATGAACTTTTGTTCAGATATTCGATTGATTCCCCATTCTGGTTCTTTGCTTCCTTTTAATTGTTTCATCAAACTTGCTCGTCAACGTTTAGGTATCTCAAACTCTTCTCTTTCTTTTAAAATCTTAGTTCGGTACTATTCATATTCATCACTCGGTACATCTTTTAGGCTATGAAATCTCTGAAGTCGATTGTCCATTAGAAAGATTACCCTCAGATTACTCCAATATATCACTTATCCGAGCTCCACCTAAGAAGTCAAGATTTCAGAAATTAAATCGACTCTGTTGGCCTAAAAACTTCTTATATGGTTTCTTCAGAGAAGAAACGCGGAAAAATTATCACTATATCTCCGAAAACCAAGTCTTCAAAGAAAAGATCCGCTCCTTCGGCTATTGGAACCCCTTTAAGCAAAAGATAGAAATCTCAATTCGAAGATGAAGACGCCCCGTTTAAATTCGAATTCAATTCATCACAACTTCTATCAAGTGATGAAGAGAAGAGAGTTGAGCTGTTCTGGAAGATGGCTGGTTGTGAATCTCTAAGGCTGAAGGGTGATTTTGTCGTGAAAAAGCACATATCTGCTCTAGCCAGGAATTCTATTCGGATTTGATGGCCTTTCTCTACTCTTGTTTTCAATTTTATCCGAACCTTCTACAAATTGCGTTTCCTTTTCAGGAAGCTCCGAACACCTGCCTCATTGTCGGCGAATACGAAGACTTGTTGAGGGACACCAACAAATATATCGACAATCTCAAAAGAAAGAACGAGGCTTTGGAAGTTGATCGAACTTCACTTGGTCACCAATTTGAGGCGATGAAGAAGGAAGCCCCGGATTGCTGGTGCTTCTTTAGCTCAAAAGGTGCAATCTACCAAGAAGGCGATGACTGAAAAAATCCAATATAGGCTGAATTCTATTCAGAAAACCGTCCACGCTCGGGAAGACGGACTTGTAAACACCATGAACCTTGGTCAAGCCTGGGCAGTATTCGAAGTACTCAACGATCTTTCTTCTCAAGGTGTCAATATCCCTGCTGATCTTATGAAACAAGTGAAGAAGGATGCAAAAACAGCCGAACAAGAAATGAGGGACTATAATTTCCCTGAATTTGAGCCTAACACCTTTTGCTTCGATATTTGATTTGTAATGTTATTTTCTTTCTTCTTTTAGTAAGTATTTTAAGACTATTTGAATGACAATCTTCAGGGTTTTCCGAGATTATACTTCGTACATCTTTTTAAATAATCTTTTTTTCCTTGAATTCTCATTTAAAATTCTAGAAAAGATTCTTCGAGTATCATGTATGTTGGTCTTTTTCAAGAATTCCATCAACAGATTACCGGATATTCATGGGCAGAGCTGAAAATTTTTAGTGAGTTAAACCTCGACTATATTGACCTCTAATCCTTAGATCCTACTTTATCAGATCCTTAGCTTCTTTGGGTAAGAGTTTTTATGTTTATTATAAACATAAGCGGGAATAACCCGACTTTGCCTTAGAATCCCTCGGCCCTACTTTATCAGGCTTTGAAATCTTCAGCTGCATTCGGTAAAGAATGTGTTAAAGGGATAAACCCTGTTTATCAAGTACTTGATCAGGATATCGATTTCGTATGTTTTTTTTTTTTTTTTTGTGAACCGTGGCCAAGTATAGTTGAGTCGTAGAGACTTCATTGCTATAAAACCAAGATTTAGTGTTTGTAGTTGAACCTCGTGGAAGGCTGCCTACGTACCCTTGGAGGGGATCAAGCCACACGTAGTTTCAAAGTTTTGATATTTGTCAACTATCTCGGAGAATCCTAGATATCAACGTTTTTTTTTCTTTATTTTTTTTACCCTACATTCGGACCCTTTTAAGTTTTAGAGTTTCGTTTCCAAGGGAATGGTCAGCTTCGTTCTCTTTCTTTGGGCTCTCACGGAGGCAGCACCTTGCCTCGGCTTGATTTCCTTTTACCGAAAAGATTCCAAGTGGGGTCGGAAATTTAAAGCATTGATGATATGTAGAAACCACTCCTTTCATAAAAAACAGCCAGGGAGTTCCGAGAATTATGTTGTAGAGAATCGGCTTTTCTACCACGTCGAAACTAACAATTCTGATTGTTCCTCCAACTGTCATTGGGAGTTCTACTATTCCGAGCGTTGAAACACTTTCATCACTAAAAGCTGTTAATGACTTGAGTCCTAGCTTGATCTTTGTTTCTTTCGACCATAATTCTTGGAAAACATCGATGCTCATTACATTCCCCGAACTTCTGGTATCTACTAATATTCGGAGAACTTGATAGTCTCCAACTTGCAATTTTATTACTAATGGGTCGTTATGGGGGACCTCGACTCCTTCTAAATCTTCACGAGTAAAGATAAGATCCTTTTGTAAAGTTAACTTCGAAGGAGTCAGCTCCGTTTGAGACCTGACTCGCTATTGTGTCTGCGTGGAGAATTCTGAAATAACGTTTATCCTCCTGCGTTGAGGTGAGGAATCTAACTGTGGGAATTCGTTTTTTGTTCACGATTCATCTTTGCGATTCGTTCCTTTAATTCTACTTGATACTTTTTGGTAAGAGTTTCTTTTAAGATGGGTTGTTCGAGAATCCACTCTAGGTAATTTTTCAAGAGATACTCCGGTAAACTACGACATTCTTTTGTACTGTGTCCATAGGCGGTGTGGTAACAACATCATGCCGGGAGAATTCCATCCTTTTTAGTTCTGGCTTTCTTCTTTTTTTTTAAATTCTGATCTCGAAGTTCGGCGGCTAGGAATGCAACTCTCGCTCTGGCTTTTTCTTTTTGTTCAAACGCTTTGTTGTAATGCCGACGAGGTTCCCTAAATATTTGCTTCATTTCTTCTCCTTTCGAAGCATCTTGATCATTTCCGGATAACCAAGCTCTACTTTCGTCTGCTCTAATGTATATGCTTACTCTGTAAAATGCATCTTCTATAGGTTGTGGTCGGTAAGCTGAAAGCTCTTCCCAAAATCTTGTCTCATACCAGATTCCATTAGTTAGGGCGTCAACGGCTAGCTCGTCCGAGATGTCTAACTGAAAGTACATCGCCTTGAGTCTCTTCATGAAGCTTTGGAGTGGTTCGGTTGATGTTTGTTTTATCGAATAAAGATCGGAGATCGTTGCTGGTCGTTCGAGATTGAACATATATTTTTTCAGAAATTTATGTCGTAATTCATCGAAACTTCTTATTGAATTAGGTGGTAGGTTTGTTACCCAGGTTTGGGCGTTTCCGAGCAAACTTTCCGCGAAGTATTGGCGCTGCTTCCCCTCCTTTTCTGATGGATGAATCCTAGCTTGACTGACTGTGATCATAAACGCTTTAAGAAAAGCTCTCGGGTCTTCCGTTCCATTATAGGTCGGGAATTCCAACTTCCCGTTTCTAAGTGAATAGGGTCCGACAACTGCTATCCTAGGTAGGTTTTCATCTATGTTCTTGAACGCTTGATTAGAATATGAGACGTCGACGGAAGAGTTCTGGAGCAGAGCTTTCATATCTCGTAGTTCACGATGTAGTTCTGCTATTGAATTATTCGTTTTTGAAGTCGGATTATCACCTATCAACTTTATACAGCTAGTCATTTCTTGGTTTCTTAGTGTCTTGTCCTGATCTTCCTCTATTTCTTCCAAGTTATGGAATGTATCTCGTTCCTCTCCTTCCGATGATAAACAATCTATTGAAAGCTTATCTATTTGTCTGTGGTCCTGATTACCCTCTTCCTTGTTTTCCAAAAGATCGCTTGAAGATTCTTCGCGCCCTTGGTTTGTCCATCGAGTTTGTATCTTGAACTCTTGGGATGTAGTCTCAGCGGGTTGTTGGTCCCAACGAGTTATCCGTGGTTTTCCACGAGTTGTAGTTATCATTGGTTTTTGTTTTTCCGAGGTCTTTGTCTTCTGTTTCTTGAAAGAAAGTTCCCATACCTGGCGTGCCAAATGTTGATACTGGGTTCAACTTCTATTTATTTGTAATTAGAGGGGTTCGTTTTTGGGATATAATTAAATAGAAGACAAAAAGAGAAACCTCGAAAAAGAGAACTTTATTGATTATATCGGTTACAAGGGTGTTAACTCGGAATGCCGAGTTAACTTTATTAAAGAGAAGTATTAAACCTAGGTTATCTAGTAATTCTTCTCCTCGATTCTGAATGAATCTATTTAATAAAGGGGGTGTGTATTTATATATCCTTAGTAGTCGATCATTTAAGCCCATTGGCTAACCTCGAAAAAATGGAAATATTCTATTTTTCCAAGATCACGGAATCTGTGATAAGATTTGATCTTATTCTGTCCGAGCTATAGACTTCGGCTTGGGACGAAGTTGTTTACACCCCTGCTTCGGACACTAAATCCGATTATTTTTCACCGAGGTATCCCTCGGTCATCTTGACCAAGGGTTCTAATCCTATTGACGGGACTAATAACCTGATAAATTATCAGGGAAAGGTCGGTAGGGACCGAACCTGAATTATCACCAAACTATTGATAAGGGGTGGTAACCCCACCATCAACAATCGGGTACTGCTAAGGTTTTAGATTATATAATATAAAAGTCAAGTATAAGGAAGATTTTAGCTTTTATGCGTACGATTTTTCTCTTGGATTCACCAGATAGTGATAAGGTTTTATATTGCATCATCAAAATGCCTAGGTATAAGTAATGGCTTTTTAGCTCATGTGTGTCATGATTTTCCCCATTGGGTTCACCAGATAGTGGTAAGGTTTTAGATTAAACTATCAGATAAAGAAGGATTTTTAGCACTTGTGTGTTGCAAAGTTCACCAAATAGTGGTAGGATTTTAGATTAAATAACCAAAAATTTTAAATATAAGGAAAGAATATTAGAGCCCATGCGTTACAGTTTATTCCTTGAATTCACCAAATAGTGGTAGAGTTTTAGATTAAATATAAGGAAAACTTTTTCGATCTTTATGTGTTACCATTTTTTCCTTTGAGTTCACCAGATAGTGGTAGATTTTTAGATTAAACTACCAAATATACGTATAACGAAGGCTTTTAGCTCTCGTGTGGTACGGTGTTCCTATTGGGTTCACCAGATTGTGGTAGGGTTGTAGATTGAATCATCAAAAACACCTAACTATAAGAAATGCTTTTTATTTCCTATGTGTTAGAATTTTTACTTTGGTTCACTAGATACTGTTAGAGTTATATATTAAACTAGCATAATATCTACGTATAAGAAATATTTTTAAGAAATATTTTTTAGCTCATGTGTGTTACGATGTTTGCTCTGGGTTCACTAGACAGTTGTAAGATTTTAGATTAATCATCAAAAATTAAGTTTAAAAAAGGAATTTTAGCTCTTTTTTCCCAGGCTTCTCGATATAGTGGCAGTGTTTTATATTAAACTATCGTAAAGTTAACATATAAGGAATGTTCTATAGTTTCGCACGTTACGATATTCTCTTTGATATGTTTTTTTTAGATATTTATTCATGGAGGTCCAGCACATTTTTTATCATTCTCCCTGCTGTATAAATGTCATTAGTTATTTTTACTTTCGTTAATTTTAGATGACTGCGTTATGTGTTGTTTGATCCAATTATTTTTGTCGGTAAGATTGCTTTCTTATAACCTTATTTTTTTAGTGTCTTAGTTGTGTTTTGTTCAAATATTTTCTATTAATAATACTATTTGTATTGAGTACATCTCATCGGTCGAATCGTTTGAAAGTTTGTAGATAATGAAACACCTGAATTCAGTAAAAGTAGGGTATAATCTATTTTAGACTTTTACTTCATAATTTGTATAGATTTCTTGTGATTTAAGTTATTAATAAAATTTCTAAATTTTGTTATTTTCATAATGCATGAATTGTTTTTTATTTTTTTTCAATGACGTTTAAGAGGAGAAAATGTATATCAATTACACAAAATTGTTAACTTAATGATCGTATTTTTATTTCAATTATGAGCTTTGAAAGGATAAAATAAAACAAAATGAGTGAAATGTTACGTCAATATTTGGGTGTTTAAAGATATTTTGGATCATTCTGTTTTTAAAAGGTTCAAATGGTTATTTCGTTTCGGTAAATATCGGAAATCAATGAAAAACTTTATTTTTACTTTTGAGTTTTTATTATTTTGTTTTTTGTTTGCGTTTTCTCATTATTATGAATTTTTAAAAATCTTTAATATATATATTTTATTGTTATAAAAAATAATATTCCTATTGGATGTAAACAACCACCTAATTATTATTATACTTAGTTATGTTATTTAAACATATAAACAATAAGTTAAATTATGATACAGGCTCTAACTCGTAATTAATTATAAGTTAAGTTGCAGGCAAATATATGATTTGATGTATCTCACTTCTTAAAAATATGGTACGGTAAGTTTATTCAATAAGACTCCTATAAAAGTATGATTTTTCTTTTTTTTGAAACAACTGATTGATTTTGTGGAAGAAATCCAAGATTCTATTGATTGAAGGGGTTTTCCCTTCTTCATCAATTTTTTCTAATTTAGAATTTTTGTATTTGAGGTTATCATCTCACACTGATTCAGAACTTATCCGATCAGAATTCTCGTGAATTATGTGGTATATATGGAAAGCTATGAATAAAAAGGCATTTGAAGGAATTCATTCAGAGTCTTTAAATATCCTCAATATTACTTTAAGTTACTTTAAGTGAAAATATATTTTGGGAGGAGGCTTAAGTAAGGGAGGATGAGGAGCTTGAAGATGATACTGAAGATTATGTGAAAAGCGCTCTGTTGATACTGGGTTCAACTTCTAATTATTTGTAATTAGAGGGGTTCGTTTTTAGGTAAGTATTCGATAAGAAAGTAAAGAAGAAACCTCAGAAAGAGGGTATTTTTTATAATAAGTGATTACAAGGCTCGTTAGCTCGGGATGCTGAACTAACTTTATCAAAGAGAAGTAAGACCTAGGAAATCTAGTTCTTCTCCTCCCGATTATGAATGTCTGTTATTAGTGAGGGGGGGGTATGTATTTATATATCCTTAATAGTCGGTCTAATAAGTCCATGGGCTAACCTCGGAAAAATGGAATATTTCCATTTTTCTAAGACTAGGGAATCTGTGATAAGATTCGATCTTATACTGTCCGAGTTTAGACTTCGGCTTAGGACGATGTTCGTTTATACCCCCGCTTCGGACACTAAATCTGATCAATCTTCTCCGAGGTATCCCTCGGTCATCTGGGCCGAGGGTCGAAGTTCCTGTTTTCAGGACTTATAACCTAATAGATTATCATGGAAGAGCTAGGCAGGGACCAAACTCCAATTATTGCCAAACTATTTATTAGGGATAGAACCCCACCATTAACAGTAAGTCCCCCCCCAGTTCGTCCGAGGATGTCTTCGGGCAGCGTTGGCAAAGTTCCTCCTTAAATGGTTTGTCGATAAATGTAGTTTGGAACCAATTCATCTTCATCTTCAGTTACTTCAGCATTACTACTTCTCAAATTTCCGTACTTTAATTTTGGCCGGAATAGTCCGGAAAATATAAAGTCTTATCGTTCTGGCGAGAAAAATCCTAGCTCCGCACGACCTTTCCGTTTCCCGATGACGTGTCAATCATAGACTCGGATCCTCCGAAATGATCTTTTGGCGGGAAAATAAAAATATCGTGGTTTATTCATTGAAATCTTATTTTCCCCAATAGAATTTTGACACTTCCTGAAGACGTCGGTTAAGCTTCCGCAAATAAAACCGCCTTTAACTATTTAAAGAGGTTAAATCCCTTTTTTCCCTCATATCATTCATACAATCCCTCTGAATCCTCTTCTTCTCCGAAGTAATCAAAATGTCGTTAACTAAACAAAACTCTCCCAGCTCCAGTTCTAGTTCCTCAACGGATTCTACCTCGGGTTCTTCTTCTTCCAAGTCTAGTGATTCTCACCAAAAGAACTTTGGAAATCGATCAATTGAGTCCCAGATCGATATTGAAGGCGTTTCCTCCGTCGAAAAGGAAAAAGAGAACCCTTCTCCGTCTATTCCGGAAAACTCTCCTTCTAACAGTAACAGCTCTAAAACCGTCTCCGACCAAGCAATTGTAGGAGAAGACCTTTCCGAAGAATTTGGAGATTCAATCTTCAAGGAGGGCGACATCGAAACTCTTCGTTTATTCACCTCTGATCCCGAAGGTCTCGAAATTCTGATTCCGAGATCTAAACAGAGACCTTGGACTCCTCCTGAGGGATTCATATGTCTCTATTTTCATTTCTTTACCAAAGCTCGACTTTGGTTCCCAATTCCCTTCCTTCTAGTTGAATTTTGCAGGCAATTGAAGATTTCTTTCACTCAACTAGGACCTGGTGCTACCAGACATATGGTAGCTTTTCTAATTCAAGCCAGTAGGGCTGACTTCATCGTTCCGTGCTGGAAAGTCTCCGAACTCGCCAAACTTGTTGATAGTCGAGACGGCAGGACCTGGTATACTATGATTAAGAATGCCAGCAAACTGGGGAGAGGGTTCACTTCCAATGCTAAAAACTCGCGCATTAACTTCTTCTACGTTCGGATCAATCAAGCCTCCATCTTTGATCCTAGTGCCGAAGTGATTAACTCATGGTCAGTTGATTCCTCGACAATCACCAAACCGATCTTATTTAAAGAACTTCCTCCTATCTTTAAAAAGGAAATGGATCGGATCTATAATCTTCCGCCGCTGGTATTTCCAAATATTCCCGCGGATCTAATCAATCTAGCTCGATCTCATTCAGGTATTTCGAACTCCCTTTTTTCTACATAATTTAGATTACTTCTTCTTATTGTCAGGTTTTTTATAGGCCTTGCTATATCTGAAACGGACTGTGCTTCGGAAAGATCATCTTCAGATTATACCAACAAGTTGCTTATCCGAGCTCCTCCTAAAAAGCCGAGGTTTCAAGAATCACAAGAAGGTGAAGTCGACTCCTCCTATCTTAAAAACTCCTCGGACGAAAAACGTAGAAAAATTACCATCACTTCTTCGAAAATAAAGAAAAGGCCTGCTTCTTCGACTATTGACGCTCCTTTGACCAAAAGGCGAAGATCTCAGCTCGAGGCCGAGGACGCTCCTTTTAACTTTGAATTTAACTCGCCACGGCTCCTCTCAAACGATGAAGAGAAGAGAGCCGAACTTTTCTAGAAAATGGCGGGTTGTAATTCTTTAAGACCGGAGGGTGATTTTCTCGCGAAGGAGCACATATTAATTCTTGCAAGTAATTCGATTCGGGTTTGATAATATAACTCTGCTTCTTGTCGTCTTTCCAAATATTCTAAGGGTTTAAATGAATTTCTCCTTCCTTTCTCTTAAGGGAGCTCGGACTACTTGTTTCCTTGTGGGAGAGTACGAAGGTTTGTTGAAGGAGAAAAACGATCGTATCAACAGTCTTGAAAAGAAGAACAAGGCTCCGGAAGTTTCTATGAAGGAGGAGGTTCGTGCAGCTGCCGCTTCCTTAACTCATAGGGTACAATCTGCCGAGAACAGGATAACCAAGAAGTTTCAAGATAGGCTAGACTCTATCGAAAAAATCGTCCGAGCTCGAGAGGTTGGATTCGAAAAAACTATAAATCTCGGTCAAGCCCAGGCAGTCCTCGGAGTACTTAGTATTTTGTCATCTCAAGGTGTGAATATACCCGCCGATCTTTTGAAGCAAGTGGAAAAGGATGCTTGGGTAGCTGAACAAGAAGCTAAGGATTATACTTTTCCGGAATTCAAGCATAACGCCTGTAGCTTTTATTTGTAATTTTTATTTCCTTCTTTTTGGTAAAGACCGTTTAAATAGTAATAATAATTTTCTTTTTAAAGTTATCTATCTTTCATTAAATGATTAAGAGAAGATTCTTCGAGTATTCTGTATGTTGGTCTTTTTCAAGAGTTCCTTCAACAGAATACCAGATATTCATGGGCTAAGCCAAAAAATGTTGAGTGAGGTTAAACCTTGACGGTTTTGACCTCTAATCTTTAGATTCTACTTTATCAAATCCTTAGATTCTTTGGGTATGAGTATTTTTTGAGCGGGAAGACTCCGACTCTGCCTTAGAGTTCCTCGGCCCTACTTTATCAGGCTCCGAAACCTTCAGCTGCATTCGGTATAGAATGTGTTGGGTGGGAATAAACCCTGTTATCGAATACGTGATCAAGGCATCAATTTTGTATGTTTGATTTTTTGGTGAAGCGAGGGTAAGTATAGTCGAATTATTGAAACTCTGTCACTATAAAACCAGGTTCAAATGTTTGTAGCTGAACCTTATGGAATGCTGCCTACGTACCCTTTGATGGGATCAAGCCACACGTAGTTCCGATGTTTGTAGCTGAACCTAGTGTAAGGCTGCCTACGTACCCTGGGATGGGATCAAGCCACGCGTAGTTCCGATTATCTCGGAAAATCCGAGATATCGATGTTTTTTTTTTTTTTAAATGTCGGAGCCTTTTGAAGTTTAAAATTTCTTTTTCGAAAGAAAGTTCGGCTTTTTCATCCTTTAGGTCTTCTCGGAGGCAGCATCTAGCTTCGGCTTGATTTCCTTTTACCGAGAAAATTCCAAATGGAGTTGGGAACTTAAGGCACTGGTGATAAGTTGAAACCACTCCTTTCATTAGAAACAGCCAGTTGGTCCCAAGAATTATGTTGTAGAGAATTGGTTTTTCTACTACATCGAAGTTAACGGCTCTGATTGTTCCTCCAACTGTTATCGAGAGCTGTGTTATTCCAAGAGTCGGAACACTTTCACCATTGAATGCAGCTAATGACTTAATCCTCGGCTTGATCTTCGTTTCTTTTGACCATAACTTTTGGAAGACTTCTATACTGATGATATTCGTAGCGCTTCCGGTATCCACTAATATCCGGGAAACTCTGTAATCTCCAACTTAAAGTTCTATCACCAAAGGGTTGTTATGTGAGACTTCGACTCCTACCAAGTCTTCGTGAGTGAAAATGAGCTCCTTTGGTGGAATTATCTTCGGCTTTATTTGCTGCTTGGATTGGTCTTGTACTACGTATGAAGGTTCCGAAATAACATTTATCCTTCTGTGATGGAACGAATATCCTGGTTGAGGAAGTTCTTTTCTTATTTGATAGTTCTTTTCCACAGATCGCTCCTTCGGTCGATATTTTTTTACTATTGTTTCCTTTAAATTTAATTGTCTGGGAATACGTTCCAAATATTTTCTCAAGAGATATTTCGGTAGGTTACAACATTCTTCTATGCTATGTCTGTGGGTGGTATGGTAATAATACCATGTTGGGGAGATTCTTTCTCTTTTGATTTCTGCTTTTCGCTGGTGCTGTCCTAGGGTTTCAGAGGTTAGAAGGGCAATTCTGGCTTTTTCTTTCCGCTCGAATGTTTTATTATAGTGCAGGCGAGGCTCTTTAATTCTTCTCCTTATTTCTTCATTTTCCGGAAGAATTTGATCGTCCATGGATAACCAGGCTTTACTTTCGTCTGCCCTAATGTATATGTTTGCTCTATAGAACGCATCTTCCACGGATTGGGGACGGTAAGCTGAGAGTTCTTCCCAGAATCTCGTCTCATACCATGCTCCACTAATTAGGGCGTCGATGGCTAGCTCGTCAGAAATATTCAACTGGAAGTATACTGTTTTGAATCTCTTAATAAAAATCTTGAGTGGTTCGGTTGGCGTTTGCTTTACCAAATAGAGGTCGGAAATTGTTGCTGGTCGTTCGAGGTTGAAAATATACTTCTTTAGAAAATTTTGCCGTAGTTCTTCGAAATTCTCTTTTGAATTAGAGGGTAAGCTGGTTATCCAGATTTGGGCGTTTCCTCGTATACTTTCGGCAAAGTATTGGCACTTCTTTCTCTCCTCGTCGGACGGGTGAATTTGTGCTTGGTTGATTGTAATCATAAACGTTTTAAGAAAAGCTATCGGATCTTCTATTCCATTATAAGTTGGCAGCTCCAATTTTCCTTTTTCAAAAGAATTAGATCCAAACTTCGTTGTTTTGGATAAATTCCCCTTTTTAATTCCGAAGTTTTGGTCCAGATATGGGGGGTTCTGGAGCATAACTTTCATATCCCGTAGTTCGTGGTGCAATTCCACTATTGAGTTTCTCGTTATAGAAGTAGGTTCGTCGTCTACGAGTCTCTCGCTGTCGATCGCTCTTTGAATCTTGGTCGGTCCATTCTGTTCTTCTTCCATTTCTTCCACTTCTTGTTCTGCTTCACCTAGTGACATGTAGTTTTCTGGAATATCGCATGCTGGTTGACTGTCTTCAATGCCTGCTTCTATATCACCCAGGAGGTCATTCATAGGTCTTTCGTTCCTTTGATTTTTCTGTTGAACCTGTATCCCGAGTTCTAGATCGGGGACCTCGATGGGTGATTGATCCCACCGAGGTTTCTAGATTTTTCGATGAAGGAAAGTCATTACTTGACTTCTTCCTTTCTTCCGAGATTTCTTCTATTTCCTAAATAGAGGTACCCCCCTACCTGGCGCGCCAAATGTTGATACTGGGTTCAACTTCTAATTATTTGTAATTAGAGGGGTTCGTTTTTAGGTAAGTATTCGATAAGAAAGTAAAGAAGAAACCTCGGAAAGAGGGTATTTTATTATAATAAGTGATTACAAGGCTCGTTAGCTCGGGATGCCGAACTAACTTTATCAAAGAGAAGTAAGACCTAGGAAATCTAGTTCTTCTCCTCCTCGGAAAAATGGAATATTTTCATTTTTCTAAGACTAGGGAATCTGTGATCAGATTCGATCTTATACTGTCCGAGCTTAGACTTCGGCTTAGGACGATGTTCGTTTATACCCCCGCTTCGGACACTAAATCTGATCAATCTTCTCTGAGGTATCCCTTGGTCATCTGGGCCGAGGGTCGAAGTTCATGTTGTCGGGACTTATAACCTAATAGATTATCAGGGAAGAGCTAGGCAGGGACCAAACTCCAATTATTGACAAACTATTCATTAGGGGTAGAACCCCACCATCAACACGCTTCAACATTAAAGATTCAGATAGATGGTTCATGGAAAGGGTCAGATCCAACCACAGGGTTGCGTTGGGTGTGTTCTTGGGGACTCAATCAGATAGTGGTTATGGGAGCAATGTGTCAGCGGTGATCTCTTTCTCCCCTTCACTCAGAGCTTGACTCGTTAATATGGGCTGTGACGACTACCATACTAAGAAGAATGGATTGCAAGCTTTTCGAGACAGATTGTGCAGAATTGGTTTCCATGGTACAGTTTCCTGAGGATTGGTCCGCTTTCTTCAATTCTTTAGAGGAGTTTGGTATGCTTCATGCTCAATTTCGTTTTTTTTTTCTTTTTTATTTCTTGCATTTCTTATCTTTATAATATAAGGGCCGATTTTTTGCCTCGACCGTCAAGAACTCTATTCTCAGAGTGCTCAAATGTAAACTCTTATGCCTCCTGTTTAGGCTACCAATAGGGGTGTGATCTTCTAATTCTTAATGTTTGGTTGGAAAAAAAATTGATGATTAATTTTTTTTTTTTGGTAATATATGAAATACAACTAGTTTAAGAGAAAAAGACTTAAATAACACGAAAAACTTATATCAGACAATAATAATACACGGAGTTTGTATTTCCAAAAATATCATTAATGAGAACTTTTTATGGTATTTTTGGAATTCAGAAACCCCTTCCCGAATTAGTGTTTTTCCTTCCCGAATTGTGTTTTTTCCTTCCCGAATTGTACTTTTGGAAATTTGGGAAAGAAAACACAATTCGGAAAGAGTTATCCTAATTAATGTATTTTCTTCCCTAAAAATTCTATGATATTATAGTTTTTCACTAGGTTTTTCATAGTATTATAATCAATTGCCTTTAATTTAAATAGAATAACGATTATAATTAAATAAAAGTTAAATTTTACATTTTGAAAACATATATTTTCTAGTAAATTAATTTTAAAAAATTAGTGAATATAAATTTTCTACCACGTTTGTATGTTTTTCTATTTTGTTATTGTTTATTGATATATACTTTAAATCATACAAGTAAATTAAAACACAACAAAATTATTTTTCTTTAGTTATTTAAATAAAAAATAGACCTTTACAAAAATGAAATTTACACAAATGAAATTTAGTGAAATAGAAAAAAAATATTAACTCAACTTAACACAAAATTCCTTACTTTTCTATGTCAAGTTTTGACTTAGGAATTTTTCAGAAAATGTATCTCAAACTTTTAAATCATTTATAACACATGTTTACTCAGATAAAATTTTGGAAAATTAAAGTAACTCATAATTGGATCATGGTAACATTTTTTCTTAATTATATGTAAGACGATGCCAAATTTATGGCATAACTTATAAGTTTGAAAGATAAAAAAATTTTGGTTTTTAGTTATTTTCTAAAGAAATAAAAGAGAGTTATTCTTTTAATCTATATGTTCTCAAACAACCTTAAGTGCGTGAATTGGTATCAGAGGAAAAGCGATAGTAAAGAATGAAAAGCCCATGCCTTTGATCGGAAAACTGAAGGAAAGAGGATGAATTTCTTCAATCAAGTGCCATACTTAACTCAAGAAATTATACTGTATAGGCTATAAGGACGAAGATTTTGCTCCAGGTGAATAAACCTTTGGAAGTTGTTGAAATAGGGAAGGATGACAGAGACAAGAACGATATGGCCGCAACTATGTTGTTACAATCCATCCCCGAGGCTCTTATTCTACAAGTTGGAGAGCTGGATTCGGCAAAGAAAGTGTGAGAGGCAATAAAAGCAAGACATGTGGGAGCATACAGAGTAAAAAAAGCTAGATTGAAGACGTTGATGGCAGAATTTGATCAACTTAAGATGAAAGATACCGAGACAATCGATGAGTTTGTTGGAAAGCTATCGGAAATCTCATCAAAATCGAATGTCCTAGGAGAATAGATCGAAGAGTCTAAACTTGTTAAGAAATTTCTTAGGATTCTCCCTCGTAAAAAATACATACATATTGTAGCGTCGCTTAAACAAGTATTAGATCTCAAGAATACAAGTTTTGAAGATATCATAGGACCTCTAAAGGCCTATGAAGAGCGTATCTCCGAGGAAGAATAAGCGCAAGAAGATCAAAGCAAACTAATGTATGTAAAGAAAGAATCTCATGAAACACAAAAAAATCGCGACAACAACAACAGAGGATATAGAGGAAGAGGTCACGGAGGACACTTCAATAACAGAGTAAGAGGTCATAGAAGATCTAATGAGCCAAGAGATTTGACAGAAGTAGAGTGTTTTTAGTCTGACAAATTTGGTCACTATGCCTCATAGTGTCCAGATCGATTGCTCAAGTTACAAGAAGCACCACAGAATAACAAAAAGGATACAGAAGACGCAGATGAGCTCATGATACACGAGGTGGTGTATCTAAATAAAGATAAGGTTGTACCAAACAAATACGAAATAAAAACCGGAGAAGATGATGTTTGGTACCTCGACAATAGAGCCAACAACCATATGACTGGTGATCGACGATATTTTTATGAGTTGGATGATTCCATTACCATGAAGGTAAAATTTGGTGATGACTCTCATATAGACAGCAAAGGGAAGGGATCGATTGATTTTGTCGACTGGAATGATGAAGAAAGAACAATGTCCAATTTCTACTTTATTCTAGATCTGAAGAGTAACATCATTAGACAAGCTACCGAATCAGGTTGTGAGGTGAGAGTGAAAGGTGAGTACTTGACAATGACTGATCGTGACAAAAAAATACTTGTCAAGGAAACTAGATCGAGAAATCAGCTAATCAACGTTCGTATGGGGCTAAGAGACATATGTCTAATTATAACAACAATAAGTGATTCAAGTAGATGGCATGCACGTTTGGGACACATAGACCTTGACACAATATAGTTGATGTTTCAAAGAGAGCTTGTCATAGGAGTTCCACATGTTAAGTTCGAGAGGAATATCTACGACTCGTGCCTACTAGGAAAGCAAACTAGACAAGTATTCCCGCAAGCTACCTTATACCGAGTAAGAAGAATACAAGAACTCATCCATGAAAATCTTTGTGGTCCTATTACACAAAACACAATGGCTGGAAACATGTATATTTTTGTTCTCATGGATGATCACTCGAGGTATATGTGGACGATATTATTGAAAGAGAAGGGCGACACATTCAAAAAATTTAAAAGTTTCAAGAGCTTGGTAGAGCAAGAATCAAGGGCAAAGATTCAAACATTCATAACGGACAGAGGAGGAGATTTCGTATCACAAGAGTTTAACTCTTATTGCAATGACTCAATGATAAAGCGACATCTTACAGCTTCATACACGCCACAAAAAAATGGCGTTGTTGAAAGACGAATTAGAAATCTAACAAAGATGACTAGAAGCATCCTGAAGCATATTCTCGTTCCAAATTATCTATGGGGAGAAGCAGTAAGACATTCTACATATATATTGAACATGATAGCTACAAGAGCACTAAAAATAGAACATTATATGAAGTTTTCAGAGATAAGAAACTCAACATCAATCACCTCCGAATTTTTGGGTGCATCGCATACACAAAGATGGAGATACCACACTTGAAGAAGCTTGATGATAGATCACATCAGTTGATACATATAGGGACATAGCCGGGTTCAAAAGCATATCGATTGCTTGACCCACTGATGTGTCGTTGTTTTCAAGTTTTAAATTTATAAAACACCTCAATTTTAGTCCAAGTATAAGCTATACTCGTTGTAGGAATTGAGGGATCGAACCCAAAGGAGTGTGGAAGTTATCAAATCGTCTAAAACCGTTTATCGAAACCGGATTGTAAAAACGGGGGGTTTATAGTTGGTTGGTTGGGTTTGTCGTAACTAATCTATCTAACTAAGATAAAAGTGTGAAACTAAGAGGAGAATGATTCGGTTTGAGAGGGATCTTAAGAAACTAACTAACTAAAGTTATAAGCTTTGGTTAGGGATCTGTTTCGCGAGAGCTTTTATACGGTTGTCCCGAAAATTTTCTCGAGGACATCCGATTCGCTAGACGTTTGTTCTATCAACGGGCCCATTGAGAGAGGCAAGCGACTAACGACCTTAATAACTACAAATACCATTGCATTTCCTAATGTTGATTTCCAATTCTAATCTCATCGATTGATCCAGCAATTTCCTAGGAATTTAATCAATTCTCTAGTTCACTCTCCTAACATGGTAACCCATTTGAAAGGATGCTATCGTGAACTTAGGCGATAAGTGTGTAGAAGTATGCACAATTCAACCCTAAATGCTAATCCATAGTTCTATTAGGGTAGAGAAAGCCTCTCAATTAATCACTTAGATTCATCAACTAATCACAAGGATTATAGAGAATAGAGGAGAGAGTGAGTGTAAGAGGTGTCACATACTCCTTCTCAAACTAACCTCTAAGGACTCATGATTAAGAGATCTAAACCTAATTGATTCTCTTATGAATCAACTAATTAACTCTAATTAATGAGATCCCTAATTACCCTCTCTCTCATAATTAATCTCTCTTAATTAAACATAATTAATAAAAAATTTAAATAAAAGAAAAAGGTTTTTCATAATTTAAATAAGAAAATTAAACAAAAGTAAAAAGAAAAATAAAATATTTACAGGATAGAGTAGAGAGAGAATGTCTTGATGTGGTGTGTTTCAAGTGAGGGGACACATGTTATTTATAGGAGTCTAAAGTCGGCCAGGGGTATTTTGGTCATTTGCTTTTTGCTTCTTGCTTCTGGCTCACCACTATCGATCGATATGGGTGTCGATCTCCTTCACCTCCATATCGATCGATAGGATCTTGATATGGGTGAAGGTTGACCTTTGATCATTAGCTCCTTGCCTTCTCTTGTGACTCGCTTCATGTTTTTGAATTCTTGTCCCTTCGGGAAACCTGAGAATGTCTTGAAACACACACAAAACGTGCAAATGCAGACTCCTGGGACTATTAAGATGCAAAATACGGAAATATATCCTAAATGCATGAAAAATGAAATAAAGATGGGATAATTGTATAAAATCTTGTAGAAATCTGGTGTTAAAACACTCAATTTCTCATCTCATCACCCACAAACCCGGTAAATAGTTGTGAGTCACGATGTTGTCTTTGATGAGACAAAGGGTTGGAATTGGAACTTGATGCAGCACACACGTGACATCGTGGGTTTCTTGTTAATGATATTTATGAGATTTTTTCTCAACAAGACATTTAGATTTTCTTTTGTTTTCCAAGTTTTCTTTGCTAAGAATAATTTCAAATCCTTAGAGCAGTTTCAACAGTAGCCATGTGGATTTTTAAAACTATTAAAATAATAATATTTTTATATTAATATTATTATGTAATTAAATTTTAAATTTTAAAACAAAATAAACTAATAAAAAAATGACAAGTGCTAAGAGAGGTTCTACAAATTTTTTGTTGGGTATCTTATCTGAGATACTTTTTTACCTTCTCTCCTCTCTTTTCATTTTTTTATTATTATAATGTTTAGGAACTCCCTTAGATATCAACATTGAGGGTGCTCTTAGAGCTTTAGATTTAGAATTATTGTTTTAGTGTTATTCTTCTTTAAAAGGGTTGATGCATCGATTGTAAACCTCAGATTTTGATTATTGAATATTGAGTTTTTAAGAGCTTATAGCACTTCGGAGAGTTTTCGAGTTTCACCGTCGATTCCGTTTTCTTAAACGAAATCGAACCTCTGTTTTCGAGATTTTGTGCTTTGTTTTGGCATCGATTCTCGTCTGCAACACCATCTCTCTTCAACCGCATGATCAACGTTTCAACCACGACCTACGCTTTGATCGGGACCAACCTTTTGACCATCAAGAGCGTTTTGAACAAAATCATCGCTCCAATAGTTGGGAGGCGGGTTTTAAGAAATCCAGAATTTCAAAGATGTTCCCCACGATAAGCGTGTTCCATTAGTCGCAACGAAATTTCGTGGTCACGCGTCGTCTTGGTCAAAAAAACTTAAGTCCACTCGACTACGTTGTGGCAAGGAACCGATTCGCTCATGAGAAAAACTCTCAAATGAGCTCTCTCAAATGAGCTCTGCAAGAATTTTCTGCCGCATAACTATGAACGCACAACTTACATATGAACGAACGACGAATACGCCGACGAATTCAATCTTCCTCTTACTCGGAACGACATTCGTGATAGTGATTTTCAACTCGTTTCACGCTTCATCATAGCCCTTTGTTCTCAGCTACAGAATTTCTTGCCCAATTTGACCCGCCATGATTTATGAAGCACATCGTCGAGCTGCTTCTTTTGAATCCCAGCTCCATTATTCCCAATGGTCATCTGGATCTGTCAAACCTAGAAAATTGAATGCATTGGTTTCCTAATCGTCTTCTCCCCGTGATTCGTCAGATCAATCCTCTCACACTATCAAAAGTGCCCCTCCAATCGGCGATCAAAATCGTCGCCTGCCAACACGAACATGTGCTTTGTGCTGCTTTGAGTGTGACGAGAATGGACACCGACAAATTAATTGTCCTAAAAAGATTCGTCTTGGCCTGGTGCTGCAAGAAATTTCAGAGGACTCTAAACTCGAAGATGAGTTTACAGGTGTGAACGATGAAGTTGCTACGTTGGAGACTCTAGGTGACAAGGGCGACATGTTAGTTGTTCGTTGAGCCTGTCTAATTCCCCCCGAGTCGTGGAGAATTGTGGCTTCACCATAACATCTTTAAATCCACATGTACTATTATGGGCAAGGTGTGTGCATTTATTATCGACTATGGTTGTTCCCACAATGCGATCGCGGAAGAGGTTGTGCTTAAGTTGGAAATCCCTTGGGAGCACCACCCGCATCCATATTATTTAGGCTGTGTCAAGAACGGTATCAAGTTAAAGTATGCCATAGCGTTTTAGTGGCTTTTTTTATTGGACCTCATTACAAATACCGTTTATATTGTGATATAGCACCAATTGATGTGAGTCACTTCATGCTTGGAAGTCCTTGGGAGTTTGATAGAAATATCATAAATGATGGCGCCAAGAACCTTCTATTGGGAAACTCAAAAAATTGTTCTCCTGCAAAGTCGTGACGTGTTCCACGCCTTGACCATCTTTTGGAACAAATTAGCAAAGCAGTGCTCTTTTCGAAAATCGATTTGAAGAGTGGCTACCATCAAATTCAGATTAAGCCTGGAGATGAGTGAACACCCCCGTTTAAAATGCGCGAGGGGCTATTGGAATGGCTCGTCATGCCTTTTGGGTTTTCAAATGCGCCGAATACTTTCATGCGCATCATGAATCAGGCTTTGCGTCATTTCATTAGCAAATTCGTCGTTGTATACTTTGATGACATTCCTGTCTTTATCTTGTCCCTTGCTGAGCATAATTTCCATCTCTGTGATGTTCTCTTGGTCCTCCGTCGTGAGTATCTCTTTGCCGCTAAGCATAAGTGTGAATTTGGTGTTTCCGAGGTCTTATTTTTGGGATATTTTGTCTCTGATAAGGGCTTATCATGGACAGGTCTAAAGTTGCAGCTGTTTGATCGTGGCCTACACCTAAGACAGTTTATGACGTCTGTAGTTTCCATGGATTAGCATCCTTTTACCGGTGTTTTTTCAGCCATTTTAGCACTATAACGGCACCGATTACAAGCTGTATGAAAGAAGGACGGTTCGAACGGACCGACGAAGCGGATCGCGCATTTTCGCTTATCAAGGAGAAGCTGACCACGACACCCATCTTACTGCTCCCAGAATTTGGTCTTCCATTTGAATTACACTGCGACGTGTCTAAGCTGGGCATTGTAGTGGTTCTAAGCCAAAAAGGGAAGCCAGTCGCGTTTTATAGTGAAAAGCTTGTTGGGTCACAGGGGAATTACAGCATATATGATGTGGAATTCTATGTAATCGTACAGGCTATCAAACATTGGCGTCACTACCTAATTCACCGTGAATTCATCTTGTTTACTGACTATGATGTGTTACGCCATTTGGATAGCCAAGCAAAGGTGTATTCTTGCCACACCACTTGGATTTCTTTTCTTCAACAGTTTACCTTCACCATTCGACATTAAGCTGGGAAATTGAATCGCGTTGTTGATGCTTTGAGTAGGCGTCATTAATTATTAACCACGTTGCATTCTTCTATCGAAGGCTTCACATCATTTGCTGATTTGTATGTGACTGATCCTTTCTTCAGTCGTATTTTTGATGAAGCTCGAGCCGGCGTTTCCCGTGTGTACACGCTCCATGATGGATTTTGGTTTCGCAGTTCTCAATTTTGCATTCCCGCCTGCAGCCTTCGTTTACAGATCATCAGTGAGCTTCAAAATGAGGGTCACGTGGGGAGGGATCGAACGCTGCAGCTGGTTTTGTCTTGTGCGAGAAGTTGAATTCTTCGTCGCGCGTTGTCGTGTCTATCACCACGCTAAATATACAGCTTATAACATCGGTATGTACTTGCCATTACCAATACTCACCTAGCCTGGACAGATTTGAGCATGGATTTCGTTTTGGGTTTACCATGGACACAGCGCGGTTTCGAGTCAATTTTTGTTGTTGTCGATCACTTCAGCAAAATGACACATTTCATACCTTGTAAGAAGACATCTGATGCGGTTAATGTTACAACACTTTTTTCATAAAGGTGTACCGTCTCCATGGGCTTCGGTCGTCTATCGTTTCAGATCGAGACACGAGATTTCTAAGCCATTTTTGGCGATCTCTTTGGCGGATGCTTCACACTAGTCTCGACATGTCTACCGCGTATCATCCTGATGGCTAAAATGAAATTATGAATCGCTCTCTTGGTTATTTATTGTGTTGTTTGGTTGGAGAAAATATTGAAGACTGGATTCTTAACTTCCCCAAGCAGAGTTTGCCTTTAATCATACGCATAATCGGAGTTTGGGTTTCAGCCCTTTTCGTGTTGTTTATGGAGTTGTTCGTCGTGGGCCTCTTGATATTGCTCCTCTTCCAAATCAGTCTCGCTTCCATGGTGAAGCCGCCGATTTCATATCTGATTTGTAAAAGGTACACGTTTCAGCTAGGAAATATCTCGAGCTCGCGACTTCGAAATACAAAGCTGCTGCTGATGCAAAACGCCGCGAAGTGGTGTTTCATCCAGGTGAATTGGTCTGGATAATTCTCACGAATGAGCATATTCCCGTTCATGAATACAAAAAATTAAAGTCGAAGAAATTATTTCTATTGAAGTCGCCGCTTGCATGAATAATAACGCTTACAAAGTTTGTTTACCACCTTATTTGCGGACTTCTGATGTCTTTAATGTGAAGCATTTGGTTCCTTTTCATGGCGATAATGAGACTCCAGATTCAGGTTTGGATCTTTCAAATCAGGAGGAACCTAATGCAACACACACGTGACGTCTTGGGCTTCTTGTTAACGATATTTATGGGCTTTCTTTCTCAACAAGACATTTAGCTTCTTTTTTTTTTTTTTAGTTTTCTTTGCTAAAGATAATTTCAAATCCTTATAACTTTATATTTAGGATTATCATTTTAGTGTTCTTCTTTGAAAGGATTGTAACATCGATTGTAAACCTCAGACTTTGATTATTGAATATTGAGTTTTTAAGAGCTTATATCACTTCGGATAGTATCCGAGTTTCACCGTCGATTTTGTTTTCTTAAACAAAATTGAACCTATGTTTTTGAGATTTTTTTTCTTTTTTGGCATCTATTCTCGTCAGCAACACCAGCTCTCTTCACATCGCTTCCGTCTTTACACCAGAATTGGAATAATCAAGAGCAGAGCAGGGCTGAAACCTTCACGATTAGATTTGAAGAATTTGGAAATCAATGAATTATAAATCAAAACGGCATCGATTTCTCAGAGAACAATGACGGAGTTGAAGACCATGAGACACATGATACCGAGGGGGTGGATGATCACAATGGAGGATCGGAAACAAACACTAACAATGATGAAACTGAAACAAGGAGTGAAGAAGTCGGTGATGATGATGAGGATGAAAGCCAACCCGTTTCAAGAAGATCATGAAGAGTGAGCACTAAATGGAGGTATCTCGATGATTATGTTTTACTTTATGAAGAAGGAAAATGACTACTACTGTGTTTAAAAAATGAGCCTAGAGATTTTTGTGAAGCAAAGTAGTCAAAGAATTGGATGCTTGCATGTGAAGATGAGATCCATTCAATCACAAAGAATCATACTTGGAATCTTGTAGATCTCCCACATGGGGCAAAGCCAATAGGTTTAAAGTGGGTGTTTAAGTTCTGGAGAAACTGTAACGGCATCATAAACAAATACAAGGCAAGACTCGTTGCCAAGGGATATGTGAAAAGATATGAAATCGATTTTGATGAAGTGTTTGCTCAGGTCTCTTGAATTGAGACAATCCGCCTTCTCATCAGTTTTGCAGCGTTTAATGGATGGAAAATACATCACCTTAATGTCAAAACAGCGTTTCTTCATAGAGAATTGAAAGAAACAGTCTATGTCAAGCATCTAGATGGATTTGTAGTGAAAGGGTGTGAGGACAAAGTCTACAATCTCAACAAAGCTTTGTATGGCCTAAGGAAAGCTCCGAAAGCATGGAATGATAAGCTGAATTGAATTCTCAAAGAATTCAAGTTCAAGAAGTGCTCTAAAGAACCATCAGTCTATCTATAAAAGGTAAACTAAGACATCTTCGTTGTTGTAGTATATGTTGATGATCTATTTGTTTTGAAAACAAATACAAAATTCATAGAAGACTTTCAGAAGGAGATGACATCTAAGTTCGAGATGAGTGATCTCGGAAGGTTGACCTACTATCTTGGAATTGAAGTATGTCAACACAAAGAATGGATATCATTGAATCAAAGACGTTACGGCTTGAAGATCTTAGAGGAGGCTGGAATGAATAATTGTAACTTGGTTCATAAACCGATGGATGCTGATTTGAGAATGGACAAGTGAAAGTCGGGCATGTTACGGAGAACAAGTAAAAGGCATACATACTTACAAAGGCTATTGAAATAATCAAGTTCAATACACCAATATAAGCTCTTAAAAACTCAATATTCAATAAGAGAATGTTAAACTCAATACACAAGGTACCAATTCATAAGAGAATGTGTTGAGAATGGACAAGTGAAAGTCGAGCATGTTACCGAGAACAAGGAAAAGGCCGACATATTAACAAAGGCTATTGGAAGAATCAAGTTCAAGAAAATGAGGGATCTAATTGGTGAAGAGGATTCGGTTGGAAATGATTTCAAACTTAGTAGGGAGAATATTGGTGTAATCTTGAAGACAACTTAAGTCTCAAGCTTTTTAATTCTCTAATCTTAGTCGAGTTATGAGAGGTTATGAAAAGTTCATGTTCAAGAATTATCTAAATAGGTTAAATTACTAAAAATGTTTAGATTTAGAATTGTGTCTCTTTTTTATATAAGAGGATGACGAGTTTGTGATATAATTTATAGGTGTGAAAAATAGAGCGCTTAAATTTTAAATTATTTTTTTTAAGAAGAATTATTTTTTTAGTCTTTGTATTCTCAAACAACGCTTGACTGTCGTTATATCTGCCAAATGTTTGAAAATCTGACACAACTTCATTAAAAAAAACTGCCAAAATACTATTTTCAGTGTGAGCCAAAAAAAGAAAGAACTGCCATCAACGCTTGACATATTAACTATTATAATCAGTGACCAAGTAAATCAACTCTGCCGGCTAAGTTTGCAGAAATCATTAACTCTACCATCATTGGTTGGTAGTTTTTTTTGTTCGAAATTTAAGAGGTTTTTTTTTCATAATTAAATGAAACTAAAGAAAAAGCAATAGTACTTTGTAATATGGTTTTTTAATCTTTTGGTGTAATAAGAAAAAAGTGAAAGCAAATAAATCATTTCATCTGTTTTGCAATTGAAGGAAAGACTAGAGCAATCCACCCAATATAGTTGTCTCCAAAACAGTTAAATTATGTTGTGCAACTGAAGGCAAAAAGACTCTTCGGCGATAGACAGACTAAAATTAGAAAACTAACCTTGTGTGTTCAAATTATTTACATGCACGCATAAAAAAAACATATAACAAAAATCATCTCACAAGGACTCGTTGGTAAAAGGGATCTCTTGAAACTTAAAGGAAGCATTACCAGCATTATCGCGTTCAAACCTAAACACATCATCATCATCCGCCAATGGCATCACCTGTCTCTCACCAACTTGTCTCCGTCGCAAAACCTCACCACCCCGCGAAAACTCCGTTGAATCGAGCGTCTCGTTACTGAACAACAAGTGTGTACCACCGGTGCTGCTCCTGGACGGTGAGGAAAACGCCGCCGCGGAATCCCAGAGGATGACGTGGAGGACGATGTGGACTTTGGCGTGACGGTGGAGAGACAGTTTCTGGCTGAGCGAAACGGTGTCGTAGCAACGAATCGCTCCTGTGGAGGAAACCATCCAAGGCATTACCTTTTGGCTACCCACACGTGACACCACCAGACGACGCGACGCTTTGGCCGCTTCTCTGTACAATGCGCTCAGGCCGGATCTTGCGGCTGGTGCACCCTCGTCTTCATGGTCAGTCACTGAGGAGACGTATATGAAACCCTGTTCAAGAAATATTTCAATCAAAATTTAAATCTTCGAAAAAGGCATAAATTATAGATATAAATTATAGATATTTGTTTACCTCTTCAGTTCGGCTAATGGAGAAACCTAGTTTGGAATCTTCATCTTTGAGTTTGATTTCGATTGGAAACTCAACACCAAGAGGAGCGTACCAAAGCCGAACCGCTCTCACCACACCGATATCAACTCCGTGGTAATCCTCAAACCCGTAAAGACTCGCGTTTGCAAGATTCGACAGATCTGAAAGCGACGTCGTATTCACTGTCGCCGAAGCTGTTTCCCCAGATATCTTTACCATGTCATAATACAAAAAAAACATTTATTTTAATTAAATTGTTGACCAAAAATATTAGTATAAAATAAAATAAAATAATATTTAATTCTCCAACTTTCACAAAAACGCCAAAATAGTTCTGTAAAATATTGAGGTATAAAAAATTATCCAATTTTTGTTGATTTTTTTTTGCGTTGACAACACCAATTTCTTTCTGTTAATTACGAAACAAGGCCTTGACTTTTCAATTTTAAAAATATACAATATCTACACTTTTCATAAATGCTTTTTTTAGTAATGTAAACGCAAATGCTAAATGATAGTGGTAGATTTTTCCTGTTTACTTTTACACTCAATAAAAATATATTTTGTTTAAAATATTTGGAGTTATTTGAGAAAATTAGACAGTGAATGTAAACGTAAATTAGGAAGCATAAAATGTCAAACCTTAGTGAGCAAAGATTCAGTCTGAATATTCATAAAGACGATGGGAACGCCATTAGCTTGTGAACAGCTTAGCCAAGCATTGGCACGAGCTAATGTATCTTCCAAGTCGTTGTACCGTGAACCTGCCCTTCCATATGCTATATATTGTTTTTGAATTAAATCAGATATATTTATTTATTTGATCAAAACAATTTCAATTCTTTTTTTTTTTTTACCTGAAGCTTTGGGAAGAAAAAGAATGGAGAGGAAATTGCTGGAACCGGAGATTGGTAAAGCTTCTTGCATTCGTCTTTCCCATGGATATGAAACGTAACCATCTTGAAGCTTTGCTCTCACCAATGCTTCCACCATTCTTGATCCTCTTGATTCTGCATTATTATTTTAACATACTTTCTTGTTTTCGCTGAATAGGAAAAATCCATAAAATACTGAAATGGTTTCTATTTCATCAATGATTGATTTTCATAATATACTTTCTTTTTTTAACTTCAATTTCAAGAATAATTCAAATATCTTTCATTTGACTAATTGATCTCAATAATCTGAGTGAAACAGAAAATATTTTTTGTGTAGTGTATCCATCAAGCATTCTTATTTTTGTACTAAAATGTATAAATAAATTGATGTTTAAATTCCAAGACAAAACATACTACTATTTGTTTTTAAAAATATGTATCTATGTCGAAACATAATTTATTATGGAAATTTAAAATTGTCTATTTCTTGATCAACAACAAATTCGTACACTTTTCATCAAAAATGGTATTAATAATGGCAACATTAATTGAATTTCACCAACTGAGAAGCACGATGGTATGATGATGCAAAGGACAAAATGAACAAGGAAGCCAGAAAAGTCAACACGGGAAGAAACAAAAAAGTGAAGATATTTAAGCAACCGAGTTAACTCACCTTGTAAACCGAGACAATCCGACTCACTCCGATCCGAGAATCCGACTGAGTAATTCGGGTCGTCAATGGATCTGAGCATGTACTGTCTCTTACCGGCGGATTCATTGGGAACAATACAAGCTGAGAGATCGGAGAAATCATCGGAGCCACGTCTAACTCGGACGACGATCGAAGTCTCTTTGTTCTTGAAGGAATTGTGTAAAACCTTCTGGAGCCAAGCTTTACCTCCTTTAAACGGAGCTTTGAAAACGGCAGAACCGGGTCCCGACCCGATCCGAATCTCCTCCACTATGTCGCCGGTTTGAAGCATATCGCCGCCCCATTCGTCGCTTTTGGAGCTTCCTTTTAGGCAGTCGATGGAGAGGACCACCGTGTTTCCCGGTCGGGTCGCGGATTCGGGTTGGTGGGTTCGATCCATGGCCAATTCCCCGGCTCGGGATTTTTGTATGAAGCTCTGCGAGAGAGAGAGGCAGAGAGAGTTTTGTGAATTTTGTTGGAAAATGATTCGATACACGGAATCTTTGAGCAAGTACACAAAGTCGGACTTGGCTTGTGATTTTATTCTTTACTAGATATCTGGATGATTAATATCTTAAACAACGCCAGTTGTCAAAAAACTAAAACTTTGAAAGTAGTTTATTTGCTGAAATCCAATTGGTCGAGTCATTGGTAATCAAAGAGTTAATGGTTTTATCTGGTAGATTATAGTTGCAAAGTGAATAGAGATTCCAGAGTCTTGCAGTAATTGATAATCAGAGATTGAAGGGTCCACAGTTTTGTGTGAATTTAGATTCTACAATCTTAATTAGAAATACCGATTCTTCTACAAACTTTACAAAATTCTAAAATGGTTTTTAGAAGAGTTTTTATCGTGAATGCACAAACGACTTTTAAACACATTTCTACAAACATTTTGTGACTTCTCACATATCATTTTACAATTTATGCGAAAGCGTTTCATATGATTGCAGATTACTTTCGCGTATATTGTTTTCAATATAAACCATAAGTGTTTCTTTTAAAAAACTTGATATTAATTTTAAATTGGTTTCGGCATTTCATAAATCACTAAATTGTTTACATATTAATTTCCAATTAAATTTCTACTAATTCGAATTTGTTTTTCTCTATAAACACTTTAGAGTATGAGAAACGAAATCATTAAACATCTTTCTTTTAATATGTTTTCTAGAAATGGTTACGTGCAACATATCTAGTGAGTTGAACACCATATGTTATATGTTATTATGTCACCAACTGTCATGTCTTCAAATAGTCGTGATATTCTACAAATCCATTTTATGTCTGATGAGATGACTTCATACCTTACACCAGATAAGTTTGATAACACCATATTCAAAATGTGGCATCATATGATATTTATCCTTTAATCACGTTAAAACGGGAGAAATACATATTTAATGAGAATTGGTTTAATCCACATGATAATACTAACCCTTGAAATCTAACGAATGTTCATTCATGGACCCATGGGGATCCTAAGAAATGAGGAGTGACAGTGGTCAAAAATGAGAAGAACGAGCTGATTCCTACGAGGAAAATGACAGGTCACATAATGTGCATTGGTTACATGAAGCTCAATGCATCAAGTACTCTTTTTCCATTTATTGATCATATGCTTCAGATATTGGCTCATCATCCTTATCATTTTTCCTAGATAGCTACTCATGATTCTTCTAGATTCCCATCCACTCGGTTGATCAGAAGAAGATAACGTTCACACATCATTATGGCACTTTTGCTTATCGTCGAATGTCATTTGGCTTATACAATGAGTATCTGGTTCTGATCATTTATTACCTAATATTTGAGATTGTTGAAAGAGACTATCATCCCCTCATCGCACGATTGACTTATGCTAGTTATATTTGCATTAAGCTTATCCACAAAATAAACATTCACTAACTCAGGTGAGCAAGCTCCTATTACCTTTCCTCCTTCTCTTATGTTTCCTCGAACTCTCTAAACAAAGGTGACTTGTCCTTCCTTAACATGTTAATAATTGTTCTAACATATTTTGATCTCATGTCATATGCATTGATGCTCCATTATCAAAATATTAAGGATCATCTTCCAACTGATCAACATGAGCAACAAAGCCGTAGATTTTTGACTTTCTGAAATAAACCTGATGATTCCTTCTAGGATGTTGGTAGTACCTTCCTTGATCCAACATCACTGAACCTTACCTATGTAATAATAGCAATAAATTTTGAAATACTCCTACCTTCCACAGTTTTAGCATCCTTGTTTCCTTCAAAAGTCTCGTGTGGGTGGCATTTGTCCAACCCCTCTAACTTGTGATGGACATGTGTTCGAGCATATTTATTTTTATTTTTCCTTGACTTTCATGTGTGATGCATTAGTTTTCTTTCCAGTGTGACCAACGCTATGATTTTCTTTATGTATCCACCGATCACTGAGAATCTCATCCAAGTCTTTGTTTTCACTATTGAGCATAAGAACCTTTTTCTTTGTATCTGAAAATTCATGTGTAAGTTATTTTTTCTTCTCTTTTTCATCTTCTAGTTGTTATGAGAGAAGTTTGACCCTCTCCTTCTCAACAAGAAGCTCGTTTTTGAGATTTTCAACCAAGGCTTGCATTGATAGTTTTTCTTTACTAAAAAAACATTTTCTTGCCCAGCTATTATCCAGCTAACAAATAACTTACATAATTGATCTTTTAATTTATGTTGTGTGTCTGCATCATTTTCATCTGATGAAACCACCTCTGACAAGGTTCTTTTTCTCTTCCCGTCTTCGTACTGTCTTTAATTTCCTCTATACATCCCACTTCTTTTTCGTACTTTTTTTAGTTTCCTCTTGATGTCGGCCATCCTTCTTCTTCGATTGGCCTTCTTCCTTGCGGATCTGCTTAGGTGTGTGTGCTCTGGTTGAGAGTCGGTCGACGCTGTGCTAGGTCGGTCGACTTGTTGCCCGAGTTGATCGTCTTCTGAAGATGGTCGGACGACTCGTGCATCGCGTGCGATTGTTGCTTCTTCACTTTTCTTTGTTCTTTCCCTACTCCTTGTTGTTATGCTCTGCATACACTAGAAAAGAAATTCAATCAGCACGGAATCAATTATCTTACCTAAAATTTCTATCTCTAAAACTCTAAATAAACACCGAAGCTCCCCGGCAACGGCGCCAGAAAAACTTGATGGTGCAAAGTTATTCACCCAAAATTAACTGCAAGTGCACAGTGTATAGTTGTAGTATTTAGGTTATCGATCTCACATAGAGCTTATGGTTGATTTATGAGTGAGATAATTTAAGTAAATCCTTTTGTAAACTGAAAAACTTTGAAAACGTTTGGTGACTTCAAATTTGGAGAAATATTAGATCTTAGGGAATTCCAGTTGGAAACTATGAATTTATGATTTAAGAACACAATCAAATTTGAATCTCTAAACTTTAGAACTCTAGACAAGATAATAGCTACGATGTTCTAATGATGTGTTAAAACAACGCCTTTGTTTAAATCCCTAAATCTCAAATCTCTTTGGATTGTCGCTAGAGATAAACAAGCATGTGAGTACAAGCTAAATCTGTTCACAAGGTGTCTAAACAAACATTCATTTGACTTAGAACGCACCTTGCTCACTACAGAACTGTCTACCGATCCTCGGTGTCTCTCGACTACCGGATCTCGATTTATGATTAAATAAAACGGTTCGCGAGTCCGTCAACTCAGTGAAGAGCAACTGTAGCAAAGAGTTTCGTGATTGAAAAAATTGTTTAAAACTATTTTAGCAATTCATAGAAAACCGTAAGAAAACCTTAGATCTAATAAAGTAACTACTCAGGCATAGTTTTGGTAAAACAAATCATCTTTTCGTAAATGAAATGCATACAAAACGAATTAGACAATAGAAGATCAGAGGCTCACAAAGCTCAATTGAGAAAGAACACTCTCTAATCTCCTTCAGAGTCTATAACAATGATAAGAACAATCTCTAGGTAGCTAAAAACAATGGAAACAAAAAGTAAAGAGAAATCTTGTATTGCTCTGAGTTCTTCTTGTTGTTGTGGGGCTATGTCGTCCTCTGATGCTTAAGAGGTGCTTATATAGGTCGTGAATGAGTCTTAGGGTTTAGGGTTCCGCGAAAGGCCCGATAAGAAAATATTCTAAATTAAGTCGGCGTGAAGGTTGGTCGACTCCATCTTCTTCAGTCGGTCGACTCGGGGCTCGCAGCAACATTTCTTTATTTTGGCTTCAAATCTTCTAAGTCTTCTCAAATCACGTGGAAACTTCCATAAAACCTTCTTTTTAGCTCTTTTTGCTCCAAAATATCTTTTGCTAGTAAATCCTTCATAAATGCTCAAAACATGCTACAAAGACACCATAAAACCTACTATATCATGGTAGAAAACCGGTAAAATCCATGATACATCAGTGACCTCCAGTTACACTTATCACACAGTTACACTCATCACACGCCTCAATTTTCATCCTTTTTTGGAAAAATTGATTGATAATGACCAAAGCTCTGGAACTCATAACATCATGACTGGCTCTTCTCTAGTGTTTGTTCGGACCTCTCCAAAACCAACTATATTCTCTTGATTACTCTGTCTAATTGGCTTACCAAAATTCTTAGCAAAAAAAACCTTATTTCTTCCTACAGCTCATGTATTTCACTTTTTTTGGCAGCAGTAAAAAAAATTCCCTTGGGATTCTCTTTTTTTTTGGTCAAATATAAATTTTATATACTTGAAAATATCCAATAACTTCATCAAACTCCATGATATTCGTATCCATGGATGTTTCCATGATTGTTTTCTTCGATTCAAACTTATCTCGAAGACTCCTGAGCAATTTTTTTAGCAGCTTATTGTCTTTGAATGTCTTCCCAACAATGCCAACCACGTTCACAATAGAACTCATTTTTTCCAAAGAATTCTTTGACGGAATCATGCTCCTCTATCCCGATATTTTCAAACTGGGAGAGCAGTGAATCCAACATGTCATATTCACACTCTTTGTACCTTCATATGCATTTTACAGCTTGTACCAAGCTTCTTTAGGAAAGACATTGTTCGTAATCCTCTTGAACATATCATTTACTGCCTTAAAAATTGCTATGAGTGCCTTTGAGTTATACTTTGACAAATGCTTGTCATCCTCAGTCCATGCCGACTTATCCTTTGGGTGAGCCACTTTTCTCATCTAACACTATGCGTGGTGTCCATCCAGACTCGACCGCCCTCCAAGCATCCTTCTGAAATTTGTAGATATGTGATCTCATTTTTACTTTCCGATGACCATAATTTCCTTTATCAAGCAGAAGAGGCCGATGAATTGCAATGAGTTCCTTTGATGAGTCCATGTTCTCTCCTCAAGATCGTCACTTTTGTGATAAAAATATAAAATAGACGTCATATTCTGATACCACATGTTCAAACGTAAGATTACAAGAAACTCTCCCCCCCCCCCCCAAATACTCTGTATTGATATTAAAATATTAAAAACATAAATATTTTTCAATTCTAGGTTTACAATCTATTCATCTTAAACTACCCTTAGATGAATCACCCAATGCACCAAAAAAAAAAAAAAAAAATCTCACGTCACATTTTGAAACATTTCTTCAACAATATTAATCTAAATCTAAATCTACATGATGCTTTCTTTCTCTTTTTGAGACGGCTAACGTAAGACATTATGATTGTACATTACTTATAGTTACATTTCACGCCTTTGTTTAGGGCTCTCCTTAAAATTTTGAGATCCCTCCAAATCCTTTGTTTCAAATCTTTTGAATATGTTGCCACTTTATTCAAAGACCCGCGCGCATTTTTAATCATCCTCATCATCCAAACTTGCCACATCAGCTACAAAATCCCTCTGATATCTTTTTGTAACACAACCGTCCTTATTCCAATATGCTCCGAACCAGCCTGCTCACACACACTATGCTTTGCGGGTTTGAACCTTGTAGAAGAATGAAGCATACCTGATAATTGGTCCGAGTTAGGTTTTTTCCCTGGTAGATACTTAAGCATGCCTTTGGATAGTAGAAAACTAAAAAAAAAGACTACAGCTTGTTGATAGACTCTTGATCAAGAAATTTTAATGTATGGGCGGAGAGGATGTTTTCTTTTTCTGGAAGGTTGCACTTTATTAAGGCTCTCATCTACATCACTCTGAATTTGTGGATATCAGTCTTTGTTTTTCGCAAGACGTGTTTGAAGCAGATTGAGAAAATGGCAATAGTTATCTGTGGGATGGAAATTTGGTCAAGATATTAAGGATCAAGGTTGCGTGGGTTGAATTGTGTTACCAAATAAAGAAAGAGGACTTGACTTGAGGGATATAAGACTCTGGAATAAGGTATTATCTCTAAATTGGTATGGCTTCACTTTTCTAAATCTGGATTTTTGTGGATAGCATGGTTGAAGGCACACTATTATTCTAACACTTCTTGGGATGTTCAAATACCTTCTATTTTTCATGGATTTGGAAGCTAGGGACTTAAGCCTCTTGCTAAGCCCTTCTTAAAGTGTGCCATTTAAACATAAATATGGCTTCCTTCTGGTATTACGGCTGGTGTGAGCTAGACCCACTAATACAAATATTTAGAGACATGGACCATGACATTTAGGTATTTTAAGAGATTTTTTGGTTGTTGATGCTTGTGATTCAGAGGGATGGAACTCATACATGCCATGTTTGATCGGGCTCTCACAATTCAAGTTCTTCTCACTATTTTTCCTCTTACCCCTCATTATGTGTTGGACGATAGTTAAAAATAAACTATCCCCAAATCTTCACAGTATCATGCCATTTTTTGTGCGTCAATGACTTGGGAGCATCTCAGGATACCCGCTCCGCATCAGCCTTGGGCGAAAACAACATGGTTTCAAAACCATACCCCTAAAAATGCATTCATATTCTCGGTCACTCATTTGGATAGTATTCCATTACATGAAATACTCATGCAGTAATGTATATTTCAAATCTATGATGCCTTTACAGCCAGATTTCGAAAACAAGAGACCATCTCCTTTTTCATTGCATCTTCGCCGCATAAATTTGGCACAAAGTTTGCTAAGATTTGGTTTATCTAACTACTTTTTCATGGAATAGTGCTCGCTGATCACTTGTTTGCTTAGCTACTCTCTAACTTTCCCGTCATTTCTCAAAATATTGGTAAGCCAGCTAGTCATCTATCTGGTTTGGAAGTAAGAAATTCGAGACTACATACACAAGTTGCTATGCCAACTAAAGATTGTTTTCAGGCAGTTAGACAAGAGTCTAAGAGATAAATTCTTGACTAATCAAAGTAGAGGGAATTTCGTGAAGTTTCTCCAAGTGTGGATTAGAGATTCTAGTTGAAATAAATTGAAATCTTTGTTCTAACTACAGTAGAAACTCTATAAATTAATAATGTCGGGACCGGGATATTTTATTAATTTATAGAGTTATTAATTTATCGATTTTCAATATTTTTTCCTTTTATTTTTCAATTTGTTCTCGAAACTCTTTTTCTTCAAATTCTAAATTGTTTAGATTTTTTTTTTCTTTTGTTTTTCTATATTTTTTAGAAAACAACTTTTCTTTAGGTTCTAAATTACATTTTTTTGGCTTCCAAAGTGTTGTAATTGTAAGATTTGTCAAATTGTTTCATTTTTCATAGAATTCACGGTAACACTATAAATTTTTGATGCAGTAAAAAAATTAGAGATAAATTCCAACGAGATTTGAGCTTAAAACAAAACAAATAACGCTAAAGTCAATTCGACTAACTTGACTTAATTATATATGCATAAATTTATATAGTTAATTATTAATTTATGATATTATTGGGACCACATATTTACATTGAGGTTTCTGAAAAATTATTATCTTATTATCTTATCTGAAAAAATTTATTAATTTATCGTGTTTATTAATTTAGCGAATATTAATTTATAGAGTTTTTATATAGAAATCATGCAACTTTTTTTTCCTCAAGCGCAATAAAATTAATATACTTACGAAATGGGCCGGTTGGGTTTATTTCCACGTATTAAGCCCATATAAGAAAGTTTTCTCTTTTTAACAATGCAATGAAACGGCATCATTTCGATTGTCTT
The DNA here is from genome assembly GCA_900116095.1 of Euclidium syriacum. Taxonomy (NCBI): domain Eukaryota; kingdom Viridiplantae; phylum Streptophyta; class Magnoliopsida; order Brassicales; family Brassicaceae; genus Euclidium; species Euclidium syriacum. The sequence goes on from FPAK01000018.1 coordinate 344,883, forward strand.
CATCATCTTACAGGAATCTTTCTCATTTCCCAATTTGACCATCTTTCATTTTTCCCGTTATCCAAACACTCTTGCGAAAGCAGTTGGTGGACAAAAATGGCGGCTCACTCTTCTTGCAAGTTTACTCTGGCGAATCCGATGATCTCACAAATCGATTGTTCCTCTAAACAGAAACTATCTGCTCCGCTATACTTCTTCCGTATGAGAAAACCTGTAAATGCCCTGAATCTGATGAACCCATGGTTGAGCGCTGTCTCTTCCGTCTCTCTCGATTCTTCCGCTCGAAGCTCGCGCCGAAGAGTCCCTACCGTCGTCGTCTCCAGCTTACCCACTGCGTAGGTTTCTTCGGATTTTTTATTGATTTTGATCAATTATATTTTCGGCTAAATTCAAAGATTATGTGTTCGATTTGATTACAGGAATCCGGAATCTACGGTTTCCGATGCGAGAAAACCCAAGTAAGTGTTGTTCTTGTACCTAATTAGTGGGGGATTGAAGCGCTTGCTATTGGATTTGATTTAGGGCTTTAAGAAAGTTAAGGGAAATGTAAATGTAGATGGTCATGGAGAGGGATTAAAGCATTCGCCATGGGAGAGCTTGAAGCTAGGAAGCTCAAGTATCCAAATACCGGAACTGAATCCCTTCTCATGGGCATTTTGATTGAAGGTACATTCTGTTTATTGCAATTCAAAGCTCCAATGTAGTGAATTTAGTGATAATTGGAGTAAGATTAGCTTGAATTTCAATGGCAGGAACTAGTTATACTGCGAAGTATTTACGCGCAAATGGGATAATGCTTTACAAAGTGCGTGAAGAAACAATCAAGTTACTAGGAAAAGCAGACATGTATTTCTTCAGCCCGGAACATCCTGCTTTAACCGAAGATGCTCAAAGAGCACTTGACTCAGCTCTGGATCAGAATCTAAAAGCAGGTTTGTCTCTATCACTTTGTGAATCTCATCTTTGGTTATATACATGCTTGGATTTTTAAGAGAGAATCTTATTGTTACAGGTGGTATTGGGGAAATAATGCCAGCGCATATATTGCTGGGGATCTGGTCTGAAGTTGAATCTCCTGGTCACAAGATACTAGCAACTCTTGGTTTCAGTGATGAAAAATCTAAAGAGCTAGAGTCTATTGTCTCTAAACCTGGATTTTTAGATGAATAGGATACTACATTTATGTCATCTTATTTGAAATCTTCAATTTCGTCTTAGTTGCAGTTTGCAAATGTTGTTATGTGTTCATCCTACGAATTGTTTCTTATTTTCAGTTCTTTGCTTTCCCTTAAAGACCTTTTACTTTTCTACATCCTTAAGCTTTACTTGTCATCTCCTAGACGAGAAAGGATTTCACAGTGTGAAACCTAAATTAACCTAAAGCAGACTTGGAGATCTCTGAGCCTAAGAGACCATCTTCTTCACACATCTTATATAACAGTTTAAGGTTTTTCTTAAAAGTCCAAGTACACCATCATCATCCATTTGATTTAGTACTACCTTATATAACATGTTTAGGTTCTCTAAAGAGAAAATTTAAAGAGAAAATTTGTTGGTATGACACTTTACCAACAAATATTTGGTCTGACACTTACACAAAATAATTTGTAATCATGACACTCTTGGTTGTACAATTACGAATTAGTCCTTAACCCTTCTTTCTTTCTCTTTCGGATCCACACATAGTAAATCCAACACAACTACTGTTCATCGTTTCTCTCTCTTTCTTCATGTAAAACAAAAACGAAATCAAACTTAATTTTCTCTGTCAAAGAAACAACAGCCATGTTTAGCCCAATCAATTTCGGATCTACGTCGGTAAATCCATGGAGACGCTTCAACGATGACTCCTTGAGATCCGACCACCGAAATTTGTAGATTGAGTAAAACAAACACTGAAAAACTCTAATTTTGTATCATAAATCTCTCTATTTGTTCATTTAAGTGTTTAATGGTTTAAAAAGATGTAAAAATAATGGAGAACGAAGTATTATGTAAAAAAAATGGAGCAAAAACACAGAGGCAATTAAGGTTTCCAAAGGTAGAAGATGACCCCTATAAAATTACAATTTTGTCCTTGTGAAGAAAATTTTTCTGTACAGTCTGGATTCGCGTACGACTAAATGCATCTGTACATACTGAATTTGTGTACGAATAAATGTGGGTGTACAGTCTGAATTCATAATTGAGAGAGTACATACTAGATTGATGTTCTAATAAATATGTTTGTACTGATTGGATTCGTGTACGAGTAACATAACACTTTCTTGTACTAAATCTTTTTGTACAGTTGTTAGATACTTTTGTACATGCAGAAATATGAGGTTGTACAAGCATTATGTCAATGAGACATTATATGGGGGTTGTACACACTTACTAAATACAACAGTAGGTTGTACACTATATTAGGTTGTACAAGAATATGATTTTACCCATGTACATCAACGCTCTCTCTCTCTCCATAAAATCTATACCTTATACCCTCCTTTACCAACAAATCACATAAGTGTACAACCAATACATGGGTGAACAGCTGTTGTACAGTACAATACAAGTCAAACCCTAAACCCTAGTCCCTAAACCCTAAAACCTAAACCTTACACAGTATACCCTCCTTTGCTAACCAAAGCACATTAATATACAGTCCTCGATATATCCGATTCTTTTATCTAGGGAATTTATACCCTAGACCCTCCTTTGCGAACCCAAACATATCAATATACAGTTCACGACATCCACGATACTTTTACTTGAGGAATCTATACCCTAGACCCTCATTTGCGACCCTGTTACATAAATATATAATCCACGATATATACGATAATTATATTGTCCTTAGCCTACTATATAAACGCTTAACCATAATTCCAATACCCTAAACCCTAAAATCTATACACTAGACCCTCATTTGACAACAAATCACATAATTGTACAGCCAATACATGAGTGTAGAACCATTGTATAGTACAACACAAGTCAAAGATTAAGAACTAAACCCTAAACCATAATCTCTAAACCTTAAAACCTATACATTACACAGTATACCCTCATTTTCTAACCCAATCACATTAATATATAGTCCTCGATATATGCGATACTTTTAGTTGGGGAATAGATACCATATACCCTCTTTAAGAACCCAAACACATTAAAATATAGTCATCGACATCTAAGATAACGTTATACACTCACTTGTACACCGAATTAAAATGTACAACTCAATATATACTTATGTGGCCTGTACAGCTATTATGTATTTACGATTTTACCCCCGTCTTCTACCTTTGGCCTGCGATTTCAGTAACCCTAAATCGCGCTGTCAACCATTTTTCACGATTCTAACCATTTTTCATGTGGTTTTCATCCAAATATAACAGCTTTGCAACTAAATATGATAGATCTACAACTTATTGACCAATTTGAATCTATATCTCAAGAAATTTGAAATATCTATGCCGGGTCATGATAAAACTCTAATTCACAACACAAAACCGCCATACATTTGCCTTTAGTTATCTAATATAAGTTGGATGATTTCTCTTACCGGAAAAAATCAATATCGCCGGTGATTTCTCTCATCGGAAAATTTATTATATTTTTGATGCTCTTTCTCTCTCACATCTCCTCTGCAGAATGGAGAAAACAAAATTGGGTCCCACTTTGCTGTCACCAACACACTCTCTTTTCCGCAAAATTCAATAAGGGTAGATGTTGTCATTAACAAAAATATGTGAGGGGTGTATTGTCATGTACAGTATCCAAATAGTGCCATAAGTGTCATATTGGCAAAATATTTTATGATAGTGTCATGGAAGCCAAATAGTTTTGGTAGAGTGTCATGAATGCCAATTATTTCTTCTTGAAACACAAAATTTAAGAAAGTGACATGTGTTTACATGTGTCTTTTCTTCTCAAATCCAAATGCGTCATTATTCATCTTATACAATATTTAAAGGTTTTCCATTAACATAAGTCCTGATAAGGATAAGGTGAAGCGTAACATTTTCTCCTTTCGAAAGATGTTGTTTTTTCTCAAATTCAAATACACTATTGTTCATATTATTATTAGTTTTTGGACGAGTTAACGATATCATTAGGAAAACTAAAAACCTAGGCGGTGGGCCTTACATCAATGTTGTTAAAATCAGCACATTCTTTGCTAACATGTCAGTAGTGCTGTTGTACTTCCTTGGAACAAACTCAAAGCTAATGTATTCGAAAGACTTAGAGATTTCTTCTATATCTTTGAGAATTCTGCTGATCGTCTTGTGGTATCTCTTTGTTTTGATGTCCTTGATTAGATTGCTGAAGTCAGACCTGCAACGGATACGTTTAATATTCCGCCTTTTGCTTTGTTGTAGAGCTGCTCTCATGGCCAGTGCCTCTCCGACTAGTACTGACTCCACATGCTCCCGTGTCATCGAGTTCCTGCAAATTTCTGCTCCACTGTCATAGTATAGCACCCATCCAAGTCCAGCCTTCCGTGTTGTCTGGTTCCATGCCGCATCAGTGTTAACATTGATCAAGTCCCTCACGATTTCTCCTTGTTTTTCCTTCTCGGTTTTTTGCTTGCCCTTTTGTTTTGGCTCATGCGCTTGCTTCCACTCCCTTGCCTCAACAATAGCACTAGTCAGTACCTGCTTCTTTGTCAATTCCATGCGCTCAAAAATAGCTTTGTTCCTGGCATTCCACAGAGTCCAGCAGATCCAAGCAAACAAGCAATCACACGATAACCCCACAGGGGGTAAGCATATCAAAAATTTTGACCTCTTAATCAGTCCTTCGATGTTGTCCTCTGCTGCCATTATCTCGCCATTAGCGAAAGGCGTTTGGTCCCAAACCTGTTTGGCGAAAGGGCACAGGAATAGAGTGTGGTGCTCATCTTCTTTCTCTCCACATCTCAAACAATCATCAGATTGCGTTACCTTGCGCTTCACCAGATTAACCCCCACAGGAAGAACCTTATGGGTGAGTCTCCATAGAAACATATGGAGTTTTGGCGGTACCTTTCTTCTCCAGATCGTTCCCTCCCAGTTGTAGTCTCTCTGTTCCGGTGACCATGACTCCCTTCTCGTATCCTCTTCCACCGCGACATGATACCCAGATCTTGTTGTGTATTATCCTCTTGCGTTGTCTAGCCAGCTCTATCTATCTTCTCCACCCGTCTCACTAAGTTGAATCTGCATTATCTCCTCCTCTCTATCCGGCACAGCATGCCTGATTTTCTCGATGTCCCACTCTACTCTGCCTTCCTTCATTAAATCCTCCACTAGCCAGTCTTTTGAGTCCTCTAGTGCCGGTCCCATTAGTCGTTCAGGCGCTACCTTCAAAATCCATGGGTTCACAGCCATAGCCTGGTCGTCTTCCCATTCCCAATATCATAGCCTAGCCGAAGTTTCAGAACCTCTCTTCCCGCTATTATCCCTCTCCAGCCCTGGGAGCATGTATTTGTGCACCTTACCTCCATGAAGCTCTTCTCTTGGCAGTATTTCCCTAGCAGCACCCTGCTTATCAGTGATTTTGGGTTGTTCAAGATCCTCCAACTCGTCTTAGCTAACAGGGCATCGTTGTAGTGTTCAATCTCTCGGAATCCTAGGCCCCTCCCTCTTTTTTAGCTTCAGCAAGTTAGCTTCACGCAACCCAGCTGATACTCTGCTTCTCAAGATCCGAGTCCCACCAAAAGCGGGTCACTGTGGCTTGGATTCTCTTGCATATATTAATCGGTAACTTGAAACACGAAATTGTATACGCAGGTATAGCTGTTAACACCGCCTTCAGAAGCACCAATCTGCGGCACTGGATAGTCTTTTGGTGGCCCAGCTTACCGACCTCTGCTTTATCCGGTCCACTAAAGAGCTGAACAAATCTCTCTTTCTCCTCCCAAACAGCTCTGGTAACCCCATATACTTACCGTTCCCCCCTTCCTTCCTGATCCCTAGTTGATCCTTGACCCTTTGCTTCGCCCCTCTTGGTGTGAGTTTTGAGAAGGTAATGGCAGACTTGTCATTATTTATCCGTTGCCCTGATGCTTTCTCATACTCTCCTAGGATCTCTTTCAAACTGTCACATGACCGTTTGTCTGTTCGTAGAAAAAACATCTGTGTCGTCTGCGAACAAAATATGATTTATCCGACAGTTGTTTGTAGCTACTTTGATACCGACCATTCTCCCTTCTCTCTGTGCCTTTTTGCACTGCAAAAGATAAACAGGTATGGCGATAGAGGGTCTCCTTGTCGTCTTCCGCGCTGAGGTACTACAAGTCCTTTTGCCTCTTCATTTAGCAAGATAGAGAAGTCCACAGATGTTACACACATCATGATCCATCGTACAAACGTCGAGTGAAAGCCAAATTGACACAGTACTTCCTCGATGAATCTCCACTCTAGTCGGTCATAAGCTTTGCTCATGTCAGTCTTGATTGCCATCGAGCTGTACTTTTCCGCCTTATATGTCTTTAGATAATGAAGCACTTCATGGGTGATGAGGACGTTGTCTGATATTGCTCTGCCTGGGACGAAAGCTGATTGGTTCTTCGAGATTAGCAGGTTAAGCATTGGTCTTAGCCTTTGCGTTAGAATCTTCGACACTGCTTTGTAATAGACATTGCACAGTGCCAGTGGTCTGTAGTCCTTCACTGTTTTTGGCTGCTTGATCTTTGGTATTAGGCGGAGGTGAGTATGATTGATGTTATCTGGCAGTTTCCCCGTTGTAAACAGCTCCCTCATCTCTGATACTATGTCTTCTTCCATAGTCTCCCAGTTTGTGTGAAAGAAGCTTTCTGAAAACCCATCCGGGCCCGGGGCTTTGTCTGCGTGGATCTCGAAAAAAAAATTCCCGGACTTCCTCTCTTGACGGCACTTTGATAATCTTCTGATTCATCTCCTCTGTGACCCTCTTTTTGATAGCCTTTTTAACCGTCTCAGTGGGTTCGTTCAGCTCAGCTGTGAACATTAGCTGATAGTAATCCGCAATTACTTTAGCAATTGCCCCTTCTTCATACACCGGTTGTCCTTCCAGATTCTCTATGACTGTTATCCTGTTCATTGCCCTTCTCCCTTTTGTTGCAGCATGGAAGTAGGCCGAGTTTTGGTCTCCTAACGTTAACCACTATTGCCTGCTCCTTTGTCTCCAGTATTCCTTCTCTGGCATGTATGCCGTCCTTAGATCTCTGTTAATCTGTTCCACCAGAGCTTCGTTGTCCTCTGAGCTCGCCATTGCCTTGTCCAGCTCCTCCTTCTTTTCCTCAATCACCTTCCTTGAGTTCCTGTTTTTCTCTTTCTGCCACAATACTAGCGCTTTCCTGCACATCTCTATTTTTGCAGTCACACACTTTTCCTTTCCTTTCTTCCAAGTATTCTTTATAAGCTTTTTAACCTCCTCATTATTCCTCATGGCTCGATCATATGTGAAAAGACACTTGCTTCCTTTCAGCTGCTGTGCAAAGTATGTGATTTTGGGTCTATGATCGGAGCCCTCAAACTTCAGGTACTCGTTCCTTCCTATCTTGAATAACCCATGCCACTCTCCATTAGCCATCACTCTATCCAAACGACAGAGCACCTTGTATGAGTGTCGTTTTCCTCTCCATGAGAGCATGTTGCCTGAGTGCTTAAGATCATAGAGGTCGTTGATGCGTGAAGTTATTCACCCAAAATTAACGGCAAGTGCATAATGTACAGTTGTAGTATTTAGGTTATCGATCCCACATAGAGCTATGGCTAGTTTGGATTCAGATGCAAAAGTAACCGAACTATGACAATTCTAATATGCTAATGACTTGTGATGTGTTGCAAACTTTAAAAGGAACATTAGATCTAAAGGAAATCAGTTGGGAAAACTCAGGATCACGGCTATTGGTGACTTCTTGAACTCTAAACACTTTAAAATACTAAATCCTATTGGTGTACTAGAAAATAGCCTTTATTTAAATCCCTAAATCTCAAATCTCTTTGGATTGTCGCTGGAAGTAAATAAGCTTTAGTGCGAACAAGTTAGATTTGTTCACAAGGTGTTTAAACAAACTCTTGTTTGACTTAGAACGCACCTTGCTCACTACAGACTCTTCCGGCGTCTCTATCTCCGTCTCCGGCAGAAAGATCGACCTTGATAATCTAAAAGTGATTAATTACGTCACCTCTAAATATGAAACACTGTTCGTAGTGAAGAATCACGTGGCTCATTCCACAAATCAAAACCGTTTAGAATGATCCCTTTGTAAACCCTTTGAAAACCCTAGATCTAATGAATAAACTACTCAGACATGGTTTTAGTAAAACAAATCATCTTTTTATGAATGAAGTGCATATAAAACGAATTAGACAACAGAAGATCAGAGGTTCACGAAGCTCTAATGAGAAAGAACACTTCTCTAACCTTCTTCAGAGTCTAGAACAATGATAAGAACAATATCTAAAAGCTAAAAAAAAATGGAAACAAAAAGCAAAGAGAAACTTGTATTGCTTTGAGTTCTTGTGCGGTTTGTGCTTCTTCTAGTGCTTAAGAGGTGTTTATATAGGTCGTGAATGAGTCTTAGGGTTTAGGGTTCCGCGAAAATCCCGATAAGAAAATCTTATAAATTAAGTCAGCGTCACAGTCGGTCGACTGCATCTCTTCCAGTCGGTCGACTCGGGGCTCGCAGCAACATTTCTTCATTTTGGCTCCAAATCTTCTAAGTCTTCTCAATTCACGTGAAAACTTCCATAAAACCTTATTTCTCGCTCTTTTTGCTCCAAAGTGTCTTTTGCTAGTAAATCCTGCATAAATGCTCAAAACATGCTACAAAGACTCCATAAATCCTACTATATCATGGTAGAAAACCGGTAAAATCCATGATACATCAAACTCCCCCAGACTTAAACCTTTACTTGTCCTCAAGCAAATAATCAAGGCTGCTAGGTAAAGTTATAACGACTTTGGAAACTCATTGGAAAATCACATAAGCGAAAAAGTTTATCAATGCCAGAACAATCAAGTGAAGACCAACATGTACATACCCTATCAACTCAACTGCCCAAGGAACAAGTTCCTTCCCTTTCCAATATCATAATAAGAAGTCATAATGTTACTTCACTCTCCCCCATACTTATTCATTTCTTTATCTTTTGAAACTCTCAAGGTTTAAGCGAATAGTGGTATCGTAGGAAATTTTTCTAACCTCGCTGTCAACCAAGTTCTCAAAGGTTCTAATGCATAGTGGTTTCGTAGGAAATTTTCCTAACCGCATAGATCCCGAGCTTCTAGTTATGAATAATTGGCGTCCTAAGGAATTTCCCTCTGTCTCATCACTAGGTTTTAGTTAAGAACAGATTCTTTTTATTTATTTAAGGGAGAGTGGAATACTATAGATATCCATACATTCTCATTATGACATTGAACGAGGACTGACCCATATAGTTATGAAAGTGCAATAGCTCAGACTTACATGGATTTCATGACTCAAGGATATGGGTATTTTCTGGTTGATTGAATTGTGTCAAAGTTTTCCAATAGTCATAGACTCTAACTGTGTTCCTGCATCAATGGTCTCAAGTGTGAAACAGAATGTGATTAGTGTCCCAGATCAATCATTGTTCCCTCAACGGTTTGACTCGATGAAAATAAATAATAACTTGGCGAAAAAGCCATGAGATAAACAACAAGAATTTCATTAGTGTGGATAAACTCCCCCCAGACTTAAATTACACCGTCCCAGTGTAACAAAAGTGAGAAGAAATGCGAATGATATCCAAAATGAAATTTAAAAGGATCGAACGCGGTACCTCTGAATTGAAGTCGACCGACCCTAATGAGAGGTCGGTCGACTCGGGTAGCGTATAGTCCAGTTTTGCTGAATCTCCTCGCCTGAAAAAAAAAAAAAAAATCAAAAACACCTAAAAATGAAAATAAAACGTACCTAGAGGGTTGCCTCCCACTCAGCGCTTGTTTATAGTCAGTAGCTTGATTAAAGTTGGCGACTATGGCCGAGGTGGAGTGGAAGCATTGCTTCTAGCATCCGATTTGATGACAGATAGGGGCTGGTTGTGCTCGTGAGATGGGTGCAAGGGCAACTGAAAATACTTTCGTACTGTGACAACTGAAAATGGTCGTCCGAGGATGAATTGCTCTTCAGTTAAATCGATCGAGCGGAGTACAACAAAATCTGTGACGACTGCCACCTTGTTAATCCGCACTGTGATATTTCGGATTAATCCCATTGCTACACAGAGGGTTCCGTCCTCTGACCTCAGCATTAAATCACATTTTTCAGTTTCTCCCCAAGTTGTTGCAAGGGTGGCAGATACCATATTGATTTCGTTCCCATGAATAACAGCTGAGTTGGGGTATTTCTTGCTGTTTATGGTGCAATTCATCCTGATAACATCGTCTTCATTACTTCCAAAGTTCATCTTCTTGGCTTCTACTTCATCTTGTGTGTGAAATAGCTTGTTGACTTGCTGCGATTTGAGTTCTTTCTCCAAAGAACGATAGTCGGTCGACTGGGGGTACGGTCGGTCGACTCGTGTGTCTGTTTGATGTTCACCAACGGCAATCGGATGTTGTGTTGCCTTAGTAGTAACCAGTGACTGGGCGGTCTTCATCATGATGAGATCATTTGCGTTTTGGAATGCAAGATTGCTCACCCTGCCAAAAAGGGTTATTAATCTGGTCATCTGACTCTGCGTAGATGTCACAAGCTCCTCCACCACTCTCTCTAATGTCTTGAATCTTTCTTCCTTCACGAATTGGAAGTAATGTGGTGGTAGTGGAATTTGGTTCAGTGGTGGTGGTCGGTTGTAACTGTATGCTGTAGAGGTGTCATGAGTGGTTGACTGCGGATGATGGTTAATGATTCTCCCTTCCGGCTCCGTTCTGAATACATGATTGGCTGTTGCGGTACTCGCTTCGTTTTGAAATTGTGCTGAGGCACTCGGAACAGCTTTTTGGAGTGGTCCTATCTCCTTGAATTGGATTGAATTGCTCGTCATGAACTGGTTTTTCCCTTTTTGGGTGAGCCCTTTTGATTCCTCAACAACTTTCTTTGTTCCTTTGATCTTATTCACGTACTGCGGGTTATTCTCCAGTGACTTCACGTCCTACATCTTGGGATTGGTGATGTTCATACCCGGGGGTTCCTATACTTTTACCCTTCTGCTCGATTGTCAAGAGATGGTCTCCCTTTGAGCAGCTCCTCAATCTTCAATAGTCTCGGATTGGGTACTCTTCCTTGTGGTTGGATTCTGATGTTGAAATGGAAGATCGGTGTGAAACAACTTCGAAAGAGATTAAATGCTCCTTTGCTCGAGATGTCGAGTCGATCGTCCCTCAGTGAGAGACGGTCGTCTCCATGGTGGTCGGTAGACTTCATGACCAGGTCGGTCGACTGCAATGCTTCGGTTTGTTCCTTTGTCTTGATTCCTTGATTGTAGGTTCTCCTTGCTGGTCTGATTACTTGAAGCATTTTTAGTTCTCCCCTGGATCTTGATTCAGCTCCTCTTTCGATATCTATTTTCAAATGAGGATGACTTCGCGGCTTTCCATATTGATTTCCTCCTCCAAGATTTTCGTTCACCATTCTCCTTCTTCTTTCTTCAGCGATCTCTTGTTGATTGTTCATACTCATCCATCTGTAATTCCCATCTTGTTGTACCCTCCTAAGTGGTTTCATCGCGTTGCTTTGCATGGGTCCTCGGGTTGACTGCTCATGAGCCTTCCTTTTGCCTTGGTAATGGGCATCTTCTTCACTTCCATGATTTGAAAGTTCAATCATTAGTAACCTCCTCTTGATCTCTTGGATCTCCCTGTCGTGCTTTGATGCTTTGATTTGAGTGGTACCCCTGTTATTCGCGCTTTCACTCCTTACATAATCTTGTATTATCTGGGTTCCCTTCTTGAAATTAAGAGCGTCGAAATTTCCATTGCTCATTGTGTCCAGGATGACTTGATTCTCCCATAGCAAACCTTTATAGAAGATTGAAACTAACTCCTTTGGATTGAAACCATGATTTGGGCAATTGCGCAGGTGGTCCTCCTGTCTTCTCCATGCTTCATTGAAAGTCTTGTCTTCGATTGCGTAAATGATGCAATGTTCATACGTGGTTCAACCAATAACTTATCAATAAACATTTCCCTTAGATTCTCCCACGTCTTGATATTCTTGGATTCAAGTCTCGCATACCAAAGTAGAGCTCCTCCACACAAAGAGTACTTGAAAAGGTTTAGGCATAACTTGTTATAGGTACCTTCATCCTTGGCAGTTCTTGCCAGTGTGTCTTCTACTTCCTTCAAGTGTCTCAGAGGGCTGCTTCTTCCATTCTCATAAGGCTCGATCTCCAATAGACTTCGTATCACCTTGGTATTGATGTTGAGCTCACTTTCATTTAGTGCGGCTTTGATGTGATTTGGATCATACCCTCGTCCATGGTAGAAATTTTGTTCAGAACTTCCATCATTGGTGGTAGCATAGACATCATCTTCTAGTCCAGGCATTTCCTGTTGACCTTCTCTTTCCGTCTTGAAAGTAATCGAATTAGGTTTCTGTCTCCAAGTCGGTCGACTTCATGGAAGTCGGTCGACTCGGGTCTGGTTGACTGGGCTTGTGCGGATGGAACGAATTTTTTCTCCAGAATTTGAGTTGATCATGCGCCCTTCAATGCTTTTTGAGTCGAGGATCTGTCTAGATTCGGTTGTTGTTTCTTCTTTCCTCTTCTCTTCTTTTGAAAAATCATTCGTCAAATTGTTCGATGTAGACATGCTCATCACTCCTTGTGCTACCTTGTATTTGTCCACCATTGTCTTGTTTTCAAAACTTTCAGCAGTGTTGGCTGTCTAAGTGGTTTCCTCCTCTTTCTCCTTCTGCTTTTCTTTCTTCTCCTCTTGAGGTGGATCGCGAGTCGGTCGATTGAGTGATACAGTCGGTCGACTCGGGTGTTCGTCCTCTTCAATTGATCGGCTTTGCGTGTCTCTTTCCTGATTCATCATGAGTTGTTACCTGTATCAAATCAGAATAAAGGTTCTCAGACGTCTCAATCGAAAAATATCTTGATGCTATGTTATGCAAAATCTAAATGCAAATTTCCTAATGAAAACCAAACTAACACCGAAGCTCCCCGGCAACGGCGCCAGAAAAATTTGATGCGTGAAGTTATTCACCCAAAATTAATTGCAAGTGCACAATGTACAGTTGTAGTATTTAGGTTATCGATCCCACATAGAGCTATGGCTAGTTTGGATTCAGATGCAAAAGTAACCGAACTATGACAATTATAATATGCTAATGACTTGTGATGTGTTACAAACTTTAAAAGGAACATTAGATCTAAAGGAAATCAGTTGGGAAAACTCAGGATCACGGCTATTGGTGACTTCTTGAACTCTAAACACTTTAAAATACTAAATCCTATTGGTGTACTAGAAAATAGCCTTTATTTAAATCCCTAAATCTCAAATCTCTTTGGATTGTCGCTGGAAGTAAATAAGTTTTAGTGCGAACAAGTTAGATTTGTTCACAAGGTGTTTAAACAAACTCTTGTTTGACTTAGAATGCACCTTGCTCACTACAGACTCTTCCGGCGTCTCTATCTCCGTCTCCGGCAGAAAGATCGACCTTGATAATCTAAAAGTGATTAATTACGTCACCTCTAAATATGAAACACTGTTCGTAGTGAAGAATCACGTGGCTCATTCCACAAATCAAAACCGTTTAGAATGATCCCTTGTAAACCCTTTGAAAACCCTAGATCTAATGAATAAACTACTCAGACATGGTTTTAGTAAAACAAATCATTTTTTTATGAATGAAGTGCATATAAAACGAATTAGACAACAGAAGATCAGAGATTCACGAAGCTCTAATGAGAAAGAACACTTCTCTAACCTTCTTCAGAGTCTAGAACAATGATAAGAACAATATCTAAAAGATAAAAAAACAATGGAAACAAAAAGCAAAGAGAAACTTGTATTCTCTGAGTTCTTGTGCGGTTCGTGCCTCTTCTAGTGCTTAAGAGGTGTTTATATAGGTCGTGAATGAGTCTTAGGATTTAGGGTTCCGCGAAAAGCCCGATAAGAAAATCTTCTAAATTAAGTCGGCGTCACAATCGGTCGACTGCATCTCTTCCAGTCGGTCGACTCGGGGCTCGCAGCAACATTTCTTCATTTTGGCTCCAAATCTTCTAAGTCTTCTCAATTCACGTGGAAACTTCCATAAAACCTTATTTCTCGCTCTTTTTGCTCCAAAGTGTCTTTTGCTAGTAAATCCTGCATAAATGCTCAAAACATGCTACAAAGATTCCATAAATCCTACTATATCATGGTATAAAACCGGTAAAATCCATGATACATCAGTCGCATTCATAAACGAAAGATCTAAAACCTGAATATGAGCTCTCTGGTCTTTTTGGCCCTCCCCGCTTCTCTTCCTCGTTAAGGATTTCGTTGAAATCCCCGGTTACAATCCATGCTCTCTCTCTATCTTTGAATTTTTCTGTTAGTCTGGCCCATTCTGCTCTCTATCTCCTTTGGTTTGGTTCCCCGTAAAAGAACGTCATGTAGAATGATGTCCCTTTGAAGGTTATCTTAGTGTCCATGAATCTTTCTCCCTTCTCCAGCACTTTTAGATCGACTCCTTCCTCCCAGAATAGAGCTAGTCCACCGCCCCCAACCCCGTGTGGTTCCACAAAGCAATGATGTTCATAGTTTAGCTCTCTCAATTCCTGCTCTACATGCTCTCCTCCATTCATTGTTTCCATAAGAAACAGTACCTGTGGTTTCTTCTTCCTCTGTATCTCCTTAATGCGCCGGATTGTTGCAGGGTTCCCAATCCCGCAACAATTCCAGCTTGCTATGGCTAAGGAATAAGAGTCCGCATGTATTGAAAATCCTGAGTCATCCTTGTATCTCTTCTTTCCCCCTCTCTATCATTCAGGTTCCTTCCTTGGCGTCCTGTGTCTTTACCCGCATTTTGATTTCTCACTGGCTGCTCATCTAGCGAGGACTGTCCCGATCTCCCCCAAGCTCTCCTCTTTGTTGTCTCCTTCTCGGAGTGTTTTGATTCTGTCATAGGTTCCTTTTCCTAGTCCTAGCACCTGGGAAAGCTACCCTTGGGCTTAGGTGGCTTCTCCTCACGAGATCTTGATCAAGTATATATGTAATTTAAATTGTTTTACGGATAAAAGTTAAAAAATTATATCTTTTTATAGATTAAACTATTTTCACTTTAGTAATTTGGGATTGTACAAAAATATTTATAAGATAAATTACGAATCATAAATTTATATGTTATAAGTTTAGTTTGTTATCTTCTCCATAAAGAAC
Source organism: Euclidium syriacum (assembly GCA_900116095.1). Classification (NCBI taxonomy): domain Eukaryota; kingdom Viridiplantae; phylum Streptophyta; class Magnoliopsida; order Brassicales; family Brassicaceae; genus Euclidium; species Euclidium syriacum. Next base: position 360,171 of record FPAK01000018.1, read on the forward strand.
TAGCTAAAAATTGTGGTATTTCTAAATTTTATTTTTTAAAAATATGTTATTGTTTATTTGAATTCGGATAATTTATAAATGAATAGTAATATATGTATATGTGATGTGCAATATAATAACCTGTTAGTTTATTATGTTCGCTAGCTTTTGATTCACTATGACATATATTTTTCTCTTAAATTCGATGAATAGTATAGTACCATGTATAATTTAATTTAAGTGAATATTTTCACGTTATATGTAATTAGGTTAGTTAAATATTTTAGTTTCATTAATTAACGTTCATGAGACACTCGAATCTTATTACTTGAAGATTTTGTGCCCCTATAAATGACGTCACTATGGTCCATGTACCCCTACATCCGATAGACTGGCTATGTTACTCGGACTAGGAGTGTTGGGGAAAACGTGCTCAAATAGAATAGTGTCATGTCGAATAGATTTTAATCGCCATCTACTCCAGCCTAGAGACGTACTAAGCGAATGAAAATTCGACATGAGGCACACAACGAGGAAGAATTCACAAACCGGATTGAGTATCACAAGCATGACCATGTATTTACCATTAATTTACTATTTATCTTCGATTATTATATTTATCTCATCTTCTTCGAGGAAACATGGTGATAATATGTAATATATGTCCACATGTCAGGTACACATGTATCTATAGGCTTGGGCACTCGCTGACAAGCCTAAATGCTTAGATAACATAGAAAGTATGCAAAATGACTCTACAGACACGACATCGGACGATAAACGGTATTGAGCTCCTCTGGTCTCTTTCTCTAACATACTATGAATGCCCAATACTATTTTGTCTACCAACTAATCAAATGAAGAACAAAGTAGGTAAAAAACACTCAATTACTTTGTACCAATCCAACCTGTTGCTCAATCAGGCCACCAAAACTGACCCTTATTTCCCAACTAGTTGATTTAACCGACCCATTTTATGTTCTCAGGTAAGGTAAACTCTCTAAATACACAATTTCTATATCTACGAGAGAAGGTCAATTTTTTTTTTCACTTAGCAATTATCACTAGTTTTACATTGCTTTATCTAGGCTTTACCTCTCTGTTCTTTCCGTTTTACTCGCCGGACTTCTCACTATCTTTTTTACCCAAAGTCGTCGTTTTTCAGCTAAAGTCGATATTTTTTTTTATCAAAGATGAGGCCTTTTTCATAGAGTTTGCATTTTTTTGTCACTAAATCCCCTCAAAATGTCCTATCTTAAAATAATAGACATGTAATTTTATAGGATTCCACGCCAAAACCTATACTTTCCATTTGTGTCTTTGAATGAACTTTCATTCTTCTTTTGAGACAAAGATTTTTCTACTCGTTCTCAACCAAGTCTATTCACAAGCTTTTCATTTCTTCTCTTCCACCAAATGAACAACTTTCTCTTACGGCATGGAATTAATGTTTCTATCTTTCTTTCTTATTTGTGACTTTAGTTTCATGGTCTTTCCTTTTTTTTTTTTTTTTAATTGAGCGTTGGAGAATCTTTGAAAAACACAACCCGTAGTTTTTTCCAAAACACTATAAGTGGTTAATGTTTTGGTATATGATTTCTCCCTAGCTGACCAAGCCGCGCTCTAAAGACTACTTCAACACAACTCCATCTCATCATAAGTTGACTCTACCTTTTAGAGGTCTCAACTCCAAAAGCAAACAGGCTCATCACAAAACGACTTAGTTCTTCTCCAGAAGAAAGTTCCAACATAAGACCAATTTGTTCGCGAAACGCTCAAACTTAGAAGGACATAATAATCCTGACATTTTTAACTGAAACACTTTGTTCATGTAACACATTTTTAACAAAAGTAATTAGTTGAATATTTAATCAAATTGTTGTGGTTGATTTTATTTACGTCATATATTTAAAGAGAGATTTGAAAATAAATCGACACAATTATATTTAATTTTGATTTTCAAATTGATATGTTCTAGATTCGATATTCTATGTTGTATTCGCGGAATTTGATCATCCATTTAATTAATCGTGTATATTGGTTTATTATATAATCCACCAATCACTTAAAAGACTGTATGTATACAATCATCAAACACAATTAAATTTACATTGATATTTGCAAAACATTCTAAAATGAAACAAAATATATTCACATTCTATAAAATGAAACAAAATAAAAACTCTAAAATATCGAATATAAAGAAACGGGAAGTATAAAACAATTCATTTACATTGGGTTGGGAGGGGACCATAAATTGAATTCGTGAGGAAAGCAGAAGCACGATAAGATTCTAGGCAATTAGGTGCCTTCCACATGGGCACTTAGTTTTGAATTATCTAATTAATCAGCTTAATCTACCAACTTCTTTCTTTATTTTATTATTTTATTCAAGTTGTGCTCATAGGTTTTTCCAATATGCGTATTAAATTGTCGTAGACTTTTTTCTTCCAAGCTGATAGGTTCACGTACTTATTTCATTTATTTCTGATGATGTAAAACATAATTTATATATTCTTGTGGGAAAGAAAAATTACACTATAGTGATTAACATCACAAATTTTCGATGCGTTACAAGCTTTTATCTCTTGGGATTTTTACCAAAATATTAGGTGAGGACACGAAAATAACAACCGGAAAATCCAAACCGAAAATCATCGAAGAGCATTTTTAATTTTGTAGTATTGGTGATTTATTTTTGTTTTTTAATGATAATATATATTTAGACATATATGATTCATTTTCTATACCAATCATAAGTGAATAAAATGTGAAATTAGTGTGGTCAAAAATAACATAAGAGAATGAAATAGTAAATCAATTTTAGTTTTATTAAATATAAGATTTAAACGAAAACAAAAAAACTTGAAAAAAATCTAAAAATCCTGAAAATCTTAAAATCATCTTTTTTTTATTAAAGAAAAAGATCTTAACAAAAAATTGTAAATCCTTAAAACCCATAAATTAGCACAGTCGATGTCTCTTTGATTGAACGTAATGAACATCGTCATCGCTATTGTCGCTATCGTCACTTTCGTCTTCATCCTCGTCATTGTTTAGAGTGGCATCGCTATCATCGAAGGAGTTGTCAGCACTTTGTGGCTCGCTGTAATCCGTTTCGTTTTCAGGAGCATCGTCACTCACAATATCCTCCCAATCGGAATCGTCATCACTATTATCGCTAGCATCAGAACCGTCACCATCGTCGCTCTCAACTGTACTAAGGACATCAGACTCATCACCACTATCAGCAATCAAATCACTATATCCCTTATCATCGAGATAGGCGTCATCAAAATCGTCTATGTAATCGCTCTCGTCACTGTAGTCATCCAAAACAATCAGATTCTCTTTTGTTCCTATACATTAAAAACACAAAGAAATAAGATAAATCATGTTACTCACTACATGTTTTTAATAGGAGAGACAAATTAATTTAGATTATTTATAGGTTTTGCAAATTATCACTGAGGGGATTGATTCGCCTCAAATCCGGAAACATAAAAGGAGAACGCACATACTGACGTAAACCTACAAAATTACAAAAATGTTAGGTAAGGAATTAATGTAATTGTTGGGTCTGTAATCAGATAGATTTTTTTTTTTTTTTTTTATTCCCCATAAATACAAACGTGTAAAGAAAAAGGTGTAGACCACCATATATACATGTATATTGTAAAAATTCGTTTAAACGATTTGATAGGGTTAGAGTTCCTAAAATCACTTCTGTACGTTTTCACTTCGTATATATATAGCGTTTTTATTTTATTTATTTTTTGAGCTGTTTTTTTTTTGTATTTTCGGGCTTGGCATTTAATATGAAATTTGAAATTGTTATATTTTTTATTTTTGGGGCTGACCATTTAGTATTGATATATATTAATTTGAAGGGATTATTTAAAAATATATTAATTATGCGTTAAAATACCTAATTGATTAAAACTGTAAATAACATGATTCTTTAAAATTTTCTTGAAATGCTTCCGTGCTTTTTCAGTTCCATTTATTATATATATACTAGGTGAATACCCGCGCGATGCACGGATTTTCTATTATATACTAATGATTCAAGCAATTTTTAATTTTGGTAGAAAATAAAATTTGTGAAAAGGTCATCCCTAAAATCTTCGATAGTCACAAATGATAGATTAAAAACCAATGAGATCAATATGGTTTTACCAGTATAGGGGAGCACTGACGCTGTAGGACATAAGAGTATGTCACGAAAAAATTTGTTTACAAATCATATCTTCTTTTATATTTATGTATTTTATAGATAGAAATTTATATTGTTGAACTCATAAAAAAAATGGTAAAAAAGACATATATACTTAAAGAAAATGTTTTTTCCTAGGAATTACCTCCTTATCAAGCATCTTGGTTTCTTTTATAATTCATTTTCACCCATCTTGAAATAAACATATTTTTTGTTAACCTATAAAACATATATTATGTTCATTGTCTCATAACTTTTAATTTTTATATTCCAAACAGTTTTACCTCATTTTTTTTGTTCACGATATCTCTTAAATTTCGAGTTACATAAAGATTTAAAAAAATATATTAGACGTCATCTATGATCTATCCACATTCATCTAAAAGGTGTAGAAAATTAACCAGTGAATGACTTACCTCCATTGCTAATGATTCTGAAAATATTTTTCTTTTGATATGCAAAGGCTCTGAGGATATAATAAATGTCTGAAATTCCATATGAGTTTTTCCTGCATGATCTCTACATTTTTTTTTTTACGTTGGTTTTATCTTCGCTATTTATTAATAAAAAACACAAATAACTTTAAAACCCAAAATACCCCAACAAAAAACCACAAAAAATTATTTGGAATAGAGAGAATCACCTTATGAGATGTAGAAAATTCAGTTGCATCTATGGATACCATAAGCAATATACATAAATATACATATTGAAACGTAAACTAGCTCTAGATATCATACCATGTTATATTTTAATTTCTTCATCTTCTACACTTTCTTGAACTCCACCTTAAGCTTCTCATGCCTCATCCTCTCTCATCTCTCGCTCTTCCTTCTTCATGAAGATTTCGTCCTTCTTCCTCAACAAAACCTCAGTCTTCTTGGCGATATTCTATTGCTTCAAGCCTTCAACATCATAGGAAAACAAATCACATCATTATATTGATACTATTTTTATAAAAAACAATATGGGCCAAAGATTAAACCTTGTAAATCATGACTTACGTATTCTTCTTCGCAGATTGTTCTTATGCTTTCAACCGTAATAAATTATTTCCTCATCCTAAGGAATAATTAAATGTAAAAAGGAATTTTTAGTATAATGGCCATAAAACTCAGAGAAATTTGAAGGTTAAATTTTAAGAGGGAATGTTGAGTGAAACGGCCATAAAGAGTCAGAGAAGTTTGAAGGTCAAAATTTCCAGTGGTGCACGTGGAAAATTCTCTTATGTTGATATGGAGATAGTTTTTCAACTATGTTGATGGCCGTAATTAGAGAGTTATTCATATATTTCGATAAGACAATCTTGTATATTTCTACATCTATTTCTTTTTCTTCTTCTTGATGGCTGTGATTGGTAAAACAAAAATAAGCGTTGGAAAACAAAACTGATATAATGGCTGCCAATAAAAAAAGAAGTGAGAGAAAGCGTTGAAATAAAAAGGAGTGGAAAAGTTGTTGAGAGAAACAGTTGAAACAGTAAACACTGTTAGAATTAATTTTTTTTTTAAAAATATTCTCACGGATCAATGTGGAGATAAAAAAGCAGTGTATATTGGTTGTTTAGATTTCAGTTCTGGGTAAAAGATAAAATCTTATCTGTAAAAAACAATAAAATATTCTGTACAGAATTATAAATACACTAGTGAGTCGTGGTTAACTTCATTAGGAACTTCTAAAAAAAAAATCTTCTCTTGTTCAAAGAAAAAAATTTTCCTCATAAATTTCCTACTAAAACTACAATCTATCCCTCTTACCTCATTATAATCAAGGTAACATTTAACTTTTATTTTTCATATTATGTTTTTTTTGGAAATATCTGTTATAGTATTTGGGTAATATATAAAAATTATGTTAATAATTTAGTCCAGTATAGATTTTAAATTTTTTTTAAACAACTTATGACCATAAATACGTAACAGTTTAGACTACTTTAGATTACAATTAAACATATGTTTTTTTTTTATTTGCTAAACTGTATAATATATATAAAAATAGAAATATTTAGAAATATGCTTTCTAATATATATAAAAATAGAAATATTTAGAAATACATGAAAGCATTGTAAAACTATTGTACATCATTTATAAAAAAAAATTTCACTTTTACAGATTTGGTATTTGAAATTTGAAATGGTATGATTAGAGAAATAATTATTTCTATATTGTGATTGTAGTTTAGTTATTTTTTTGAGGTAATTTATAAAATTTATGTTAATAATTTAATCTTAGTATAAATGTAAAAAAAATTTAAGAACAAGGTTTAATCATAAAGAAGTAATAGTTTTGACAAATGCTAGTTACAATTAAACATATTTTTTAAGTTATTAATTTTTGTATGAAATTCATTTATATTTTAATTTTTAGTTTTTAAAAATTGGTATTCGAATTTTAAACAGTAAGATTTTATAAATATTTATTTCGATATATTGATTGTAGGTTATTTATAAATTACAGTTGTAACAAATATACCATCAAAAGTTTTTACAAAATTATAATTATTTGGTCGATAATACATATAATTTTCAAAAACCCTACTTTCAAAATTTTGGATATATATATATATATATAGATATTGTATATAGCTTTTATTAGTAGTTTAAAAAATGTTACGAATCCAATTTTATTTATAAAATTTGTATTAATATGTAAATATAATTATGAATTTATGAAGTATTGTCCACTGTTGTTATTAGATTAATAATAATAAATATTTGTTTATCTTTTTTTTTTAGCAAATTTGTTATTAAATTTGGATATTATTTTTTTCAGAATGGCTTCTAATGACCGTCCTTAATCATCACGTATACACAAAAATGTAAGTTTAAAATATATTTTAATTATTGGTATGCATAATATCATATGATGGTGTTTCGTATAGCACATGTATGTATATATATATATATATATAATTTTCTCTTTTTTTAGAAAGAAATTTGGAAATCCGTGGAAGAGCGCATAATTGTTGAACTATATGAAGCTGAGTTTGCGAAAGTTGACTATAATACGTATGGACTCAAAACGGCACATCAAAAGCGTATTATGAATGACCTATATAATAGGACGGGGAAAAAAGTTTTCAATTGGAGCAAAGTGAAGAATAAGATAGATAGGTTAAAAGGGGTTCATAAAGAATGAGTGGACCTTATGAACAAAACAGGTGTGAGTGTGGATCATAGGACAGGAGTTATAACGATGGATGACGATTGGTAGGAGTTACGCGAGGCGGTATGTTAAGAATTATTACAAGTATTTCTGTTGCTCTAATTTTTTATTGTCCTTCATAAATTGAAAGAGGTTCTTTAATTATTAATTTGTAAGATACATTTTTTTGGGCACGAAGATTCAGTCTTATCATCGTAATCCACCAAAATATTGGGATGCATTGCAACGTATGTATGGGCATCATGATGTATCAACTCAACATATTTATGATGCCGATGGCGCACACAGAGAACTGCAGGATCCGTGAGTTGATCTAACCAGTGCTTCTGATTGTGATGTTGCTGATTCTGATGAAAATAATGAGACACCCGCAAGTGAATACATACCTCAACCTCAAGAAGAAAATACGTATTTGCCAAATCTATCATTTTTCTCTCCTAACGACACCTATGGAGCTACCTCAACAGAAGCAACTGAAGAAACACATGAAGATATCCCAACTGAGCGGACACAAGAAATCCATGGTCGCTCTGGTAGACAGAATACACGTGCAACTCTGTATCCTGTAGGACGAGGAGATTCTAACCAAAGAAGAAGCACATCGCGAGTACGTTCAGGAAGTGGTAACACTCGTGGGAATCGTAGAAGGCGTGAGTTTGAGGGATCGGTTGCCACTGCGTTCCAGGGAATGATAGACGCAAGACTCGCAACTGTATCAGCTTTGCGGCTTGATGGATTTAGTCCAACCGAATATGCAAAATTCAAAGAAGCATTCTCCATTCTAAATTCTTTGCCGATTCAGAAGTATACACCGTTTTGGAAAGCATCTGCAAAACTGCTCAAGGAAGATGGTTGGTGGCGTAATACATTTTTAGACACTCCTTTTCAGTCAGATGAGGATAGAATCAAATTTCTTGAAAGTATAACTGGGGTGGATCGGCTAGCATCTCCACCACGATCGCCAAGTATCTCAAGTTTGGATAATTTCCAAATTCGCTTAAGTAGTTCCAGCGGTGGTAGTGCAAGATCATCAGGTAGTTCTGTGGGACATTCATCTGGAAATTCTCAGTGTAATCCTGCTGACATCCCACAATTTCATCCATCTGCCGCTATGGGAAAATTTTTTCCATCTCCAAGTCTTGGGTTTAACATGCCCGGGCATATGATGGGTGCTCCTTACTTTCAGATGATGTTTCTGCATGGAGTAGGTGGTTTTCCTTTTATGCCCTCATCGCCAGCTGGTCAAATGATGCAAACTCCTGGACCTACTACATTTTTTTCAGTAGGGGCTTCTTCTACCATTGTTGGCACACCACCTAGACAACCAGGAGAAATGAATCCGGAAACACAAATAAACCCTTCTCCTAATTTTCGAACGCCAACCAGGCGGGTTGCAAATGCTGGGTATAGATTTGGTGAAACAAGTGGATTCGGTACTCAACCTCGACATTTAAATTTTATGGATGACGGAACCGAGAAGTAGTCATCAGATGACGCAAGGCCGTGATGTGTATGTCAATTATTTTATGTTGTTTATGGGTGTTTGTGCTATTTATTTTATGTTTATTATGGACGTTTATGTTAAGTTTAAAGGTTTAGTTCATTGTGAAAACCACTAAATTTGAAGTATCTTAACTGTTATATTCTAAATTTATTGCTAGGGAAATCGCATTGAGGAGTTATACTCACTTGGACTAAACAATCTAACACGAGAAGAGTTAGGCGAGTTGTTTATCCTTGAAGACGAAGTAGTCGACGAGGTACTTGTTGAACCAACGATGCGGTATTATGAACAATACATTTTCCGACAGCCCATGCAAGGGGGAGGAGGTTATGGTTGGTTAAACATCAAACGTCAGATCGACCGTGACGATGAATCATGCTTACATGCAGTGAGGATGCGTAGAGAAACATTCCGAACTCTTTGTGAACTAATGGAAAACGAGTATGGTTTAACAGCAACAGAACATATTAGCATCGAAGAAAGCGTTGCAATGTTTCTTTCCACATGTGGACATAATGAGGTGCAACGTACTATAGCGCGAAATTTTGGACGTAACCAAGAGACAGTTAATCGAAAGTTTCATGACGTGTTGAATGCGATGGAACGACTTGCTTGTGACCAATTGAAGACTCCTACAACTCGTCAACTGGAAGAATATCCTAGAAGGCTTCGATATGATCCTCGATATTGGCCATTTTTCAAAGGTTTCATTGGTGCTTTAGATGGAACACATGTTCCTGTCATTGCACCATTAGAAAATCGAAGAGTATTTTGGGATCGTTTTGGTGAAGCAAGCCTTAATATTTTGGCAATATGTGATTTAGACAATCTTTTCACATATATATGGAACGGAGCACCAGGTTCAGTTCATGATGCGAGGGTTCTTTCGATTGCGCAACAAAGTAGTCAGAGATTTCCAAAACCTCCAAAAGGTAAATATTACCTCGTTGACTCAGGATATGCCAATAAAAAGGGTTACTTGGCTCCTTACCGAGGAAACCAACAAGAAGAGGTAAGGTACCATTTGGGGCAATTTCAAAATGGTCCACCGCCAAGAAACAAGCATGAATTGTTTAACCGATGGAATGCATCCCTTCGCTCTGTTATTGAAAGGACATTTGGAATATGAAAAAAAAAAAATGGAGGGTCGTGACGGAATTACCAAGGTACGAATTAGAAATACAAAAAAAATTGGTATTCGTTACAATGGGTCTTCATAACTTTATTGAACTTTATTCGGCGTGCGAATATGGCGGATGATGAATTTGATGCCAATGTAGAAGCGGAAAATGAAAATGCACTTAAGCAGTAAGAAGAAGATGTAAATGTGATCGATGAGATAGAAGACGGAGAAACATCGAGAAGTGGAGCATATATGGCAGTTGTGCGCAACGATATAGCAGATTTGTTATGGAAAGCTCATGGTTAATTTATTTTTGAGTTATCTTTGTATGTTTGTATAAGACATATTAGATATATGAATTAAGTTTTATTTTATTAAAGAGACAATCATATTTACTTATTATTTTCTATTTTTCTTAAGTAATGCTTATAAATAATATGTCTTTAACTTTATCAGTTAAATATATTAACTAAAATTTTATATTCATCTTCTTAATATATACATAATATTAGTTATTTTTAATAAAATGTTCTATATATTATATGTTTAGAAAATGAAAAAACAAATTGTATTTATATTCATAAAAATATTTATTTTACTATAATATTATGAAATGAAACAAAAATTAAGGCATATTTAACATATTAATTTATTTTTTAATCATTTTAAATTAATTTAATAGTATTATTATTTGCACCGCTACAATGTTACCAATCGGAGTTATAGTTCCACCGCTTTATTTTTTCAACCGCTTTTACAAACAGCTTTTCTCCACAGCTTTGCACTATTCTCCAACCGCTCACCACTTTCGTTAACAGCTAATTTAACCGTTCCGCTTTTGTTCACCAATCGGACCCGATATATATTTATCTTATTACCTCTTCACTTATACTGCATTCCAATTTTTAAGATCTTGAAAATTTATAACTTCGCCCCTTTGCCTCTCTTATCACATTTACCATCACATCACTTCTCTATTCCACTTATTATTTTGTTTCGTCATTATTTTGTAAGAAAATAAATCAAAAAATATTTTAAAATGTTGAATTTATCATATATGATAAACATTTAAAAAATTTTGCGCTTAAATTAAAATCATTTATTTCATTAAAATGTAACTTAAGTAATACTTAAAGATAATTGAAGACAAAAATATGAAAAGTTTAAAAAGATTTGTTTTCTTAATGTTGAATTTATCATATATGATAAACACTTATAAATTTGTGCACTTAAATTAAAATCATTTATTTCATTAAAATGTAATTTAAGTAATACTAAAAGACAATTGAAGTTAAAAATATGAAAGTTTGAAAAGTATTTTTTTTATTTTTCTAATAAAAAAAATTAATTGGACACATGTTACTCTCCTAGATGCTTACGTGTCATCTCCATCGAGAGAGTTGGTCACTCATTATATATATGATATATATATATATAATGATTGTCCGTCTCTGCTTTTACTCATCCTTGTACTCATCACGAATTAACCTTTACAACGCATTATCCGATAAATTTGACAAGCATAGTTTATGAGTCCGATTGGTGAGCAAAAGCAGAGCGGATATATTAGCGGTTAGTGGAAGTGGTGAGCGGTTGGGGAATATGCAAAATTGTGGAAGAAAACTGTTGGTAAAAGCGGTGACAAAAAACTGAGAGAAACGTTTTTATTGTAACTTTTGGAAACGTTTTTGTGATTGGTGTACATAAACAAAAAATTTCTCCAACCGTTTTAATTTATTGCACCAATCAAAGTCTATATTTATTTTCTTAATCAGAAATTCAGAACCAATACCATAGTCACATCTTAATTTTCTTTCTCAAAATACCAACAACATTATTAAATTCAACTAATTTAATTTTCTTCGATCGATGTTATTACTACTGCTAAACATTTTAAACTTGTTTAAACAAGAATTGCATTAAAACCAAAAGTAGGGATCAAAAACTTCTCCCACATGTGCAGAGTTCTAAACTTCTCCCAAAAGCTCTCTATGTACTTGAGAACTCAAGTTTGAATGAAAATAATGAATGATAGCCTAAACAAGTGGCTAAAAATAACTATATATATCCGTTTTTTTTTTTTTTTTAAACACTATAGAAATGTCTTGATTTAAGTTGTGACACAAGTACCAAATTTGAAAACTTATGCGTCGAATTGTAATTTTTTGCAAATTTTGTTGGCTGGGTCAAGGGTGTCTATCGACACTCTCTCTTTCGTATCAGTAAACACCAATCATATATATTCAGCCTTTTTTTTTTTCCTTCCTTTTCGTTCTGCTTCGCATTTAAAAGCTCCAAATCATTGAAGTTAGTTTAGCTCATTCATAAACCTTAAGAGACTCTAAAAATACCAAAAATACACTAAAAAAATATAATATTCTATAAAAACAATACAAATCATAATATATCAACTTCCACAAACTTAAATCTTTTCTTTCCATAAAAAAAAAAACTAAAACTTAGAAACAAATTTAATAATAAGAAAACCCACCTATCTTTTAGAAAATCACATTGACTTTTATCAACATAATCCATATTGAACAAAAGAACTCAAGATAGAACAACCATGTACTTCTTTGCAAGTGTTCTAATTGCCACTCCAAAAATCTCATAAAATTATGCTGTCCATGTTGTTCTAAACCGGATATGGGATAGGAACTATAAAATATGTGTCAGGAAGTTAGGCGAATCGTCTTACATCTTTCATATACCAGATGCCTCCACAAGATCATGGGTACTACAAAGAGGATTTTGGCATGTTGACAAATGCATTATGTTGTTGCACCATGGAATCCTACTGCTTCGCTTGAACTTCCTCAAATCTCAATAGTTCCAGTATGGATAACTCTTAAGAACATCCCATCAATGTCTTCTCTATCGAAGGAATTGAGGGTATATTTTATGGTATGGGAGAACCCATGCTAACAAACAAACCATGCATCGATCCAACTATGCTCGGGGGAGCCAAGATAATGGTGGAAAGAGAATTTAAGAAACCATTTCCACAGAAAATTGCTGCTGAAGATCGCTTTGGCGACATCTCCATGATGGATGTCGAGTACTCTTGGCTGCCCATCAAATGTACTCGTTGTGGTCATCTTGGTCATAAAGAATCACGATGTTTACTCCCTCCTAGTCACCCCATCTTTATTGATCAGCAAGCAGTAGACATTCCTTCACAAAATACAAGTTCATTCTTTGTTTCGCAGGAAGTAGAGCCATCTTCCACTTCACTTGCAGGCTCGAAGGAAGCTCAACTTGAATGTGCCATTGAAGGAAATATAAGTGGCTCTTAGGTCAAAGTAAATAACGTGGACAATACCATCGCTCAAGCAGCAACTGTTTCCTTCCTAGAACATGAGATCTTTCTCGCAGTCTCTGAGCCGGTTACGGTTGTCCCTGGTTTCACTCCTCCCACCGTACCTAACCCTACTACATCATCTATCACTGGCCCTCTACCAGCTATTGATTATGTTCCAATCAAAACCACTAATGTAGAGATTTCTACAGCCTCTTATTCTTAAAAAACTCACAGCTCTGCAAGAATTGTAGCCACATTATCTAGCAACTTAAAATCATACTATGCATCCCTCACTATTGAAGCCGATGCGCATCAACCCGATTCACATAAGCAACTAGGAGATCAAGGTTTTAACATGCTTGCATCGTTTGCCCAAGATCCCTCCGAAAAAATGCGTTTGAGAAGTGGAACTATGAAACCTCCTCCAAAACTGTTACTGGATGAATGGATAATAATAAGTGTTAACCGAGGTCGTTGTGGAAGCCGTAGAGACCATGGAAACTGTGGTGGACATTACCAGTAAACAAAGGTTCTCTCTTCATCCCATGCTTTGCCTTGTAGTGTTCACTTCAAATTCTCTAAGCATTTATGCTTCTATTGTATTATATTATGCTCTTTAATATATGACCCAAATAAGAAAAATAACTGTGTAACTTTAATATTGTTTTTAATTTGAAAACCCTTTAACAAAAAATCTCACAAAATTATTCAGGTTCCATCGGAACTTGTAATCTCATTGAGGGAATTTCGATAAAATAACATGTAGACTCTTTTCACCTTCCAAGTTTTTGAACAAGACAATCATCTCATCCTTATTCCTTTACTTTCTATTTCAATTTTTCTTCTGAAAATATTTTTTTTATCTAGACTGGTTTCATGGGAAATTATGTCCGCAAAGCTTGTCTAATTTTTCTGAATTTTAACATTTAATTTTCTTTTCTAGACTTACGCACTCAAAATTTACTTTTTCAACTATTTTTCTAAAAGAAAAAGTTGGGTGCTCTCACAAAAAAAAACATAGTAGAATACCAAATCACGCAAATTATTATGCATCTTTGCCCGGCATGAACAATGACACCAAACCCTAAGACATGGCTGGTCCGAACACATATGGCGCCTAAATCATATCAAAAAATTGATGTCCACCCCAACAAAAATCTTTTTTTACACTGCCATAAATATAAATGAGGGAGTTATTCTCCTCTGGCCTTTCTCAATTAGTGCATACACTGGCATAAGAATAAAGATGCTTCAAAATCAAGAGCTTTTCTTATACCGAATCTTGTCCCCTAGTATCGAAATTATCAGCCATTTCCTTCTACAATAGTTTATAAGAAGCTTAGACTCAAAAGTAAAACCAAAAACAACATTCTCTTACCTAGTTTAAGAGAATAAAGAATAAAACCAACTTAGTTAATCTAAGAATAAAGAATTTAAATATATATATATAAAGCTCATAATAATGTGTAGAGTCTCTTGTGTACTGGGTAAAGACAATGATTAAAATGTGGATAAGATTATGGAAATTAAAAATTGAAATCAGCTACAAAGATAAATGATCTTAAAGCAAACAACAAATGTACATAAAATTTTTACCTTCCTTCGAATTTGAAAAAATTTGGAGTTAAAACAATCATGAAACCCCATGAAATGAGAATAGTATTAATACTACAATATCTAAAATCATCTGATACGAAGAAAACACATGAGAAAAATGATGAGAGAAATATAAAATTACTGGATAAAAACCATAAAATCAAGGATTATTATCATCTCATTCAAGTGTTCTCAATTCATCATAAATCAAACCATATCGAGGAGTATTAAGCGAGAATTTCAAACTAATTTACAACATAAACAATAATTCTTACGATTTAGACGGAACTTACTTCGGGGGTTTGGAATGGCAAAGTGAAGAAAATTTTGGTGGTGAAGCATGGCTTCCATGGTGAATCTAAAGAGTGTCTGAGAGAGAGAGCCGATAATCACAATGTTGTGAAAATGGTATGTGATATTTGTTACATTTCACGATTTCACGAACAAAACACTTGAAAAAAATCGTGTTGAAAAGGAAAACATGAATTTAAACCCTGATACTCTAAGTAAATAGCATTACAAAGTAACCACTACACCAAATGAACAAATTAAAAATGATAAATTATCTATATATTTGGCGCCTAAAGTTTTTGATTTATGAATTTTACTCCAAGGCTTACCTTGTCCCAAGATGATAAAATTAAATTAAAAATCTAGTTTTGATAAAAAAATTATTAAAGTTCTTAAATAATACTAAGCATGTAAAAAATGCGGCACAAAATTTTATTATCAAAAACCAATTGAAATTTATTTACGTATTTTTCTAAAAAGTTTAAAATTTGTCAAAATATTCTAATTTTGAGAAAATTTTGCATAGTTTTTTATAAAATTGTGAAAGTTTCTAATAATTATGTATTTTTTCATGAGAAGTACCCCAAAATACCACATTTAAAACTTTAGTCTTGAATGCACCAATACAAGTTTTTCTTTCTAACAGTATCTTAATTTATTGTGAGGAAATGTTTATTTATTCTAAATAAATTTTAAAAAGAATTAAATTATTGTATTTAGGGTTCATATTTCTAATTTAGGGTTTGAATTTCTCTTAAAATTTGACATTTGTAAAAGAGAAGTGTTTTGAGTCAAGTTAACACTAAATTGATATTATATTAGTTTTTTTTTTTTGTCGTTTTGAAAAGTAAACTTATACAAATGGCTTTGTGATTTAAGTCGGAGGAACACAACTTACGTAAGCAAATTCTCTACCCTGAACAGTAACACTACACGCCAAGCAGTCCGCCTTTCCATTTGATCTTCGTGAGATAAGAGAGAGGGTGAAAACTTGAAACCGACTTCTGAGGGCAGCAAAAGTAGTAAGATGGGCCACAAAGGCGGGCCACTCGGACATCGACGTTGTTATCTTCACGAGCTCAGAACAGTCAGTCTGGAAAACCACTTTATCCTCATTTTGATTTAATGCCCCAGAGAAGTGCTTCCATCTCAGAATGCAGTGGAGATAAGCCTCGGCGCAAACCCTTGGCACCCAACAGAGGGGTCAAAGTGGTCGAACTCCTGAAACTCCAACCCAGACCTGCAAAAAGACTATCATTTTTCCAAGAGCCGTCTATGGCAGATATTAGCAGTCACAAATGACGTGTTATCCGATGGGCTATCCGGTGAAAACAGAGCCATTTGGACCCTGTCCGACGAAGCTCTATATGACAAGGAGGTTTGACCCTCTGCCCATGCGTGAGCTTCCCCAAGAGCATGTTTAAGGATATCAGGCGGTAAACGGTTGAGTCCACTGAAGACCTTATCATTACAAGCTTTCCATATAAACCATAAAATCCAAGGGAATGGGTTAATAGGCCATCCCTGAAAACATGCCTTAGGGATCCTAGAAAAAAGATAATCCATGTTTGAGAAAACCGAGGAAGACGGAAAAGATGAATGCCCACTTGGAATAGGGGAAAGAGTCCAGACTTGTAAAGCCGGGGGCATTCAAAAAGAGCATGGTTAATTGTTTCACTCATCGCCCCACAACGAAGACAAGCCATGTCACAATTAATACCATGATTCCTTAAACGTTGGTGAACCGAGAGACAACCAAAAGTTACTTGCCAGAAAAAATGTTTCAGTTTGGAAAGACCTTCAATTTTCCGGAAATTTACTAGTAACGCAGAAACAGATGGATCAAATTTGGGCAAAAACTTACAAATGTCATATTTTAAGAAAATTGCTTTTTAAAAAATATCTTTTGAATGTTTATGCCAAATTTGGTAAGTTTCTTATGATAAATCAGAAAAAACAATGTGATAAATAATGCATATTGCGATTGTTAGAATTAGCGTGTCCAATTTTATAAAGTTTTGTTAATTAATAATTAAGAAATGGCAATTTTTGTCACAAGAAAATGGCATTTTCCTCAATTAAATTGGCTTTTCTTGTTGATGCTTTTTTAATCTGAGTAATTTATTAAAGAATGTCATATATAAAAATGGTACAACCGAACTTTGGGATAGTGACATTCAAGATGATTAGAACATCAACGACTAAATTAGTAAACTAATCAATCAATAATCCGTAAAATTCGGGAATGAAGGCAAGGTGTCCTCTCTTTTTGCGAGCTTCTGAACTCAAACGCTGGTCTGATCAAATTCATGCCTTCTCAGGATAAATTTTAGAAAATACAAGTGGGCCCATTTCATAATAACTTTATTGATTTTGTTATTCGTAATATAATAATCACACTTCAAATATTATGACGAAAGGTAGTCATTGGGATCAATATTAATCCTTATCAAACTAACTAATTGTTGGAATTTTTTAAGAGAACTAATATTGTCATTTCTGTATATTAATACGAGTAGTTGCTAATTATATATTGAGCATAAATTAAATAATTGAGTTTATAAGATTTAACTAACTTTTCAAATGTAAGAAAATAATAAATTCTATAGATGGCAATCCATAAAGAAATCACATTCTTTAAATTTGAAAACGTGAAAACTTGAAAACTCATTTATCAACTGTCATTAATTGTTGTTGTTGTTTTTGTTGTTTCTAATTTATAGATGCAAATTAATCACAAAATACTCTAATATGTTTTTTTAATAAGTATATAGAAATAAAAAATACTACAGGTACAATTGAGAAGAATTCACTTGATGATTTCTCATTTCTACTTATTCGAACAAGGTATTATTGTTGTTGTATAATAGAGGCTTGCGTAAGCAATCTCTTACGATAATATTTCGCCTCTAATGGTAATGAATATTGATTTAAAAAGCGTCTATCTTGTATGATACAACTATCAATATCTGAATTGACACCTTACAAAGATCCTAGCAAAATCTACTTTGAAATTTTAAAAATCGATTGAGAGAAGAAAGAGATTAGAACCAAATTCAATCTATGTCTCTTTCGTCTCTCAGTATTGTTTTTCTCCCTCTCTCTTTATCATCTTTTTCTCCAATTTCATCGTTATTTTTTAAATATTGTACCAAGTGATGCTTCACCTAAACAATGAGTCTTATGAGACAATCAATGCTTTTAGCAAATACTTATCTATATGCTTTTTCGTTTAATAGAGACATAACTGAAAAGAACTTATGTAAATAACATAAGAAGAGGATGCTTATGTAAATAAACACCAACAATGTTAAAATTTGTAGATACGATAAAAAGAAAATAGTAAAAAGCGAATAAATGGTATCATATTTTTCCGATTTGTACATACCAAACGTTTCAAACTTGAGCTACGGATAGAAAACATTTGAGATAAGATATCAATCTGATAAAACCAAAACATCAACACAAACTTGTTTGGTATGTTTAACAAAAAACTTCCTCCTTTGGTAGACTACAATGTTTTCTTAAAACAATACCCATTGTCAAAAAAAAAAAAAAAATTCCTTGTTTGGTTTAACTGTGTTCTCATGTTAACTTGTTTTTTTGTTCAGTCAACCAACTCCGTTCGGATATCAACCGGTCCTGGAGTCAGTTGATTAATTTTCTCTTAAAACTGTAAAATACAACATAATACTAGATGATAATAAGGCTGGAAATAGGTGAAGCTTAGATCAAGGTTGAGCATGGCTTTTGGACCGAAACAAACGAAACGATAGAACCGAGAATTCTAAGGTATCTAAATAAGAATATTTATCGACTATGTATCAAAATTAATTTAAAATTTTGGTTCGGGTTTTAAACTAAACCATAATTCAAACCGAATGATTTTTTTTTTTTTTCGCCTTGAAAACCGAATGATTTAAACCTTTAAATAAAATCTAAGAACTATCTCTAGATTATGAATGTCGTTCACCCTCCTTCAATTATGTTTCTGAATTTTCTCCATTTCTCTACGATTTTTTTTTTCAAAAAACCGTAATCGCCGTGCTTCGCTCGCCAACGCTAATAGCTTTAATTTCCCTCAATTATGTCTATTCTCTTGTATTGTATTTTTTTTCTCTTATCTCTTTTGTTTATTTCAGAAATATTTTTTCCACCTCTTTGTTTTTCCATCTTGTTCTCAAACTTCCTCTTTTTCAACCTTCTTTTTGTTAAAAAATATTTATAATATTCTAGCTTTAAAATATTTTATTATTTATCAAATATTTTTATTTCTTAACCATATTAAGCCAAATATTAAACATGCATGAGACAATATACCAATTAAGATATCAACAACTATATATCGATATTAAGTAAAAATATATTAATAAATGTTAATATTATTCGATATGAATGTCTTTATAAGTGGCAAATATTGCTATTTCCAAAATTGGGGTCGTATTAACCAAACGGAAATGTATCCAAAACGAATCTTAATTTAAACCGAAACGGAAAACCGTAAAATCGTAGTATACTAAAAGGTACCGAAAACCCTAAATCTGCACATATATACCCACATATCCGTAGGTACCAAAAATCCTAATACAGTTCTTCTTCTTCCTCATTCGTCTTCTAAGCCAAATACTCAGCTACATTTCCTCCACGCCGAAGTTTCATGTACGCTTGTGATTCCTCCTTTTCACTATCCCGTTTCCTTTCCTTATTTATTTAATGTTTTATAGTTTCGGATTTAACGCTTTTAATGTATAAAAAATTTAGTTTAGGGTTTTACAAACTTCTTTTTATTACACTAAAATTTGTTTTTTATCTTTCAGATGGACTATGCTATTCGGAAACGAAGCAGAGAAGGAGCCGAAATTGATGACCGGATTTCAAAAATCCGGAGGATTAAAGTGATCGATCATTTTTATTTGTGAACAAAACTTCTTCTTCTTGAAAATCTAATCGTACGACACATAAGATTCATTAACACACGTCAACATCTAAACTTAAAGGAGTGGAAAAAGATGTAAACATTCATATAAAACCCTAGCCCATTAAAACCCATGCACATACGTTTTCCCTAAAAAGCCCATGCATAGCCATTTACTTTAGAGCTCTAGCCCATAAAATTCATGCACAGACGTTTTTTCTAGATCCATGTAATCGACTACATAGACAACGATAATGAACTACCACGTCAAGAGCCACAAATAACACATAGATTCATTAAGGATATGGGCGTAATCAACCATGGGAATATTCCCTGAAACTCACTGCAACGAACAATGAACTTCCACGTCAAGAGTCAAAAATAACACATAAGCTTTATTAAGGGTAGAGACGTAATCAACAAGGGGAATATATTCTGAAACTCACCAATAGCATGAGACATAGGACAACACACCAGCTCTTTTACTATATATGTTTAGTTGTTGTTGTAAATATTTTTAGTTGCGATTAATGATAATGTATTATTAGTTTCTTTCAAGTGTATTTTATTTTATGGAGCATGTATAATATATTTAATATTTTAAGTATATTTGAAGAGATAATCCATTTTCATTAATCATTAATGAAATAATTTTCATTTCCATTAATTCACAAAATGCACAATTGGATTCTATACAATTAACTAATGTTAAACCCAAGACATGAAACCAAACTAAACGGGGCCTATACAAACTCCATTACATATATATGAAATCTACACAATTCAAAATCAAAACAGAAAACTATATACTATCATAATCCCTTTCAAGATGTAAACATTATATTTAAGAGCCACATCTTTTTTATCAACTATTGAAATGGTGAAATGGAGCAGGAATTTTGTGAATTTATCAACAAGCTGAAGTAAAAACTTGAGATGAAGAAGCTTAAACAAACCTGCAAGTAAACAGTGATGCAAATTATGATAACATGATTCTATGTGTTTAGTGCATTCATGAATACGGGATTTTTAAATATGTGAATTATAGAATTATCATCACAAAATAGAAGAGTAGGTTGTCCCAGAAAAATGTGAAATACTTAATGAATTGAGTGTGTCATACCAAATCATCTACTGGAACATAAAGACTCTCGTATTCTGTCTCAATAGAGGATTTAGAGACTACATGTTGCTTCTTGGATTTCCATGAATGAGAGAGGATCTAAGAAACATGTAGAAGCCTATGGTAGAACGTTTGTCATTTTTACATGATAGTTTGTATATGCAAAAAACTTGAATTTGAAGAAAGAAGCAAATTTAAGTTTATGAGAATTATCATATCTAACTCCCTTAAGTTTTGTTTCAATTGTGTATCTGTCATGAACACATAAGTTGGAAAAACAGTCAAAACATAAGACTTATCTCTAAGAAAATAAACCCACGTGTCCCGAGATTCATCATCCAATATGGTTCAAAAATATCGAAAACCATCACGAGTATAAATGGAAAATGGTCCACAAGTATCAGTATAGACCAACAACTCGCTTGGTGAGATAATTAACTTTCGCGTTGAGGTTTTGATAAATTGTTCAACTTGTGAGTGAGGTCAGCAAGCATCATGTTTTGGTAGTGCAAGATGTGTTGTATCATCAGTTCGAGCCCGTTGTTTGATTGAGCTGGTATAAATGTTGGTTCAAGAGTGTAACACTCGATCTGAGATTGTGGAACTCTCAAGCTGTCCACATCTATCATATCTTTTCTCATCCGAACAACTTCTTCTCTGTTGTGCCTAGCTGATCGAAAAAAAAAAAGATAAGAAAAACCAGTACTTTTCTCAGGCAAAAACCTAGTTCAAAAACTCGAAAACACCAATAGTCTCTGGTAACAGCGCTAGAAATCTTGACATGTTCAAATGTTTTCACCCTACTACTACTGCAAGCTCACAACTATGTTGTTGTAATATAAAGTGTTGTCGAATCCGAAAAGTATGCACAATGAAAACGAATCTAAGATTCAAGTAATCTAAGACAAAAAAATTTTTTTAGCAAAAACGATCGCAAATGAAATAATGAAACTAATACTTAAACGGTTTAGATTAGTGCATGATAGATGCTAACCTAGGGTGAATTAGCAGGAAGCATGAATGTAAGACAAAATCAACAAGAAACAATCATTTGGATTCTAGAACTCGAATCACTAGGGTAAAGAAGACCAACTCTCGTTGAGATCTCTTTCTATGACTAACAACCTAGATCACAAATCTCTTTGCTAATCTACTGAAGTTAAATTAATCATCAAAGACAGGTTCGATAAGTTCATAGTTTTTCTAAGTCAAATCTCTTTGAACCTTATCAAAACTACTTACAAGAGCTTATATTGGCTCGTTAAATAGATCTCTCTGAATTAACTAGCCTATGATCTTAAACTCTAAGTGATCAGTTTAGAGCAACTTTTATGAAAAACTCATGCAAAGAATCTTATATATTATTTCTTGAAGAAGACAGTTCTTAATGATTTATAACTATCCATTGAAAACCTTAGATCTAACAAATGAAGTATTTAGACATTGTGAGTGAAACCAAAAACATGTTTAACTGAATAAATTGCAATAGTAAATGAAATAAAATACAAGTGAATTTTAGGACGTGCCTAGTCTTGAATAAAATAACAGTGAATTTCAGGACGTGGCTAGTCTTTTTATCCTAGACAAAACGTAAAAACCCTAAAAATTTAAAACGTAAAGAAACTCTAAAATGCATAAAATAAGCTATGCCTAAACAATGACTTAACAAGGTATTATATAGTCTGTAGTATCATGATGAAATTTTCTAGAAACGATAGAAGACTATGACAAAACATAAACCCCATTAAAAATGTTTCCTTTCTTTTAGTCCCGAGAATGTGTTGACCATCTTGATATCCATGTCGGTCGACTAAGAGGCTGTCGACCGACACTTTCATCCAGTCGGTCATCTCTTATCCGACTTTTCTGCTGGATATCCATTTCTTGTCTAAATGCTCCAAAACTTGATAAGTACCTATAGTCATGTTAATGACATTGTAAATATAATCATGTTAATGACATTGTAAAAGACTCCAAAATGTACTTAGTATGCAGATTAAAACTAGTAAGAACAAAACTACATCACATACCTATTCTCCGTAGTTTCCACCTCCCAACAGAGGTTGTTAGATAGTCGCATCAAAGTTATTTACCGTACTTAGATCTATAATAAATCTCAGTCGAGTTCGGATTAGGATTCACATTTTAGTTCGCATTTGTCGTCACTTTCGGTTGCAATTAAAATTGTTCATGGTGAATTTTTGGATAATATTTTTGTTTCTATAATAAAAATATTTGAATTAGATTAGAAAATATGTTTGTTCGCTAATAAGGTGATAAAGTATAGAAGAAACTAAAAAAATTCTTGTCATTGATGTATATCTATCAAAACACAATTAATTATGAAAAACGTTGGCTAAGATCTCAGAATGTGTAGAATAGAAAACTAAATAATTTGAAATAAACACGAATGAACCAGTTCTACGATAGTGGTTCGAACTTGGAACCTTAAATAGTCTACGATAGTGGTTCGAACTTGGAACCTTAAATAAACACGATTTAGACCTTAGGCCATTTATAAGATTGTGATTGAAATCGCAAAATGAGAGGAAGGAGAAGGGCACGTGGAGAAGAGAAGAGCATGAGAGCCGACAAAGAGCATCTTTTAAGACATGGGTTTGCGTCCACAAGAGTCATGCCATTGCCTCTCTCTTTGCACATTCAATTCAACAATCTCTTTGTCTCTCTCTCTCTCTCTCGTGCTTTCTCCCTTTAGGTTTGAGATTTGTCAGCGCCTTCTTCGCGTCTTCTTATCACACACTTCACTCTCCCCAATGACATATCCACACATCACTTCTTATCGCTCTTTCTTTATGTAATATACAATAAATTTTATCTACTTTTCTGT
This sequence comes from Euclidium syriacum, assembly GCA_900116095.1. NCBI lineage: Eukaryota > Viridiplantae > Streptophyta > Magnoliopsida > Brassicales > Brassicaceae > Euclidium > Euclidium syriacum. Next base: position 384,232 of record FPAK01000018.1, read on the forward strand.
TCATGACTGAAATTATGTTGTATTAACTACACAATTTAACTATTTACATATCCCACTGTTTAGTACTTACAACTTACTAATGGCCACACCCTGCGTTGCCCTACAAGTTTAGAAGATTTTTGTTGTTATAGTGAGAACCACTTACATTCGCATGGTAAATACTACACATCCAGAGCACTTAAACGTGTATAAAATACATGACCATTTTATATACCTATTTCGAAGAAAGGATGGCAGGTGTAATTTATCGGTTTTGCGAAAAGAAAAATTGGTGCGAAAAAACTTATGCAAATGATCTAATAGTTTTACGAAATTTATAATTCGTAATAAGGGTCGTGCTTAGTAGGGCTGGGCACGGGTCGGGTACCCTTGAATTTCGGGATACCCGTTACCCGATCCGATCCTCACGGGTATTAGACATTTAGTATCCGGACCCGATCCGGAAAAAACGGGTACCCGGATAAACGGCTACCCGGCCAAAATTAGCCGACCCTCTAAATACCCGACCCTTTACCCTTACCCGGATGATAACAATATTTTTAGCTCCAAACATATATATTTAAAAATTTCAACACCAAAAACATAGTATTTTATTTACAAAAATACGAGCGGTTGCGATGGATGAACTAGGATAAAACAAAAGATATTTGACGCGCTACTACTTAGTAGTAGACAATACGAATCCTCTTACATAGCAAAATATTTTTTTAGAGAGATTATTTGCGAAAGGATTTGGCCAAATATGAGAAGATATGGTATCTCTTTTCCTAACGCTCAATATAAATTTAAAGCAATATTATCCAATATGTGCGGGTAATATATGACGGGTACTATAAGACGGATAACGGGACGGGTAGTTAAAAAAAATTTGATATCCAATACCCGACCCTTACCCACGAGTAATAGAATTTTGATACCCTTTATCCGACCCGAAAGCTATGGGTACCCTTTTTTCAAGACGGGTACGAGATGGGTCACGGGTCGAAGACGGGTAACGGGTATCAGTGCCCAGCCCTAGTGCTTAGGTTCATTGAGGGTTGAGGCAGATAAAAAAAACTATTTAATTCAAAAAATATACTTTTAAGAAAATATATTATATATATGATAAAAAAAATACATTATATATTTAAGATAATAGAATTCAAAACAAAATGACGATTTTTAGAAATAAAAGATGATGCAATAATGGATAACAAATCAAATGGCATGGAAAGAAGATAGAGAAAAACATTGTCGATTATAATGAATGGATCAAATAAATCTAAAATTAATTTTGAGATTTTGGTTTGTTTTCTTTGATGAAAACTTAGCACAAAAGAATTTTATTTGTAACAAAACCACTATGATATACTTACTTTTGAAAAAAATTTAGCTTTTAAAATTTTATATTCTTTGGGATATAGGGAAATGCCTTTTTGATTGAGTATTAGGCACGGCCTTGTTGGTAATATTTGATATAACTAACAATATGTGATGTAAGTTATATTGAAAAAGTTTTTCTCATATAGCAGCCAAACTGAAACAAACATAAGATAAGATGGTGATCTATCGAATTAGTCATTTAAGTCATGTTAGCATCCAGAAAAAAACGAACCAACCCTCGTGAACATAAACCCGCACATAGTGGACAGTTATATTAGATCGAAAGTCAACGGAATATGTAAACTTATTACAGTCCTTAATAAAGAAAAATCCTTGTAATTTCAAGTTCAATTCCAGTATTTGTTAATATTGTGCATTACTCAGTCACTTGAAGAGGCTAAAACATCAAACGAGATAGCGATGGAAAAGTTATACAGAAAAAAATAGAGGGAGATGGCGTAGAAGTGGGGACCAAAGCACCGCCTAAAACATGAGAATGATGTCATTGTCATAAGCATACAAACAAAACAAAAGCTACAACTCTCTTCTCTTCTCCCCTCCTCCTAACCCTAATTTATCAATCACCAACCAAAAGAACTTAAGCACACCACCACCACCCCACACAGACCTCAAAACCCCAACACATCTCATATAAACTAACAAAAAGCAAATTAGAAAAGCATAGAGGGAGAAATAAAAATCCACTATAAGCCTTTCACTACCTCCAAAGTACAACTCAAATCAAAAGAGAATAGAAGACAAGAGGGAAGGAGGAAGAGAGAGAGAGAGAACCTTACCAAATCAATCAAAGAAAGAGAATAAGATGATGAAGATAAATCCAGCTTGATATTTGTTGTGAAACATTATTATTATTATTCTCCTCCTTCTCCATCTAGAGTCTCTCCTAGGTCAATATCATCTAAATCGGATTCTCTTCTCTCCCCAACATATCAATCTCAACCTAGAATGGATCCACTACAATCTCATGGATCACAAAGCTCGCTCCCTCCTCCTTTCCACGCTAGAGACTTCCAGTTACATCTTCAACAACAACAACAGCAACATCAACAGCAGCAACACCAACAACAATTCTTTCTTCAACATCATCAGCAGCAACAAAGAAACCCTGATCAAGATCACGAGCAGCAAGGAGGAGGGTCAATGAATCGTTCTATCAAGATGGATCGCGAAGAGACAAGCGATAACATGGAAAACACCGCGAATAACAACAGCGGTAGCGAAGGGAAAGAGATGAGTTTACACGGCGGTGAAGGAGGTAGCGGTGGAGGAAGCGGAGAACAGATGACGAGAAGACCAAGAGGAAGACCAGCAGGATCCAAGAACAAACCTAAAGCTCCGATAATTATAACCCGAGACAGCGCAAACGCGCTTCGAACTCACGTCATGGAGATCGGAGACGGATGTGACATAGTTGACTGTATGGCTACTTTTGCAAGACGCCGCCAGAGAGGCGTTTGCGTTATGAGCGGTACGGGAAATGTCACTAACGTCACGATACGTCAGCCCGGCTCACCACCTGGCTCGGTGGTTAGCCTCCATGGCCGTTTCGAAATCCTCTCTCTCTCCGGATCTTTCCTGCCGCCGCCTGCGCCACCTGCAGCCACTGGACTTAGCGTTTACTTAGCCGGAGGACAAGGACAGGTCGTTGGAGGCAGTGTTGTGGGGCCCTTATTGTGTTCCGGTCCTGTGGTTGTTATGGCAGCATCTTTTAGCAATGCGGCCTACGAGAGGTTGCCTTTGGAGGAGGATGAGATGCAGACGCCGGTTCACGGTGGCGGAGGAGGAGGAAATGATGGAATGGGATCTCCGCCAATGATGGGGCAGCAACAAGGACTTCCTCATCATGTGGCGGCTATGGCTGCAGCTCAAGGGATGCCACCGAATCTTCTTGGTTCGTCAGTTCAGTTGCCGCCGCCTCAGCAGAATGACCAGCCGTACTGGTCTACCGGTCGGCCACCATATTGATTAGATTGCTACATTTTCTTCATCTATATTATATATTACACACAAGAATCGCATATATGTTAGCTATGTATTTATATATATGTAGCTATTTAATAGATTTTACATATATATAAAGAAAAGATAACATGGAATGATTAAAAAGGAGATGCACACCAATTATGAGAAGAAGATGAAAGATGGCGATCGAGCATGAAGAAGCTTTCCGATGTATTTGTGGATCAACAATTCCGTAGATGTTTCCAGGTTTTATATTTTTCTTTTCCTTGGGTTCGTTTCTAGTTCGTAGATCTTTTAATGTTTTGATTATGTACGGTGTAAGTTGTTCTTTACTTTATTGAGGTTTCTTTGATGAATTTGATTCTTATGTTTAATTTATTTCCGTTGTTTACAAGAATTACATTCCCTAACTAAACTTTTTTTGGTACAAGTTATTCCATTAACTATGGTAACCCAGCTTCAATGAATTATTTGTTATCAACATTTTATGGCATTTTTTAGCAAAGATCATCTTCTTCCAATTTCATTTAAATGTCTCTCAAGTTCTTGACTCACAGTCACACTTATATATTACATATATTATACTCTTCATCATTTATTAAATGTCAGAAACCTAAGATTATGAAGGTTTCATATGATATCAAATGCCGTAAAGCTGAATTAATTTGTATAAACATAAGGATACTTAACCTTAACTTAGTCTAATGGCATATAAAATACCGTAATGTACAACTTTGTATATACGAAAAAGAAAAACAACTAAGTGTAATGTTGCATGCTTACCTTTCTATATTCCAACATCCCCTCAAGTTAGCATAGAGCACAAATCCCACCTTGAGTAAGAAATTATCGATATGTTTTTTTTCCTACAGCATTGGTCATAATTTTGGAAAATATTGGTCAACACGAGTAGAAATCGTGCCCTTAAACATCTTATCTCGAACAAAATAACAGATAACTAAAATAAGCTTATGGTATGTATATATACAATCAACACCCTCGATTTGATTATTACCAAGAACAACAAATCTAACTTTAGTACGTTCAATACTCACATTCGTGTTATATTTATGCGGTAAAACTCACTTGCAAACGATAGCTTTCTTATCTATAGGAAGTAGTTAAATTGTTCATGTCTTATTTTCGTCTAAGAGCATTTACCTCAACATATAGAACATTTTCCCATGCTTGTATCTACCATTCCTTGGGAGTAAAGTTGGGGTTCGGTTTTTATGGACAAGCTACTACGAAAAGCATGATAAATGATCATAAGAGACATAGGCAGGGATCAAATATAAACTAGAGGCAGAATCCCAGTTAGGAACTCTTCACGAACAGAAGAATCGACAATCACAGTAGGCAACACTAATCCCAAAACTAGTAATGCAACCACAATTGGAGGAGAAGTTTCCAGATATATCAGAGTATGAGGGAAAAGATTGATCGATAAATGATCATGAGGAGAAGATATTGATGTTAGCGAAGCTGGAAGAGAGTTTTGTCAAGTGACCAACTTGAAATAATCATTGTCGTGGGGCTGAAAAAATCTAAGAGGTACCACGCTCGAAAAATGTAACATCACGCGATGTGGAATAAACTCCAGTGTTTAGATTCAACCACTATGATGATGCAAAAAATCATAGAAAAATCACATGGATATTTGTTGAAAATCCAAGAGATGTATTGATATGGGATAAATTTTATCTTAAAATAGTCTGTAAGTGCACATAAATGCAACTATAGTATTAATGGGTCAAAATCCACAAGAACTAGTTAGGCACAATGGTTTCTTGGTCTGGATTAAGCTAAATAAATAAAATAGAAATTGAAAAGCAAATAAGAACTGAATTTAAAATGTGGTGTAAAATCAATTGGAGGAAAAGCTAAGCCTAGGGTATTCCTAAAGAGAATTCAGATTGTGACTAACTAAATTATAGGGTTTATTAGATTAAGTGCCATCTAGAACTACAAACACATCTATGTGCTTGTCAACTTTCGTTGCGTGAGACACCTATATCTAGAGACTAAAGCACCGAGTTTCTTACACGTACTTTCCGAATATAGATATGCAATGCACACAATTTGATTTGTTCACAAGGTCCCTAAAACGAGTTTCCTACGCTTTTATGCCACCTCGCTCTCCTAGGATATATCCAGTTAGTCAATAATGCTTTCACATCTATTTTCTAACATACATGCTCAATTCTAGGTCGTGAATATAGAACTAAGTAATTAAAACAATCTTAGCAGAAGATCAATTGTAAAACCCTAATAATCTAGTATCATCAACAATCTTTCATCAATTTATTTGGAATCCCTATACGTAACAAAAGATCTACTCAGACATAGTTGAATTAAACAACATAACAAAAGTAGAAATCATAAAGAGAATACTATTAAAGGTAAAGGAGTTCGAAATCTTCTATGAAAATGGACAGAGTTTTGGGATTTATCTCTCCAAAAGCTCTCAACAATACTCTCTCAAAACCTAGGTAAAATCCTGTCTAATGATTACAAAGACTCTAAAAAAACTATAAATAGGTGTTTAAAAGCGTCATGGGCTTTCTCTTTGCGGGATTAGGAAATCTGGGCCAAAACTCGCAGAGAAAAGGAAACTGGGAATTTGTTTTGTCGCTCTCTGTCGATCGACACAAGTGATGTGTGCCGATCGACACACCCTAGTTAGACCAGGCCAACGTCTGTAAGTCAACATCTTTGAATTTTCTTCAAATCAGACCGGTTTTCTGCTTCTTTCTCTACTTCCGCTCCAAATGCTCCAATCCATTAACACTTATATTACCTGTAAAAACACGTAAAAGACTCCAAAACCAATATGAAAAAGTCGTAAAAACCGTCATCTATCATATATCAAGGAAATAAATTGACATCTTCCGCATATTCTCTTGGAAAATTGATAAGAAGGAATCACCAACCAAATATAAAATCACCAAAGTTCATTAAACAGATTCAAGGCGATAGATCTCGTCCTCTATATATATATATGTGGATCATTCTAATATTTTATGATATTGTTTGATGAAGCTAGTTGATGGTCACATATATATATATATATATATATATAATCTCAAAATGTAACATTTGCAAGATTTTTAAAGCTCAGTTTTCAGATTATCTAATAAAAAAATTAGATTAGAATGAATTCATATCTCAAAATTTCAATGATTATTGTATGGAAAAGGAGGATTAATTTTGGACATCCACAGCCTCATGTTCATATACAACATGGATGGACTGAATCATTGATTTAACGTTTGTAATTTATTGCAAGATCACTGATCATGATATCAAAACTCCAAATATATGTATAGGGATATGCTATTTTGTATGCTGAAGCATTTATACGTCTAATACCACACGCAGATCACAATTTTTACCCACTATAGTTAGCTTTTGATCAAGAACTAAATATTTTTCATCTAAATTTTTTTTTGTGTTGTATATGTGCCTAGTGCACCTCCACAACGTATAAAGATGTGACCACAAAGAATGATAAGAAAATATGTGATTCCTCCATCAATTATACAATAACCATAACAAGAAAATATGTGATTCCTCCATCAATTATACAATAACCATAACGGCAAAACAATGATGTTTTTATGATATCCTTTTTCAATTTTCATTTTGAGAAAGAATTCACAGTTTTGGGAAAACTAAATAAGTACATAATGGTGTGTATTTTTTTTGTTACATCTTGATCCTCTTACAAAACAATTAAAACTGGAAGTTTAATGAGTTTTACATTTTTCAGAGTATAGCAAATCAGCTACACAATGTATTTGTAGATACGAATATTGTAACTAAACCATATATACTAGCCGCAGATGGTCCTGCTTGAATTGATATTCCTTAGGAATGTGGAAAATTGGATGAAATATGTGAGTCTAAAACGTGTTTGAAGCGTGGTAAACATATCAGATTTAATAATAAAATTTGAGAAAACGAAAGAAAAATAAAAAGACATAATACAAGTCGAACTTGATTCATTTAATGAACAAAATGTATTTGGGCTCATTGTACTCATACCCGAAGCTGTGAGATCTGTCGGATACAAATGAGTTTTTGTCCAAAAAAAAATTGAGAAAAATGAGATTTTGAGATATAAAGCTCATCTTGTAGCTAAATATTTTTCTCAAAGACACATAATCGATTACGAAAAAACATATTCTCCCATTATGGATGCAATCACGTTTAGATTCTTGATGAGTCTAGCCACTTTTTCCGAAGATATTTAATTTTCCTTTTATCGTTTATCTTTATGATAAATCATTAGTGTAATCAAAGAAAAACTTTCTTAGAAAAGAACCTTTAATTTTTTGTTTATTACTTGCATTGCATTACATAAAAAAAACTTTAAATAAATTAAGTAAAAATAGAATAGTAAAATTTAACTATACATAATTAGTTAAATGAAAAATTCACATAATATCCTAACAAAGATATTCACATCCCTATAAATATTCTTTCAGAATCAAATAATAATTCGTAAATTTTGGTTAACTAAAAAAATATATATTACATTAAATTGTTTATATATAAGTTAATAGTTATAATCTTTTTCCAACAAAAATTTGACAACATATTTTTCTTTCTTTATTTCATTTTTCCTTTTTGTTATCTTAATTATCCCTTTGATTGTATAATTTCCATATTATAATTTACATGTGACACTTTTTATTTGAAAAAAAAAAAAAACAAATTACACGTAACAAAATTTAAATGATATGTTTCGCCTCTTACTCGGAGAAAGACGATCAAACAATTTCATAATCATGACCCTTGCGGATCGGTTCATCCATATAATATAAAAAAAAACCTCCAGATATTTGATATCTTTCTATTTAAACAAGATATCAATTCCAACAACCGTTTCATTAGATATCTTACAACAAAAATCTCTCTTTTTCGATGCAGTTCCTCCACCACTGCGAACTCTAATTAGATTCAGACATATATTTTACATTTTTCAAAATCTGATTTGGGTATCTATTTTTGGAAATGGAAAGGAATAATTTGGGAACTGAATAATATTTTTCGAAGCATTTTCTGATAAAGAAACGTAATGTGTAATTTAGGTAACGAGATAAAAAACCTTTGGAACGAGATATGTTTGGGATATTGGGTAGCTAAGATTAAGACCAGAAATCTCATTAATTTAGGTAAGAATCAATTCTGAGACAAAAATTTTGGAAATAATTATAGAAAAATCTCTTCAGATTTTTAAATAAAGTTTATAAAAAATCCTTAACCTTTTAAAATTAGATACCACAAGATAATTAAGATAGCTCGCTCCAACATCCTTTCTTTTATGTTATCCGTTTATATAAATAAATGGTCCCAAATAAGAAATTGTTTTAACGTAAATGAGAATGTGACTTGAAATTCGGTACTGGTTGGGGATGGAATGGAATTTTCGTCTCGAAATGTACAAGGTTAATCTGATTAACAGACTCTCACGATCATATTAATTACAAAGTTAGAGAGAAATTTTTTATATAATAAGGTAAGATTTCATCTTGATTCGTTACCAACTTCATCAATATGAGATTCGTAATATGTTCTTTGCGTTCTTTGCACGTTTCATTTTTTTTCCTCAAAACATTTCTATAATTCAACCAATTTCCAGTGGAAACAACGAAATTCTATTTTTCTACGACCATTATAACCAAAACTAAACTCTAATTCCACAACATGTAAGTTTTCTAAAAATCTAATACGAATAATTCGAAAATCGAACTAGAAATCGTATTGAAACGAGTATAATACCTTGTGGATCTCAAAAACAAAGTACATGGGGTGATAAAGCACAAAATTCGACTTTGGAAAGAATTGAGTCGTGAAATTTGGTTGTGAATTGAGAGAGAAAATCGAGTTTGAAGTTTATAGTTTGTGAAGAATTATTTAAAACTGCGGTTTTATTAGATATAGAAAAATTGAGTTGACCAACTAAAAAGCCACGGTCGATCGACCAAAATACAGTATATATATATATATATATATATATATATATATATATATATATATATATATTAAAATCAATGACTATATCTAAGTTAGGACTAGAAAGCACGAAATTCTAAATAAAATAGAATAATACAGACTCACAAGTGGATTGACTCCCACTAAGCATTTTTTTCAGTCATTAGCTTGACTATGTATGATCATGCGCTTTCCTCATCAGAGTTCAACACATAGTGTTGCTCCTTTTCTGGTTCCTCCATGATGGCATCTCTATCCTCGTTCAGTAAGGTCTATGATCTTATTCTTGCTTACTTCATTTACCTTCTCAAGTTGTATGCTTGCAGTAAACATCTGTCTTTTTGTAGAAGTATGTCTCATTTCACAGTCGATGAAAAGATTGCTACAAAGGCGAACTGCCATTACTGTGGAAAGAAGATGGGTTGTGTATTAAAAAATGGAACATCTAATATGAGGAAGCATCTCATTACCTGTATGCAACATAAAGCTTGGAAAGCAGCTCAGGGATAAGATCAGAAGGTGGTTGATGCAGATTTTGATGGTGTTCAGTTGGCGAAGGTTTCTGAAGAATTATTTAGAGAAGCTTGCAATGAGATGTTGTTTACATGTGAGCTTCCTCTACACTTCATAGATGGATTGGATTTTAGGCATTTCTACAACAAAATGAGACTTTACAGACCCCACTCTCAGAGAACAGCTACAAGGAACATAATGGAGATGTATGCGAAGAGGAAGACAATGATGAAGAAGATTCTTGATCGTAATAAGCATTGTCTCTGACAACAGATATTTGGGTAGCTCTCAACATCGGAGCAAGCTATATGGTGGTCACTGCATACTTCATTGATAACAATTGGCAGTTCAAGAAACTAATAATAAGGATCAAGAACATCTCTGATCACAAGGGTGAAACTATAGCGGCTGTAGTAATGGAGTGTTTAGATGAATGGGATATTAAGAAGATCTTCACTATCACTATAGATAATGCAAAAGCAAACAGAAATTCATTGGGGACATTTAGAGAAGATTTCAGTCAGATTGGGGAAGATTCAATGGTTCTTAATGGAGAGTATCTTTACATGCGGTGGGCTACTCATATATTGAACCTGATTGTCAGAGATGGAATGCAAGAACCACACAAAAGTGTATCTGCCATAAGGAATTCAATTCAGTATATGAGGTCTTCTAGACCAAAAGAGAAATCATTTGCTAAACGTGTGGATCATGGGAATGTAAAAAAGGGAAGCTTGACACTAGATTGTAAGAAAAGATGGAATTCAACATTTCTTATGTTGAATAGAGCTATGGATTTTAGAGAGGAATTTGACAAGATGAAGGGTCTGGACAATAGTTATCTTGCTTATTTCAAGGATTGTACATATTCTATAAGTGGTAAGAATGTAGATCCTCGAAAGACTACTGAGTCTGAAAAGAAGAGATATGGACTATTTGGTAAAGATGATTGGGATGCAGTGGACATGTAATATATATTTAAAATTTTGAATTCATGATTTAACTGTTAGATTTTAACACTTAACTAAAACTTAACTTATTCAATTATCTTGTTACAGAATGTTGAACTTCCTTGTTCTTTTCTATGAATTAACAATTTTTCTCTCAGGAACTAATAAAGCTAATTCATACAAGCTTTACAACGAGGTTGTGAGTACTCAGACAGCCAAGGAACAAGGAATAAGATGAATTTTTTATCAGCTTTTCTTCAAAGATTTGTATGGAAAGGACAATGTTAAGGCCATTGCAATGCAAGATACAACCATGAATATTCTAAAGAGGTTTTTTGATGAATATAGTAGGCATAGCACTTCTCTGAAAAAATCAAGAGCTGGATCATCTTCTTCTTAGTTACAGAGATCTGGCTCATCGTCATCTTCTCAACCAGCTGCTAAACACTCAGGTAGAGTGGATTTCTTTGCAAGATCAAGTGCCAGAAGAAGAAAAATGGATAACAAATACAAACAAAGAGTTGGCTGGAGAAACAGGTATTCAGGAGTAACTGATTTAGAGTTGTATTTGGAAGAGAATATGGAGAAACCACATATTTTCTCAGGCACTAAGTATGATGCGCTCTCATGGTGGAAGGCAAATAGCATGAAGTTTTCGGTTCTTTCATAAATAGCAAGGGATGTGCTAGCTATGCAAGTTAGTAGTGTTGTTTCTGACTCTGCATTCAATACTCCAGGCCGTATATTGGGTCCCTACAAAATTTGTTTGAGACATTGTACAATTGAAGTATTGATGTGTCTTGAGAAATGGTTGAAAACTAAGATAAGAATTGACAACAGAGGATCCATAAGCATTGAGAAGTTGCTTGAAGACATCAAGGATCATAATGACTTGCAGAGAGGTACTTCTTATGAACAATGAGTTTTTGTTTATCAGTTTTCATATTATAAGTTATAACTTTCTTGTTCATCCATGTGTGCGAATGCAGAATTTGGTGATTACAATTTAGATGAAAACGAAGAAGGTAGAGAATGAAGTGCTGATAAGTAAGTTATATATTTTGGTCTTTTAGAAATTTCATTCAGTTTAACGAATCACAGTTGTCAATTAATACTTACAAGTTTAATGGTTGCTTTTCATTTTTGATGCAGGTACAAGTGGATTAAGTGATTGCTCAACTTCAACTCTCAAGTGGAATTTGTTATTATGAAATTAGACTTCTTGTTGTTGTCTTTCATTGTGAACATGGATTTTATTACTCTTTGATGTTTTCATTTTGGTTTCTTATTCTGAACTTAAACTTTTATCTAAGTTTAAACTGTTTCGGGTAATTTTAGTCTATTTCAGATAATATTAGTCTGTTTCAAGTAATTTTGACGATTTCGGTTCCAAAATAACCGGAACCGGTAAGTAACCGACTTTTTCGGTTTCTTAAATAGAACCGAACCTATCCAGAACCGATAAGAACCGAATCGGAACCGATAAAAACATTTTCAAATACCCATTAAATAATAAATCTTAAGAACTGAAATCGATCGGTTCCGAATAAAAACCAAATCGTACATCCGAAAACCCGACATAAAAAGTTATTCAAAACTACCTTAGTCAGATTATAACCGACAATAGGCCAACATAACTTGCAGAATAAATATATAACTTTCCTCTATCAAATAATATAAAGTTCTTAATTAAAGATATATAAAATGAAAATTTTGGTACATTTTGAATCAAAAATATTAAAACATTTTATGTAATAAAATAAAACACTAATCCTATGGTCGGCACGGATCCGAAAACAAAAAGTATTTTCCTCATAAAACACATATCAAACAAAAAAAACACCTAAGCCCAGTTTGAAGCCTAATTTCAGAGCTCACCCAACAAAATCGTGGCTCATTTTAGGCCCGTAATGCTCATATTCTTATAGAATCCGTTGACCAATTCTATGGCGAAATCTTGTCATAAATGTTCAATATAGTTCACAGATGTTATCTGATGACTCGACACGCTGCATCAAACAGATTGAGATCGCCATTTTATCTTGTCATAAAATAAAATCTTGACTCATCATCATTTTAATCTCTTTTAACTAATAAATCAAAACAGAACCAAAAGGCAAATAGATTCCATTTCAAGGTAGAAAGAAACGAGCGAAGAGACTCCATTTCTAAGAGAGTTTCTAGTGAAGATTGAGGAAGAAACCAAGAGCAGCAATTTTCATTTTTGATTCACGGAAACCCAACATCGAACATGATCACAATCACATCAACATTCCGGGGAAAGAAACTGATCAACAAATGCAGAAGACAGAAACCCCCAAATACTTAAAGAAAAATAAAACCCTTCCTTCAGATTCAGATCCTCTGGACTTTATCCGCCTTAACCACTGGATTCGCCTTTGCGATTGCATCGCGTCCAACTACTTTGAAATCAAAGCTACATTCGTGCTTCTCCGGGTACCTATGGCTCCCGCAAAACGTGCTACCGCATTTGCACTTAAACCCCATAACCCCAACCTTCTTGTTACAGCTGAAACACCTGTTGGGTCGTGTAGGTTTCGATGGCTCCGCCTCGTCTTCCTCCGCCGTTACAGGAACAGAAGACGATTCAACGACGGCTTCCACTTCCACAGAGGCTGGCTTAACTTCCAGAGGCTGTTTTTGTTCGTCCGGTGTGATGAGACTGCTGCAAGTTGGAAGCTTTAGAGATTTCTCGACGGCAGCTTTCGCTACTGCGGTTTGATCTTCCTCAGCACGGAGACTTCTGTAACATTTCGAACAGAGATTCATGTTTGAAGGTGAGCCGAAGAATCCGCAACCGTTATCACAGAGCTTTGGCTCTGATGGAGGGAAGCTTGTGCTGTTGTTTTGCTCAGAGCCCATTGTTTGTTCTTGTCCTTCTGAAACAAAAAAAACCCTTTCTTGTTCGATTATCTGTTTTACAAAAAAAAAAAAAAAAAACCATTTATTGTCTGACAAGAGAAGAGAAGAATCTTGTGTTTTTTAAGGTTCTCTTAATAAATAATAACAAGTACAACGAAGAGGAAATATCAATTTGATTCAGCCCAGCTCTGATTTCAATTTCCCCCAAATCTAACTCGGAAATATATGGAAATTTCCTGGAATTAAACAATATAATTTAAGATCCATTTGACTCAATTCGATTTAACCCAGCTCGGATTATAAGATCAATTTGATTCAATTGGCTTAAACCCAGCTCCCATAAGATCAATTTCATCCAAATCCAACTTCGAAACTCACAAACTTCAATCAAATTATTATATAAATAATCGTCGGAACTCGGAAAAAAAAACATTTCTACTCATGACCCAGACCATTTCACCCAAAAAAGCTTAGATCCGTCGAAGAAGAAACAAATAAAATCAAAACCAAAGAAAGAAAAAAATATCAGAAAGAGAATTTACCAGAAAAGGTCAGATGAAATGAGAATTTGCCTGCAATAACAAAAGCTTCTCCCAATTTGTGCACAAGAACTTATCAACGGGTTTGATTGGGTTCTTCGTGAAATGATTTTAGGGATTTGTTATTCTGTTCGAAATGATCAGAACAAATCCCTTGATTTAGGTGAGAGAGAGAGATTAGAGAGATAACCAAACACGCAACAATGGTTGATCAGAAAGATTGGGTGTATAAATAATTTGGGTTACGAGACAGACACGGTTTCTTTCTTTAATTGCCGGTCTCGGGTTTCATTTTACGTCATTCTTGGCGTGCAATTGAATCGTTTTTAGCCGTCGGATCTGTACGACCGACGTTGATGTGACGTTACTGTTTTATGATCGAACGGCTAACTGTGGGAAGGGTATCGACGTAATAATTTGCAATTTCTGAGGCCAAAACTACAATTGCGGTCTTTTTTCTATTTTTCCATTTTTCCGCAGTCCACTGTTTCCTTGGTAAATTTTTTTTCCACAGTCCATTGTTTTTCTTTTTGGTTTAGACTGATTAAACATTTTCGCTGATATAAGAAAAAGTCATCAATTTTCTATTCTTCTGTGAAAGTAAGTACATATGGTCTGACTTTGATTTCTCACAAAAAAAAAGGGTAACGATGGGTATTCATAATAAATAAAACATACCGTGTTTTTCTATCAACAAAAAAGGAAAAAAGGTTTGAAAAATAATTTTAATTAGCTTTTTATCAAGTAAAATAAGTTTGGGATTGTATCATCTTCTCAAAAGCTTTGTGGTGATCTTCACGATCTTCAGATATTTCAAACACTACACTTTATGATAACAATGCTACTATTAAAACGAAGATTAAAATCAATGATCATTGTAGATCGTAACATATTAGCAAATTTTTCTTATCATAGTTAGAATGCTACGTATATTTTGATGTATATGAAAAAGTATAAATAATTTAATACATTAAAAGAAAAATATTTTATGGAAAAGAAGTCTACCATTTTTTAACTCGATGTTCAATTGAAAATGGTCGAGTATTATCATGACAATTATTCTACTTACAAATAATGAAGCATACAACAAAATGGTACATTTTGAAAAAAGCCACCAGACGGGGTTATCAAATGTAATTACGACGCATTTTTTTGTTGGTTTTTGTAGGATGGATTTACCGTGATTCAAATGGGGCATATACGGGTGCTGCACAAGCAGGTAAAAAAGTAGTTTGTGTTTTAGATGTAAAACTCCAGGCTTTGAAGATGGCAATTGTTGGACAAGAGACTACAAACAAATATGTTTTGAAGGAGATAATAAATCTGTCAACGATATACTCAATAATCGAAAACAACATTTTGGAGCTTTCAATTGGATAAGCGGCATGTTAGAGATTCTCTAATCTGTCTTTTATTTGGAACAAACGTTCATCAAACATAGTAGCAAGTGTTTTGGGTAGAGATGTAGAACGAATAGAAGATTTTTTTTGTTTTCATCATTTTTCTGTCATGTTGACTATGTATCCTCTCTTTCATATCATCAATGAAAATAATTTTGAGTTAAGTTTGAAAAAAAGAGTGTGGGACTATGTTATACTGTGGAAAAACTATTTTACTAAATAACATACAATTTTGTATTTAACCAAAAAAGAAATTCAAAGCTGTTTTTTTTATTTGATAAAAATAAATTAGTATGAGAGTATCTCCAATTAATACTATAATTCTTCTCCAATGAGGAACAGTTATTTGTCTATTTTAGAGATTTTTTTGTTTTTGCTATAGTACCACACTATATTAAATATAAATTTAAAATAATATTGACAATTGTTAACTAATTTTGTGATTAAATTTTATAACTCAAAATAAATATACCATCAGTTTTTGTGAATTTTTATTTTTATTTACCTGATGTTTTGATTTGGTTATGATTAACATGAAATTTTAATTTGTACACAATACCTAAACTAATACGTAAATTGATTAAAATATATATTAAATTTTATGTAAAACATTGAAAACATAAAATTACAAGGTTAAAAAAAATAAACCTAACAATTAAATGCAATAAGATGATTTTTTTTTTTTTGAAGGTATAATACAAACTGAATTAATAATTTAATTTCTAGCAAAAAATCTTCAGTTTCGCTAAATTAATCATAGTATTGAATAAATTATTATTGGTCATTTGGTGATCAGGAAAAACATACACATGGAAATTCATATTAAATTTTGAAATTCATTAATTGACCATTTGTGTGGTTTGAATATATATAATGTATTTATTTTCACTATTTTTAATTTATGGATTGTATTCTTCTATCTCTAACTAGATATAAAAATAATTGGAGTTTATTAAAATTATTAAAGTATGAAGAAAATCTTGAATTTGATATACAATATCAGATCATCTTTTAAAAATATATTTGGTGTGTTGTTAGAGAAAGAAACAAAATATTGGTGCTAAGATTACACCAAAACAATGTAATTACAATATCACGGTCACGGTTGGAGTGGACATGCGACTGAATAGGAAATAAGGGTTATTGAAGCAATAATTAAGGTAAAATTATTGTTGAACTTGCTTGCAAGTTTGTTTTCGAGCTTACTGGTTTTTTTGCTTTTGGGTTTAAGCCAACTTTTATCTTCTTAGATAGTAATTCTTTTTATATATGTTATATTTAAAATCCGTACTACTTGTAAGAAAGAAAAAAAACAATAAATACAATCAATAATATATATACTTCCAAAACAAATGAGGTGATCATAATTAAAACATTTATACAATTTACAAAAATATACAAAATAATTGATCTAGTCAGATATGACAATCCCCTTTCAAGCAAAACCACGAATAAATTTAGAGATAATGCTTAGATCATCTTCCACCATGATTCATAACCATTGTGATTAGAGACCCCTTTTCAATTGTATTATTTATTTAATATTTCTATTATTATTTTGTTAAGTTTCAAATGGAAGAATCATGAGACCTGCAAAGATGAGTAAGTGGCTTACACATCCCTACGGACCCTACCCATCCCTAATGGTAAAAAATCATGCTGTTTTGATTGCGCAGACGCTAACGTCTTCCCGTTTCTTTTCCATGAACCGAATCCTGCCTTTCTGAACAAAAGCTAAAGCATATAATGGAACCAAGTAGATACTGCCAAAAATATTATGCTCTTAATAGAGCTTGATTCGTTTTAGCTATTACTGACGATCAAACTGAACTAGTCATGAAGTCAGGACGTTAACTAAAGTAAAACATGAATTTTTTCAAAAGCTTGACCTTTCATTTTCATTGATAAATATTAAGTTTCATAGGTTTCCAACTCAAAACTAGTTGGCAGCAACTCAAATCTAATTGACAGTAAGTGAATTGGTCCATGTCCCTTATATATTAGTCTAAGTCTCTTCCTAATTTTCGATGTGGGATTATTTTTAAACGCCCCCTCGAGATAATGGTCCGTCTAGCCATTAATCTCGACAATATCCCATCATAGGATTAATTTCAAGTTAGATTGGCCCGATTTCGGTTCGGATTGGATAGCGTGTGTTCGGGCTCTGATACCATGTTAAGTTTCATGGGCTTCCAACTCAAAACCAATTGGCAGTAAGTGGATTGACCCATGTCCCTTATATATTAGTGTAAGTCTCTTCCCAATTTCCGATGTGTGATTATTCTCACAAATCAAACACGGAGAATCTCTGGGTAAGTAACATCAAATATAATTAAAAGATTTATATTTGCATGATGAAGCGAACCACCAAAGAGATACCCAAAAAACTTTGAAGAATGATTTCAAAACTACAAAACTTTGCAAAGAAAGATGCTCACAGTATAGAAATGCTAAAAGATCAAACACATGGGGGCAATTATCATGTAAATACATTTACGAAAATAGAGGTAAAATGAACTGATTTGGTGATAAGACTCTAAACGAATCCTAAGCGTATGACAGTCAATGATTATCTTCCCCTAATAGGAAAGATTCAGGCTTGGATAAGTTCATGGACCACGAGACACCTCTCTTTTGCTGGCCGTCTACAGCTCATTAGCTCGGTAATTCACAGCTTGACCAACTTCTGGATATCTGCGTTTCGGCTCCCAAGCGAATGTTTGAAGAAAATTGATAACCTATGTTCTGCGTTCTTATGGTCCGGCCTTGAATTGAATCAGAAAAAAGCAAATGTGTCTTGGGTGGAGATGTGCCAACCAATAGAAGAAGGAGGATTGAGTTTAATATCTCTAAAGGAGGCAAATAACTTCTCTTGTTTGAAGCTAATATGGAGAATCTGATCATCTCATTCATTGTGGGTGCAATGGATTCATATCCATCTAATCCGAAAAAGCTTCTTTTGGGCGGTGAGTGAAACAACAACTTTGGGATCATGGATGTGGAAGAAAATCCTAAAGTACCGTTCTATTTCCAAAGATTTCATCAAAACCGATGTCAAAAACGGTAAAAACACGTTGTTTTGGTATGATCGCTGGTTGAATATGGGAAGATTGTTCGACATAGCAGGAGCACGAGGATGTATTGATTTTTGTATTAGACAGAACTCGACGCTGCATGATGTCTTCCACTCTCACAAGAAACGTCGGCATCGCGTTCGTCTCCTCAACAACATCGAGGAACATATCGAGATATTTCGACGAATAAGTCTCCTTTGTGAGTAAAATAATGCTCTATGGAAAGGAAAAAATGACAAGTTCAAGAATTGATTTAGCTCAAGAGAGACATGCGAAGCAATACGATGCAATCACCAAAAGCATACCTGGTCTGACAGAATTTGGTTTAGTAAAGCTACACCCAAATTCTCAATTGTAACATTGCTCGCGGTCTTAAGCAGGCTCACAACCGGACACCGAATGCTCTCCTGTAACAGAGCAATTAATTCGGGCTGTGTTTTATTTGAAAAACCAATTGAGAGTCAAAGCATCTCTTCTTCCATTACATTTACTACGCCGAGGTATGGTCAAAACTTGTGCGGAAACTGCTTAGTGGGAAATTCCCTACCGATTGAAACATGATGCTGGATCTGTTGGTGGATAATTCTCTTCACAAACATGTTTTATTTCTAGTGTGGTATACCTTTTAAGCAACCATTCACTTCATGTGGAAGGAAAGAAATGAGAGACTGCACGGCGAAGCTAGCACTCCCATAACTAGCATAGTGACATGGCTTGGACGAGGGCGTACGAAATCGGATATCATCGGTTCGAGCAACGGGTGATAGGAGTCTAAATCCTTCCGCGGAGATTTGGTTTGACACAAGATAAAAAAAATTTATATGCTCTGTATATAAGTGGTTTTATTTTTAACTAGCATAAAGAGAAGACAAAAAAACGTTTGCTTCATTGTAAAGAATGTTTTTTAAAAAAATTTAATTTTACATATTAGTCACTCTTATTTCTAACAAACCAAAGTCTCATATCTATTCTCTGGCCAACGAGTGGCAGGAATAACTTGAGTTTGGTGGAGGAATGGATTTGAAAGGAATTTCTGTTGGCTCTTGAGGAAGGCTAGTAAATTGCACCGTTTAATGGTGACGGTCGAGACATTCCATGAGTGGAGTCGGCCGGAAAATTTGACGTGAAGATAGGTTGCATGTGTTCATCTTTTAAAGGTGATTATGGTGTCCTTCCCTGTACGACTTCCCCCAACTTGTCATCGGTCATTGCTGCCTCGGTGGTGGTTCTCTCCGATTGTGTTACATATCCTCATCAACCTCTTGCTAATGATTTATAAATTCCTAATCATACCAAGTTAGAATTTCAAGTATAAGACTAAATCTTGTAATATAATATATAGGATTGAACCCAAAGAAAACTATGTTAATTTTAGTATAAAATTCAAGGCATGTTTAAAATATCATGTGTGAAGGTAGTATTTAATGGGGGTTATGGTTATGTGGATTGCTAAAAACCTAAAACAACCATTCAACCTAGCAAGCAAAAAGAGATAAATCTCTCAAACATTATACCTATCAAGCACAAAGAGATAGATCTCTCAAACATTATGCCTGGAACAAAATTACTAACCCTAAATCTAGAGCTATCTGACCATACTCACAACCCCATAAGCTAGCTACTCACTCATGGCTAGGAAGGCCATAGTGAGAGGAAGAGCTACAAAGAAAGCAAAGAAACATAATGAAAGCTAAAGAGTGAATAAAAGATGGAATCGTGAACTAGTCCATGGAAGGAGTAGTTCTTGCAAGAAGAAATACTTGATCTAGGATCTCCAACTCTCCTACTCTCTCAAGATCTCATGAAAATCTCAAAGATTGGAACTTGACTCTACAATCTGTAACTGTCTTTCTAACCTTCGAAGCTCTAATCGAAATATCATCTCTCAAGTGACTCATAACTGGTCAGCCACTCTCTCCAAAAGATCCTGGTATCCCTCATCGCCATCTTATTCTCTCTCTCAAAGATTCCTCTTTGCTTTGACTTTCTAACAAGAAAGTGTTTTGAATTATGCATTAACTGGCTCAGGTATATCTGGACCATCTCACTTTTGATTAAAATAGGATGTGCTTTATTAGATTTCAACAACGCACAACTCTGCTTAATGGACTGATATATTTTTTTATATTTAAATTTTGCGTAATTCGGGCTTATATGGCTTCCAACTTAAAACCAATGGACTCAAAGTGGATTGAACCTTAACCCTATTATATATTATTTAGGTCTCATCTTAATTTTTGATTTCAGATTCCTAATACATTCCCTCCAGATGATGGCTCTTCCGTCCCATCCCGAACCGAATCCCACTCTAGGATCGGCATTAAACCCTTCTTGGGCCACCATTTTTGGGTCAACAAACGAGGCTTTGATACCATATAGAAGTGTGGGCCTAACTCACCCTCAAAAACTAGCTCAAGAGAGGAAGATTGCCATACACTTATATACTACTTAATTTTCCATCATACTTTAGATGTGAGATTCTTTAACACGCCCCCTCGAGATGATGACTTTTGTTTTCATCTCGAACCGAATCCCACTTTAGGACCGGTAATAAACCCTTTAGTCGGGCACTCATGGGCCTAGCTTAACTTAGTCGAGTTTCCATGTGCCAGGATCAAACTGTCGGGCACTCATGGGCCAATGTTAAATTCCTAATCAGGCTTCCATTTGCCATGGTCAAACCTGGACGAGGATCGAAACCTACTATGTTACCATGCTAAATTCGGATTTATATGGACTTCTAATTTAAAATTAGTTGGCTCAAAGTGGATTGATCATTAAATCTATTATATATTAATAAAACCTAACAAATTTATAGCAAACCCTCTAAAAACAAACACTTTTGGTTAAATATAACTCGGTTCGGTAGGAGTGTGATGAATTTATGTTTCGCTTCCCTTAGAGATCAAAACATGAGTATTTACATAAGTAGATCATTACACAACCTTTAGAACAACTAACCATAAACAACAAAAAGTGTTCCAATATATTCCCATTAGGGTTTATGTAACTACTCCTTTTTGTTTTTCCATATCGTAACAAGCATGACACCCATTAGAGACATAACCACTGTCTGCAAAAACAACAAATTTCTTCGGTCAACAACAAAATAAGATTTTTGCAAAACTAGAAGTAACAAAACGTTATCGTTTTAAAACTTACAGAGATTGCTGGAGGCACTCCGACGAGAGGATCTTGAAAGAACTTTGTCGCGAGGGCCAAAGCAAGAAGACTACTCTGCATTCCTGTTTCGTATGATAATGTTCTTTGTAGGGCTTTTACATCAGGTGCCTTTCTGAAGAAGAAACCAGTAAAAAAGTAGCCAGCGACGAAAGCTAAGAGATGAAACGTGATGACTAGAAACACAATCGTTGCGCCGAATGGTGACAAGATTGAGTCTATGTTCAATGCGATGGGTGCTCCGATGCAACAAGCCGTGTCGATAAGTGTTAACGCCGGGAGAAATGGTTTGATCGCATTAGACAGCCTTGGAAACAATCTGAAACCACAACGTTAGTTTTTTTGGTTGTCCCATCACATCTGTAATTGCATCAAGCTCTTGTAGAATGGTGACTTACCGGTTTAGAAGTAGTCCAACGGCAATAGGTGTAACGACGACTTGTAGAATGCTAGAGATCATCCCAATCACATCAATGGGAAGCTTTTTGCCAATAATCAAAAGAGAAAGCATAGGTGTAACGAACACGGCAGTAGCGGTTGAGAGGGAAGTCATGACGATGCTAAGTGGCGCGAGGGAAGGATCAGTCAAGAAAGTGGCGTAATTTGATAGCTGAGCTCCACTAACACACGACACCAACATGATTCCAGCACCTATAGGAGTAGGTAAATGGAAAAGAGAGACAGAGATCATTCCGAAAATATAACCTAAGAGAGGTTTTATCAAGTATTGTCCCATGTAACCGGCAAAAATAGCGTCTGGTCTTTTAAGAGCTTCGAGAAAGTCTCTTTCGTTAGAGTTGATTCCAACAGCAAACATCAAGAACCCTAAGCCAGGCACAAAGTACCTAAATAAAAAGGGATCAAATATTAGATGTTCATGTAATTTCTAGAGTCGATCAAATTTAGTATCAATTAGGTTGATGATCCTAACCTGGGCTTGAACCATGAGAAAGAAGGTGGATAGAGAAGAGCTAAGATTGTACTTGAGACAAGTACATGAGGAATGAAAGAGTTTGCTTGCTTTAATGTTTCCATTATAGAAACCTTCTTATCGAATATCTGAAACCAAACTGGTTATTGTTGCTTGGCAAGAAAGCGAAAGAGAGAAAACGATTTTTGTTGTTGATTGTGTTTACCTCGCGTGACTCGGATTCTGAGACATATCTCCTCCACTGAAAACTCGACCTGCCATCTTTTAATTGTAGAACACGGCAGAACGAAAAATTTTTTTTTTTAAAAACATCAAAAATTTTGAATTGCTTCAACTCCAAGAAACTGGAAATACAGAGTTATTGTCTATTCTTACTTGGCGAAAGCGGGTCACTGCGTAGTGGAAAATCTACAGAGGATGATACACCAAGAGAACCTAACGTATCATAAACAAGAATTGAGACTTATAAATACATCTAAAAAAATGGTTTCTTTTCATTAAAAATATTAAAACAGAGGGGTAAAAAGTGAAACCTAGAGGAGAGAATGAGATGCTGTTGCGTGGGAAATTTGCAACTCGTCGAGTGTTGTGAAAAACAACTGGGTAGGAATGGTCTCGAGGTTGAAGAAGACGATGTTGAGACTTTAAGAACAGAGTCTCAATCGGAGAGATCACGCCCATTTTATTTTTACTTTTGGCTCAGAATCAACAAGGGCAAGAAAAAAAAAAAAAAAAGAGAGAACGTCGATCTTGCTGGAGGGTGATAACAAAACGCGGCGTCTTGTTGGAACTCTTATCTTTGTTTGCCATTATAAGCACTAAGTACCATTGTCGTATTACCAACCTAGCAAAAAGAACGTGTAATTACTAATTAGGCGTGGAGTTAATATTACATCTCCACGATACGCACGTGCGAGTGCCACACCAACCTATCGTCTCAAATACTTACTTTTGTTATTTATAAAACAAAACTGGGTCATGACCAAAAAGCAAAACTTCTCACTTTGGAGCAAACAAATCAAGAAACAATTTCATAGGATTAATCGGCTCAGTTTTCGTCTAAACCGATTTAAATCTGGTTTAAATCAAATTAAAGGTTTACTTTAACTAAACTCAGTCCTTAAACATATTGAAGAGTTTAAATTTTAAAAAGTTGCTGAACTAAAGCATTTTTGCCATTAGAACATAATAACAAAAGGCATTGATATTATTTACTCGCAATCAATATTTACACACCAAGAAATTTTCCTCCTTTGTTCTTTTACAATTTGATTCTTCCTTATCACCACCAAACTGGCATCGTCCTCTCTTGGTTCTAACATCATCCATGACACTGTCAAGACCGTAGGAACAGCTTGCTTCGTTCTTGGAACTCAACTGAACCATATTTGTCTTCTTCAATAACATACAGTCATCATCATCAGCAACATACACTAAACTCATCCCACATTTGATCACCTCACAAGTTTCTAGCTTCTTCCTCGTATCATCATCAGTCACATAGAATTCGAACGAGGCCTTTGTGTAACAACAGTTGTTACTCACTCCATGGAGTTTCTCGACGTGGAAGCAACTATTGTATCCCATGAAAACGTGGTCAGAAGTGAGGCTTCTCGGTTCATGGCTAAGGGATCCACACGGGTCGTTCCAGCCTGCGAGAGTGAAATCGAATCTCGTGAAGGAACCGTCTTGGTTCTCGAATTTGCCACAACACTTAACAGAGAAACGTTTTGCACGGTCTTGATAGTCTTTGAATGAGACAACTACAGATAAGGCAAGTCCAACAAAGTTAGTGTCACACCAATGTGGAGGCAATGGCAATTCTAGTGAACGTCCTAGTCTTTGGTGGCAGACCCAGCTCGGTATTTCACTCCCCGGATAACAGATCCCAACCAGAGGCTCTGGAATGAAACCCTGCAAAAGACACATCTATATAAGATTCTGTCATAAGAAGAGAGAGAGAGTGAAGGACATAAAGAGATTACCCGATAATAACGTTTGATAGATGCGTTAGCCATCAACTGGCTTTTGATTCGAGCATGACCCGTGAGACTCTCTTGCGCATCTTGCCTCAGTTTGTAACAGTTGCTAAATATGAACATAGAATGGATCCTCTCTCCTACACTTAAAGGCGTCAATGGATTTGCCAATGTTTCGAGTGACTCACACTCGTGCGCATCCAGATACTGCAGGTTTTGTGGAAGAACTGGTAGAGACTTGAGCATTTTGCAATACTTTAGATCAAACCATTTCAGATTCTCAAGTTGATTGAAGTTCTCTGGCAGATTCTCGATGTTGTTTTCGCTTAAGCATAGAGACTGCAAAGAGGATAGGCCACCAATGTTTTCTGGAAGTTTGTAAAGACTGCATCTTGATAGGTAAAGATCCGTTATCCGAGAGCAACCCAAGGTAGGTGACAAAGCAGAAACTTGACTGTTTGTTCCACATAACGAAAATGTCGTGATATTGCTCAAATGCATCATATTTGGCATCTCAGTGATGGCTGTATCATCAAGAAGTAAAATCTCCAAAGATTCCATGTCTTCCTTGATTTCTGGAAAAGTATCTAGCTGTGAGCAACCTGAGAGTATTAGCTCTTGTAGACATTTCAGCTTATAAAGATCAGAAGAAAGATGCTTCAGCTTTTTGCAGTTCTTCAGATTCAGCAAAGCAAGTTTTCTCCAAGTTTCTACAGATTCGGGAAGGCTCTTTATAGCAGTGCCATCTAAAAGTAGAACTTCAACATTTTCCGAGATCAGTGAGAATTTCTTTAAGCTGGAGCAACCACTGAGAATAAGAGTTTGCAAGGATTGCGATTTAAATCCTTTTGGAAGGCTCTTAAGGCTCGTGCATCCCCTGAGATTGAGGTAAACAAGCTTCTCCAACCAACTCATTGACGATGGCAGTCTCTTCAAACTTGTACACCCTTCCAGATTCAATCTCTCAAGATTAAAGGCATTTGACAAACCCAAACATTTGCGTAAACTCAACGAGTGACTGAGGTCGACCCATTTTAGCATTCCAGCATCCTTTGACAGAATATCCAACCACAAGTCAAATCAACAATCAAAAGAGCTTAGCTTACGCCTGATCTAACTACACATAAACATACCTTGTCATCATCCCAAAGTTCTTCTAATTCACTATATAGTAATTTAAGGTCTACAAGATTCTTGGGGTCAAAAATCAGAGGGAGGCTCTGTAATGGGCATCCATGCCAGTGTAAATACGTAAGCTCGTCAGGAAGGAAATCAATCCCCTTCCGCAGGTGCAGTTTACAATCCACTTCACATCCTTTGGAACAGCGAGAATCATAAATTTTCAGGTACTTGAGGTTGTACATTCCTTTAAAGGCATTGGCACTTAGACGCATTGCTCCTAGTTTTGATGTGTCTAGGAAAATCCCTCTTATCTTGTCACTTCCCTAGAAAACAAGTGTTAGACACACAATAGTTAGTTTAAAGCATTATACAAAAATTGTAAATATTACCAAGGAAGAAGCCATTACCTTGCCTTTGGTCAGTAGGTCACAGATATCTTCACTATCCCATAGTCTGATATGCCATAGGCACTGGGTGCCATGTCGTGATACCCATCTAAAGTCTCTTACTCCTATGGTTTCTGCTTTTAAACTAATTTCCTTTCCCATCGTCTGTAACATATCATGCATCTCGATGCGGTTATCAGAAAGAGTAATCAGACATTTGTCAACAAGATCCTTTATTACGCTTGCCACATCCACACCATGACTGTTTAGAAGGCTTATCACGTAATCCACTTTTTCTGATCTGAAGAAACATGCAATATCCAGAAAAATATTCTTCTGCTCAATGCTAAGCTCCTCATAGCTCGTTTCCAGAACTTGGTAGATATCTCCATGGGAACTACTTTTCAGTCTCTCCAATTTAGCTTTCCAGAAATGATCATCCCTGTCACAAAGATCAGATCCCAATACCTTAAGAGCCAATGGGTGACCTTTAGCATAATCTAGAACCGTATTTGTCAAACCTTCATACTCTTTCAAAGGGCAAGAGTCATTAAACGCATTCAAGCTAAAGAGCTTCAATGCTTCTCTATCGTTTAATCTAGGGAGCACATATTTTCGGCCTTTGATCGCCTCGATCAGTTTACTGTCTCTAGTAGTTATGATAATTCTGCTTCCTCCTTGATACCATTTGCAGTGGCCCAAAAGATATCTTATCTGCTTTTCATCGTTCACATCATCAAGCACAATAAGCAGCCTCTTGCTCTTAAGCCGGCGCTCAAATCTCTCATGTGCATTTCCAGGAGCTCCAATCTCCAGATCTCTATCACTTAGCAATGTAGACAAGAGTTTCTGCAGCAAATATTCTAATCCGCTTCTAACTGAGTTTTCACGGATGTTTGTAAGAAAGCAGCCACCGTCGAATTGACCTCGCATTCGTCCATACAAGCAATCAGCAAGTGTAGTTTTCCCAATCCCACCCATTCCAATAATGCCTACGACATGAACGGAATCCAAGTCACCGCATGATAATAGCTTTTCTAGAATCTCTAGACGCGATTCTACTCCCACGAGACCTTCGTTCCCAATCGGGGACAAATCATTCAGCTTCTTGAATGTTTCAACAGAAATTTCATCCACAAGTTTGGCCTCCGAAGTGCTAACAAACATGAAAGATGAAGCTTGATTCAGGATAAACCAGAGAAATATGACAAAAACTGAGACGACAAAGTTTCCTTTCGTGACTATATCCAACAGAAAGTATACAAGAGAAATAGGTAAGTAGAGTTAACCTAGATTCATTGACTACATAGCCGAGAATGTTAGATGCTGTGGCAAGAGCAGCCCTCCACGACGAAATCTCGTCCGCCGTAATTCCGGGAAAAGTAACTTCCGGTACCTCAAACGGTAGCGCAAAACTATTCCTCTGCTTCTCGACATCAGATTTGTTAATTTTGTAGAAGATAGGTATCACCAGCTGCTTGTTTCTGTCTCTGCACTCGAGGATCTTCACAAGCTCTCGTAGGCACCACGCGGAATTCGCGTAATTCTTCGAGAAGACGATAATTGCAATCTTCGATTGCTCGATTCTGTTGAAAAGCGCAGTTAGATTGTCTCCTCGACGGAGTTTGTCGTCGATGAAGGAGTCAATCCCTCTCAGGCGGAGCGCTTTCTGGAGATGGCCGGTGAAGTTGTTGCGTGTGTCTGCTCCTCTGAAACTGAGAAATAAATCGTGCTCTGCAGAGGAAGGAGACTTCATTGGAGAGAGGATTCGATGCAATTTTTCCAGTTTCTCCTTTAGTGTACTGATTACCAAAACCCCCAAACTGTATTGCTCTGCTCTCGACAGAAAAGTCAAGCTGACCTAGTCAAAAAATCGGTGGGACAAACATTCAATTCCCAACCAAATCACAAATAAAACACTTAACACAGAGACTAACAGATACGATCGAAATACGTAAAGTGAAAAGAAATTCCCAAATTTGATGGATCTGTCGGAGTATTTCGCCGGCGGTACTCCTTCCGATCAACAGAACCAGAAGCGGCATCTACAGATCCGTGGTCCTCGTCCTTCACCTCTCAGCGTCCGCAAAGACTCTCACGAGATTAGGAAACCTCCAAAACACCCTGCGCCGCCGCCGGATATCTACTACGCTGTTTCGCCTAAAGTCATACACACCACAGTCTCAGATTTCAAGAACGTCGTCCAGCGGCTCACCGGAAAATCCCTCGAATCCGGAAGCGGCGGAGTTTCTAAACATGAAAATATACATAGTTTCGTTGCTGCGGATAGTACGGAGTCTGCAAATTTTCCACGAAGGTCCTCCTCGCCGAGTCTACAAGACACTGAATTAAGCATTGGTTTTCCTGGTTATTCATCTGATACAAGTGATGTCTTGAGGCCTCTAGACTCATGCACCTCTATAGATTATGATGTCATAATCAGATACCCTAGAGGGGACATAAGCAACGAGGATTTCATCAGCCATCTTCGTGCTGCCCTTTGCCGGAGAGGGATTTCTGTCCATGAAGACTTTGATGAACTGGATCCAGCTCCGGAACCGGAATGTAGAGTTATGATCATTTTCTTGACGAGCCAATACGTTTCTCCTAACCTCTTTACCATTCTTGAACGCCAACGAAGAGAGACTCTAGTGCTTTATCCGATCTTTTACCGAATATCACCATCTGATTTGATCAGTAACAGTGAGAGATTTTTTCAAGACGAGCCCAAAAGGTGGCAAGCAGCTTTGAAGGAAATAACTCAGATGCCTGGCTACGTATTGACAGATAAGTAGGTAGTTCTTGGGTTCTGAATGTAGCCTGTTAGTGTTAAACGTTTCTTACTGTTGGACGTAGAAACATGTAACGGCTTTTCACTGCTCTGCAATCATTAAGGTTTTGATATTTCATCCTTGGTGGTCATGTTTGTCTTAAAATCTCGCAGGTCCGAGTCTAAACTTATAGATGAGATTGTCAGGGATGCTTTAAAGGTCCTAAGTTCCAATAATATGGACAAGATGCTTGGGATGGATATGCAAGTAGAGGAGATTTTGTCACAGTTATGCATTGAGTCTGCAGATGTTCGTAGCATAGGTATATGGGGAACAGTCGGTATAGGAAAAACAGTCATTGCTGAAGAAATCTTTCGCAGAATCTCTGTCCAATATGAGACTTGTGTCTTCCTCAAGGACCTACATAAAGAAATAGAGGGAAAAGGGCAGGATGCTGTGAGAGAGGATTTTTTGTCTAAAATTTTAGAGGTAAAACCAGATATTTTGCAGATAGCTGACATTAAAGCAAGTTTCTTGAGGAGTAGGTTTCAGCGTAAAAGGGTCCTCGTTATTCTCGATGATGTGAATGATTTTAGAGATGTTGAAACTTTTCTGGGGGAGCTTAACTATTTTTGTCCAGGAAGCAGAATAATCATAACCTCTAGAAACAGACGTGTTTTCATACAGTGTAAAATCGATTATGTCTATGAGGTCAAGCCATTAGATATTTATAAGTCGTTACTGCTTCTCAATCGTTATACATTTCAGAGTGCTTTGTTACCTGAGGTTTACAGAGCTTTGTCACTTGAGCTGGTCAAATTTTCAAATGGAAATCCACAAGTTCTTCAATTTTTCAGCAAATCCGACGTGGGATGGGAGCGGTTATCACAACAGGTTCAGAAAGCCTTCCCAATCTACATTCCAGGTATATACGAAAGAAGCTGTTGTGGGATTGATGACAACGAGAAAAGTATATTTTTGGACATTGCATGTTTCTTTAGAAGAACGGATAAAGATTACGTTGCAATGTTGTTGGATGGTTGTGGTTTTTCTGCAAAAGTTGGATTTAGAAGCCTTGTTGACAAGTCACTGTTAACCATACCACACAACTTGGTGGACATGCATAGTTTTATACAGGCAACGGGTCGAGAAATTGTTTGCCGAGAATCAAAGTGTCCAGAATATCGAAGTAGGTTATGGAATCCAGAAGACATCATCGATATATTCGTACATGATAAAGTAAGCCATCAGCACAAACCGTCTTATGCGGATAAACTATTTCTGGAGGCTGACTTCTTTTCTTTTTGGTTTTTAGGGCACATCAGCTATTGAAGGCATTTTTTTGGACATGTCGAAGCAGAAGTTTGATGCGAATCTCAATGTATTCGAGAAAATGTGTAAACTTAGACTGTTAAAGTTCTATTGCTCCAAAGTGGAAGAGAACCATGGAGGAGTATCTTTTCCTCAAGGTCTTGAACATTTGCCAAACAAGTTAAGGCTTCTCCATTGGGAATATTATCCTTTAAGCTCCTTGCCACGAAGTTTTGATCCGAAGAACCTTGTAGAGCTGAACTTGCCAAGTAGCTGTGCAAAGAAACTCTGGAAAGGAAGAAAGGCATGGGTTCAAGAGTTTTTTGTAATACCAATTCAGTGAAACGATAAAGTTTTGCTAATTTTTATTTCTTTGCTTTTTGCAGAGTCTAGAAAAGCTAAGAAGGATGAGACTTAGCTACTCCGACCAGTTAACTAAAATCCCAAGACTCTCAAGTGCGCCGAATCTTGAGCTTCTTGATCTCGAAGGTTGTTACAGCTTGTTGAGCATTAGCCAGTCCATTTCTTCTCTTAAGAAACTTGTTTCTTTGAATCTAAAGGACTGTTTCAATCTGAGGAGTATTCCATCAATGGTTGATTTGGAATCTCTCGAGGTTCTTAATCTTTCCGGGTGCTCGAAGCTAGAGAATTTTCCAGAGATCTCACCAAATGTTAAAGAACTGTACATGGGTGGTACTATGATACAAGAAATCCCGTCATCGATTAAGAACTTGGTATTGCTTGAGAAACTTGACCTGGAAAACAGCAGACACCTCGTGAATCTTCCGACCAGCATCTGCAAATTGAAGCATCTCGAAACGCTGAATTTGTCAGGCTGCTCAAGCCTGCAGCGGTTTCCAGACTTGTCGAGAAGGATGAAATGCTTAAAGTCTCTGGATTTAAGCAGCACAGCCATTAAAGAGTTACCCTCCTCCATTTCATATCTGACTGCTCTTGAAGAACTGAGATTTGTTGACTGCAAGAACCTCGTAAGACTGCCCGATAATGCGTGGAGCCTGAGATTCAAGGTTGAGTTTCGCCAGATTGACACAGAGAAGTTTTCAAGACTATGGAATAGATTTGGATGGCTCAAAAAACTTCAGATTTCTTAGTTTCTACTCCTGTGGAATGGACATAACAAAGAGACGTGAAATGTGAGCAGAACCAAAAGCTGAATCTGCCAAAGTCTGTTTCTGTATCTGAATGCAGAGAGTCTGAAGTAGATATATGTTAATAGTGTCTTGTCAAATCTGGGATAACGTGAGGGATGATGATTTAAGCTTCTTAGAGGAATTGATGATATAGTTTGAATGCTCCTGTGAAACGATCTCTTGGTCGGAAGTTACTTTACTGTCTAAAGACAGACGCATGTGGCACCAGCATTTGTAGGAAAGGTATTTCCTCGTTCGTGGATTCAAAGACCGACTGTGAAATAAGGTAACAATAATCGTAACCTTTTTGTTTTGGTTCTCTGATTATTTCGTTCTATGTGCTTCATTGTCACTAATTTGCATTTATCCGATGAAACCGTATGCTTTACAATGAAATTACCTAAATCTCTTTTTCCATACTAACATAACCATAATGCTTTATTCAGGGAATGTCACCGAAATTCGAACCGGAGAAGACTTATAAGTTGGATTTGAGTCATAATTTAGACCTCAAGACCAATACATATTGCATCAAACATCTCTCTCAACTACATAAGTTTGACCTCACAGAATGCAAAAGGCTCGTATCATTTCCATATCTTCTGGATCCAAAAGTTGGAGAAACATCCTGCAAAATTGACCGATCAAGCTTCTGAAAACTGCCTAAAAGATTCAAAGACCTTCTCCGGCTAAGCTGTCAAAGCTGCGGTGAAACTGAAGAGAAAGATAAATGTAGAGATGAAGTTAAAAGATGAGAATGAGTTTTGGATATATGAGTTGAAAAAATCATGACTTGATGGTGTATATCGATTATCGAGTCGTCGACTTCTTAGTGCATGTTGACAATGAATTGAAAAGGCTGACGAAGAAATGGAAAACACAAGAGAAATAAAGAGACAGTAGCTAGAGAGTTTAGTGGTCTCATTGTATTTTGTAATTTTCCTCTGTTATATTTAATCTTTTCTTTTTTGGTCGGCTATATTTAATCTTTTCAAGAGAAAAAAATAAAAAAAAAAAACGGGAAAAGAAGTCAAAGGGAAAAAATTGTATGAAGCAACAGAATTCAATAAATAAGAGGGTCTCTAAAATATCCTAAAATAAAGAAAGGAATAAGCGTCGACATAAGAACCAAAAGGGCAGAAACTGTAAATTTGTTCTCTTTTTCAATTCACACCAAAACAGAACTTTCTGTATTTGCTTTCAATTTTTCCTTTACGCTCAGGTTTCTTTCTCTTCGTTGAGTAATTCGGATTTTCCATCACTGGGTTTTCCTCTCGTCTTCTCAGAAAACGATCGGAGAATCCAGTCGGTTAGTAATCTAGGTTTCTTTTTTGTTTCTGGGTTTGCACTTGATGACTTATCGCGAGGCAGACGATGCTGTTCCTGAACTTCGGGTATGTGTTGAAGAAGACGATGGTGAGAAATCAGGGTACTATGTTAAACTAAGTGAAGAGTTGGTGAGAGAAGCAGCAGAGCAGGAAGAGGAAGAAGATACGTCGCCGTGTTCTTCTTCTCCTCCTCGTGGACGGAAAAGATCTCTTTGGTTTTGGATCAAGCTTGCTCTTCTATTCGCGTTTCTAGCTGCTTTGGCTCTCGCCGGTTACAAATGGCTCGTTCCTTTGATCATGGATAAGGTTTTGATTTCCCCCTTTTAAAGATAAATCGATGCATGTATATCAATCAGTACAATGATTCCTTGTTCCTCTAGAAATTCGCTGTGAATTGATGTTTCATGTTTTGAAAAGTTTAGTACTTTGTCAAATTGGGTTTGAATAGGGTTTCAACACCAGAATCACCACTCTAGAATAAGATCCTAAGTACTGTCCTCAAGTATGTATGATTAAGCTAGAAATTAGGTTTCTTTATTCGATTGCTTCATGAAGAATTGGAACTATTATCTCTAGTTATCTCTACAATTAGTTGCTTACAATATGAAAATTAAGCAGAGTCTCTTTAACGGACTCATTCTGTAACATGTTTTGGCTCTGTTACTAGGAAGTGCATTATCCATATTTTTGACCATTGTTGCAGGAGCTTATCCCTCTCATAAAATGGGAGATGGAGACATTTACACACCCTGTGTGTGGTATTCTTGTATTTGCATCCGTGGCATTATTTCCTGTGATACTTCTTCCATCTACACCTTCCATGTGGGTCGCTGGGATTACATTTGGTTATGGCTATGGCTTTCTCCTTACTATTCCTGCTATAGCTATTGGTGTATCACTTCCTTACTTCATCAGCTATCTCTTCTCTAACAAAATTCAAGTATGTTTTCTCACTTGAAATGCCGGAATCAGTCATATTCTTGAACACTGAATTGAAAACTATGATAATTTTTGCAGGGATGGTTAGAAAGATATCCGGATCAAGCTGCAATGTTAAGAGCTGGAGGTGGAGGCAATTGGTTTCACCAGTTTCGAGCAGTAACCTTAATCCGGATTTCTCCATTCCCTTACGTTATATATAACTACTGCGCTGTTGCAACTTGTGTAAAATACGGTCCGTACATAGCCGGTTCCATCTTAGGCATGGTGCCTGAGACCTTTGTTGCAATTTATACGTAAGCGTGGAAACATCTTTGTGGTAACTAAAGATTGCTTTAGCATTCTGATAGCTTTTTGTTTGTTTTGTTGTTGTTGTTTACAGAGGCATTCTTATAAGGACTTTGGCAGATGCATCTTCTGTGGAAGAAAAAGGTTTCTCGATTCTTCAGATTGTTCTCAACGTTCTCGGTTTTGTAGCGACTGTTGTGACAACTGTTCTTATCACTAAGTATGCAAAAAGACAGCTTCAAGTTATGAAGAAGGAAGAAGAAGCTTTGTTATTGCAGTAATGGTGACTATAAGCTTACAAGCTTTGTTTCTATTTCTTCCACAAGGTACAGGTTTGGTCCAAGATGTGAAAGAACTCTGGTTTTTGGTCTCTAGGTTCTTTACTTCTGTTTTTCTTTTTTTGTCCAGCTTAGAAAGAAAATGGTAAAAAAGAAATATACACGGTACAATCGTGTCTTTTTTTTTTATATATATGTTTTGGAAGGACTCGGATATATTGTTCTTATTTGGTATATATATAATAGTCTAGGGTTGGTAATAAATAATAAGGTTGCAATTGACTAAGCTAAACAATTAACCAACAATATCCAAGATACTTGTTGCATACAGTGTGTTTCCATCTACCCTTACCCTTTTTGTCTTGAACCAAGCCTTCAATCCACTTTTGTTGGATTCTCTATCCATTTCCTTAGGCTTTCACTTGCCTTTTGTTCTACTCTTCATCCTTTTATTTCTTTTTCTTTTTCCTAGGGAATGATCTTTGAGCTTTGCTCTACCCAAGTTCCTTTTCTTTTGCTTACGATCCTTAATTTTATATTTAATAGCTAATGGCTTTTCACCATTCATTGCTAGGATATACTTTCTTCTTTTGATTAGAACTTGTTGGCTTATGATACTATGATCATCCTACTTATTTCCAAAAGAATTAGGATTAGTTTGCATTTAAATACATTAGGTTGCATTTGCATTGGTCCTTGTTGCATACAGTGTGTTTTAGGTACCAAAAGAGAGAAAAGGTGCAAGTAAGAAGCATCAAAGAGCAAAGAGAAGTACCTAGAGGTCAAAAGAAGTCTTGAAGATCCAAGAAAATCTAAAGAAGACCCCGTATCAACCTCATTATCGTCGATATTTGTGGAGAAGAGCCTTAGTAGGATTATCGACAATACTAAGGTCGATACAAAAAGACATGTATTGTCGATAAGGATCCCGATACTCATTGCATGGATCAAAATCATAGCTTCATGAAATTCTTAGTGACCTTGTTATCTTCAATAATACCCTCAGGATCTAGGTGAGTATCAACGATAACACGTACAGATCCGCATAAAGTTAAAAATACCCATGCTTCATTCCTATATAATGGCACTCATATATTAGGCTTTTAACTAAGTTTATTCTAGAGAGAAAGGAGAGCTTTTAAGGTTGTATTCATGTGAGATTTAAGATCAAGCCTTAATTTATGCCTTGAATCTTATCAATCCAAGTTTCTCTTTAAGTTTTATGTTTATATTCTTCTTATTTTGCTTAGATCTCATCATGATCAACTTGATACTCATGGTTGAGTAGTCTCTTAAATGGCATGAGTTAGGGCTAGATTAGAGTTAAATGATGTTAGATTTTGTTGGTTTGGGTTAATCTAAGTGAAATTTACCTTAAAAGTTTGTTAAATGGCTAGATTTAGAAGTGATCAACTTGAATCTAGATTTAGGATTTCTCATGCATGTAAAGTTTTGAAAGTGAAGACGTCTAAAGAGTTGAAACACTTTATGTGGCAAGCATTACCTAATTGTGTTGTTACTTTTCAAAATCTTGTGTATGATCATTCACATATCATAGTTGTCTCATATGTGGTGATCTTGAGGAAACAATTAACCACCTCATTTTTTAATGTTCTTCTGTTTTATAAGTTTGGACACTCTCATGTTTGTCCATGTTTCTGGGTTCCTTTTCGAGTACCTCCTTATACTAAATTGGTTCTCTTTCGGAGGACCAATGGTTCTGGTTTATCAAAACCAGAACATATACTCTTTTCATGGATTATGTGGTATATTGGGAAAGCAAGAAATGACACAGTTATGGGAAGAATATCTCACCAAAAGATACTATTCATATAGCCGTTTTAGAAGCGGAGAGTTGGAGAATCGCTAATAAAAAGGATGAGGAGGAAGAGATTGAGGATGGTGAAGTTAAGGTTTCAATATTCGTAACCCATGTGGCATCTCTGTCTCTTACAAGTCATATTGATGTTTCTTGGCTTGACATTCAATCAGTAAGTAGACTTGGGTGGTACTTACAAGATAAGGGGGTCGGTATCTTCTAGGAATACAAGGGTGTAAACAAAGCCTTTCAACATTATATGATGAGCTCAATGGCCTCCTTTGAGCTATTTCATGTTTTATAGAGAGATATTTCATATCGATCAAAATCAAGACAGGCTGTTTAACATTTTTATCGATGACATATAATCAGTCGAACTGGCCTGTCTTGAGGTCAGATTTAAACTATATTACTACCCTGTATCCTATTTTTTATATTGGTTATGTACGACTAATTTGGTTTAACCTCAACACAAATCTTTCCCCCCCAATTTAACTAATATATGGAATTTTTGATGTGAATAAATTTATTTTTTCACATATCTGAAAAATGTGAAATTAAGTATGAACCAAACAAAACCGTATTGAATCGATCAATATTAATTCAGTCTTATATTGGTTACTATTTTTATATTGTTGCATTTGAACTTCCCCAACACATTATACCGGAGTCACAATTATGCTCAACCATCCTCATCCCCAAGTAAATGCTCTCTTTGTACCCTTCAAAAGTACCTTTTGGACCAAAACCCAAAACTTCTTGTCTAAAAGTGCATATTAATAAGCATTAAAGTTTATGTTACATGCCCTATGAAGCAGCAAAATTAATTATTTGTCCCATCCTCTAATTAATTTCGTCCGCCTAATTAAAAATATATTCTTATCAATTATATGTATGTAAACATTTCTTCAAAGGCATTATATGATAAAAACCACTTTCAACCGTGTGTATATATGTGCGTTTCATGCAAATAAAAATCCATTAGCCATTAATGGTAATGAATGGAATATGTCATTTGGTGAATGGGGTTAAGGGGTGGACAAATTATCCCAAATTCGATCCGATCCAATCCGAAAATTCGGGTATCCGAGATGTTCGGATTTAGATCCGGATAATAAAATTAACAGATCTGCGGATCCGGATTCGGGTAATATTTTTATTCTAACACAGATACTGGGATCCAACCCCTTTTCAGAATTCGGGTAATACTTTTGTTCTAACACAGATATCCGAATTCGACCGCTTTTATAAATTATATGTATATAGTTGTTTAATTGTTTATTTATAACTTATAATTAGTTCCTAAATTAAGTTATGAACTGAATATATTAAAGTTCACACGAAAAAAAAAAATTTCCCATGTACATTAAATATGTGGCTCATATACTATTTGATAAATACATAAAAAAAGAAAAAAAAGAAATAGCCTGTGTCGAAAATTATTGTGACCCATAACTTTTTATTGTTTTTTGGTACTGTAAAATGATATATTTTGAAATTTTTAAATTCTTTCGAAATCTTTATTAACAAGTTTAATAAAAAAAAACACTATAATAATAGTAATTTATGGATCCGTAAGGGTATTCGCAGATATCCGAATTTTTTCCTGATACCCGCATGTCAGATATCCGAATTTTTTCCGGATACCCGTATGTCGGATATCTGAGGTGCTCAGATTCGGTTAGCTAAATGACGGATCCGAGGGGTATCTGACTCGTGCCTACCCCTAGATGAAAAAACACATAATTAGGGTTGGGCGTTCGGATATCCATTCGAATTCAGCTCGAATTTATTCGGGTTTAATAAATGAAAAATCATTCCATTATTTTTTTATATCGGGTCGGAGTCGGGTTCGGTTCCCCTATGATACAAGCGTTAGACCCTAAGGACTTATTGAAACCAGATTGAGGTTGAAAACCAAGAAGGCTAAAAGTTTCTCTCTTAGAATTCGGTTTGGATAGGATGGAAGTGAAGTGGATTAATAGCATCACACAAGCTATGGAAGAGCTTGTGATAGAACAACACTCTTGCTCTTATCTCAAGAACAAAAGAAAAATAAAGAACATATTTGAAACAAACAAATAAATCTATTAGAAAGAAGAATAATTTCAAAAGTTTTATCAAATTCAAGGGTAACTTTTACAACAAAATGAGATGAGCTTTTATAAACTCATACATAGTTGATCTAAAACAATACATAAGAAATAAATGAAGATAATTTCAAATGAATCAACATAAATGATTAAATCAATCAAATGTTTGATTGCTTTGGCATTTAATGCTCGATTTTGGCCAAATGAAAAAATGTGTGAGGTTCCTTGTATATGGACAGCTTGACATGTGATGTATCATTGAGAGTCTCTTGATGGTGTAGAAACTCTACAAGTCGTGACCAATCAATATTGTAAAGAATCCTTATGCTTTCGGATCCGTAAAAGACAAGTTGGGTATTGCGCTTGTTTTCCGATCCTTCCTTTTCCGACATATTTCACTCAATGGAATGTGTTCATCGGAGTCTTCATCATTCAAAGCTTGTTCACGAGTCGATTCAGAGAGAGACTCGGGAGATTTACCTTTGTTTGTAGAAGATTCCCCAAATCAAAAGCTAGGATTTCTAGCTTTACATCGTTTTGTTGATCGGAGAATGTCGAAACCCTAGAGTGGTTGGTTGCATGTGATTGAGCTCGTCCAATTCCTGTTGCAGCACCATACATAGGAATTGAAGAGGCAAGCACAATGGTTGTTCATGTGTTGATTATTGGAGGCTGAGCCGTTCCTCATGATTCACCCATTGTGTCTCCGGTCGTTGGGTCTTGTGAAGGAGATCTTGAAGACGATGATGTTGATTTAAAATCATATCCTCTTCTTGAGCCACAATTTTCTTTCACCAATGAGGTAAACGTCTTGGTATTCATGTGGCCCAACATCTGATACCATAGATCCAGATTAGTTGCAGCGCTGAGGCACTTGATGTGATTTTTCGCGGGATTCTTTCACATGTAGCAATACCTGACCGAATGCCTCTCATCGTAACAATCCCATTTTTGTCAATTAGCTCGCAGTGTGCACTAGTGAATACCACCTTCAGCCATTGATCACACAACTGACTAACACTGACCAATTAGTTTTAAATATTTTTTGATTTCAAATAACAACTAAAGTATATTAAATATTTTTAAAAAAACAATCGAAAATATATTTCACATAAATATTGCAAAGGAAAAAACAAACACTAGTTGTAACACCCCGTCCCGACCAAGTTGGTCGGCCGGCTTTGAAAACTGTGATTTATAAAAACTTGCGAGAAAAACCGATTACGATACATGAATACAAAGACATTGGGCCGTATGTGTAACGCCCCCGAACCGTCCTCCCCGCGGACCGACCTACCCGACCGCCTCGCCAATCAAACAATAACACTTAACGGTCGAACCTCTCGGCCAAGGACCTGCTCGGAGTCGCTACGTCATATGACGATATCTAGTTCCACGTCAGCTAGAGCAATAATCACAAAGACTATCACCTTCCCAAGGCTTCCTCAGACTATCGCCCCCCTCATATCTCCCGAAGGAGAACAAGGTTGTACTGGTTCGACAGAACCTTGTACCAGTGGAGTCCATCAACCGAAAATAAGAACACACAGCGGAAAACATGCAACAAAGAAAACATTGAAAACGGTTAGTGGAGCTCCAATAAATCGATTAAAAAGTCGAGTCAAAACGGGATTTTAACAAACCATTTTCACACACAAATGCAAACAATCAAACAACCAAAGTATCCGGGTAGAAAGCCTATTAGACGCCTATGCCTTCCTCGAACCTAAAGGGGGTGGAAAAAGGTGAGGGGTGAGTAACTGGACAACTGTTACTCAGCGAGTGGGATCCACCTAGGGCTCCCTCTAAGACCAAAAATAAACAATCAATAGCCGAAGCAAAAGAAAAACAAACAAGTTTCTCTACATCATGATACTTCCCATGAAGTACCATAATAAGAGACAACGAAACGCTCTTGTAGATTACTTCCCCATGAAGTAACCTGCTAGGAACTCAACACTTGGTTATACATTACTTCTAAAAGAAGTAACATATGACCCAGGAACACCACTCTACTAAACCCAGGTTAGATAATCCATTTCCCCCAGGAAATGAACTATCAACCTCCCCATGACACAACTGAGTAAGGAACTGCCGTCCATACTACGAGGCGTACTTCCAGCAGTTCGCAAACTCCTACCAGATATAATACTTATATAGCGCTATTTACCAATTTACCAATTCACTTCTCACTATGGGCCCTGAGCATGCGATACTAACGACAGCCACCTCACGGAACACCTAATTGCAGCCACAAAGGCGTACAATCAGAACATCCGACACCGTTCTCTGTCACTCGATACGCGGTGACCCTGTACATAATCACTAGTGGTGGAACTATGATTATGCTTCGGATTTCATGCCACCAGCCAAGGGTCATGATCCCAGGTCTCTCTGGTGCAGCACAGTCGTACAGACCAAATATCTCGGCGTCGTATCACATCTCACGCTCTCCTTATTCTAACCTAGCGGAGTACTAAACCAGACTCTATATACATACATTACTAAGCTTGATCCAGAGATGGCCCCTGCTATTCCAGATCCTCGCTTACCACAAACTACTCCGCTAGATACAGAATATAGCAAGGCACAACATGCCTTACCAGACTCACGGCTTAACATAATATTACACATTCTATCAACCACGCCATTGCTACGCAGCGTAGGGTCAGTACCTGCGTAGCTCCACCAACATCCGTCTCTTACTAGACGCGATGTGCCGTAAAGAGTTCATTGTGTCG
Source organism: Euclidium syriacum (assembly GCA_900116095.1). Lineage (NCBI taxonomy): Eukaryota > Viridiplantae > Streptophyta > Magnoliopsida > Brassicales > Brassicaceae > Euclidium > Euclidium syriacum. Next base: position 425,253 of record FPAK01000018.1, read on the forward strand.
TTAGATCGTAAATGAAACTCAGTTCGGACTTCCTGAGCCTATCAACTCACACAGAATGATAGATCATGCTCAGCTGGTCAAGCCAAAGGGAATTTACGGTTCTCCCATGAGACCCCGCAGTTCCATGGAGCCTACCGTGTTCCCGTGGAGACACAATAGTTCATCACTCCACCCAGAACCCGTGAACTCTGATTCTGGCAGCGCTGACACAACATCACAATACTCATCTCCGTTGGGATCGTTTCTCGCAAGAAACAGACTCCCTAGCCTAACACCGAATCTATCTTACTATAGATTCGTTGGCTTCTACTCCGTTTGCCTCAATATCGATATCTATCTGACCATAGAATCGATGGCCATGACAACTCATGCACGGGTCCTAACCATCATAGTTCATAGCTCTCGTCTGATAGTCAACCTCAACCTTCCACTTGTCTATCATAGACAAGTGTAACGGCCTTACTCTATATCATCACCTTTGCTATGAACTGGGTTAACCCTCAACATATACTACTGCAGTTCCCTATATGGGAATCAACAGCTCACTGGCACCATGCCAAATGATCGTATATCACACCTGCAACCACAAAGTACTGCCAGTTCCTGAGGTAGGAACTAGCAGCTCACTGGACAAACCCAGTGATACAACAATACAACAAGCAAGGTGAGGTTAAAGTATCAAGGTATGTTACTGTACCCTGACTCCTCAACAATCAACATCCATCATACATCCCTATCTACATGCCATACCTTCCTTTTAACACCTAACCAGTTTTAGGGTTCCACTAGTCATGCTCATTTAATTACATTACTAGCCCGTACTAGTAATGTACCAATTTCAGGGATGTATCTAAAAATATCCTGAGGTTTGTGGGGATCTAGATGCACCTATCTAATGCATCAAACAAACAAACATGCACCCACTCACATGCTTATATGCTGGGCTGATGTGACTGAGTGATGACGATGGAATCCTTCCTGAACCCACTGCTTGACTCCACAAAGCTCTAAATGAGTGACTTGAACCCCAAGCTTCTTAAGAAATCGATAACTTGCTCCTCAAGTTATCATTTCTCTAACTCTTCTTCTTTCTTCCTTTTCATCATTTTCTTCTTCACCAAGCAATCTCTGAATCTCTTTGAACCAACTCTGAATTGGGTGTAGACCAACCCAATTTCTTCCTTAAACCTCCAATTTGACCTAACCAGAGATAACCGGTTAAACCAGTTGGTTTAACTAAACCAATTAATACAGGATTAACCAATCGGTTTAGCTAAACCAAACCAAACCAAGGTAAACCAACTAAACCGGTTCAATTGAATTAAACTTGGTTAGAACAGTGAATCAAACCAACCAAATCAATTATGATTTAATAAACCAAATGTTGGCTTACTAAACCAAACCGATCGGTGAACGACGGTGGTGGCTCACGGTGGTTAACGGCGGCGACGGCGGCTACGCATGCACGGAGATAACGGCGGCGACGGTGGTTGTCAAAATTTGATTTTTTGACAAAACCGCGAATTGACAGCGATTTAGAAGAAACAGACCGTCGGAAGCAATGTAGAAGAGAAAGGAGATGGATCGCCGGAAATCTCGCTGGAAAACGACCCCGGCGGTCAACGTCGGTCAACGCCGGCGGCGGACCGTTGATCGGTGACTGTCGACGGTTGACTGACGGTGGCGGTGGTGATTGGTGGTGAGAGGACGGTGGCCAGCGGTGGTTGTCTCCCTTGAGTGTTATTCGTTCTTCGTTTAAGTGTTCTCTGTTCTTCGCTTGAATGTTCTTCGCGTTCTTGAGTTTCCCTTGAGTTTGATATTCAATCCTCCAGAGAAAACTTAGAGTTTCTGTTTTTGCATAACAGTGAAAAATGAATAGGAAATCCATTTCTCGTTTTAAATAGTCTCTTTTCCCGAGACTTTACTTCCTCGTCTCCTGGGCTTATACCACTTGAATCGCCTCGGGTTTTTCCATAAGAACTCCGTTTCTTCTCAAATTTTGCCAAAAAATCCGTCTTGAATTTACATAATTAATCTCGTTCGCGGCAAGCGGAGTTAACGTGTAAATTTATTTAAAAAATTTCAACACTAAAAATAATCCCGAAAATCCTTTTTAATTCATTTCGGGTTATTTCAATGCGAAAACTCTTCCGTCTTCACTCTGTCTTCATCTAGAATTTTCTCTGAACATTCTTGAGCCTTCGAATCACTTCTTCGATACTTAACGCCTTCTTAACCACCTTCTTGGGAATTTTATTTTGGTCAAAAATTCCCGTCTTCATTTGACTTTGACTTTGACTTGCTCGGTCAGCTCCTTAACTATACGGGTTGTTACAGTATGGCCGGGAAAACACAAAGCCGATTAAAACCCCAGTTCATTCCGATGGTCTTGAGGTCCTGCGCTCCAGTTCATGCTAACTCACTAACCTACATACTTGAGACGAAGTCGTGAGTATATGAATTACTCGTGAGATTGACACTAAGCTATAGATATCAATGTCTAACAACCTAGCATCACACAATCAATCAATCTGATTACTCAAGCCAAATCTTCCTAGCCCTAGCCGTTTCAGTCCATTTATCCTATCCAGTTTGTTTGACTTATCCACTTCACTTCCATGACAATTCAGCTCAAGTCTCATTTTCACTTAACCATGTATTGCATCCATTTTCTTTCATCTCATTCTATCAATCACGCCCCCACCTTGTAGGGCTAAGCCGAAGCTGCACATGCGTCCGAAGCCCAGGCTCACATGCGCGATGGCCAATTACCATCTCCAGCCATAATTGTCATTTCACATTCCACTTACGAACCTGTCGATCTGTAAGCTCCCATTCTAATCGAAGCATAAAGACTCGACCCAGCCAACCATTCGAGAGCCTTCATCAGCAGCTTACTGGTCATGCGGCCATGCGGCCATGCAGCCATGCGGCCCAACACGCCCTCGACATACCAGTACGCTCCCGGCCGTGTGACTGGCCTCATCACTAAGCCATCACCGTTTTATCGATGCGATCCTCATATGATCCTTGGTCTGGTCACAAGTTAGTAGCCAAAAGTCAAGCTTATTGATCCCATCGCAGTACACCGTGTGTCTGGGTCCTCATCCTACCATGCGTGATCTGTTGGACCTTAGGCCCTTGGAGACCGTTGTGAGTAGCTTAGCGATCCCGTACCACGTACGAACCACTAGGTCATCGACATCGACCGCGGTCTATCCAATAGGCGAACACGGCCTGTAGAATTACATGGTCGTAGCCTTTAGTCATTTATATCCGAACGTTGGAGCAATCCCAAGCCCACAGCCCGTAGTTAAGCTTACGGTTTTATCCTGGTAGGTCCCACATCCGGGTCCTCGGCTCACCATTGTGGCCTCATGGTCCTACGACCATGAAGTCATTGTGGCGGCTTACCGATCTTGTTCCGTGTACGCACCGCTTGGGCCATCGACATTACCATGGCATGTGCGACATTAACAATGTGGAACTCCACTTTCACTTTCATTCAACCATCCAATCACATACAACAATCGATATCGTTTAACATTCATCCTTAACCGTTTCATCACTTATGATTAACCTATTCCAGCGGTTCACGCCTAGGGTTTGGGAACCCTAGCCGTGCCTCTGGCTCTTCTTCTAGTGCTCAATCATGCGATTCACGCCTAGGGTTTAGGAAACCCTAGTCGTGCCGCCCCTATTATCTATCCATTCTCAAACACACGGTTCACGCCTAGGGTTTAGGAAACCCTAGTCATGCCGCCTAGGGTTTAGGAAACCCTAGTCATGCCGCCCCTATTATCTATCCATGCTCAAACACACGGTTCACGCCTAGGGTTTAGGAAACCCTAGTCGTGCCGCCCTTATCATTCTACTCAATCAATAACAAGACAATCAATCAACATGTAACCTTTCATGAAAAACGCATAAACAACTTAAATCTAACAAGTTGGGATTGATTTCCATCGATCCCCCTATAACATTTACACGTTGGAATCAAAGAGAAGGAGAAGATCGATGGCATAGTCTAGAACAACAGTCACCTTAGCAACCCGTCTGGCTGGAAAGGATCTACTAAGCGTCCGAGTCCTCCTCCTGCGGTAAGCCAAGCTCCGCAGCCTTCCCGTGATCGCCTAGTTCTTCTCCCCTTTCTCTCTCTCTTCCTCTTCCTCTATCTCTTTCTCTCTCTCTCTCTCCCCTTTTTCTTGTTGCCGAGTTCTTCTCCCCTTTCTCTCTCTCTTCCTCTTCCTCCCTCCCTCTCTCTCTCTCTCTCTCTCTCTCTCCCCTTTTTCTTCTCGACATGCCCTAGGTTGCTTATATAAGGGATTTATGGCGTTAAATTCTCGTCCCATCCCTATATCTATCATTTCCATAATTATGTAATTATTTAGTTTCCTTATGATTATCTAATTTCCTTATAATTATCTCCTGCCATGTATTTAGTTTCAGTTGCCAAGAAAGATATGCGGGCCGCCGCCTGGCTAGCGCGTCCTTCCTTATCGGGCTGTTCTTGCCCATTTCACCTCCCCGACATCATGGTACCGCTGGTACACGAAAATTCTTGTTCCAAATATTAATGGAGGCGGGATGTCACACTAATCATCTTCAACGCACAGTTTTAATCCCAAAGTTCCTATGAAAACAAAGAATATGGAAATTAAAACAAATAAAAAGCTTGAAACAAAAACAAGGTTTATATTAAGTGTAAATATAATTAATATTTTTGGGATATTTTGGGTGCCCATTCAATTTTCGGTTCGGTTAAGGTTCGGGATCAGGTTTTCGGATATCAAAATCGAATACCTGTTCGAATATTTTACATTATGGGTTCAGCTTCAGTACCTTTTTTGGGTCGGGTTCGGTAAATATGTCTAGGTATACACATGCTCTTCATATATGAATAACATTTTTAAACTTAGTTACAAGGAAAAAAGATTTTTCTATTTTTATGTCAAATATTATAAATTACTTTACTGAAGGTGATAAGTCACTCCGATAAAAAAAGCTTCTATAAGAGAAAACGATAATGTGTGATCTAACGCGTCTTATTAAAAGTGCCAACTTACATATTTTGAATTTAGGGAGATGGCAAAGACTATATGCAGTGTTTTTTCAAAAAAAAATTCTCTAAACCTCCATGAACTCATCATTCAAGTTGGCCATTGGAGGGAAGGGGGGGTAGCATGTCATAACCAAAAGACCTTTGTAGTATGTTTATTGGTTGAAATGAGAAAGAACCAAGATGTTGTCGACAGAGCAGAATAATAGAAAGGTGGATGTCGCACAAGTACATGAACATGATGAATACCCCTCGTAGGTCCAATCATAGGTGTGGCGGTCATGGAAAGATGCCGCAGAGGTACCAAATGTTTTCGTTTTCCATCAAAAATGCGGAAACACGTTTCACCGTCAAAACTCAAAAACGAAGTTCTCCACAAAAACGCAGAAACATGGTTTCCCGCAAAAAATGCGGAAACACAATATTCCGCCAAAAAGCAGAAACATGGGTTTTCTGTCAAAATCTTGGAAATGTAGTTTTTCCGTCAAAAACTCGGAAACACGTTTTCCCGCCAAAAACTCTGAAACACAGTTTTCCGCCCAAATCTCAGAAATTCGATTTCCCGCCAAAAACTCGGAAACGTGGTTTCCCGCCAAAATCTTGGAAACTCGGTTTTTCGCCAAAATCTCGGAAACTCGGTTTCCCGCCAAAAACTCGTAAACGAGGTTTCCCGCCAAAATCTCGGAAACGCGATTTCCCGCCAAAATCTCGGAAACTCGGTTTTCCGCCAAAATCTCGGAAACGCGTTTTCCCGACAAAAATGGGTTTCCTAGTTTTTGGCGGGAAAACACGTGTCCGCGTACGAAAACCGTGTTTCCTCATTTTTGGTAGAATATTGTGTTTCATTATTTTGACGTAAACGCGGAAAACGTATTTAAATAAATATTTTTATACAAAGTAATGTTTATTAGTAATGTTTTTAAGTTTGATAAAATAATTATCTATTAAATTTAACTATGTAATTAATATATAATTTTATAACTTATTTATAAATAATTTTGATAATTATTTAATTATAAATATAATTTAGACCATAAAAACAATTATTAACACACATGTCCGTTTTAGTCATTTGGTTACAAAACACATTCAACTAATATATACAAATACACAAAGAAACATAACTTCATCCAAACGCAACGTCCATATGCAATTTCGAGACATACAAAAGAACATCATCCTGACTAATCATCTAGACGCATCATCCAGACGCATCATCCAGACGCATTATTCAGATGCTGTTTCCAAATTACGAAAAGAACACCTCGATCATCTATGAGCATGTTCATTCATTATTCCATTTTTCTCATTTTAGGTTAAGTTTTATTTGATTGGAAAATTGAGTTCAGGTTGAGCTCATGTTCTGTAGTGACCTTCTAGACTCTTTTTATGTAGGGATCTTCTTAGAAAAAAAGACGTTGAGGCTGAAAGGAGTTGGTTCCTAAGGCCGGAATCGAGTACAGTGAGATTAGCTCATGTTCGTAGTTCAAAGTCTTTCTGTGGCTGATGTGAGGATACGAGCTGTGGATCCTTTTTCTATTTGGTCTCGTTGATATTATTGTGTGTTGTATGATAGGAATATATTCTTTTCAATGCATGCTATTTCGGTCCTTGTATGGACGTGAGTATCACGTTGAGTTTCCAACAATACTTTTCCATTTGCACGATTGGTCAACAAGAAGGAATGATATAGAGAGGTTGTGTTTACTAAATCTTCTTGACGATGAAATAAGGTATACATAAGTCGTTCTTCTATTAAAAGGCTGTCGAGCATGTGTGAGGCTCGTATATGGGAATTGGAAAGAAGACATCCTAGGTATTGAGAGAGGTGCACGACCGACCATGAGGTGTATGAGGTCCCTAGTGGTTATGAGGAGAAATCGTAACTTATTGATGTACATGAGACATGTAAATATTTGTTGTAAAGGTTTATGTGTGTACAACTGAGACTATGTGTGTGCATGTGCTAGTAGCCATGATAATGTGCTGATTGAGTCTAAGTAGGAAAGAAATTCGTGGACGGATGTGACCATTTTCACTAAATAACCTAGTTGTTTATATCTCCTTTTTATGGATGTAGATGTAGATGAGTAACGATTATTGAGTGTTAGTATTGTTTTCCGGAATTAGCAGGTTCTCATATTTATTTTCTTTTGATTTAAGACCTGAATGTTTTCGTTTTCACATTTAAGACTCATTTAATTATCAGTTTGATTTACTCATTGGTTTTAATAAAAAAATCGGTTTAGTTTCTCGGTTTTATCCACCTTTGATTCGGTTATCTATGATAACTGTTAAGGTGTTACAATTATCATTGTGCAATATAATAACTTGCAATTACCGATTTACTTAATAGAAAATTGATGGAGCCAAGTGGTGTGAAAAAAAAAAAAAAAAAAAAAAAGATAGAGCCAAGTCTAAGGGGACAAACGAATACAACCGTTGATGACCAAATCGAAAAATCCACAAAATCGATATTCCCCGCCGGAAATTTCAGACTCATTGGACGCCAAAAAAGCTCGCAGTCCTATACACTACTCGAAAGCCTGACGTCATTTAAAACATACAAAAGTACGAAAGCACCCTATACTCCTAGCCTCAAAGGGGATATTATAGTCTTTGCAGATATCCTTCTCAACAGTCCAATCAAATTCAAAAGTTTTTGTCCGGAGAATCCACGTAAGGAGTGCACGCTCATGCAACGATGTCGTTTTGTGGTTATGGAAAAGGAAAAAATAAATTGCCGTTTTGTCGCTTACACAGTGGGAAAAAACTTGTGAAGCCAGCGAAATTTGTGACGTTTATTTCCTTTCTCTGCATTCTTCCTTGTTCTTCTTTTCCATATTATCAAAATCGATGATGAAATCAGACATTTTGAAAACCGATAAATTTGGGTTTTGTCTCAGGAGATTCACGCGGTGAGAGTTCACGTGACGTAGAATCAGCCAGTGGTTTTCTCTCTGCAGCGTTACTGTGTTGCTTGTTCACGAGGTGTGGAATCGAGAGCGTGACGATGGAGGTTTTAGAGACAGAGAGAGATATGGAGACGGATGAGGATATGGAGGAGGAAGAAGAGCCAATGGTATTCGAAGTGACGGAAATCGATTTGGAGTATGAGTTTGATGCTGCTCGGTGGTACGATTTCTCTCGGGAAGAGGAATTGCCGTCAGAGTCTCGTGCTGCCGAACTCTGGTTCGAGACTGCTCAATCATACCCACCGTCTCGTGAGTATCGCTTCAGTCTTTGAAAATTTTGTTACTTTCCGTTACGTCATCCTACGTAACCCTGTAACAAAACCCAAAAGTGAATTTTGATGGTGACTTGTGTTTAGGAGTCTGTTTTTGTACGATTAAATTTCATTTTCTTCCTTAGCACTAAATTGAAAAAAGATGCAGAGCACCAAAATAATGGCATATTAGGATCAAGGTGTATTTATGTTAATTCATTCTACTTTTCAGCTTTTACAATCAAATTGTTAATGAGAGAGGAGGTTTCTGATCAGAAGAAATCACAAGATAACGCAGATGTCCAGGATTGCGACAGAGAGATCTATCACCAATCATCCACAGATGTGAATGAAACAGGTGAGTTTATCATGTTTGGATTATACTCCTGCATCTCTAAACTAGCTTTTACTGGTTTAGCATTGTGTAGTTTAGAAAAGTGAAGAGCCTTAATTTCTTTCAGGAAATGGAATAAAATCCGGTGTTGTTACTTTTATTCAAGATGGTAATGAGAAGAAAGTTCTAAATCATTCCTTAAACAAAGGTGATCACTTTACTATTATGTTGTCCAAACTTATTCAGGAAATCTATTTATTCGTAATATCTTATCTAATTTCTGGTATTTTACTTATTGTCCCTTACATTGTCGCTACTAGTCCAAGGTCCGACATTTAGCAATGGGATATACAGTGATAAACAAAAATGCCGAACAAAGTCAAGCACAAGGCCAATACCTAGAAGCTCAACATTGATGAAACCTACTGTTAGTCAATTGGCCAAACAAGAAAATATCAGGTGAGAACATAAACATACTCACTATATCTCTTCTGTCAACTAAATATGATACACTCAATAATTGGCTGTTTTTTCTTCTGATCTCTTAGACTCCATACGCAAGTTGATCAAAGAAAGGAGAATGGTTTGTGTCATTCATCTGTATCTGAAGTTCAAGCTTCTAAAAGACAGAAGCTTGATGGAGGTCTACTTCGTAAGGTACATTGTTCTCAAGTTTTATCTAGCCGTTCTCGCTCATCTTTGCTAAATTCGTAGACCTCCAAATATGTTCCCTGTGTCTCAGGTTGCTGAAACGAAGGAAGAGATGAATTTTGTACACAAGGCACTGAAGAAGGTTGCTGTTTACTTTCTGACACTACTCCTAAACATTTGGAATACTCAACCTTATTGTTTGAAGATTACTATCCCACATGTCTGGCTAAATCATTAAATCGGTTGCTTACATGGCTGTGTAGGATGGAACTCTTGATAGAAATGCAAGGATAAAGATTACTATCCCACAGGAGCCGGATTTCGCAACGTCACATAGAGCACATAGGATACGGTTAGGGTCTATTACAGTAAACTGTTATGGGAAAACAAGTCACATCTTACGAGCTGTTGCCTCAATGATTATTGCAGGCACAAGGACGATGCTAAATTAGACCAGGACTCAACATCAGTTTATAGATTCAAAGCACGACCTTTTAACCGAAAAGTTAGTATCTTCCAGTTAAGTCATTTCGTTATTGTAAGGCCCAGCTAAAGCATGTGTATATGTGTTCTGTGCAGATCTTTGAGGCTCCTTCACTGCCCATCCGGAAGAAGAGCACTCCTAAACTACCAGAGTTTCAAGTAAGCATTAGAAACTAAATCATGTCATTGTTACTCAATGTTTTACAGGCTTAAATTATATTTATTTTGGTTTCTTATCAGGAATTTCGCTTGAAGACCTCGGAAAGAGCTATGCAACATTCATCAGCAGTATCAACAACGTCATACACATACCAGAGGAATAATTATCATAAGCCTGATACGACAACTTTTCTTGATGGTGTTAACAGGGAACCAAGGAGGTATGGCTGATTTCTTGCTCTCTTGCTCCAAACTCTTATTAGAAAAAATTGTGATTATTCTGCGGCTTAATTTGAAACAGGCTAAGAGCTACGGATATGCCTAAGGATGACGATAGAAAACACATTTTCAAAGCTCGTCTTGTTGTTAACAATAAGGTAATAATGTTTTCTTTCCCGCATTGGAATTTTCTTGCATCACATACTAACAGGTACACTTACTCATATAGGTTTCGTTTCTATTAAACAGATACTTTCAAGTAAACGAGAGAATGACATTTTCGGAAAAAGCAAGCAAGAAACTACAATTCCCTTGGTATGGATTATTCTTTTACTGTTTAACACTTTTGTTGTTTCCTACAATAGACTTTAAATGTGCTTACAAACTCAGGAGACTTTTCACTCGGAAAAGAAGGTTCAACCAGATTTGCCAACAGACCTTTTCAGTAAGGTTCGATTCTGTTTGCCTCAATGGTGTAAATTGGTGACTTGTTCTTACCGTACTCAACTGATCTGGATTTTTTTATTACTGTACAGCTCTCTTTAACATCCGAGCTCCAGTCAAATGGTGGATGTCGCTTAAGATTTCCTCAGCCTGAAAAAGTAAAGGTGCAAACTAGTGATCTGACTTTCTGTCACAGCTTAAGAATCATATTTGTGTTATTATAATCTTCTTTTTCTTGGCATAAGGGATCAAAGGAAAACAGACTGGACTCCTTCCAAGCTGGGAATGAAACAAGCAAGGTTACGGCAAAATTGATGGTTCCTGAAACCAGTAAGCAATGGAGGTTAGCAAACAGCAGTGCAACTAAACTAACAAGTAATAAGATACTGTGATTTTGTTTCTTATATAAAAGGGGTTTTTTTTTGTTATATAGAGAATTGAGGATCATTGTTGTTTTTGATTTGGCAGGAGCGTAGGCATTCACTGACCGTAGAAAAGAAAAGCCTCTTTAATTTATAGGAATCAACTCTCTTTTATTTTTTGTACATTAAGACTTTTTGGGAAGGAAATGTATGTATTGTGGATATTCATTTCTTGATATGAATGGAAACACAATAATTGTGGTTCTAAAACATCATCTTCTGTGTTTTTGAGATAATTTCGTTTAAGCCGCATGGCACTGTGTTTAATGTGCTGGAATAAAAAAGATGGCGAAAAACAAAATGGCTTCGCCCGGGTTCGAACTGGAGACCTTCAGTGTGTTAGACTGACGTGATAACCAACTACACCACGAAACCTCCTTGTAGCATTTGTTGACTTTTGTTTATTTAATAACACATTATTTAATCTTATTTATTTTCATACTCGCGAGATTCAGCTTAGTTTTAACTTAGAAACTTTAAATTTTCGCGAGTAGGCCCAATAAAAGCCCATAAAGTCTTGCAGGTGCTACCTACACGTGTTGAACTAGCATTTCTCCAAGAAGTGAGTATGCTTGGATTCCGAGTATGCTTTCTCTTCGTTTTTCATCGATGTCTGCCCTTAGTAGTCTTTCCTCACGGTTTCTCGCGTACCCCTCACGGGCTCTGCCTCGTTTCCACCACGCAAAGGTTATTCTTCGCTGCACAATGTCTTGTTCCTCTCTCTCTCATTCAATCACGCTCCCGAGCCAACCCACTGAGTCTGTCCATGTCTCTGCGGCCGCGGGAGTTTCTTCCGCTGATTTCAGGCGAGTTGTCGAATTTCTGGTGTTTGTTTGTCGAAATCTCTGGAATTCTTCGTTAAGCTGACGAATTCTTTTGTTTCGTATTTTAGGAATGCGATAGATTCATGTCTGTTCAAAAATTGGTTAAGAAACTTGGAATCAGAAACTGGAATTTTAGCTGATGGGACGATGACATTAAAGCAGGTTGTGATTCAGGTAAATAGATCTTCAATGCATTGAGAGATTCTTTTAATGCCTGTTTGAGGTTTTCATGATTAGCCTGACAAGTAAATTTGTAACAGGGAGTTGATATGTTTGGAAAACGAATTGGTTTTCTGAAATTTAAAGCAGAGATTTTCGACAAGGAAACTGGACACAAGGTATCTTGTTGGATCTTTTTCAACCAATATAGTCGTGCTTCGGTACTCTTTGTCATATATACAAGCTAAGGCACCATTAGGTTCCAGGTATTGTGTTTGCACGAGGACCAGCCGTGGCCGTGCTCATTCTCTTGGAGTCAGATGGTGAAACCTATGCAGTTCTCACTGAGCAGGTATTCATTTTCTGAAACCAAAGATTTGAGGATACAAAGATCACGTTTGACCAGCTTTTCTTTCAAGGTTCGGGTTCCTACTGGGAAGATTGTTCTGGAGTTGCCTGCTGGAATGTTGGATGATGATGAAGGTGACTTTGTTGGAACTGCAGTTCGTGAGGTGGTATCTCTGCCTTCATTGATGATAAAGTGAAGCTTTTTTCAGACAAACTCAGTTTTTGGGGGAATTTTGCTTTGATTGATATATCAGGTGGAAGAGGAGATCGGTATAAAACTGGTAAAACAAGACATGGTTGATCTTACGTCTTTCCTTGATCCATCTACAGGGCAACGGATCTTTCCTTCTCCTGTAAGCCATGTTTTCCTCTATCCATTCGAATCATAAAATGTGTTTGGAGAATTGATTGTTTTTCTCCGGTTCAGGGAGGATGTGATGAAGAGATGAGCGTGTTTCTGTACAGAGGCCAAGTGGAACAAGAGACAATCAGGGAGTTACAAGGCAAAGAGACAGGACTGCGTGAACACGGCGAGTTCATCAAAGTCCGAGTCGTCCCTTACAGAGAACTCTGGCGCAAAACAGCTGACGCTAAGGTCCTTATGTGCATCGGTCTCTACGAAATGGCTCTGAGGGAGGGTCATCTGCCCAGGCACTCAAAGATCTGATATGGCTCAACTAGATGTTATAATCTTTAAGGCAATTATAAACCAAATTAGAGTTTAAGTTTACATAAGCGTACATTTTGCCAAATTTGAAACTGTACAAGTTTTGTGCACAAAAGAAGAGACTTTTAGTTAAGAGTATTGTTTTTTTCTATAAAACGCAGACCAATGAATTACAACATGACAACGTCTCCATCACCAACGGCACTGATATATTCTTGTGCATTTCGATGAGATCTTCCTAGAGTTTCGAGTTTGGAGATGAGCCTTAGGATGAATGGCGTCCCCTCTTTCTTGATGATGAACCATTGCTTCTGAGTAAATACCAAAGATAAAAGCATTTTCAGAATAAGAAACAAGGTTTTCTTTAGTTCATCAGCATAGGTTTTGTGAGCTTACACATCATCTTTTTTACTTGATGGCTCTTGTGTGACCCGGGATTGTGGAATCACCTACACAAGGTAACAAGATTTACCGCGTAAGAATCGACCGGTGTAGGAGAATCACAAACTAGCAACAAGTTAAGCAACAAAAATAATCCGAGAAACGCAACACAACGATGGATAAAACATACTGACATGAAGACCAAGTTGTTTCATGCATGTGCTGTGTGCTTCAAGATATTCTTCATAAGACTGCAATAAGAAGAAAACAAAAAACAATCACAAGAGTTTGTCAAAGATTAGACGACAACAACAAAACCAGAGGTTATGATGCTGCTCACGAATCACATGCCCCTGTAACATCAGATCCTGAGGTCTGCAAATATTATGGACCAGGAAGGGCTATGAAATAGCTCAGATATTGAAAAATACTACAAGTGTTTTCACCAAGTTTCCAGTACTGTGCTATGACTATCTTTGATCCAACTAACAACAAGATTTACAAACATATCAAATTCAAGAAGAAATCGCAAAAGAATGAAATTCTTAACATAAGTTACAAGCAGATATGCCACTACCATGTTAAGAAAATCATCATCAGTCAGGGTGCTGGCGAGAGGGCTCTCCAAAGGCAAACCCCATGAGTTGTATCGTAAAGATTTTCCTTGCGAGTTATGGAGATATTCCGAGGCTCCTCCATATCCTCTATGTTGTGTAACATGGAATCTACTGAGGTCATCCTGATTTGGGTAGACCCCATGAGGGTACTGCATCTGCATCTGTGTATGGCTGTGTCCCCAAAGATTGTTGTTATACTCTTCGTCTCCTGAGGAAGACGGAAGTTCCCTAGAAGAGCTGTGAAAGAACGGATCAAAAACAAGCAGATCTAACAAAAATCCCCAATTCAAATTTCAAAGAGATACCTATTATTCAACAACCCGTCATCACAACTATTTGCATCAAGGAGCTCACAAAGTGCTTCACCGAGATCAACAGGTAACTCCTATAACATGCCCACACATCAACGAATTTCCAATTACTCATTTGGTAAACCGATGCATATGTTCTAGGAGGTGCACGCATTTACCTGGCAATCTCGGCTAATCTTGACAGGCTTGTAATCATTCAAAGGATTCTTGAGATGAAGTGTTTTCTGGAAAGGCAATTCACTCAGCCGCAACCATTTTACTTTAAAGCTACGTCCCCAAGGATTGTTTTTACCACCTCCCTGACTCCATATATGGTCTCGCCTCCAACCCACAGGTGACAACATCTCTGCATATCCTTGGAAGAATCCGCTCATGTTCACGCTGAAAATTAAAACAACTCTCCCAGAATTCTACATAAAGAATATAACAAAGTCAGTGTACCTGACACTTAATAGTACGATTATAGAACGGTCCAAACAAAAAAAGACAGAGGTTCTTACATGAAAAGCACCTTCCAAAATTGGCTCATTCATTACTTGAGTAGCCCAAATCCCTCTCTCGACCGAAAGTTGAATGTTCTCATAATTCAAACTTTTGATGATGAAATATCTCGTTTGATAAACTGGTTTACTATTCTTATTCCCATTTGAACTCTCAAGCTGATCAGGAAAGTTACCTCGTTCAACTTCCACTTTGGATACATTATGCTCTTCCTTGCTTTTGTAACTTGAACTCTCTGTCCAAGGAAATTCAACAAACACAGTTACAAGAAGACAAACAAAACACAGATCTTCATACAAATTCCAAGACATGCTTCACAAATTTATACCTGGATCATCATAGTTTCCTACATCTTGTTTCCAATCAGTCAAAGACGAATCGACACCAGATGCATTTTCTTTGGCAGTATCAGAAGACATGGTTGTTTAAACCCTATTCAAAAAATTCTTACACTATATTAACAGCAAAGCAGCAAACCCTAAAGAAATGAGTATCAATCAACCAATAGCAACTCTGAGCAAAGAGAGTACAATGACGATCACTACCACAAACTAAAGTCACATAAAGTGACAAATTTACTAGAATGAGAAACTAGTCTAGTTTTTATACCGAATCAACTAGTCAACTAATGAAAATTAGTGTTGTTAGTAAGCATTCGTGTACTACGAATGAAAAATGAAAAATTAGTATCCATGAAGCTAATTTAGGAAGTACCGAATCAACAACTTGGAGAGATGCCAATTTCTCTTCTATTGACCACAAAAGTTTTCCGTATAACAAAATCAAAACCCAGAGCCCTAATTCGATGTGAAGAGACAAAAGAATAAGCCATTTCGATACAACCCAGAAATAGTTCCTTAAAACAGTTACCAAAGATCCGTTGAACAGTCGAAAATTGTAGTGAGAAGATGAAAAACTAGCAAACACCGTAAAGTACAGTGAACAGTAGATAAAAACGAACCTCTTTTTCGTACAGGGAAAGAGAGAGAAAACACGAGTGAAGAAGAAGACAAGAGATGTACGACTCTCTATTTGAAAATCCAACGAAAGCCCTAATCTTCTCTCTTCGGCATCCCTCTTTTCGCTTCCTCTCTGTTTTTGTATTCTTTTTTTGTTTTGTTCTTCTAATCGCTCTCTCTCTCTCGTGGTTCTCATGATAGAGTTACATGTAGGTCAGGAAAGGTGTAAATTGAACGGACAGGATTCGATGGAAGATATGAAATCTAACGGTACAGGACTTGGCTGTGAAATGGGCTCCAAATGATTTAAGAGGCCCACGTAGGCTTACTATAGAAGAATTTATTTACTTGGTATCCTTTCTTGGAGTCAACGATAGCGTAATAGAGACTCTTCCTTCCTGTAACATCCCGCCCTGGTTACATCCCGCCCCGGTGAAGTAGACCGATCGAATTTTGAAAGCGTGGTTTTAAAAAAATATGATCAAGAGAAATCCTAACATAGAACGATTTAGAAAACTTTTCGGGTCGGAAGGTCAAAACCGATTAAAACCTAGTTTAGTCCAATGGTCTTGACGTCCTGCGCTCCGATTCGTACTAACTCACTACCTGCATCCATTAAACGGAGGTATGAGTAATTAAATTACTCGTGAGATTGGCTCTACCTATATCAAACATCTAACAACCTATCATCACACAACAATCAGTCCGGTTAATCAAGCCAATCAATCTAACCTAACTGTTCAGTTTATTTAGTTCTATCATCATATCCTAACCGTTCCAGTTCATCCATATTACTTATCCATTCCATTCCATTCATTCCATTCTAACAATCACGCCCCCACCTAATTGGACTCAGCCGAAGCTTCAAGCTGCACCTGAAAACCAGACCCTGTATGCACCATTCCTTTACACTTATAAACCCGTCGATCTATAAGCCCTCTTTTGCACTTATGAACCCGTCAATCCATAAGCCACTCTTTTTCACTTTCGATCGGAAGCATCAAGACTTTGTTCAATCATGTCTGGATTGTTCATAGCCGGCAGCTTACCGGTCACGCGGGTTTCATGGCCGCGCGCGCCCTCGACATGCCTGATCGATCCGTTCTTGCCTGGACCTATCACTAAGCCATCACCGGTAAACCGATGCGATCCTCAACGATCCTTGGTCCGGTCCCGAGCCAGTGACTCACGATCAAGCTTACCGGTCTCGCTATAGCATGTTCCGCATCCGAGTCCTCGACATATCCCGCAGGATAGCTTACCAATCCCGAGACACGGTCATACCGAGGAGCGATCGACATTAATTGCGACCCACTGAGTCTGTTCCGTTCCGCAGAACTGCCAGGCCGAAGCCTATTCCATATCCATATTCATATCCATATTCGATCCTTGGACTGATCACCAACTGTCTGACCTTTGAAAAGCTTACCGGTCCTGTCACGACGCATCAGACGGCCGAGTCCTCGACATATCCCGCATGATAGCTTACCGATCCCGTCCGTCTGAACACCGCTAAGGCCATCGACATTATCTAAGTCCGGTTAGCTGGAGATCTTAGCCCGCGGAACTCATCCGGCCGTAGCTGTTGGGAATGTCCTGCAATCATTTGTGCTTAATCTAATATAGTTGTAGTGTCGAGATTAGACAGTCATATGATACTAGGTGATTATAATGCTTTGCTAGAAGCCTCTTGTACTCATTACTAGTATTATATGATCCTACAAGGTCACACACCTAAGCAAACTGGATAAATAAGAATGGGATTGATCATTAGTGTAATGATCGAATCAGTGTATATTTGATATACATAATTCATATGTTTCTGATGGGTGTGTCGATCAACACAAGACAAAAGTGTGTCGATCGACACTAAGGTAGTGTCGGTCGACACTAAGGTAGTGTCGGTCGACACTAAGGTAGTGTCGGTCGACACTAAGGTAGTGTCGGTCGACACTAAGGTAGTGTCGGTCGACACTAAGGTAGTGTCGGTCGACACTAAGGTAGTGTCGGTCGACACTAAGGTAGTGTCGGTCGACACTAAGGTCGGGCCAAAAGACATGTTTTGGTTTATGACTTAATTAAACGTGGGCTTGGCCCAATTGTTAATTAGGTCTTTGCTAGTCTCTATATATAGAGATTAGGCACGACTTTTTCACCTTAACCTAGTTGGTAGCCGCCTTCAGAAACATAGAAATCCCGAGAGTTTCCAAGAGAGATTTGATCTCTCTCCGGCACTAGTATCCCGGTTTTCCAGTTTGTGTGTGTGTGGATACCAGTAGAGGTGCAACACTTGAGGCACTCATTGATCTTGATATCCTGATTCATTCCGCTACTCTAAACTCCAGGTATACTCGAGATCCGATCTTATAGATTCAATTGACACAAGATCCGGGCTATAGAATTTGTTCTAGGGTTTATTAATATAATTAAAATTCTGATCAAATTCCAATAGTGGTATCAGAGCCTAGTGTTTCTATTGAATCTGACTGCGTGCTTAATGAATTATGTGAATTCAAGTTGATATATAAAAGTTGTATATAAGAAAGCATGCTAGAATTTGATGAAAATTTGTGTTTTAGGGTTTCTGGATTGTCGGTGTCGACCGACACAGAACTTGTGTCGATCGACACACTCCCAAAACCGCTTAAAAACTTAAGGTTTCAATCCAATGATCGAACTTTCCTGGACAACTTGTGTCGATCGACACAAAGGTTGTGTCGATCGACACAAAGGTTGTGTCGACTGACACATGTTGATTATGTCGACCAACACAAAGGTTGTGTCGATCGACACGAGCCTTTTTATCGTGATTGGTTCGATTTGATTGGATCGGTTTTTCCCGATTGGCTCTGTTCGGGTTGCTGTGTCAACCGACACTATAGTAGTGTCGATCGACACACATGAGCAGCGTCGACCGACACAAATAAGTTGTGTCGATCGACAATGCTTCTGCAGATTGTTTTAAAGTTGTGTCGACCGACACTAATGTAGTGTCAATCGACACAGGCTTTGTTCAGACAATCTCGACACCCAAACCCACTTTCTAGAATAATTAAAACTTAATTGAATTGATTTTTTTTAATTAAAACCTTTTAGAATACATATTTGATATGTATTAGTTTTGTTCCTCAAACTAATATCAAGTATCCTTGATGTCTTTCCAATATTGTCGAACTGTCAAGACTCATTTCATTGTGTAATGGGCTTGCCAAAGCAAGGTGTCCACAATTACATGAGTAAGGGAGATGGTAATCGTTGCCGTGTGACTTAAGAGATTGGTTTACTTGACTAAGTCATCACAACAGTTTTGGGCTTAGAGACATAGGAGTGAATTAGACATAAGATGTCTAACTCATGACCAAGAGTTACATTAGATGTAATTAGAAAAAGTTGTTGCTTACCTAGATAGCTAAGATTTGGGCGATGAGCCAAAGCTCACTCAAGTTTTAGTGAAGTATGGATCTTGGATTGTTATATTCAAATTGAGGAAACATTGTTTTGAATATAATGTGAGTTTTCTTAATGGTTAAGATTTCTCATTTCTTGAACATCATTTTCCTTTCTTTTGATTCAGCTATGACCACTCCATCTCACAATACTTTCTCCATGCGATCCGTCCTTGAGAAGGACAAGTTAAATGGATCCAATTTTCTCGATTGGTATCGGAACTTGAGAATTTTTCTCAAGCAGGAGAAAAAAGACTATGTCCTTGTAAAGATTCTCCCTGATAAACTGAGATCCAATGCCTCACATGTAGTGAAAAATGCTTGGCATAAGCATTATGATGATGTGGTCGATGTGAATTGTCTCATGTTGCCTACCATGAACTCGGACTTGCAGAAGCAATATGAGAACGTGGAGTCGCCGATTGAGATAATTACTAGCCTGAAAGAGATGTTTCAGGAGCAGGCACGAACTGAGAGATACCAGACGGTTAAGTCTCTCATTGAGTGCAAGCTACCAAAGGATGGTCCAGTTAGTGCACATGTCACTAAGATGATGGGTTATATTGATAACCTAGCGAAACTGGACAGTCCCATCAGCCAAGAGTTAGCTACTGACATCATTCTGCAGTCACTGCCGTCGAGTTTTGATCAGTTTGTTATGAACTATAACATGAACAACTCGACGAAGACGTTGACTGAGCTGCATGGTATGCTCAAGGCAGCTGAGCATAACATCAAGAAGGGTAAGAGGTTTGAGAAACCAAATAAGGACAAGGCAAAAGGCAAGGCGGTCCAGATTGTGGATCAAGACAGGCCTGAGCCCAAGCCCAAGTGTGGCCCTTATGATGTTTATAAGTACGATTACTGTAACGAGTCTGGGCATTGGAAGATAAATTGCATGAAATACCTGGAAGATTCTGAAGAGATAAAGAAGATGTACGAGAGTTCTTCTTCAGGTATTTATGTTATAGAAGTAAATGTTACTACTCCAAATTCTACCTCATGGGTATTGGATACTGGGTATGGTGCTTATATTTGTATGAATACGCTGGACGTAAGCAACAGTAGAACTCTGGAGAAAGGACAAATGGACCTACACGTTGAGAATGGAGCAAGAGTTGTTGCATTAGTTGTAGGAATATTTCATTTGTCTCTGCCATCAGGCTTGGTTTTATAACTTAAGAATTGCTACTATGTACCTGCTATAAGCAGAAACATCATTTCCTTTTATTGTTTGGATTTGGATGATTTCATTTTTCGATTAAAGACAAGTGTTATTTTTTTGATCCGTAATGATATATTCTATGGTAGCGCCCCATTAGAGAATGGGCTTTATGTTTTAAACCAATCAGTGCATGTCTATAACATAAACACCAAGCGGTTCAAGTCCAATGACTTGAATCCCACTTTTCTCTGGCATTGTCATTTAGGCCACATCAATGAGAAACAGATTTCAGAAGCTCCATAATGATGGGCTTTTGGGCTCACTTGATTATGAATCATGTGAGAAATTTGAATCCTGCTTATTGGGCAAACTGACTAAGGCCCTTTTCAACATTCAAAATGAAAGGGCTAGTGACTTGTTGGGTCCAATACATACTGATGTGTATGGCCCAATGAGCATTAGTGCTATAGGAAGCCTTCAGTACTTCATTATATTTACTGATGACTTCAGTAGATATGGCTATGTCTATCTAAAGAGACACAAGTCGAAATCCTTTGAAAATTTCAAGGAATTCCAGAATGAAGTACATAATAAGCTTGGCAAGAGTATTAAAGCTCTTTGATCAGATCGTGGATGTGATTACTTAAGCCAAGAATTTAGTGATCATCTGAGAGATTGTGGAATTGTTTCAGAACTCACTCCTCCTGGAACACCTCAATGTAATGGTGTGTCTGAGAGGAGGAATCGAACCCTATCGGATATGGTTCAATCAATGATGAGTCACACAGATCTTCCATTATCTTTCTGGGAATACGCTCTAGAAACGTCTGCGTTTACGCTGAATAAGGTTCCATCAAAATCAGTTGCAAAGACACCACATGAGATGTGGACTGGAAATGTTCCAAGTTTGTCTTTCCTGAAGATTTGGGGTTGTGAGGCTTATGTCAAGCGAATGTTCACTGACAAGCTCGGCCCAAAATCTGATAAATGCTACTTCGTCGGTTATCCTAAGGAAACCAAAGGCTTACTACTTTTACAACCAAACCGAAAAAAAAGTGTTTGTTGCTCGGAACTGTGTCTTTCTTGAGAAAGAGTTTCTTTCTAAGAAGAACAGTGGGAGTAGAGTACAACTCGAAGAAGTTCGAGAATGACGGGAAACTGCTCAACCTGTTCAGGAAGAGCAGCGGTTGGATCTACGAAGAGTCGTAGTACCTACACTTGTGGTGCCTGAGGTTCGCAGATCCGAAAGGATTCGTCATGAGCCCGAGAGATATGGATTTCTCGTGACTAACTGCCATGATCTGTTGATCGTTGATAATGACGAACCTGCGAATTTTGAAGACGCAATGATGGGCTCTGACTCCGAAAATGGTTAAAGGCTGTTAGATCCGAAATGGAATCCATGTCAGAAAAAAAAGTATGGACTTTGGTGGATTTACCAGATGGTGTTAAAACCATTAAGTGTAAATGGGCTTTCAAAAGGATAATAGACATGGATGATTATATACTGATATAACAAGTTAGATTGGTGGCTAAAGGTTTCAAGCAATTCATGGTGTTGACTATGATGAAACCTATCCCCATTTCCTATGCTTAAGTTTGTTCGGATTCTCCTAGCAACTGCCGCTCATTATGACTATGAGATCTGGAAAATGGATGTGAAAACCGCCTTCCTGAATGAGATTCTGGAAGAGAATGTGTACATGACACACCCTGAGGGTTTTTCATTGATCCTAAGAATACTGGGAAAGTATGCAAGCTTCATCGATCCATTTATGGATTGAAGCAGGCATCTCGGAGTTGGAATCTTCGTTTGCGATCAAAGAGTTTGATTTCGTGAGAAACTAAGAGGAACCGTGCGTTTACAAGAAGACTAGTGGGAGCGCAGTTGCATTTCTCATACTGTATATAGACGATATACTTAAGAATCTATAGAGATAGATTAAATAAGTTAATTGGACTGTGTCAAAATACCTTATATTGATAAGTTCTTATACATGTTCGAAAAGCTATGTCAATTGACACAAAAGGTTGTGTCGATCGACACACGAGTCGATACCAATCTAATCCCGGTGAAAGTCACTGGACAGTTATCAAGAACACCACCGAGTATTTGAGAAATACTTAGGATAAGTTCTTAGCATACGGAGGAAGTGATGAGGTTGTGATGAGTGGTTACACAGACAAAGACGATTTCCGGTTATAGTCTGGATACGATTTGTCTAATCAACGGTGTAGTTAGTTGGAAGAGTTCCAAGCAGGGCACCGTAACAGATCCCACTGCCTAAGCATACAAGTTATGCTGATGTTGTAGGCATTAGGTTTCTTAAGATGTGATCTTAATTCTAGTGGGAGCTGTTTATGTTGTGATGTTCATCTAAACATACAGTTGGTTATGTTTTAATGAAATTTGTTTCATATGTTATTTGATTGTTGGATAATTAAATAATAGTCCCAAAGTAATTTATGGCATTCTTATAAGTCATCAAGTACGTGACTTGATCATGAAACCTTATAAGTGATAGATGACATAAATTATTTGAGTCCCTAGTCAAGGTTATTAAAGTGGGACATTGATAACCGCGAGAGACTAGTATGTGAGGTGATTGATGACTAAGTTTCATGGAGTCATTAATAGGAGTATTAAAGTCAATCACATAGATATGTGTTAGAGAACACAGTATCGGACATGACCCGCTATGAGAACTCTACAAGATAGTTATATGAGTGTCATAAGAGGTTCTCATTGCGACTATAGAGTAGAGTCCTTAGACCTGAGTTCATCATGCTTTCTTGAATATGAATTGGTCCGCTTTGACTTTGTCAAACGTCAGCCGTAACAGGTGACTATAAAGACATTGATTGGGCGTACCATGAAGTGTGTAAGGAACAGGGATGGAACAAGATGGAATTTGTCCCTCCCATATAACGGGAGATAAATATCTCTGGGCCTATCGAAGATTTGATACTGAGAAATGTGTGGCCGCACTCAAACGAGGTGATTGTTAGTCGTTTTTCTTGTCAGTATACATCAGAGTTCGATAAACATGATCTGGCTTGATAAGGGTGACACGAGTTCTTGCCTTATGCTAGATCGAGATATAGTGACAAAAGGATTATAGGAATAGATGATTTCAGTACAAGTGGGAGATTGTTGGGATGTCCTGCAATCATTTGTGCTTAATCTAATATAGTTGTAGTGTCGAGATTTAACAGTCATATGATACTAGGTGATTATAATGCTTTGCTAGAAGCCTCTTGCAATCTATGAGTTTGGAACTCATTACTAGTATTATATGATCCTACAGGGTCACACACCTAAGCAAACTGGATAAATAAGAATGAGATTGATCATTAGTGTAATTATCGAATCAGTGTATATTTGATATACATAATTCATGTGTTTCTGATGGGTGTGTCGATCGACACTAAGGTAGTGTCGGTCGACACTAAGGTCGGGCCAAAAGACATGTTTTGGTTTATGACTTAATTAAACGTGGGCTTGGCCCAATTGTTAATTAGGTCTTTGCTAGTCTCTATATATAGAGATTAGGCACGACTTTTTCACCCTAACCTAGTTGGTAGCCGCCTTCAGAAACATAGAAATCCCGAGAGTTTCCAAGAGAGATTTGATCTCTCTCCGACACTAGTATCCCGGCTTTCTAGTTTGTGTGCTTGTGGATACCAGTAGAGGTGCAGCACTTGAGACAATCATTGATCTCGATATCCTAATTCATTGCGCTGCTCTAAACTCCAGGTATACTCGAGATCCGATCTTATAGATTCAATTGACACAAGATCCGGGCTATAGAATTTGTTATAGGGTTTATTAATATGATTAAAATTCTGATCAAATTCCAACACTAGCTTCCTCTTTTCCTCTTTCATTCACAATCACAATCAAAATCATCATCCAATCAACCATTCACTATGTTCCATAACATCTATCATGCAAATCCTAACCCGTTCACTTACTTTCCCTATATAATTCTTTTATTTTCTTTATCCTTTAACTTTCCTTATTCATTTACTTCCCTATCTATTCATTTCCCTTATTTAAACACCACGCGGATTTGGCATAGGGTTAAGGACCCTAGCCGCCGCCCCTATATGTCCAGTTTAGTTTAGTTCCTTTATCTCTCCCTATCTATGGTCGGATCACACCTAAGGTTAGAAACCCTTTCCCATGCATCACTCTCGCGGATCACAACTAGGGTTAGAAACCCTAGCCGTGCCGCCCACTCCTATATGTCAAACATGCGGATCACAACTAGGGTTGGAGAACCCTAGTTGTGCCGCCCCTACACTAGCCATACACATGCATCAATCAATCATCATCAAACAATCACCAAACAATCAACCCTACAATCAATCACACAGATCCACATCTAGGATTTATGAAACCCTAGATGTACCGCTTCTCAACAATCCAATATCATCAAACATGCATATCAATCTCTTTTAACACTTAATCAATTTCTGTTAACATTATTGTAACCATCTACTCGCTGAACTAAGAAAGATCAAAGCAAGACAAGAACCGCACTCACCTTTAAGTTTTGTTGTCGTGGAGAGCACTCTATCCACTCACACGAGCTGTCCATCGCCTCCTCCACTCTTGTGCACCTCGTCGTCCTCCTCTTCATGTTCCAAAGCCCGTCTCCCTCTTCCCCTTCCTCTTTTTCCTCCTCTTCCTCCCATTTTTCCCACGGATCCTCCTTCTCTCTTTCTTTCTCTCTCGTTCTCTCCTTGGCCGCGTGATTCTCTCTTGGGAAAAACTAGGGTTGGCGGCTCCTATATATAAGGAGAGCCGCCCCTTATTCCTTCTTTATCCCAATATTCCTTATAATTATCCTATTTCCCTTTTCCTTTAAATCCCTAATTTCCATGTTTATCTATTTCTATGTTTATTTAATTAAATACCTTATGATTATCTCTTCTTCCCAATTAATTAATTATTTCATTTTTCACCAAAAAGAAATATTCCCACCGACCTAGCCGCCCCTTTTTCCCTCCTTCCAGGCCTCATTGCCGACTTCCGGCCTGTCCCATCGCACTCAGCCTAATGCTCCTTGGCTCGTTCCCCATCCGCGCATTGCATCCCGCAAGTCTCGCTCTGCGTTCTGCGACCATTCTTTCTCGTTCTGCTCCATCAGGTCTACCTAGCTCTGTAGTGCTACACTCCTATCAATATTTTTGTTTTCAATGAAAAATGAAAGCGGGATGTTACACTTCCCCTCACAAAAATGTTCAATCAATAAACCAAACCAATCCGTTCCAACCAAAGCAAATCAAACACAATTCTGATATAAAATCTTGACCTTTTGAATTTGGTTAGATTTTTTATTTTCTCGTCAAAACAAGCTTTATTAATTTCTAAAGAATTGAAAAACAATTAATTCCAAATATCTGGAGGGGACACATCCATCACAAACAAAGAGACATTATCAAAATTTAAATGAGTTAAACTATGTGATATGTGCTATGTAATTACAATATTGATTGACATATTGGAAAGAGCATTGAAAAAAATTTACACTTCCAAAACAAAATATCCAGAGCTAAATTAATCATGGTATATTTTGTTGTTATGGAGAGGAAACCATGCCACAGATTAACTAACAGTTGATTGTCTTCCTCAAAAACGACGAAAGTGAAACCAAAAGACCATGTATGTTGCAAAGCGATAAGCAAAGCTTTCTCTTCTGCCTCAATAATCAACGTAGAAAAATCGACATTGGCATGACCCCAACTTAATGAATTTTCAGCCTCGTCCCAAAGGATCCGTCCCCCTGTTGCTAAACCTGTATTTACATCAAATGATGCATCATGGTTACACTTCAGAGTTCTGCTTTCTGGTTTATTCTAATGATTGTTGATGGAAGGTGGGTTAGTTATCGTACGCCTATTGATTTCTTCTCTTCCACTGTTAGTTGACTCTTTGAACACAGCTTGAATCCATTATGTCGTGTCTGCAATGGCATATTGAATGTCTCTCCTAGGATTAACTCGCTTACGATCAAAGATCAATTGATTTCTTGATTTCCAGATGCAACATAGTATCCAAAAGAGCAAGAATCAATGTAGTGGAATCAACCTCGTATTTGTAGATAAATATAAAAACCATTGAAGCATATTTTCAACATTATTAGATGCAAAGGAAGGGAGTGGATAAGGAAGTTGGGCATGTCTCCATGTCACTTAAGAAACATGACACTCAAATAGAAAATGTGTTATGGTTTCCTCTCCATAACAACATCATTGGCATGTAGTGTCTATATGAATCCCTTTGGTCGTTAGATGAGTAGCAGTAGTCAAGACCTGAGAGAGAAGCCTCTATAAGAAATGTTTTATTTTTGGCGTGATTTTAAGTTTTCAAATACTTTGTTTTAACTCTGAATCCCCATGAGCTTGATCAAAGCTATATTTTCTTCAGAAGATGTAACTACATAGCATGATTTGACTGTATACTACCCTGAAGTGATGTAGTCCAATATTGCATTGTCACTTTCTGGTATACAAGAGAGGTGTATGGTTTAGACTAGTTGAATATCTTTTTGAGTAAGATGAGTATTGAGGGCATCTAAATTCCATAATAATCGTGGAAGGTCTCTATTCATTAGATCAACAACCAAGATATTTGGATTATAGTTAGTTGAGACTGTTGGAAGCGCTGGTCTCAGACGAATGGTAGGAATCCAATTATCCCTGAAAACTTGGGTATCTAAGCCATTGAAAATATTAATTCTTGATGATTTATGTACCATGAAGGATGAAGCTCTAACCAAATGATTATTTTTTTTCTCTTGTAGCTGCAAGTATTATCAATGTAATATTGGGTTTTAAAAATGCGAGCAAATAACGTATTTGTATATATACGCAAGTACTTTTAACCTACACTTTTGTTTGTTTATTAGAATTTGATAATATTTCTATCCAATTTAGATGATAATTATAAATGAAAATTTGTAGAGTTATAGATTGTCTAAAATTTATTTTATTTCATCAACATTCTTATCAAATACAGGTAAATCTTCTATAATAACTTTTGATATATCAAAGTATTAGTCACCAATAAATTATTAGTTTTTGTATACAATTTTTTTATTAAAAACTCAACAAAAATTTTGATTTTCCAAAAAACATACTCAAAAATAAGCTTTTTCCCCTATAGAATCAACAAACAAGTTATTTTTATAGGACATAAACTAAAGATATATTCCAAAAAATCACAAATATAAAGAAAAAATATGTAACTACTTCATATCACTCTTTCTAATTTTATTTTATGATTAAATACTTTGTTATATCTTTTTCTTTTACATTTGTCTTTTCCTTCACTACTAATATTTTTACACATACTAATCTATAGTTTGTTCGACAGTACAACTTATGATTATTAAAGAGAACTAAACAAAAAATAAAATTTCTTCTTATTTGAAAACATCGTTTTAATTCAATAAATGTAACATGATAATCATCAACTACCACATAGTTTTTTCTTTTTGGTTGACATCACGAGAACAAAACTAACTTATGCAAATGGTTCAGAAATTCAAACCGGATGAACACTACTTACATAAGAGAACTATCTACCTTGAGCAGCAATCCACATTACCATTAAGTCTTCAAGGAATCAGAGTGAGGGTAAAAACTTGAAATTGTCTTCTGAAGACAGAAAAATCAGCAGGTAGGGCCGCAAAAGTAGGCCAATCATCCATCGCCGTAATCATATTCACAAGCTTCGAGTAGTCCGTCTTTAACTATATAACTTTGATTCATGTGCTCTTCCCAAATCATGTACTTTGTTATCATACTACTTTCTTTTAACCGTTTTACCTTGAAATCATGTAAAGTGTTTTAAAATTTGAGAGATTATTGATTTTGTATTCTTGTGAATTGAGACACTCATTTCAATTACGATTGAGATCACCTAAAAGCTTACTATTATTCTAGTAAAATTTGATGCAAGTTGGTTATTCTCGGCTTCTTATTTTCACCCTCGATTCTCGATAGAAATACAAAGAACATGAAATATATTGGGTATCACATTTCATTCATTATTAACATAGCTCGATAATACAACCTTGTATATTCCTCGTTTATTTCTTCATCTTAGTCTTCTTGATATATATATTTCTCATATTACCTCTCCACTTAGAAGACATTCTAATATTTTAAAAACCCATCTTTGACTTCGCCCCTCTCCTTCTTTGCATCACTTCTTAAATCACTTTTCTTCCCTCCCTTTATTATCCATTAAAGAAATAAAGAAGCACAAAAAAATCATGGTGAAAATTTTGAATCAATCAAGTAATATAAGTAAAAAAAAAAAAAATTCACCATAAATATTAATAAACTTAATTATAATGATTTATTTCTTTTGCATATACTTAGTAAACCTTCAAAAGAAATTCAACACCAAAATCTCAAAAATTTCAAAAATATTTAGTTTTTAAAAGTTAATTACGTAAAAGTTGAATAATTTTTATATATATAAAAGTTGAATAATATATTATATATTATATGTTATATATTATATATATAAAAGTTGAATAATTTTTTTATAGACTTTTCACGTAAGCAGCTAAGAAAGTGACACATGTTCAATTATATTTGTATTTAGAAACTAAAACTTTTTGAAACATTTCAATTTTTTTTGTTCAATTTTCTTTTAATATTCCTTAATTGTAAATGAAATCAATGGTTTTATATTATGTGCACAAATTTTTTATATGTTTATCTTATTTGATAAGTCAACATTTTTAGTTTACTCATCGTTTACACCGACCTGGAGAAGTATTAAGCGAATGACGATCCAATTTGATGAATGCACTAAGAGGGACCTGAGGAATGTACTAAGGAGCACTTCATAGCCCGAATTAAGTATCGCGGGCTACATATGAGTTGATCATTTGTCAATTATATCAAACGTTCCACAAGTTTTATCCTTCCAAATATAAACTTGTTAATAATGTTTCGTACCAATCTACATGTCAGGTACCCACATATAAGAGCATCATCTTGGAGACCATGCGCGCCTCGGTAACACTAAAACACGTTAAAGGATTATGTCAGCAAGCAAAAAAAAAGTTTCAGGGAAGAACAATGTGGGGGTATTGTTTGGGTGTGGGATGCTCGTTTGATTTGTGGCGCTGCATGCGAGTCAGTCAAATCCTTGTACTCTCATACCCGCCTGAAGTGGATCGCAATCGCCTCGAGATTGGAAAATATGTTAGTTGACTAAGACTACATAAGTGGTAAGTGCAAAGCACTCAAGTACAGAATACGAGCCGACCCATTACCAACTGGAGCATGCGAGCAACGTCCGATTCGGCTAAACTAAATTATCCAAGGACCCTGTATACTAATTCGGGTGAGCTATACTCTAGTTAAAGATTTAATTAAGTTCTCTGTTTTTCCTCGTTTTTTCTCTGGAAGAACTTGCTATTTTCTTAACTCAATCTTCACTCGTTTTCTAACTCGGTTCCACAACTAAGTTCTGACTGCTCCAGCTGGGTCCTTCCCGAGAGCGGTTGTGACTTTACCCGGCTAGATCTAAGGTCATGTGGTCAAAGCTTTGGCCTTATTTCAGTGTAAAATTTTGATATTTTTCTACGAAACCCTCGAAAGGTTAGATCTTTCCGTAAAAGACTCATCCTTTGATAAAAACCCCACCGTTTTCAAACCTTATCGCTACGGAGTATCTTTCCTCCTTCATGATGAAACCCTTTCCAGTCACTTTAAGCCTAGTGCGACCCAAATAATCTTGTTTTCCTTCTCCACCATAAGTAACCCCACAAATTGTAGATATTGTCCATTTTAAAAAATTTTAACCGTGAGGGATTTCATAATGATATTTTTTTAGATATAATATTGTTTGTTAATATATCAATGTGCTAAAAAATTCTTTTATCGATATCCTACCATTCCCAATTTGGATTCGAAGATACTAGGAAGCTATTCATCTGAACTTCAGAAGCTTACAAAACATCCACAAGTACTTATAATTCTTCTCATTGAGTGCCCACAAGGGAGAGTGAAACATGTACTTGGACCGAACCCAAGCCAACCAAATAGAACCCGCTCTAAAGTATAACATCCATATGAGTTTGAGAGCACAAGTCTGATTCCAGGCATTTAAGTTTCTCAATCCTAAGCCTTCTTCACTCGAAAAACAAATACTTTCTCAAGAAACCTTTGCACCTTTTTCCGAATCAGTGTTACCATGCAACAAAAAGACACTACAAAGATAGTTAATACGCTTAACCACTTCCTTTGGGAAAAAGAAAGCTGAAGTCCAAAAGCCTATGATGTCGAAGATGACAGTCGAGATGAGGGTATATTTTCCAGCAATGCTGAGACCCATGTGTGTCCATGAGTTAACCTTACTTCTTATTTGGGAAAGAAGAGGTTCACAGTCAGTCACACTTAATCTCCTAGAACATAAAGGGAGGCGTAAATACCTTATTGGCAGGCTATACGAAATCAATCAAAAGTGCAATTCAATATCTTGTAATACTGAACCACTCAACCCAAAACAAAACAAGCTCGCTTTGGAAATGTTGACCCCCCCCCCCCCCCCACAAGATATTGCTTAAAACTGAGATAAAACATGGAATACTCCCATAAGAGAAGCCGATAATCCATCAAGAAAGATTAAGAGATCATCAGCAAAAGAAAGCTGGGTTAGTTCCATCTCTTCCCTGCTCGAATGAAATTTAAAGACACCCTCCCTTGCTGTCTTATTCAACATATTAGAGAGAACATTGATAACCAAGAAAAAAAAATAGGGAGAAAGCAGACCTCCCTGACGCAGACCTGTTTTCCCTTTGAAGAAACCGCTACTTCTCCCATTAAGGCTGATTGAGAACGCTGGAGAGCACACACATGCTTTGATGGTAGCAATATTAGTCTTGGGAAAGATATGGTGCCAAAGAACTCAATTCAAGCAATCCCACCGCACAAAATGGAAAGCTTTTGAAAAATCAACTTTGAGAGTGATCCGGCTAGGCCCAGATTCCCGGCGATAGCCATTTATGACCTCCGACGCGAACAACACATTTCCGATAAGCAATTTTTCCTTCACAAACACCGTCTGATTCTGAAACACTATGTGAGGCATGATTGGTTTAAGGTGAGATGTCAGAATTTGAGTCACCATTTTATACGTTGTTTTCAAGCAAGAGATCAGCCTAAAATCGTTAAGCTCTATTGCTTCTGGCCGCTTCTAGATCAACACAAGAGATTTCGAGGTTGTGGCTTTTGGCATGAACGGATGAAGAAAGAACTTGCTGATTACAGAAACTAGTTCAATTCCCAAAACTCTCTAACAAGCTTTGTAGAATTCAGGTGGAAATTCATCTGGCTCTAGAGTCTTACTTGAAGGCATACCGAAAAGCGAAGATTTAACCACTTCTTGAGATATCAGAGTAGAAAAGGAAAGAGATTGAGTATCTGAACAATGAGGAAGATGTAGAACACGAAGAAAGCTTGCAAGGTCAGATACCATTGATTCTGAAACATTTCCTAAAATTCGCTCAAAATAATTCACCGCGTAAAGGTGGATTTCCTGAGCTGTTTCGGCCCGAGAACTGATAATTTGTAATTCCCAAAAACGGACTAATCCGAACCAATAGAAGATAAAATATGGTTATGGTTTTGCTTATCACATGCGTTTCCAAAAGCGCTCCAAAAGACACTTATTTACTATGTATGCAGTTAGCTAGCGGCCTATGCTTTATATCATCATTCAAACCATACACGGTCAACAAAAAAATGTATCCGACTTAAAACTTATTTGGGGGGGGGGGGAGGGGGAAGGTGACTGTCCTCTGAAACTAGAGGATTACAACCACCATTTACCGGTGAAGATTACAAAATTGTCTTTCGCTTTTTCCTTTTTTTGCTGCTTTGCTTAGAAGAGGAGGATGAGGACGAGGATGGAGAGATGAAAACCACCAACTACTGCTTCAATACAGGCCCATATTATCACCAGTCTGGCTATCCGCATCTTCCAACCTCAAGTCGTTAATAGAGTTCACAAGATACCAAGTCTAACCAAAACTTTACCTTTTCTTGTCTTTTATCCAAAACCAATTTAAGTACCTGTGAGAATCCCTGCTCAAGCTTTTCACCATTCAAGATCGAAGAAGAACCCGACAACTCATCCTTCTTCCCACACCGATCAGCCTTAATAGGAATCATATTTGACTCTAAGTTTCCTTCCGCTGCAACACTCATCAGAACTTCCCCAACCAAACCAGATTGAGTTCCTTCTACAAAAATTATCACGAGAGACATCTATAACTACCACTGGACTAATAACCTCTACAGCAGGGGAATTACTAGCCTTTTTAATCTCCTCTTGAGACTGTTTCTTAATTAGCACATAAACCTTATTAGCATTCTACCCTTTCTCAGAAAAATTATTTTTTCCTTAAGAGGGAGCCCTAAATTTTTTCTCCTTCTTGGCCTTTGGACAAAACTCTCACTTATGTCTAATCTCACATACCGCGGAAGCCACATATATGTTATGGAGAGAACTACAACCTTATCATCATCTCTTTCAATCTCCATGGAGCTAGGAAGAGTTGAAGTAAGATCATCAACCACTTTTATTTCCGCCGAGTTGATATCATTGAAAGTCTTAGCATCTACCACTTTTCCCAAAGGACGAGCTATGAAACTAAATCCTTCATATGTGACAAGATCAAAGAAAATATTAAAAACTTTGGCCCAAATGGGAGCTCGTTACAGAGACAGGGGATCTAGAGAGTATGATGTTTTCCATTCTGTCACAAAGAAAGGAATGTCACCAACTCACCAAAGCTCGTGCTTCTAAATCTTATATCTTAGAGAAGCAGACGAAATGTGGAACAAGAAGATGTTTGTCGAGAGATTGTGAAACAGTAACCTGCCTGTCTCTACACCATAGAAAGTTTAACCCCCCCCCCCCCCAATATTCCCATAAGATGGAGCTTTCCCGTAGAAAATTTTAACAATGTGATATGAATGAAGTTTTGCACCTCTTTCAAATACTGTGTTTGAGACCTGAACTCGCGATCTACTAGATTATGAAACTGATATCGGAGCATCCGAATTAGGGATTTTACATGAAGATTGGAAACGAGAAGCCTAGTCGAAATCTTTGCCACGTTTCTAATTGAATCCAGAAGAAGAATTGAGACCTGAAATTGGAATACGAGATGACGACGGAGCTGGCTGCGATGTTGGCTCAGACGTATTATAAGCTGAAGAAGATTGAGAGATCCAACCTGAAGGAGGAGTTGAGGAAGAGGAGGGACCCAAAACATGATTCCACTCAAATGATTTGGACAAGCACGACCCAACACTAAAATGGAGACAGACGGCGAGGCAATAGCCGGAGCATCACCCATACTTGTGTCAATTAAGAAGAAGGGGAAGCGGAGGAGGAGTAGATACCATCAAAAGAAGGTGGAATAGCCACCAAATTGGGAGGAATTCGCGGTCGGCGGAGGAGAGGGTCCTTCATCGAAAGCAAACTATAATAACGATGAACGGTAATTAGGTTGACTAAAACAAGCTTATCTATAACAGCTAACATTGTTAGATACTGACAGCCCATTATATATATATATATATATAATATTGTTTTGTACTAATCACAATTTTTTTTTTTTATAATTCCGTTGTTCATATATCAAAACATTTGGTGATTTCTTCTAAGTTAAACATTACATATATCAAAATTTAATTCAATAATAATGAAAAATGTAAAACTGAAAAAATGGAGTGGCGATAAAAGAATTTAAGTTACGATCGGCGATGTAGTCAAAGACAAATTAATTAAGGTTTTGAATAGTTGCTTAGTACGCTCCGGATCGGATCAAATTCAGACTTGATACGCACTTTTTCAACCATTCACAGTTTGGTCTGAACTAATTTGTACTAAGTGCAGAACGAAAATAAAATAAAATGGTACGCAGTTATTTGTTCTCTGGACCAAATTTCCTTGTTTGTTTTCTTCTCTTTGGTCCACTACACATTTTCTACGGACCCATGTAAAAAGCAGACCACAAAAGAAACAGATGCATTTTCCATGGCTAGAAACACTTTAACAAAAATCTGTATTTCCTCTCAAAGATCTAGATATGCGAAATTCATCTCCTTCTCTTCTCAAATCTCTCACATTTCATTCTCATATCTCAAAAACATATCCGACAAGGTTATTGTGATATCTCTTCTCTTAAATCTACACATTTCATTCTCTTTCTCTTCTCTTAAATCCTCTCACATTTCTACTCTCTCAAACATCTAGATCTTTCTTTCTCTTCTCTTCTCTCAAATCTCTCAAGCTTCTCGACCAAATTCTTAAATCCTCTCACTAATCCTTCAAACCCTCTAAAATATAATCTTTCATTCTCATTCTTTCAATTATTTGCAAAATCTGGGTTCAATGTTCATCGATTTGTTTTCTGAAAATCAGCGTTTTTTATTTTCTGAAATATTTGATAATAGATGTCTTCAAGGCTTGTAAATAGCAACACAGACAACGAAACTTAGGTGCGAAGAAGGGTAAAATCCTAATCTCTTGAAAATAATTATTAGATAGCACAATAGTTATGGTATATGGTTGATGTATTGCTATTATTACCGATTTTCACGATGATATTTTATGCTGTTTTGGAGTCTTTTCTGCATTTTATATAGGTTAAATGGAAGATTCCACATGCTGAGGTGTTTTACAAGAATCTAGAAGATTTGGAGCTAAAATGAAGAATAATGATCCGAAGCCCGAGTCGACCGACTGGAAGAATAAGTCGACCGACTCAGAGGCCGGTTTAGTAATATGAAAATTCTTTTTGGGTTTTCTTTTCGAAACCCTAATTTCTAGAACTTCTTGGCCGACTCATGCATGACCTAGAGAGGCTATATATTCGACCTTAAGCAGAGGAAAAAGAGAGAGACGACTTCCATCAAGCTTTTGAAGCATTCAAGCATCTCTTTACCAAAAATCACCAAAAAGTTACCTAGATCTTGTTTTCAGGGAGCACCCTTGTGTGAAGGTTTTCTTGTGCCCCTGTTCTCTTGGTTTTACAGAGAGAGAACCACGTTTTGCTCTGATCTCTTTTGATTTCACTTTCATATTGCAAACTCTTGATATTAATGATTATGATTGGTTTGTTTGCTATGTGTGAGTAGTTCCCTAGTTAGATCTAGGTTGTCAATGGTTTTATGGGTCATTAGGTGCACGAATTGTTGCTGAATTCGTGACTACTCTCTGCTTTAATATTAATTCATACAATATTTTGACTTGATCACTTAGAATATTGAATTCTAGGGTTAGGTTTGTTGCATCATACACCCATTTTACACTAAACCCGGAGCCTTGTTTTCAGCAGGTGATCTCGTCTTTGTATAAACGAGAGTTTGGCTTGGAAGATCATGAACAATCAAATCTATTCCCAATGCATGCATTAGCTATTTAGGTTTAAAAGCATCCTTTATGATCTGTTGGTTGATTCATAGTGCAATACACAAAGAGATTTGGTATTGTATATATTTGTCTTTTGTGTTTAAGAGTAGAGCAACATTCAATTTCGTGCATGGCCCATATTACCCGCGATTTACCTAAGTCTAGCGTTTTTAATCCTTAAGTTACACAACTAGTTACCAGATAGATTGCATTCTAATAGAATCAAAACTCGACATAATCTCTGTGGGATCGATAACCTAAATACTACAATTGTACACTGTGCACTTGCAATTAATTTTGGGTGAATAACTTCACGCATCAATGGTTTATGGTATATGGTTCTTATTCAAGTGATTATGATAATTATTGGTAGACAAAACTCGATCGAAGATATACTCATCTAGAATAACAAGTGTTGATAGGATTATATGATGATGCGTTAGGTATGAATAATCATTTGTTTAAGCATTTGTTGGCTCCAGGCCATGATTATATTGTTCGTAAGTTCAATAAACGTTCAATGAAAATTTGACGTGGACTATATTGAGACACAAATTCGATGAGTGGAGAAAACAATACAAGATTTGGTCTGCTTTACTACATAAGACGGGTATCTCAGCAGATCCTATCACATGAAGAATTGAAGCTCCAGAGGAATGGTGGAAATATCGTATTTTGGCAATGGTTATTGCTCTATTTTTACAAACTCATTTTAATGGTTATTGCTTTGTTTTCTGGTTTTAATTGTTATTTTTCCTTTCCTTATAAGAAAAAGAAACAGTGAAATGCTTTCATGGAGAACCTTCGAAGTATCGGGAAGTGTTGAGAGCTATTGAGTTGCTTGCCTTTGATTATATAAATACGCCTACGAGACAAGAACTACGTCGAATTCCGAAACTTCTCTAATCGGATCGACGATATTAGACATTTTTAGTGGATTTATTTAGGCGATGGATGGCACTCATGTATGTGTCAAATAAATAAATAAATATTTTTTGATTGGATCAGGTATCTCATTATGTATTCGGTGTGGATAAAGGATCTTCCTATGTTATACTATTAAATTCTTGACGATGAGTTGATTTCATAGCTCCACTATTGTTATTCATGATATTTCTTTCATTCGATATCATTGAAATCTAATTCGAAATCTAATTCATCTGAATGAATTTACAAGCAAAAGATTTCTTATCTCTATAGAATTGAGATAAAATAAAAAATAAAATAATAATAAATGAATAAATTATGGAAGTAAATATTCTTGGATTTATTGCTACTGCACTCTTTATTCTCATTCCTACTGTTTTTTTGCTTATAATTTACGTAAAAACGGTTAGTCAAAATGATTAATTTGAATACAATTTTACTATCAATGAAAAAAAAACAAAGAAAAAAAGGATTTCAATTTCTCGTCTTAAATGAAAGGAATGCCTTAGACCCAGTAGCAGTATCTAAAGGGGTCCGCTAGATCTCTTTCTACCATACTAGCCATTATGGTTATGGTAATGTATAAAGTACAAGTGAAATATCTTAATATAAAGGAATCCACCTATATCTATTTTTTTTAATCAATATAAATTGAATATGAAATGTATGTACATACTTTCTCAATTCCATTTGTTTGATTGATCCGTTTGATACAGATAATCCTAATTCGATGGAAACTTCTTTAGATTTAGAAAAGGGGTTACCCCATGATTGGTTAACCGTGTAAACCCTGATATAAAAATAGAAAATGAGTCAATAAAACAAAACAGAAATTCAATTTGTAAAAGAAAATCTTTTAAAAAATTGCCAAATGGTCTATAAAACTAAAACAATTGATACAAGTTGATAGAATTTGATTATTACCACAATTAGGAGTACTTCTGGAGTCCACTTCTTCCCCACACTACGAGAGATAGGGAAAATGTAAAAACTACAATTAAAACAGCCCATGCGAGACTTACTATATCCATGTGAATTATGTCCCCTATTTCTATGAATATGAAGAAACTATTTCATTATTGTTTACTAATAGTAGTGAAATCACTAGTACAGAGTCAAAAAAGGGAGAGGTATTTGGTCACCATTGATGAACTACTCCAAAAAACCCACTTATCTTTGAGTTATTCTTAATTATAGAATTTCTAGTAGAACCGACAAGATGTAAGCATAAGTAAACATACATTTTTCGAAGTATCCAAGGAATCTGACTCACATATAGAAAGAATAAGATTTTTTATTTCTTTTATCGTTTTTATTTATTTTTGGAAGGAAAATGAAAGGCAATTATTCATCTAATTTAATATTGATTGAATGTCTGAGCATTCCGAAACTTTCATTAGTCTGTAGCTAAAGTATCTTAGGTCCTTTTCAAAACTATTAATTTAATTCTCCTCCGGCTACCCAATCTAATCGAAGACTCAGTGAACTAATTTTAGTAGTAGAAAGTAAAGATTTACGGATTTCCCTCCACTACTTTAAAATTTTCCTTGAATCTGATAGGCAAAACTTTAGGTTAGAGAAAGTAACCTCGAGAGCCAGGGACTTAGAATCACGATAAAGAAAGTATCAAGAGTCTTTTCCTACGTTTGTTATAATAGGGGGTTTCAAGTCTATTGTTGAGGCGGCACCCGGATTTAAACTGGAGAAAAAGGATTTGCAGTCCCCCGCCTTACCACTCGGCCATGCCGCCAAAACGATAGAAACTAGATTCAAATTTTATCTTTTTTTTTTCAACTCCGAAAAAAATATATAGTTTTTCAGTCACAAAATATACAAGAATCTAGTATAAATTTGAACCTTTAACTATTGACTGTAAATTCATGACCATTTTTTAATTAAAATCGACATTTTTTTATTTCTAATAATAAAAGTAAATTATTAGAAATGTAGTTATAACCAATTTATATTGAGTTTTTTCATTGAAAAAGAAAAATAAATCTTCTTCAATTTCAATTATCACAGTAATTCTGAGTATATGTAAACCCCATATACAGAACATAAATTACGTTGTGTTATAGAGCTATAGCTCTATAATAGGGTATTTTATCTCTCTAGAGATTTTGAGGAAAAATTCTCAATAAATTTTTGTATTTCAATTTTTCATTGAATACATTGAAGAGAAAGTTTAATTTTTGATAGAGTACAACATGTGCTGTCCCAAATAGAACTGTACCCCAATAAAAGAAGAAAAAGAGACGTATATATCTTATCTGTACATTATTGCTTATTTTAATAATAAGAAAAATTAATCACTAAAAAAACACAAGTTTTCTTACCTGCTTCAATTCAATGATACTCTATTTAAACTAGGTAAAACTTTTTTCTGCAAATACTTTTCTGAACAATGAAATACAAATACATGAAAAGGTAAAGTGGTAAACAAAAAGTTTTCTATTTATTATATATTTATCTTTTATCTGCTCGAACAGATCCAAGCATGAATACTTTTTTTAATGGAATGCAATCGAATATGTAATATCATAGGTGAAAATGAAATTATTTTTTTTGTAGTCTTTACAAAACTCCATAAATTTCAGTGGTATTTATCAATTTTATTACATTTGGATCTATTTCTTATAATTATAAAAAAATTCCAATTGAATCTCGTCTTCGTTCATACGTATTTCATACATTCCATATATCTTGGAGTTGGATAAAATTTCAGGGTGATTCAGTAAACAGAATAGAAATTTCATTATTGCTAAATCGAATTCTATGGATATGATTCGGTAAAGAATGAGAGATGGGATGGTATTTTTTTCAATAAACGGATAAATGAGAAATTCAAAAAAGATGCTCGGGGATGGAAAAGAGGGAACATCTACAATACCCGGAATAAATCAGATACAATTTGAAGGGTTTTATCGGTTTATTGATCAGGGGTTAATAGAAGAACTTTCTAAATTTGCAAAAGTTGAAGATATAGATCACGAAATTGAATTTCAATTATTTGTGGAAACATATCAATTGGTAGAACCTCTGATAAAAGAACGAGATGCTGTGTATGAATCACTTACATATTCTTCTGAATTATATGTATCCGCGGGATTAATTTGGAAACCTGTAAGAATATGCAAGAACAAAGAGTTTTTATTGGAAACATTCTTTTAATGAATTCCCTTGGAACTTCTATAGTAAACGGAATATACAGAATTTTTATCAATCAAATATTGCAAAGTCCTGGTATCTATTACCAGTCAGAATTGGATCATAACGGGATTTCAGTCTATACCGGCACCATAATATCATATTGGGGAGGCATGTTAGAATTAGAGATTGATAAAAAAGAAAACAATATGGGCTCGTGTAAGTAGGAAACATAAAATATCTATTCTAGTTCTATCATCCGCTATGGGTTCGAATCTAAGAGAAATTTTAGAGAATGTTTGCTATCCTGAAATTTTCTTATCTTTTTTGATTGATAAGGAGAAAAAAAAAAACTGGGTCAAAAAAAATGCTATTTTGGAGTTTTATCAACAATTTTCTTGTGTAGGTGGGGATCCCATTTTTCCTGAAACCTTATGTAAAGAATTACAACAAAAATTCTTTCACCAAAGGTGTGAATTAGGAAGGATTGGTCGCCGAAATATTAACTGGAGACTTAATCTTAATATACCATACAAAAAAAATTCTTTCACCAAATGTGTGAATTAGGAAGGATTGGTCGCCGAAATATTAACTGGAGACTTAATCTTAATATACCTCAGAACAATATATTTTTGTTACCACGAGATATATTAGCAGCTGCCGATCATTTGATTGGGATGAAATTTGGCATGGGTACACTTGATTATATGAATCCTTTGAAAAATAAACGTATTCGCTCTGTAGCGGATTTTTTACAACACCAGCTCGATTTGGCTCTTGCTCGTTTAGAAAATGTAGTTAAGGGAACTATGAACTATAGGCAGAGCAATTAGGCATAAATTGATACCTTCTCCTCAGAATTTGTAACTTCAACTCCTTTAACAACTACTTATGAATCCTTTTTCGGATTACACCCATTATCTCAAGTTTTGGATCGAACTAATCCATTGACACAAATCGTTCATGGGAGAAAGTTGAGCTATTTGGGCCATGGCGAATTAACAGGGCGAACTGCCAATTTTCGGATACGAGATATCCATCCTAGTCACTATGGGCGTATTTGCCCTATTGACACGTCTGAAGGAATCAATGTTGGGCTTATTGAATCTTTATCAATTCATGCTAGGATTGGTGATTGGGGGTCGTTAGAAAGTCCATTTTATGAACTCTTTGATAAATAAAAAAAAGTGCGGATACGGATGCTTTTTTTATCACCAAGTCAAGATGAATTTTATATGACAGCGGCAGGAAATTATTTGGCTCTTAATCGGGGCATTCAAGAAGAACATGCTGTTCCATCTCGATACCGCCAAGAATTTTTGACTATCGCATGGGAAGAGGTTCATCTTCGAAGCATTTTTCCTTTCCAATATTTTTCCATTGGAGCGTCCCTAATTCCTTTTATCGAATATAATGATGTGAATCGAGCTTTAATGAGCTCTAATATGCAACGTCAAGAAGTTCTACTTTCTCGGTCCGAAAAGTGCATTGTTGGAACTGGATTGGACGCCAAGTGGCTTTAGATTCAGGGGTTCAAGCTATAGCCACGAGGGAAGAATCCTTTCTACTGACACTGAGAAGATAATTTTATCGGGCAATGGGGATACTCTAAGCATTCCATTAATTATGTATCAACGCTCAAACAAAAATACTTGTATGCATCAAAAACCTCAGGTTCGGCGGGGTAAATGCATTAAAAAGGGACACATTTTAGCATATGGTGCTGCTACAGTTGTTGGGGAGCTCGCTTTGGGCAAAAAATATATTAGTAGCTTATATGCCATGGGAAGGATACAATTTTGAAATGTGGTATTCATTAGTGAGTGTCTAGTATATGGTGCTATTTATACTTATTTTCATATACGAAAATATGAAATTCAGACGCATGTGAAAACCCAAGGTCCTAAAAGGATCACTAAAGAAATACCGCATCTAGAAGGACATTTACTCCGAAATTTAGACAAAAATGGAATTGTGATGCTAGGATCGTGGGTTGAAACGGGTGATCTTTAGTAGGTAAATTAACGCCTCATGTGGCGAAAGAATCCTCGTATGCTCCGGAAAATAGATTATTACGGGCTATACTTGGCATTCAGGTATCGACTTTAAAAGAAACTTGTTTAAAATTGGCCATAGGTGGTAGAGGTTGAGTTATTGATGTGAGATGGGTTCAGAAAAAGGGGGGGGGGTTCAAGTTATAACCCATAAATAATTCGTGTATATATTTCACAGAAACGTGAAATCAAAGTAGGTGATATAGTAGCCGGAAGATACGGAAATAAAGGTACCATTTCAAAAAATTTGCCTAGACAGGATATGCCTTATTTGCAAGACGGGAGACCCTTGGATATGGTCTCCAACCCATTAGGAGTACCCTCACGCATGAATGTAGGACATATATTTGAATGCTCGCTTGGATTAGCGGGAAGTCTGTTAGATATATATTATCGAATAGCCCCTTTTGATGAGAGATTGAACAAGAGGCTTCGAGAAAACTAGTGCTTTCTGAATTATATGAAGCCAGCAAGCAAACAACGAATCCATGGGTATTTGAACCCGAGTATCTAGGAAAAATCCGAATTTTTGATGGAAGAACATGAGATCCTTTTAAACAACCTGTGATAATTAGAAAGCCCTATATCTTGAAATTAATTCATCAGGTTGATGATAAAATACACAGATGTTCTAGTGGACATTATGCACTTGTTACACAACAACCTCTTAGAGGCCGTTCCAAGCAGGGGGGACAACAGGTAGGCGAAATGGAGGTTTGGGCTCTAGAGGGGTTTGGTGTTGCTCACATTTTACAAGAGATGCTTACTTATAAATCTGATCATATTAGAGCTCGCCAAGAAGCACTTGGTACCACTATCATTGGAGGAACAATACCTAAACCAGAAGATGCTCCAGAATCGTTTCGGTTACTTGTTCGAGAACTACGATCTTTGGCTTTGGAACTGAATCATTTCCTTGTATTTGAAAAGAATTTCCAGATTAATAGGAAGGAAGTTTAATCAGAATGAATCAAAAAATTTCTTATATGATCGATCGATATAAAAATCAACAACTCCGAATTGGATTAGTTTATCCTCAACAAATAAGTGCTTGGGCCACTAAAATAATACCTAATGGAGAGATAGTTGAAGAGGTGACAAAACCCTATACTTTTCATTACAAAACCAATAAACCGGAAAAAGATGGGTTATTTTGTGAAAGGATTTTTGGGCCGATAAAGATTGAAATTTGTGCTTGTGGAAATTATCGAGTGATCGGAGAAGAAAAAGAAGACCCTAAATTTTGTGAACAATGTGGAGTTGAATTTGTTGATTCTCGGATACGAAGATATCAAATGGGATACATAAAACTGACATGTCATGTAACTCATGCATGGTATTTGAAACGTCTTCCTAGTTATATTGTGAATCTTTAAGATAAACCTCTTAAAGAATTAGAAGGCCTAGTATATTGCGATGTGTGATTTGTTCAAAATTTGGATTTTACAGATTAAGAATGATAAACTCTTATCCCCTTCAATCAATTTGGGATGCCCTCGATCTGACATGTCTCTTGAAAGGAGTAACATAGCTCAGAATTGTGGGTGTATTCAATACTCCCAAATAAAAAGGCGATTGGTCTATGGTCGATTCAGTAAAAAAAAAAAATGAAAATTAATAGTCATACCTCGTAAAAAGAAGACCTTTTTATCGAATTAAGCATTCCCTTATCTTTCTAAAAGAAAAGAAATTTGGTTTTTTATATTTTTATATTAAAGTAAACAAATATGTCATGGTTGCAGAAGTCTATATATCACATATAAGCTTTAAGAATATTGTGGCATAACCATCGAGGTGACGCATGACCTAAAAGATCGAATGAAACAATACTTAGACAAATAAATCCCATATGAATTCTAAGGCGTTCCTTTCACTTAAGGTAAAGAATATTCCAGCATTTGAAGGGAAATAGACTACTCAATAATTTTACATTTTTTTCTGTCGTAATTTTGAATTCACTAAAGAATCTAAATAGAAATCAAAGAAGAATTAATTGAATTAACGAAATGTTGGTTGGTTTGTACTGAGAACTTGAGTAAGGCGTAGATTATTTTTGGGTTTTTTCACTTGATTTTCTAAAATGTAATTTGAAAACGATACCCCTTTCTTTATCTTTATTTGTTATAACTACTTGAGCCGGATGAGAGGAAACTTTCATGTCCGGTTTTGAGGGAGGGGATCATATAGTGGACCCTATCCCAATTTTTCTTTTGCTAGGCCCATAACTAAAAAACCTACTTTCTTACGATTATGAGGTTCATTTGAATATGAAATTCAATCGTGGAAATACAACATCCCACTTTTTTTTACTACTCAAGGCTTCGATATATTTCGAAATCGAGAAATTTCTACCGGGGCGGGTGCTATTCGAGAACAAT
The DNA here is from genome assembly GCA_900116095.1 of Euclidium syriacum. Taxonomy (NCBI): domain Eukaryota; kingdom Viridiplantae; phylum Streptophyta; class Magnoliopsida; order Brassicales; family Brassicaceae; genus Euclidium; species Euclidium syriacum. Next base: position 469,594 of record FPAK01000018.1, read on the forward strand.
TAGCCGATTTAGTTTTGCGAATTATTATAGAAAATTCGTTGGTAGAATGGAAACAATTAGGAGAAGAAGGTCCCACGGGGAATGAATGGGAAGATTGAAAAATTGTAAGAAGAAATTATTTTTTAGTTAGACGTATGGAATTAGCTAAGCATTTTATTCGAATAAATATAGAACCGGAGTGGATGGTTTTATTTCTCTTACCAGTTCTTCCTCCCGAGTTGAGACCCATCATTCAGATAGAAGGGGGTAAACTAATGAGTTCATATATTAATGAACTCTATAGAAGAGTTATCTACCGGAACAATACTCTTACTGATCTATTAACAACAAGTAGATCTACACCAGGGAAATTAGTAATGTGTCAGGAAAAATTGGTACAAGAAGCCATGGATACGCTTTTTGATAATGGAATCCGTGGACAACTCATGAGGGATGGTCATAATAAGGTTTACAAGTCATTTTCAGATGTAATTGAAGGAAAAGAGGGAAGATTTCGCCAGAATCTGCTTGGCAAACGGGTCGATTATTCAGGGCGTTCGGTGATTGTCGTCGGACCTTCATTTTCATTACATCGTTGTGGATTGCCCCTTCCTTATCTCATACTACTCCTTCAATATATAATCCAATTTTATTTTTTTTATCTCAAAAATTTCATATCGTATTCGAAGTGCGATGCTAATATTATTTAACTAATTCATATTTCCCGTGGCGAAGGCATAGTATTTTTTCTCTAAAATAAAAAAAACTCATTGGCGCCAAGCGTGAGGGAATGCTATACGTTTGGTAATTGCCCCTCCGACTAGGATAAAGGATGCTATTGAAGCGGCCAATCCCATGCATATTGTTTGTACATCGGGTCACACAAATTGCATGGTATCATAAATAGCCATTCCGGATATTACCCATCCGCCAGGAAAGTTTATAAACAAATAAAGATCTTTGGTATCCTTTTCTATACTGAGATATATCATAAGACTAATAAGTTGATTCGAGATTTCGGTATCAACTTCTTGGCCTAAAAAAAATAATATTTCTCGATAAAGTCGGTTGATTCGGATAAAATTTTATTCCTTAGGAGCCGTACATGCACCTTTTGATGCATACGGTTCAATAAAAATTGTGAAAAAATCAATGTGTCGATTCCAACCTTTTTTTTTATAGAAGACTTTCTTTCTAACTTTTAAGGGAAGGGCTTGCTCCCTTTTTAAAAGTAAAAGAAAAAGACTTTTTCTACCCTTTTTATTAGATATTATAATCCTATAATAAAACGATTTATTAAGCCTGTTAGACTAAGTTGATTCATTGATGTTTTTTTTCATCGAGATTCAGTTGAAATGGCGATGGTTTTTTATTTTTCCTGAGCGGGTTTCTTCCTTTTTTTTATTCCATTTTTAGGTTTATGCTCTACCCGAGTAAAAGGAAAAATTTGCCCGATTTTAATTTGCACATATAGGACAAATGAACCAAATACCGCGTCTTTTTTTTAAACTAATCCTTCTTTTTTTTTCAATTCCTTTCTTTCACATGTCTTCTGTCAAATAGTCATTAAATTTTGAATTATATTATTTGATCAACAGTTTTAGATTACCCTGTTTCAATTTTTTGTATTTTTTAATATAAATTTTTCATCATAATTTTGCATATCATAACAAGTAGTAATTAGAAAATATTATATATTAATTATCAATTGGGTTTTTGCAAAACGGAGCCTGGATACTTCATTTTATTAGTCCGGTCACGTAAATCATAAAATTTTTGATAATCTAATATCAATCTAAAAACTCCCTGCGTTTAATTCCACTTTACTTTTTGCGCTTTGCATTACAAATTTTTGATAATTAAACCAATCTTTTTGGACGAAACAGAGGATACCTCGATCGAGGGAGAAAATGGGAAAATCCCATATAGCCCAATATGTCTGACAAGTCGCACTCTATGTCAACCCAAGATGTATCTCCTTCTCCAGGACTTCGAAAAGGTACTTTTGGAACGCCAATAGGCATGAAATAAAAAAAGAGAGAATGAAGTTCTCTATTTCACTTTGATGAGCCATGTATTGGAGTCGACACAATAGAATAAGCTTCAACGTTATGGCAATATGTGATATGAAAATGTTATTTACATATGTTTGGAATAGAGCACTGGGTTCGTGCCATTACACGAGAGTGCTCTCACTCGCGCAAGAAGGTGATTCTGAATTTCCTTTACCTCCTGGTGACAAATATTATTTTGTAGATTCAAGATATCCAAATAGGCAAGGATTCCTAGCTCCATATAGGTCAACGCAAAATCGGGTTGTGAGGTATCACTTGTCACAATAAAACCATGGTGGTCCTCCAAAGAATAAAGAAGAGTTACTCAACAGATCTCATGCATCTTTACATTCCGTTGTTGAACAAACTTTCAGAATATGGAAGAAGAAGTGGAATATTTTTAGGAATGATTCTAGATATGGTTTTGAGGTGCAGAAGAGATTGATTATTACCACGATGGAACTCCATAATTTTATCAGGATATCAAATTTTTCGGATCCTGATTTTTCCAAAGATTATAGAGAGACACATATGGAAAACGAACAAAATGACTCAAATGAACAAGAAGAAGTAGAGCGTGTAGATAGACAATTTATGTAAAACATCCGAGAAGATATCGCAAATATATTATACGAGAATCGAAGTAGAAGATTTTGATTTATAATTTCTTTTAAACATGCTATTGTTATTAGTTATAAAAAACATGTTACTAATATTTATTATAATTAAAAAATAAAAATAAAAATAATTTTTTACTTTTTAATTTATTTTAATACATATTATAATCCAATTTCATCATTCAAAAATGATCCACACTAATATATACTATACTCCCCACTTTATTATGCTGTATACCAAGCTTTGCATATCAAAAATAATGGTCTGATTAATCTGATATACTTCGTATTGTAGAACCATTCAAAACCTAAAGAAAAAAGTTATGGACACGGACGTAGTGAGTACATATGGGTTTAGCTAACCTCCAAAAGAAAAGGAAATGTGTAAAGAATGAAACGAAGAGAGAGAAATTTTAAGTTTTATTGTGACTCGCTCCTGTGCTTGGAAGATATTGGAGGATGATATCTTTTTACGTTTATAAATCAAAAATCCACTTGGCAAAAACAAAACAAAAAAAAAAGAGAGAAAGAAAGCTGTGACGAAGAAGGATGCCACGTCGTTTCCTTGTATGCGTGGAACAACTTGGTTATTTGAATATCGCAGCCTACGTGTTTCGTTTTGGAGCGGCCAAATACTATTAAATTTTGTACGTTGTCCGAAAATGTTGGGATTGAGAGGATACGAATAAAACTATCGTTTGTGATGAAGCCATCCTATAAATACGTATAAATTGTTCCCTTAGTTACTCACATCAAGCATCTACAAGAGATCCAACTTAAAGAGTAATAACCTAAGTGAAACTCATTTGAGCCACTAGAAGTTTCTGGACACAAGTATTAAGGTCTTGAAATGGCAATAGCATCGTCTAACATCCAGTCGGTCTTCGCCGGTGGATTGACAACACCCAAGATCAACACCAACAAGCTTTTCTTCGCGGCAAACTTCCCTAACCTCAAGAGAAATTATCCCGCGGTAGTTAGGTGCATGGCTAAGCCTATGAAGGATGAGTCTGCACCTTCGTCTCCTCCTCCATCTAAACCTAAGGTATATATCAATTTATGTCAAACATTTCTCTTCTTTAAGTACAAAAATAAACAAACTATTTCCTTATTTCTGTAACATAATGTTTACATAAGTTGAACAAGAGTTACTCGAGTGATTTTTCATAATATCGTCTTGGTTGATATAGGTGAGCACCAAGTTTAGAGACTTGCTAGCCTTTAGCGGTCCAGCGCCTGAAAGGATAAACGGGCGTCTAGCGATGGTGGGATTCGTGGCTGCTTTGGCGGTGGAGCTTTCTAAAGGTGAAAACGTTTTGGCTCAGGTCTCCGACGGTGGCATCTCGTGGTTCCTCGCTACGACCGCCATCTTGACGCTTGCCTCACTTGTGCCACTTTTCAAGGGCATAACCGCCGAGTCCAAGTCTGACGGTTTCATGACATCAAATGCTGAGCTCTGGAACGGTCGTTTCGCGATGCTCGGTTTGGTCGCGTTAGCGTTCACCGAGTTCGTCAAGGGTGGGACCCTCGTTTGAGGAACAAAAATTCACTTTTTGATAAAGATGTTATACTACAAATTTTTCATCTTAGTTCTGTAAAGTAATCTCTTTATGTAAGTAATATGGTCAGTTCGGATGCCATTTGAAAACTCTTTTAGAATTAACATTTTATAATCACTAAAAGACCAGTATTATATCACGAGTTCAAGTATTTAAGAAATTAAAACAATAAAAAGGAAAGGGCGTTTTGGTATGTGAATCTCGCTGGTCGTTACTTGTTTTTGAATTTTCAATACAAGATCAACAACACTAACTAGTTTATCATATGAGTTAGAGACCTGACAAGTAATGTGAAAATGATGGAACTTTTGTGGATTATATTTTTACATTATTTGTTAGGTCTGTAATTAAGATGACAAATTAGTTAGTGTATTTTAAAAAAGCCATTAACTTTAAGTTACCCCGCATTTGTTCTTCTTTACGTAACTGAATCTTGCTGCTACATCATATAATCCATCTCGTGCTTTTACAAAGATCTTGAATAACTCATAAATTAGAGGGGAACTCCACGGAGTGAGGCATAATAACTATTAGGGTGGAGATTTTTGGATTTCAAAATGTCTTGCACGTCGGAATATATCTCCACAAATGGTCCATCGAAATTTTTTGACAAAATTTCGAAGGTAGGTCTGGAACTATTAAGTGGTAGGCGATAAAAAGAAGATGACTTCTCTTGATACTGACGAGATAGATTTCCTTACGACATCTCCAGTGCTAACACTATATTTGGTGTTAAAATCACACCAAATTTAATGTTATAGTGTTGGAAACAAACTTTCATCTCCAATCACGACACTAAAAACCACACTAAAAAAATCTTATTATTATATTAATAAATTTTTGATTTTTTGATTTTTTAATAATTATAATATATACTAATTATTATTATAACTAATTTATTATAATTTAAACATAACATTACAATCCGTCGTCCAAAACAAAATAACAATCGGTAAAATATGAATAGTAAAAAACAAATTACATCTTATTAATTCTCAGAATTAACATACTCGGATCATAAATGCTCAATTAAGTCATTTTAAGTGTAGTATGAGTTTCCCGATCCTTGATTTTTTTTTGTCGAGTTAAGAATTCTTGAAATCGAGCATCATCATCATCTCCCATCTCAACTTCTGCACTGGGGACTTCCACTCGTTCTTCAATTACTGCATCAACATCACATTCATCCTTTATGATCTTATTGTGCATTATGATACAAGTTGTCATTAAATCATATAATACTTCTTTACTTCAGAAGCGACATGATGCAGCCACAATTACAAATCTTGACTGCAATACTCCAATTCCATGTTCCACGTCTTTTCTACATGCTTCTTGCTTTATTGCAAAAAAATATCTTTTCCGGGCTACATGGATCGTGAATTGATTGAATAAGAGTGGACCATTTTGGATATATACCATCAACGAGATAATAACCCATATCATAATTTTTTTCATTAATAACATAATTTGCATGTGTAGCAGTTCCTTCAGCTAGATTAGCAAAAAGATAAGACGCCTCTAGAACATTTATATCATTGTTAGATTTTGGTAGACCAAAATATGCATGCCAAATCCAAATATCATAATCGATTACAACTTCTAGGATAATAGTAGAAGCTCTACTACGACCAGCATATATATTGTCCTCCCCAAGCTGTTGGGCAATTTTTCCATTTTCAAAGCATACAATCTAAACTACCCAACATACCGGAAAATCCTCGGCGTTCACCAATGTGGAGTAGTCGTGCAACATCATTAGCGTTAGGTGATCGAAGATACTGGTTGGAATACACCTCGACAACAGCATGGCAAAATCGCTTCAAGCTATCTATAGGTGTAGACTCCCCTATTATGATATACTCGTCGGTGGAATCCGCCGGTAAACCGTATGCCAACATTCGAAATATAGTAGTTATCTTTTGAAAACCACATAACCCAAGTTTACCAACTGCATCTCTTCATTGGACAAAGTAATTGTCATGTCTTTGTATAACATCGAATATACGAAAAAACAAAGGACGACTCATCCGAAATCTTCAGCGAAACATTGTCTCATGAAACAAAGGATTATCTGCGAAATAATCGTTGAAAAGATTACGAGAAGCATTTTCCCGGTCACGGTTGATAACTAAATGACCATGAATAGATCCCCAATGGAAACCCTCCGAGTTAAAGGCATTTTGACTAAGGAGAAAATTGTTGTTTGCAATTATTTGAGCTACTGCCTGTTTTTATATGTCTTCGTAATAATCATCATCTGAAGATGAAGAAGAAGAAGAAGAAGAAAATGGTGTATGTGATGAACTACCAAAGTTGAAACTCATCTTTCATGGAAAGAATAAGAAGATGATGGTGATATTCATCTTATTTTTTCAACCATGATACCCATTTTATAATGTGAGAAAATTGAAATCTGAATCTTTAAGCCGTTGAAATTCATTGATCAAGATCTAACCGTTGCTTTGATTAGTCAGTTCATGTCTCTTCTTAATTATCACACTAAAGAAAAAATCGAATCAATCTAAGCCATTGAATTTCATTGACCAAGATCTAGCCGTTGCATTGATTAGTCAGTTCATGTCTCTTCTCAATTATCACAATCAGACAAAAGTTCGAATCAATCTAACCCATTTAAATTAATTGGCCAAGATCTAACTGTTGCATTGATTAGTCACTTCATGTCTCCTCTCAATTATTACAATCAGACAAAAGTTCGAATCAATTTAAACCATTGAATTTCGTTGACCAAGATCTAGCCGTTGCATTGACTAGTCAGTTCATGTCTCTTCTCAATTATCACACTCAGACAAAAGTTCGAATCAATCTAACCCGTTTAAATTCATTGACCAAGATCTAACCGTTGCATTGATTAGTCACTTCATGTCTCCTCTCAATTATCACACTCAGACAAAAGTTCAAATCAATCTAAGCCATTGAATTCATTGACCAAGATCTAACCATTGCTTTTTCCCTTAACTTCTCTATATAAATGTCTACTACTCTATGAATGATCACACATCTTCAACTCAATTTCTTACCACTAATATTCTTCAAAATGTCTAAAATTTGCTCTTCCTCATATTCAATTGAGGAAGATATGCACTTATGCCATGTGTATCTTGATGTTTCTCAAAATTCAATCATAGGGATAAACCAATCAAGAGATCAGTTTTGGACTAGATTTCATATAGAATATGAGAAAATTTCTTAAAGTAAACAAAGACCACCAAGATCTCTACAAACCCGAATGACAAATATTATTTTTTGCAGTCTCCAAACTGAGGGGATGCATAAACCAGATAAAAAATAAGAACCTTAGAGGTGCTTCCGAACAAGCGTTGTAAGTATTATATATATATTATTTGAACTTATATCTTTATAATTTATTTTGTATATACTAAATTTTTTTCATTTTTCTCTTGTCGATATTAAATCTGTTAAACCAAGCGAATATGTTGTTAGCAAAAGATGAAAAATACAACAAAATATTCAAATTCGATCATGTATGGCCTATCCTTAAAGGTATGGAAAAATTTGCAACTAAAAGCACTAACATGGACACTAATGTCCAGGAAGACGGTCTTAATTTTATGTCATCTTCATCAACTCACGAGGAGTCATTCCCATCTCCTGGTATGAATTCCTTTGATCTAAATATGCATAGTAAAGAAGCCACTTTTAATTCACCTGAAATACCTATGGGTGTAAAAAAAGCAAAGATAAAACAATAATGTGACAGACAATACAAGAAAATAGTGGAGCAGAATGAAAAGCTTATCCAAGCTATTTCTAAAGGTACTTCTGAAACAAATGAAATTAATAGGCAAAAGAACGAGTTAGAAAGAAGGAAACAAGATAATAAAATATTATACACGGATTTGAGTTATATAACTGATCCAACAACTCTTGCGTATCTTCAAAATCAAAGAGAAGAAAATTTAGAAGAAGACAACCAACAAACCAATATGCAGAACACGAACAAGGATTTCAAAGCCAATATCATGGATCTCAATATCGAGCATCTCAACATAAAGGGGATCCATTTCAAGGAGAACAAGTTCAAAGTGAAGACCAAACAACACCAAATGACCAACTAGATTACAACCAGTACTATGAGTATCTTAGCGGAAATGGTAATCCCAATAATTAGAGTATTGTTAGAATTTATATTATGTCATTATAATTATTTGTTGCATTAAGTTTTTCTATTGGATCTGATTTAATTTAGCTATGTTATATTTTACTGTTTTAATTGAACTTTATTATATATTTTTAAGCTTAATTTAACTTCATATTACGATTAGAGTTTCATATTATTAAAAACGAAAAGATACACATATATTTACGGTACCGAAATACTCAACACGCGAAAGAACCGATCGAATCCAATCCCGAATGCCCTAATACCCAAACTTATAAAATTTAATTAATTAGTAAACAAACATTTAATTGCATTAAGATGAAAAGCAAAAAAAAAAAAAAAAATTTAAGTTTTAGTGTTGTGAATAGTATTACAACAAATATGGTGTAACACTATTCACAAAACAAAAAAATTAAAAAATATGCCGTGTCTTATACCGTTGTGTTGGAACATAATAACAGAAAATATGCCATTTTGCCGGTCATAATGATCCTATTCCTTTATAATTTCATGTAACATTTATAAATCAAACAAATACTGGTTATAATCTTATGTGAGAAGGAAAATAAAGAATGCGATAATTTATTTTAGATATATAGCGTTCTAAGATCGTCATTCTTTCTCTTGACTTTTTTTTGTTTTCAATCTCTTCGGTGTTTTTTTTTTCATTATAAAATTAACATTAACATGTCTTCAAGTTTGATGCTTAACACAAATTGTTTTTTTTTTATATATATTTTTTTTGGTCATGATAATTCTTCCGTATAAATTGTTAGAGAAAGGCTGTTATATTCTTTAGTTAGAAAATACATATATCAAATATAATTTAATATTAATCAAAAATGTGAAATTGAATTATTGGAGCGACCGTAGGACATTGACGAAGCTAGATCGGCCACGTTGTCAGAGGCTGTTGTATGGGCTTTCGTAGACATGAAACTTAGCTAACTTCCAAAAGAAAAAGAGATGTGTAATGAATGAAACTTCTTCCTATAGAGAAAGCAATTTTAAGTTTTGTATGACTCATGTTTTGGGATATATTGGAGGATGATATCTTTTTACGTATGTAAATCAAAATTGGCAAAAATAAAAATAAAAAGGCAGAAAGAAGCTATGTCGAAGACAAACGCCACGTCGTCCTTGCCAAATTGATGTTTTACTTCAATAGCTTTGAAGCAAAATTCGTTGTATGCGTGGAGCAAGTTGGTTATTTGAACACCGCAGCCTACGTGTATCGTTTTGGAGCGGCCAAATACTATTAAGTTTTGTTGCAAGTAAATAAATAAATGAATTTTACGTCGTCCGATAATGTTGGGATTGAGAACAAAACTCGTCCTATCGTTTCCGATCAACCATCCTATAAATACGTATAAATTGTTCCCTTAGTTACTCACATCAAGCATCTACAAGAGATCCAACTTAAAGAGTAATAACCTAAGTGAAACTCATTTGAGCCACTAGAAGTTTCTGGACACAAGTATTAAGGTCTTGAAATGGCAATAGCATCGTCTAACATCCAGTCGGTCTTCGCCGGTGGATTGGCAACCCCTAAGATAACCAACAAGCTTTTCTTCGCCGCAAACTTCCCTAACCTCAAGCGCAATTATCCGGTGGCAGTGAGGTGCATGGCTAAGCCCACAAAGGATGAGTTTGCACCTTCGTCTCCTATTCCATCTAAACCTAAGGTATAGATCAATTTATGTCACACATTCAAGTAGAAAATTATAAACACGCTTTATTCTTATTTTTGTAACATAACGTTTACATATATTGAACTGGATTGATTATTTTTCATAATATTGTCATGGTGGATATAGGTGAGCACCAAGTTTACCGACTTGCTAGCCTTTAGCGGTCCAGCACCAGAAAGGATAAACGGGCGTCTAGCGATGGTGGGATTCGTGGCTGCTTTGGCAGTGGAGCTTTCTAAGGGGGAGAATGTTTTCGCTCAGGTCTCCGACGGTGGCATCTCATGGTTCCTCGCTACGACAGGGATCTTGACTCTTGCCTCACTTGTGCCTCTTTTCAAGGGCATAACCGCCGAGTCCAAGTCCGACGGTTTCATGACATCAAATGCTGAGCTCTGGAACGGTCGTTTCGCGATGCTCGGTTTGGTCGCGTTAGCGTTCACCGAGTTCGTCAAGGGTGGGACCCTCGTTTGAGGAGCATACATTCGCTTTTTGGGAAAGATGTTACATCATAAATTTTGCATCTTAATCCTGTAAAGAATCTTATTATGTAAGTAACAGAGTGAGTTGGAATGAGATTTGAAAACTCTTTCAGATCATTTAACACTTTATAATCAGTAAAAGACAAAAACACACTGTTGTTTGTCATCACGAGTTTACGTGTTTGAGAAATTATAACTAACACAATAGGTATTTGATATGTGAATCTGACTTATTTCCGTTTTTAATACAAGGCCAATGACACTAACTATCTTGTCACCTTAAATACAAATCTAGTTAATAATGTAAATTGATCAAACGTTTTTGAATTTTAGTGTCACAACACAAAATCCATAAGTCACAACCAAGATGGAGATTTTAGGATTTCAGATATGTTTTACAGGTTGCATGTCGAAAAATTCCTACGAGATGTCTGTTTGAATATTCTTCACACTATTAAAATATGTATAGTCGTCAAAAATCCGTCGGAATTTTCGAAAAAATCTCTCGTTGATTGTGGTTTCAATAATCTATCTAAATAGAGAATTAAATGGTCAAGAATTGTTTTTTTTTTTATCAAATATTGGAGTTGAATACACAAAAGACAGAGAAACATCGGAATGACCATCTAACGAAAAAATAAGCAACATATGTAGATGAGATTTGATATTATCTCATAGTTTCCATTTTCTTCAGAGTCGACGCCGACGTCGATGTATTCGCCATATGAACTCTAACCAAGTTACGCTTTTTCATTATTGGAAGGGTCAATTTCAATTTGGGTGAGGTTTTTGTGGATATTCAAAGTTATACTCCAAAAATAGCCCCCACCCATGGTGATTCTACCCCAAATGCAAAAACCATCATTGGATTCTCCTCTTACATTTAATTAGGTATTCCTCTAAGAAATTTTCATGGTCACCAATTTATTAGCTTTCTATTTGTTATTGTTCTCACTGAGAAAATTAAGTTCGTGCATGTGTTGAGTTTTGTACTGTAACGACTCTCTTTCAAAGGAGATTTTCTTGAATTCTAAGAATTTTGAAGATCTATAAGTCCGGCGCTAATTTAGAGTGGCAAGTCTTGTACTCTATAGAGTAAAAAGAATTCACATTTCGCAAGGTTTATTAGTTCGGCGAAAATGAATTCAATGAATTTTGAGAGGTTTATTCATTCGGAAAGAATATTTGGAAATAGACTCCGCAAGATTTATTAGCTTGACATGACTTGTTGACTAGATGTTCAACTATTATTCTTCGAAAATTAGGTCGGCTGTTTAGAGTTGACATCTTTGTTCCAAATAAATTTCAAATTTTAAACTTAAATTTTTTTTTGGAAGGATATTGATGTATAAGAACACAAAAAGGCGCATAGGTGCAAGAAGCGAAGCGCTGCCTAAGTCAAAAACCTTTTCTACATATACCCTTAGGCCATTCTTTTATTTTTCCATTTTTCACTAGATATTCTCTCATTTTCTTTCTAAAATCTTTCTCATCGCCTAAATTTTAGAGTTATCCAACTAAACAGCCAACACATATTCAAAATTTTTTCAGTAAGATTTCTTGATCTTTTTGACAAACATATGAGTTTTGTAACCAATCTTCATAGAGTTCTTAGTTGATAACCTTCTATGCTTTGCTTATCCCTAGATAGAATGAACCATCTGCTAAAAAAAATATTCTCTGCTACACTTTTGACTTGGACAGTTTTGCCGATTTCTTTGGAAGAGGCTATATATGCGGAAAATATTGACAAGTCGTCATGGAAAACCTTCAGGTCAGCACTAGCAGTGGAACTCCAAAGGCTATGTAGCCGTAGCCCAAGGCTTCAAACAATTGTCTAAGCTGAGAATATGTATTATGTTCTTTTTTTAGTGTCATGATAACTCTTCTGCATGATATGTCGAGAGAAAAAATGTTTTATTATCTATAATATTAATGTAAGTAATTACAGGTTTTCCAATTAGCTAATTTTAAATATTGTACTAGTATATAAAGTTTTGGATTAATATTTTTTTAATTTATTCGTCATGGATTTCCTAATGTTATTTCTTGAGAAATAATATTGTTTGGTAATATGTCAATGTGCTAAAAAATAGACATTTATCTATATCCTAGTCCTAATATCTGCAGTCAATAATGTTTGTGCATAACCTTCTTTGTTGTTGATTATAAATTGTCATTGTTTTATTTTCTATAAATCTAACGATAATGAATGAGCGACGTCATGTTTGTTTTACAGCAAATGATGAGTGGAGAAAGTGTAAATCTTTAGTAGCATGTCTTCAAGTCATACTAGCGATGGACTATATATAACAGTTAAACATTGTTTGATATCGAAAGCCCTTTAAAAAAAAAAAAAAACATTGTTTGGTACTAATCACTATTTTTATTTTAATTTTTTTCGTGATAATTCCTTTACATGAATTGTTGAGAAAAATGGTGGTTTCTTCATAATTAAAAATTATATATACCAAAATTTAATTCAATATTAATGAAAAATGTGAAACTGAATAAATGGAGCTGCCATAGAAGAATTTAACGAAGCTACGATCCGCAAGGTAGTCAAAGACAAATTAAAGAGAGAAGTCACGGACGTGGACGGAGTTAGTACCTATGGGCTTAGCTAACCTCCAAAAGAAAAGGAAATGGGTAAAGAATGAAACCTCTTCCTCCAAGAGAGAAGAATTTTAAGTTTTGTTGTGACTCGCTCATTTATCGGGAGATATTGGAGGATGATATATTATTACGTTTCTAAACCAAAAATCCACTTGGCAAAAACAAATCATAAAAAAGGGAGAAAGAAAGCTGTGACGAAGAAGAACGCCACGTCGTTGCCTAATTGCTGTTTTACTTCAAAAGCTATAAAGCTTACTTCCTTATATGCGTGGAACAACTTGGTTATTTGAATATCGCAGCCTACGTGTTTCGTTTTGGAGCGGGTAAATTTTGTGCGTCGTCTGAAAATGTTGGGATTGAGACGATACGAATATTAAGCATCGTTTGTGTTGAAGACATCCTATAAATACGTATAAATTGTTCCCTTAGTTACTCACATCAAGCATTTACAAAAGATCCAACTTAAAGAGTAATAACCTAAGTGAAACTCATTTGAACCTCTAGAAGTTTTTGAAATGGCAATAGCGTCGTCTAACATGCAGTGGGTCTTCGCCGGTGGACTGACAACACCCAAGATCAACACCAACAAGCTTTTCTTCGCGGCAAACTTCCCTAACCTTAAGAGAAATTATCCCGTGGTAGTTAGGTGCATGGCTAAGCCTATGAAGGATGAGTCTGCACCTTCGTCTCCTTCTCCATCTAAACCTAAGGTATATATCAATTTATGTCAAACATTTCTCTTCTTTAAGTACAAAAATGAACAAGCTTTATCCTTATTTTTATAACATAATGTTTACATATGTTGAACCAAGTTACTCGAGTGGTTTTTCATAATATTGTCTTGGTGGTTATAGGTGAGCACCAAGTTTAGCGACTTGCTAGCCTTTAGCGGTCCAGCGCCTGAAAGGATAAACGGGCGTCTAGCAATGGTGGGATTCGTGGCTGCTTTGGCGGTGGAGCTTTCTAAAGGGGAAAACGTTTTGGCTCAAGTCTCCGACGGTGGCGTCTCGTGGTTCCTCGTTACGACGGCCCTCTTAACACTTGCCTCACTTGTGCCTCTTTTCAAGGGCATAACCGCCGAGTCCAAGTCTGACGGTTTCATGACCTCAAATGCTGAGCTTTGGAACGGCCGTTTCGCGATGCTTGGTTTAGTCGCGTTAGCGTTCACCGAGTTCGTCAAGGGAGGGAACCTCGTTTGAGAACAAAAAATTTACTTTGTGGGAAAGATAGATAATCATCTCGTTCCACAATTTGTAAATAAGAATGCAAAATAAAGAAATTACAAATCACAAGATGTCAAGAAGTAAATAAGAATGCAAAGCATCAAACAGAAGCAGATAAAACATTTCATTGATAGAGATATCAGTCATCCTGCTCAATGTTCGGCTCATTTGGTTTTCAAGTTGACAAAGCTCTGGGAAGTTCATATTCCCCAGCTCTCTACCACTCATTCTCCTGTGAGAAATTCAAGGAAAAACATGAGCAAGCATAGTGAAAAACATGAGCAAGCATAGAGAAGTTTATTACTTACTCCTTCAATAACCATAATCTCTCGACCTCACTCTCCATGGATTCAGCTTTTTGTCTCTCAAATTCTATCTGCATTTTCGACTTTTGTGGTGCTTCTCCAGAGCTGTTATATATCCTACCGCATACCCATAACAAGTAGGGCGCACAATTGATTTAGTGATGAAAAATAAAATAAAAAGTAAGACATGCAGCATAATGTGTAATCAAACTAGTCCAATAAAATAGCTAAATAAGCCAACAAAACAAAGAATATCATAACGGGAGGGTAGGATTCTGCAATAAAACAACTTGCAGAAACCCTTTGCACGTAGATACAACTTGTTCTAGGCAAAGCTTAGAAATTACCTGCTGCAAGGAGCCAAAAGCTCTTTATCCTTATCACCTGCTTCCCTCTTCTGATTATAACTAGGCCTTTGAGCCTCTCGCATCTTCTATTGTCATAATTTAACAAGATGTGTAAGAGGAGAAACAAGTCATTCTATTCTGTTTGTTTTCCCCTAAACTTTTTTGTGGGATTAACCTTTTGGTTGCTCAAAGTGAGCATGGCGTCCCTTAGATGGGTTGTCAGGGATTGCAACTCATGGTAACTCAAACCGTAGAGATCCTTACCAGTCATTCTCCTGGGAATATAAAGGAAAGCTAATATGAACTGAACAGCAGTGGAGTGGAAAGAAACGAGAAAAGTTAATGAATGAGCTATATACCTGGTCACAAGCCGTAATCTCTTGAGTTTGCTCTCCAGTGATTCATCGTCTTCTTGTTTGTGTTTCCTTGTTTCATATCTGGAAAGAGATTGCATATCACGAAGAAATTTGTCTGGTTTCACAACAAAACCCTAGTAAATAGAACCGTTGCTCGTCAATTAATCTACCTGTTGCCGCTGGATTTTCCGAAGAAATCGCAGCACACTCTCTTCTTCTTCGTCACATCTATTCGCCTCCTCTTCGTCATCTTAAATTTCTGTGTAATCGGAACCAAGACCTAAAATTAAAAGTAAAAGTCTTCTTGTAGAAGAAAAGGCTGAGACACGACGATTGCGAGAAGCCGAGTTCATCAACTTTTTTTTTTTTTTTTCTCTTTTGTTCATCTAAATTAGGAATGTTAATATGGGTTTTAGATTAGTGGGTTTAAATGGGTCATTTCTTAGAATAGAAACCCATTTAGTTTCATTTATCAATTACTAGTTAAATGGGTTCAAATGGGTTTACCCAATTATACCCATTTATTAAAAGGGTTTTTGACATATTTAAATGGGATCCTATTAGACTCATTTATATTATGATCTAATGTGTTTGAATTTAGATTTAATTTATAAAATAAAGTGACGTAACTGTGTTTCTGTGTAAAATAACATTTTCGTGAACAGTGGCGTTTCTGTGAAAAATAAAGTTTTCGTAAAAATAGTGTTTTCCTGAACACTGAAATTTCGCGAAAATAGCGTTTCCATGAACTTTGCGTTTCTGTAAAAATAGCATTTTCGTGAACAGTGATTTCGTGAACAGTGAAATTCCGCAAATATAGCTTTTCTTTAAAAATATAATGTTTCCATAAAAAAATAACGTTTTCGTAAAAAATAGCGTTTCCGTGAACAGTAGCGCTTCCATGAATAATACGTTGCCGCAAAAATAGCGTTTTGGGAACAGTGATTTTGTGAACAGTATTTTCGTGAACAGTGAAATTCCGCAAATATAGCATTTTCGTAAAAAATAGCGTTTCACGAAAAATAGCGTTTCCGTGAACAGTGCGTTTACGTGAAAATAGCGTTTCCGTGAATAATAGCGTTTCGTGAACAGTAGTTTTTTATTATTTACTTAAAGGATATATATTAATTACTACAGCTATAATTTAAATGGGTTTAATTGGGTTTAAATGGGTATATGTAATCTTGGTGGATCTAAATGGGTTAACCCTAATAGACCCAAATACTAAATGGATTTAAAAATATATGGGTCTAAATGGGTATGGGTCTAAAGGGGATGAGTTTAAATGGGGTGGGTTTACCCATGACAACATCTAAATAGTACATACAAGTGAAAGTTTAACTCACACAAAACTAATGGAGGCCAAAAAAAAACACAAGAACAAAAAGAGCCAAAACTAATGGGAACCCAAACACATTCATAGTCCACAAATTATTTGTGCGATACATTTCTCAGAGGAATTTACACCCTCAAACTCTCATTTGGAAACTCAAGTACATTCATATACAATCCATTATATGTAGGATGTGTTTCTCTTGGAACTCTATACCCTAGACCCTCATTTGGGAACCTAAGCACACTCATATACAGCCTACAATATCTACAATACATTTCTCTAGGGAATATAGACCTTTCAACCTTATTTGGAAACCAAAACACATTCATATAAGTCCACGATATTTATGATACGTTTCTCTAAGGAATCTAAATCCTAGACCCTCTTTTGGGAATCCAAGCACATTCATATACAGTCAACGATACGTTTCTCTGGGGAATCTATACCCTAGACTCTTCTTTGGGAATCCAAGTGCATTCATAGTCCATGATATGTACGATACGTTTCTCAAGGGAATTTAAACCCTAGACCCTCCATTGGGAACCCAAAAATATTAATATACAGTCAAAAATATCTACGATATATTTCTCCAAAAAATCTACAATCCACTATATGTACGTTACGTTTCTCTTGGTATAAATACCCTAGACCTTCCTTTGGGAACCCAAACACATTCATTATACAATCCATGATATCTTTATCTATGGAATCTATACCATAGACCCTCATTTGGGAACCCAAACACACTCATATAAATTCCACAATATTTACAATGCGTTTTTCTAGGAAATCTAGACCCTACAACCTCCTTTGGAAACCCTTACACAATCATATACAGTCCACAATATCTATGATACTTTTATTTGGGAAATCTAAACCCTCTTGTTGAGACTGGGTTCAACTTCTAATTATGTATAATTAGAGAGGTTCGTTTTTGGAATTAATTAAGTAAAGACAAAAAGAGAAACCTCGGAAAAGAGAATTTTTTATTGATAATATCGGTTACAAGGGTGTTAACTCGGAATGTCGAGTTAACTTTATCAAAGAGAAGTATTAAACCTAGGCTATCTAGTAATTCTTCTCCCCGATTCTGAATGAATCAAATTAGTGAAGGGGGGGGGGGTGTATTTATATATCCTAGTAGTCGGTTATCTAAGCCCATGAGTTAACCTCGGAAAAATGAAAATATTCCATTTTTCTAAGATCAGGGAATCTCTGATAAGATTTGATCTTATTTTGTCCGAACTTAGACTTCGGCTTGGGACGAAGTTGTTTACACCCCTGCTTCGGACACTAAAATCCGATCATTCGTCACCGAGGTATCCCTCGGTCATTTGGGCCGAGGGTTCTAATCCTATTGGAGGGACTTATGACCTGTTAATTTATCAGGGAAAGGTCGGCAAGGAACGAACCTCAATTATCGCCAAACTATTGATAAGGTGTGGTAACCCCATCATCAACACCTCTACCCTCCTTTGGGAACCCAAGAACATCCATTTTTAATCCACGATATCTACGATATGTGTATCTGGGGAATCTAAACCCTAAACCTTCTTTTGGGAAACCAAACATATTTATATACATCCCACGATATCTACAACTAATGACGTAAATATTTTATTTGGGTAAGGTCTGCGAAGACCTCTATATAGAAAATATTCATCGTCTTGCGTTGCGATTTTCCTTATTCATCTACGATAAGGATTTTTAAGCATGATCTCCACTCCACTCTAGATATAGCTTTGTAAAAATGTCCATGAGAGAACACGGGTTTGGGTAGAAACAAACCAACCGTCTCCATGGTTTGACCTTAGTTCTTATTTATTGTCATAGCAAATGAAACTGTCACCGAAAATTGACTACACCGTATTTTAAAAAGAAATTTTGTTTCTGCTGGAGACACAAAATTCTTAGTTAGTTAAACCAAATCACTTACTTTAGTATCCATTAATATTTTAGTCATATATCACATTATTGGCCAACTGAGTCAATTTTAGTCTTGTACATAAAATCATTTCTTGTATCGATATGTTGGAGCAACATGATTACAACTTTCAACTTTAAACAATGACTCGGCTATCTTGATACTTTGACACTATAAAAAAATTCATGAGTATAAACCATTCCATCAACACTGCAAGTTTCCAAAGTATCAATGCTATCAAAGTTGTGATACTTTTCACTCAAAAATGCTTATACATGAAAATTTTAGTTAAAAAAAACTTAATAAACAACTTTTTGAAGAATGGTTTTAATGTTTTTTTTCTTTGAAGAAACATCTTACAAATTTAATGTATTTTCAAAGGAGAAGAAAAAATGTTTTATGATAAGACGATTTGATAAATTCTCTAAAGAATGAATAAGGCTACTAGACCATAAGTAACCAAGTTAAAGTCCACGTGTTTAATAGGTTGTGTTTGATTTCTATAAGAAATTAGATTAAGATAATAAATAAAACGAAAGTGAAAGACTTGAGTTATCCAGATTTTAGTAGTTAATAATTTGGTTTATTTTACGTTGTTTAATATATAGACCGGATAATGTTTAAATATGTGATTTATTATGGTATTAATGTTTAGAGTTTAATTAAGGATATTTATGTAATTTATGTACTTATGACATATGAATGTAATTAAGTTGATTCATAAATGACATTTTAAGGAGTCTAAATCTCTAGAGAGTTGTGGTGACGACACGTGGCGAAACCTTAAAACCTTATTCTTTTACTATATAAGATATGATACTTGAAATAACAAAAATATTTGTCTGCATAAATTATAAATAATCATTGTTGAAATATTAAATTCTTAAAAAATCCTCTTACTAGATTGAAATTTCGGGTTTTAGGGTCGGCCCGAACCTGGTCAAACTAAACCCAAAAATCCTATTTTATAAGCCCAAACGGGCTTAGCCTAAAAGACCTATTTTTTTAGCTTATATCTAGGCCCGAACTCGGTGTTTTTCAAAGTCGGGCAAGACTAGGCTTCGGGCTTTGGCCCTAATTGACATGTCTACTTTAAATAATTAATTTTATGTCCGGAAAACTTTTCATAAAATTTAGAATGTCTAAAATCAACCGGCACTCTCAAGCATTTACAAAAGAAAAGAGTGTCATCCGCAAGAATTAAATGGGAAATTGACAAGCTTGCCATGGTAATTTTTAAACATGTGAGACAATCTTCTCTCTCCTCCTTTTCCATACTAGCAATTAAAACTTTCATACAAAAAATGAATAAGGGGATAACATATCTCCTTATCTTAGACCTCTATTTGGGATAATCCTACCTTGATCAACCATTAATTAAGACCTTGTATCGAACCAATGAAATACACCATATCATCCACTGTGTCTATTAAGTTTCATGGACTTCCAACCCAAAATTAATTGACAATGAGTAGATCGGTCATGTCCCTTATATGTTTGCTAAGATCATTTCCAACTTTCGATGTGGGATAAGTATTCACTAATACGCCTTCTCGAGATGATGACTCTTTTTGCCATTGCTATTATTGTGTTTTTACGGGTTCTTAACCCATCTCTTTAGGTTTTATAGATTCTTTTCTAGTCTTTTGGGATTTTTATATAGCTTTTACAGGCTAAGGAACATTTTGGAGCAAAATGAGCAAAACTGGACAGAAGGGAAATGCATTCTCGGTTCTGAGTTTTAGAAGTTTTCCAATGGTTGGACCACTTATCTATTGATCCAGGAGACGATCTACATATTAAAATGAAGCTCTGGAAGTTAGCTATCATATGCAATTTGAATAAAGTCATTGGATTCCTGAAACTCCAGATATGATCGTTTTAGTGAAGAGGTGTCTAGTCTCGCATGCATTCCTCAGCAAGATACGCTTCAGTAATACAACCCTCTCGTCTTGCAGGGGTCCTTACAAAGTCTTTCAAAACTTCCATATATTTTCTGGGCAACATAATTGAATGTTAAAGCAGATTGTTGACTGTATAGACATATAAACTAATAGCTTATAATTTGTACCTCTCAAATGAGTACATCAAATGGAAATGGACTGGTCCACATAACCGAGCTTTTCTGCCTAGATGAACTGTCAAATGCACCATTATATCGAAAAACTTGAAGGAAATAACCTCTCAAACAAGCAGAGAGTTTTCACAATTTCAGTTTTGCTTTACTGAAATTTTCTCTCTATCAATTAATCGTTGACACATATAATTGAAGAATGCACATAGGCGTCCAACAGCTATCCTAACATCATTAGGTAATAAAACTGCATGAAAATCATCATTGGATATCAAATGCTATAATAGACAAAGTTAAATGAATTCAGGTTATACCTCTATTCGCAACCGGCAGAAGTTGTTGCATCAAGACATGGTAATCATGTGATTTCATGCCTTGAACCTTAGATTCTTCTATCTTGACGCACCTGGATATATTTGAGCAGTAGCCATCCGGACCTCTAAACTCCGATAAGCGCTTACAAAATATTTTCTTCTCTTTGTAGGAAAAATTTCAAGGAGCTGGAGCATTCTTTTTTTCCACTGGGTTCAGGATGTAAATCCTTTCTAATGCCAAGTATTTCCAGATATTTTCGAGCGTTATGACCATCTTTTGATTTTCCATAATGTAATAATGTAGCGACAAGTCTTGCAGCTACATTTCTCTCCACGTGCATCACGTCTTAACGATGTCTAACCGGCAACTCCCAGATAAAATAAATGCATATAACAAAAAAGATTGTTAAAGAAAGCTAAAATAGCTCAATTCCGAAAAGATAGATATAAATTAAAACTAGAAACATCAATAAGGAAACTTGAAAAAGATTGGCTGCTTCTTCCATCTAGATAGATTCTCCTCATCTATTGGTTCTCCTCTTCCTTGGATTCACTAAATTCATAATCAGTATTGGAGTCTGATCCATCACAATCATTCTTCTTCCTCTTCCTTCCTGCTGCCTTTTTCACATTTCGAAAATCATTCTTGTAATTTTTTAGTAATTGATGTATGTTATGATCACTCATAATCCTACCTCTTTGTCGATGGTGGGGTTACTACCCCTTATCTGTAGTTTGGCGATAATTGAGGTTTGGTCCCTGCCGACCTTTCCCTGATAATTTATCAGGTCATAAGTTCCTTCAACAAGATTAGAACCCTCGGCCCAGATGACCGAGGGATACCTCGGTGAAGAATGGTCGGATTTTCGTGTCCGAAGCGGGGGTGTAAACAACTTCGTCCCAAAGCCGAAGTCTAAAGCTCGGATAGAAGAAGATCAAATCTTATCACATATTCCCTGATTTGCGAAAAATGAAAATATTCCATTTTTTTGAGGTTAGCCCATGGGCTTAAATGACCGACTACTAAGGATATATAAATACACACTCCCCTTCACTAATTGAATTCATTCAGAATCAGAGAGAAGAATTACTAGATAACCTAGGTGTAATACTTCTCTTTGATAAAGTTAACTCGGCATTCCAAGTTAACACCTTTGTAACCGATATAATCAATAAAATTCTCTTTTTTGAGGTTTCTCTTTTTGTCTTCTATCTAATTCATTCCCAAAAATGAACCCCTCTAATTACAAATAATTAGAAGTTGAACCCAGTATCAACACTCTTCTCCCATACTCAGCTTTACCATCAAACCATGCTTTCTTTCCCGATAAGCATGTGTGGGAGGCAGACCTTTCTGATGAGACATATATATGTGCTTTCTACAATTACTCAGCCACGTACTGTATGTGTGTTTCCCACACACAGGACAACCCATTTCGCCTTTTACTTTACAGCCTACAAGATTTCTATACGCCGAAATCTTGCATGGTCTAGAGAAGCATTGCTCTAAACGTGAAACTAGTGTGACTGAATGTGTCATAGGTTAACTCTCCTTTCTCCTAATGATGGTTTATATCCTCTATAACTGGTTCTAAATACACATCTATATTGTTTCCAGGTTGGGTTGGACCAGGAATCAGCAATGAAAACATGATGTTTTCGTCCTTCATACACTTTCCAGGTGACATGTTGTAATTCACAAGCAAAACAGGCCAATCACTATAGCTAACATTCTTCATGTTAAAAGGATTAAACCCGTCTGTGGAGAGTCCAAGCCGAATGCTCCTTTCTTCAGTGGTAAGTGACGGGTATTTGTCGTTCATCTGTTCCCAAGTCACATAATCTACAGGATGTCTACCTTTTCCATCAATGCTCTTATTACTAAAATGCCACCTTAAGTCCTTCGCCATGTCCTCTGACCTGAACATCCTCTTGAGACATGAAATTAAAAGGAAATACCTAAGAACTTTATGTGGAATACCTTTCTTCACATAACCTGTGCGCGTTTTAATCTTCCATCGTGAAGCATTGTATTTCAGAAAACTACCTAGCATCTCAAACTCTTTTATGAATAGAAAACAGTCTTTCACACTCTTTTATGAATAGAAAATAGTCTTTCACACAAGCGTGTATCTTCTCATAACCCATATCAAAAAGATCTCAGAAACCTCTTCAGCTCATACAAGGATGTGTGCAACACATTATCCTTGGGCAGCATCCGTGGCAAAGTCTCAAGAAGAAGACCGAAGCTTCTATCAGACCAATCACTATGTGTCTTTATCCTAAAGAGTGAAACAATCGCCGATAGCTTCCTGTGGTTTACACAACTTAGATAGAGAGGTTTTTCTGCATTGACTAGTTTTGCAAGAAACTCATCTTCTTGCTTATCCTCACCCTCCGCAACCTCACTTGAGTCACCCTACTAAGTAGCTCTTCATCTAGAGAAACTCAGCTGCTTGGTATAACCCTAAAAATATTTTGGTTCCACTGACTTGCATTGCTTCCACAATCATTGCCTGATATCGCTTCTCCATGATGGTACCAAACATCCCGGATCTTCCCTTGTTACAAGATGATCAACAAGAATATCGGTTGAGTGACGATCTACATTGCGTCAGTCAATGCATGGGAAAATCATCATCTTAGTTTCTCCCAAAGCTGCACCAACATACCTCACAAATTCCCAAGCACCTCTCTCATATCCAGGATCAGCTCTTCAGTTAAGACAGATGAAAGCAAAAAACAATAAAAAACCTTAAACTCTCTTAATCCCCATTAAACCTTTAAGTA
Organism: Euclidium syriacum; assembly: GCA_900116095.1. Taxonomy (NCBI): domain Eukaryota; kingdom Viridiplantae; phylum Streptophyta; class Magnoliopsida; order Brassicales; family Brassicaceae; genus Euclidium; species Euclidium syriacum. The sequence continues at coordinate 493,402 of FPAK01000018.1, forward strand.
TATTTTTTTTTCATTTACCTGTTTAGATGAACCGATGACTTTTCGATTATATTAAGGTTCTAACCCATAAGAAAAACAAAACAAACCCATAAGAATATCTCAAACACCAAACAAACACATTGTCATTCACATTATCAGCATTGAAAAGTCACTTATTAAACCAATTAAAGACCTCAAAGTTGGAAACAATCAAAAACACAAACAAGATATACTAAACTAATTAAAAACTTATATTTGGATGTGAAGACTAATCTCTTTTAAGAGTTCAAGTCATCTTCACCCAAAAAGAAACCTTCAAAACTCCTAATGTTGCAACAAGATCCAACCTGCAAAGCACTATCAAAAATCTATTCATTTATAATAAAAATATAACATATTTCAAAGGAATATCAACGATAAATTGAAAATGTATAATCTGAAATTTCTCTTGCTTATCTTCGTGTTATATCCTCAAATAGATCTGTAGGTGTTCGAATCTTGCTACAATGAGAGTTAATTGAACTTAATCAGAGAAATACTTTGAATGAGAAATTAAATCTAGGATTCATAATCGTAACTGGGTTTCACCTAAAATATTGCAAGTGGACGATAGCGATAGAGACGACTCCAGCTCAGGCATGAAGCGAGCTGATTTTCCTTTCCGATTTAATTCTACAGACCGATTACAAACATAAACTGAGGCTACGACTGTTGAAATCAGGATCGAAAAAAGAGATTCGTGGTGTAGACTGAGTTTGAATTTTGGAGAGAAAACAAAAGATTTCAGGTAATCAAATTTTTGGGTAAATGAGCTTTGCATGCTCGACTCGGAGAATGGCGGAAAAAGTGAAAAATGGCTAAGTATTTTGCCCTCGAAAATCACTTTCCGACTATAATAGTCATTTTTATGTTCCCGCTTAATGATATTTTTTCCTAACACGAATCTAATGTTACGAAAAAATAGGAATCCAATTTTTTGATTTTTAGTAGCAGTTGGTGAATTAGTGTTATGATGGATTGTTACCAATGCGACTATTTCTTGTAGTGGCCAGAAATCATCCCAGCGTCCTTGTCAGCTTGTTCCTAAAGGTTGTCATGTTTAGCAACCAGCTCACGGATGACCAGAGCAACTCGACTAATCTCCTCAGGATGCGTGACAGCTCGGACGTCTTGCTCAAAATAGTTTACCAACTCATTTGTAGCAGACAGTGCTTGAAATCAAAGAAACAACCCCTTTTAAAGAAGGGGCCAGAAAGAAGGAAAAACTGAAGGATCTCAAAAGGTGAGGATACCTGTCCAATCACGCTGGTAAACTTCGTATATCCCTCAGGATTCTTCATATTCTTGATCGAATGAATGGAGAAGGAAGACGAAATTATGCACCTGAAAAGGGTTGCAAGCTGGGAGCTGTTCTCAATGATTTGTAATTAAAGCGAAAGGAACTCGCTGAGTAGCTGATGTTTAAACATAAAAACCTAAATACTAATCCTAAGTAGCTGCAAAAGCACAGCTTGTTGTGTTGTAGTACGTAGGGTATCAATCCACAGAGACCTAAAGACTTGCAAAATAAAATACTACGATTAACTAAATGAAATGCTTTTAAAAAATTAGATATAAGGACTCATCTTCAGGGAATTCAAATCAATAATAGATAATCAGACTTAGAGAATTGTATTCTAGACGCGGTAACATGAAAACCTAGCTCTCACTAACGAATTCAGTTTCACTCAAAAGAATAGGATTGAAATCTCTTATCTAATCATACTGCGATATAATAAACATTAAGAATAAGTTCTAATATGTTCACAAAGCTTTTCGGCGATATTTCTATTCATGCCCAATTTCACTTTGCTCATCACATCAATTGTCAGGCGATTGAACAACTTTCGATAGAATTAAATCGATCTCAGCCCATCGAATAGGGTAGCTGCTCCAAATCAAAGACATATAATACTGCGATAAATAATACTTGTGAATCCCCAATCTAACAACCTATTACATGATATGAAATTAACCCATCCGAATAAACCATAAATCTAATAACAGATCTACTCAGACATAATAGGATTAACAGAAAACATCTTTGATGAGAAATTGAAATTCATTAAATCAAAGAGAAAGATCTGTGGAGGTTCAAAATCGACACTGCAACAAAACTTCTCCTCAAAATACGAGAAAACTAAAAGCGGCTAAGAGAATGGAACAACCTCCTATTTCTCTTCTCTAAAAAGCGTATATACAAAACATAAACAACCCTAATACAGAGAGTAGGACGTGCAAGGACAAAGATTGCAATTATAAACTCTTAATGGTTGAATTTGGACATTTTCTTTTCTTTATTTGCAGCCGTGGTTGACACTCACTGGGTGTCTGTTGACGCTCAGCTTGATTCTCTAAAAATGTTTCCTTTTTGCTCCAAAATTTTCTTAAGTCTTCTAATCTTCATGCTCAAATCCTTAAACACGTGCTTTCCATGCATTGTTCCTACAAAAGAATCTGAAAAGACTCTAAAAAGCACTACAAGAAAAACGCGTATTATTAGCGTCCGAAAAACGTGTATTGTCAGCGTCCGAAAAATACTATCTAATGATATGGTAGCGGATAGTTAAACACTATGTCATCGCCCGCGATAAAAAGTCCGTCACTTTAGATAGCATTTTTTTGTAAATGCTATAGCTTAAAAATAGTGTTTTCTAATATGCTATAAATTTACTTACAATAGCATTTATTTGTTGTTATTAAATTTTCCTCTAAATATTAAATATAGGAATTTTTTATATATATTATGGTCGTTCATTGGTTTTTGTTTTCTAAGTTGCTATTCTGAAAATATTAAATTTAAAAGAACCATCAAATATAATTGTCAATATTACAAAGTCTCTCAAATAAACTTCTAAACTTCTAAGATAAAACAACAATAACAAGAAGAAGAAAAATTTATGTTTGTTCGGTTTTGCCTTGCGTTTACCAGCTTGTTCCTCTTCTTGCTTCTTAGCTGCCTTTTCCCTCTGTTGGAGAATCAGAGTCAAATGATGCAAATCCTTTCTTTCTTGTTCGGTTTTGCCTTGCTCTTAGAGTCTTATGTACCGTGAACTTGCTGCCTCTCGAACTCCTCTCTGCAATATGCTCGCTGCTTCTCTAGCTCCTCTCTTTAAAATTTCCTATGGATTTTAATCGACTTAACAGGTCCACATGTCTCATGCTTCACATGCGACATGCATATAAAACACATTCAGAAAGTAAATCAAAGCATAACTTAGTTAAACAACCTATTGAAACATATCTTGAAGAAAATCTGAATTTATTATTATCCTTTACAATATTAAAATTTATAGGAGCTTAGAATCATTTAGAAACTTGGCATCGGATCGAGCTAACAACAAACAGTTAGCCTGGAATAAGTTTGTATCCATTTAATTCCCCCGTCCTGTTTACTGCCCTTGTATTCCTTACCTGAAGAACATATTACAATCATTTTACCAATAGCAACCAGAAGACAACTATGAAATTGTAAATTGAAGCTTTAATGGAATGCTTACAATCCAATGACGAGCAGTAAAAGGGTCACAGTCACACTTCGCTTCTGCATAAAACACATTCTTGTGCATATTGTTCTCATTCGGCTCGTCAACTCTAGCTCATATTAAAGGGTATAAGCGTGTTAACCTAACTTTATTTTACAACAATTAAAGAAAGGTGAAATTTATTTAAATTAGTATTAAAATTTAGTAAAATTACTAGTTTAGTATCCTTCACTAAAAGTTTATTAAGCTAGTATTCAAGATTTGTTAAAAGACTAAATTGCCATTACGATTAAGTTACTAAATAATCTTATTTTTTGCTTTAAAATTTCATTTTTAAATTTCAAATTAATAAATAAAAAAGATTAAAAATAAAGAATAAAAATAAAATAATGAAAAAAATATATAAAATAAAAGCCAAAAATATAAAATTTAGATTCGAAAATGGAAACCTAGAAGATTTTAAAATTTAAAGATAAAAATAAAAATGAAAATTTAGAAATAAAAAATAAAAAATAAAAAAACATAAAAAAAAATTTTAATTAATTTTTATTGATTTTTATTACTTTTATATGGTTTTTTTAGTTTCATTTAGTATCCAAGGTTTTTAAATATTTTATTTACTTAAATGAAAACAAAATCTTCTAATTATGGATAATTTCGTAAACCACTACCCTAATTTTAAAGCTCGTTACATAATTAGAATCATAACTTGAGATTTTTTTGTAAAAAAAATTAAACTCAATTTAAAAATTATTTTATGACTATGAAAAAAAAATCTTGAAAAAAAAAATCATGGATTATTCTTTGCCATGTGATCACATGTGAAAAATCTGTAAAAATAAAAAATAAGTCTCTTACAAATCAAATAATTCTTATAAACTAGAATACTAATTTTGTAATTTTTTCAGCAACTAATCAAGTGTTGCAAAGTTAAATAAATCAGCAACAAATACAATAAATCTTCGACACTACATTTTAAATCTGTAAATTAAATCTGCAAATTTAGAAAAAACCGTAAAACACGTAAAAATCTTCGACACTTAAAAAAAAATATTAAAAAAAAATCTGTAAACAAAAAAAGAATCTACAAAACAAATCCGCAAAAAAATAAATCTTTTACATAAAAAAAATGTGACACTACGTACTACTTTATTAATTTTTTAACACATTTTCTTTGTTGTAGATTCTTTAAAAATCTACAACAAAACAATAAATCTACAATAACAAGTAAATTTAAATCTCCAAAAACAAATCCGTTTATTACTCACCAGAAAGGGGAGATGGAGTATCGGAGTATCAAGATTTCTGCTAGAAAGATTAAAAGGAGATTTCGACAAATCAAGCTAGAAATCCCAAAATCGAAAAAAAATCACATAAATAAAATTCTCACCACAGATTTAAATTCTTCCAAGAGAAACCAAAGCATCTATGGCTTAAATATAATTGCGGAGAGGCAATACCGAGGAGAGATAATCATCGATGCTTTCGGCAGCTTTGAAGAACAAGATCTAAACGGAAGAATTTTCTAGACAAAATCTAAACGGAAAGAGAGAGTGAGTGAGACAAGGGATTAGAGCTGATATGATTTTATTTGTCAAAAAGGTTGAGAGTACAGCACGACAAGAGCTTAGATCTACAAAACTGGAGCAACAGAGCATGAAATTTCAAAATCGGAAACGAACGAACATAGTGATTTGACATAGCCAAAGGATTACACTACGAAATCGAAGTTAAATCACGTTTGTACAATCATCAGAGACAAATACAGAAGAAAAAAAAATTACAACCATGGAAATTGTCGTAGGTTTCATTTGGGTGGAGAGATGGAGAGAAAACCTAAACAAAAAAATCTTTTTTTTTCCTCCTCTTTCTACGTTTTTTTTTGTTTTAATAATAATGATAAGTTTTGTTTTTACTTAGTTAAAATTTTGGCACTTCAAATATTTAGGCAGAATTAGCTAAAAAATTAAGCGCACTTGGAAAGAAAAGGTGGACATTAAAAAAATTTAGGCGTTATACTTTTAATACCGTTTCCAAATTCAAAAACGCTATTAAAAACTCACGGTTATGTTCCTGTAGTGTTAATAATTCATAGCACAACTGCCTAAAACGCTATCCGTTAGTGTTATCAATTCCAGATTTTCTGTAGTGAAGACCTTGTTTCATGATTAAAAACTGATAATAATCATGATACATCAACTCCCCCAGACTTAGCTTTTGCTTGCCCTCAAACAAAACAAAAATAAAAATTTGCAGTCGAGGTTTGAAAACGTAGGAAACTTATAATGTCGTTACAACATCACAATCATTATCTTATCAATCACACATATAAAAAGAAGACAAAGAGAATCAAGACCTCCACGTACTTCACCTTAAGCGGAAAGAATTGCTTCGTAGTTGCTATACAATAAACATATTCATCTAAGATACCATCATTTACCATATTCTAGGAAAAAAAATACAACCAAAAGAATCACATGTTCTCCCAATCCAACATATAGAATAAGAAAACCTAAAAACACACAAGTTTCTTTTTGTTCTCCCCCGACTTATTTTTTTGCATAGAACCGATTTTTCCCTACTTTTCTAGGGTATCATTTTATTTTCTCGATCGTTTTAATCATTTTTTTCTTTAAGATGTTTGTTACTTTAAATAACATAGGATAAATCTGATTTTATTGGAGTTTGCACACCATCACCCTTACTCTCCCATACCTTCAAGCTTCCAAGACATTTAGTACTTGGGGGTTTTATTAAAACACAACTTTTCTTTTCAATTTTTTTTTCTAAGTCGGAGAAAGAAACAGAAACCATAACATATAGGCAAGCTTATTCTAATGCTAAAATAAGGGCTGACATGTTTGATAAAACGTGCAATTGGTTCAGGTTTGCTAGACTTCACTGAAGATTGATAACTTTCCGGATTGATTAAATCACTTTTGGTTTTTTCATTAGTCATAGACTATTATTTGCTTCTTGTTCCAATGATCACATTTGTTCATGTAAAAGTGATTTTTTTTCGAAAAATCGTTTCCAAACTATTTTGACTCAATAAAACTGATAAAAACTCAAAACATAACACCAAAAGAGAAAATTCATTAATAACAAAAGATGTACATTCTCCCCCAAACTTTAATCACACTTTCCTCTGTGGGAATAAGAAAGGAAATGATGAATTTTAAAACAAAGATGAAGTAAGAATGCAAGCCGGAGAAAATCTAAGAAAAAAATTCGTGTGATACATGAAGTCTAAGTGTCGGTCGACGGTGGTGACTGTCGGTCGATACTTGTGTCTGTCAATGCTTGTTTGCCAATTTCAATCGTGTTATGCAAAATTATTTGAAAGAAAATAAACAAAAGCACGAAAATAATAAAAATAAAACTTACCATTGGGTTGTCTTCCACTCAGCGTTTTTTTTAAAGTCATTTAGCTTGAATTTTTTTCGGTTTAGGCGGGTGGATTGCAAGAACGACTTGGATTGACATTGTTAAAGTACATGAGTTGTCTTGTATTGTTCAATAGATCAGCATAGTAATGCTTGAGTCTTTGACCATTCACAGTGAATTCTTCACCAGCTTTATTCATTAGCACAACTGCTCCATATGGGTGCACTTCTTTAACCGTAAAAGGACCGGACCAACGGAAACACAATTTTCCAGAAAATAAACAAATTCGAGAATTATATAATAGAACCTGATTGTTGGGTTGGAATTCTCTACCAAGAATCTTTTTGTCATGTCGTTCCTTGTATAACTTAGCGTTTTCATAAGCTTGAAAAGGAATCTCATCAAGTTTGTTAAGTTGCAACAATCGCTTTTCTGTAGCAGTTTTGATATCGTAGTTCATCTCTTTTATTGCCCAATGTGCTCTCTACTCCAATTCGACGGGTAAGTGACAAGCTTTTCCATATACCAAATGATAAGGTATCATTCCAAGTGGTGTTTTGAATGCGGTTCGATATGACTATAAGGCATAATCTAACTTCTTTGACCAATCATACCTAGCGCGGTTGACCGTCTTCTAGAGAATGCTTTTGATTTCTCTATTTAAAATCTCGGCGTGGCCACTAGTTTGGGGGTGGTAAGGAGATGTAACCTTTGTTTGACACCATATTTGTTCAAGATTTTTTTCAGTCAATTAGCTTGAATTAATGAAGTGAGAACCACCATCACTAATCACAATTCGTGGTACACCAAAACGTAAGAAGATGGTTGATTTGAACATCTTCACAACGATTGTCGAATCACAAGTTGGGCTAGCAACAGCTTCAACCCATTTATATACATAATAAACAGCAACTAAATTAAATTTGTTACCGTGATAAAGTGGGAATGATCCCATGAAATCGATGCCCCAAAAATCGAAATTTTTTACTTCAAGTATGAAGTTTTGCGGCATCTCATTCCTCTTACTTATGCTTCCCTTCCTTTGGCATGCGTCACATGATAATACTAGCTTGTGTGCATCTTTGAACATCAAGGGCCACCAAAAACCAACTTGAAGAACCTTCGAGACGGTTTTAAATGAAAACGGATTTAGGAACTTCGGCTTTCGAGACACATCTTCGTATTACTCCATCAGCACAATGCTTGAACAAGTAAGGTTCATCCAAATAGTATCTCCTAACTTCTTGTAAGAATTTCTTCTTCTTGTAACTGGTGAAGTCTCATAGCTTGATTTCTGAAGCAAGAAAGTTTGAAATCTCGGAATACCATGGGATTTCTTGCTTGGCTAAGACTACGATGTGCACCATAAGCCCCTCTTGCATTGTCTCGTGAAATTGTTCTCCAATCGGGCGCAGATCCTGGCCGGAGTATAGATCATCCGACTATTCGGTTTGATTATCCAAATTTTGTTCTCCTAAGTCCACATCGATTGCAAAAACACATTCCTTTTGCGAAAACTCATCCATCAACTCATTTGTTATCGTACATTCTTTCCAACATCAATCATTTATGGTGAAGTCTCGGGGGTGACTACTTGAAAGTTTAGTTGCACATTTTCGTCCAACTGCAAGAAAATCAGATCTCTCTTGACATCTACAATTTCTCATGTAGTAGCCAAGAATGGAATTCCAAGAATGATGGGATCAACATGCTCCTTATCAGACTTCAACACATAAAAATCAGCGGGTATGCAATGTTTTCAATCATAACTACCACATCAAGCAAAATACCCTCAAGATATCTCGTGGATCCATCTCCAAAAATGATAGTAGATTGATCATGAGTGGGAACAAAGTCGGTTAGACCTAAACTTTCAGCAGTAAAGAGTGGCATAAGGTTCACGGAAGAACCAATATCACAAAGACAATGGTCAAAAACCATGTTGTCGATTGTACACTTCAAAGCGAATAGACCGGGATCTTCCAATTTCTTGGGAATCTTGTTTAATAACATCGCACTGCATTCCTTGGTTAATAACATATCTCCTTCTTCAAGATTAACATCTTTGGTAATGATAATTTCACATATCTCTGTAAACAAGGCGTTATATGGCATGCATCGAGGAAAGGTAATGTGACAGTGAGTTGTCTTACCAATTCCTTGCATTTTTCCTCTTATACCTCTCTTTTGGAGCTCTTAGACCTTCTAGTATAGTGTGGTGGTGCTTGATAAACCTCATTTGATGTACTTGAATTTTCAGCCAGGATCCTGAGCATCGGTCAACACTCGTGGTGGTCGGTCGACACTTGTTATGGGTTGCTCTTCAACATGTGATTCTGGCAACGCGTCAGATGATGGTCGGTTGATAGCTGGAAGTTGTCAATATTCTTTTCTTCTTCTTTCATCTCAAGAATCTTTTCCACTTCATCTCTTACTCTTTCAACAATTTTTAGTTGTTTTCCACTCCTTGTGCTTATTGCGTGAACATATGCTCTTGGATTTTGATCGTTTTTTTCTGGTAACGATCCTTCTCGGTTTTTGATCGCCTCGGTGTTTTGAGCTATCTGCATATCCAGCTTCTTCATATAGGTGTTCATATCTTGTTGTTTGGCTCCTTATTAGCTAGCATTTGTCCATCGATGGACTGCAACTTGTGCATATTCTTTGATTCTGAATTGCTCATACCTTTCTCATACACCGGCATGTTAGCACTGCTACTCTTAGCATAATTTTTTATCGCTTCAATCGCATCTTCGGGATATTGTGCTTGGAAATTCCCATTGCTAGAAGAATTCAAAGCCATCCTATGCTTCAAATCGATTCCTCTAAAGAAAAGTGCTATAAGTTGGGACTTACTAAACCAGTGATGTGGGCAGCATCTTTGATATTCTTTAAATCGCTCACATGTCTCACTAAAAGTTTCCAATTCTTTTTTGTTGAAGGCTGATATCTTTTTTCGCAAGTCTTCACTCTTCGCTTCGGAAAATAAGTGGTGGAGAAAAGCTTTCTTGACTTCACTCCTTGTTTTTAATGACTATGGTCAAGTTGTTTGAGCCATCTTGTCGCCTTTTCGCCAAGTGAATAGGGGAATTTGCAGCTTAACCATTCAGAGATTACTCCACTGGTTCGGATTCTTCCAATGAGACTCTCGAACTCTCCAATATGCTCCATAGAGTTATCACTCGCAAAACCGTTGAATTGCTTTCCTCGCACCATAGCGATGGTGGTATTCTTGATCGTGTAGTTGGTTTGCGGGGCGGTTGGAATTAGGATCGCGGATTGGTTGGTGTAAAACTCATCCAGTCGGTATTCATTCATTAGAAATCGCCTAGGCTCATCGACCTCCAATTGTTCGATTCGATTTCCTTGGTTATCCAACCTATTGCCTTCATCATCAACTCTTTCTCCTCTTTCATTCAATCGAATGTTGTTGGTGTTGTTTCCTTGGTCTCCCATTGCTTCAATCAAAATTGCTTCTTTCTTTTCTTTTTTGGTTTTCCGATTAGATCTCTCTAACACGGCTAGTTGCTGTTTGTCGAGATTAAACAAATTTTTGTCCTTGCTACTCCTTGTGATGTTCTTAGGCATATACATGAAACACAAGAAACATAACGAAAGAAAAAGATGTCAAAATTGATGACAGTAAAAACTAGAAACTACTCATAGTAAACTTATTCTAAAAGTGACTTTTGGTCCCTGACAACAGTGCCAAAATCTTGACGTGTGTGCAAAAAGAAATAAAATAAAAACCTAAATACTAATCCTAACTAACTGCAAGAACACATATTGTCGTGTTGTAGTACGTAGAGTATCGATCCACAGAGACCTAAAGACTTGCAAAACAAACTACTAAGATTAACTAAATGAAATGCTTTTAAACTATTGTTGATTGTTTAAACAGTATACTCAAATGACTTAAAACATTAAATCTAGGGATTCATCTTCAGGGAATTCAAATCAATAATAGATAACCAGACTTAGGGAATTATATTCTAAAACTTAGAACCGCGATAATATGAAAACCTAGCTCTCGCTAACAAATCCACTTTCACTCATAAGCATAGGATTAAAATATCTTATCTAATCCAACTATGATTAAATAAAAATTAAGAATAAGTTATAATCTGTTCACAAAGCTTCTCGGCGATATTTCTATTAATGCCCGATCTCACTTTGCTCATCACAACAATTGCCAGGCGACTGAACAGCTTTCGCTAGAAACAAATCAACCTCATCCCATGGAATAGACTAGCTACTTCAAATCAAAGACATATAATACTATTGCGATAATAAATACTTGTAAATCCCCAATTTAACAATCCATTACATGATATGAAATTAACCCGTCCGAATAAACCTTAAATCTAATAACAGATATACTCAGACATAATAAAATTAAAAAAACAAAGAGAAACTGAAATTCATTAAAACAAACAGAAGGATCTTTAGAGGTTCAAAATCGACACTGGAACAAAACTTCTCCTCAAAATTTCTCTTAGAAAAAATACGAGAAAACTAAAAGTGGCTAATAAAATGGAACAACCTCATATTTCTCTTCTCTAAAAAGGGTATATATAGAACCTAAAAATCCCTAATACAAAGAATAGGACGTGCGATGACTAATATTGCAATTATAAACTCTTAATGGTTGAATGTAATCTACAGGATGCTCTAGCATCATTTTGTGACAAATAATCTCTAAACTGTGTAAGCAATTGCAGACGGTCACTATCATAGATGTTTTTGGACATATCAATTGCAAAATATAACGCACACGCATTAAGTCCACATTTTTTATGAGATTTTATTCGAAAGTGTGATTAGAGAATGAAGGTTACTATAACAAGAAAAGATGTGTATCCATTTTGTTTCCCCTTGGTTCATAAGTTTTTTGAACACATATATTATTACCTAAATGTTTTACTGAGAGCTTCGACACCTTCATCATCTGCTCATGTTTCTTTGAACAATTAAAGCTTGCCTCTGTTCTATAGCAGCTATAATAAATTGTTCAAAGTTCTCAAACATTCAAGATAATATTTGCATTGTGGGACACAAAGAAAATCACAATAGAGCAAAAGAATTGATCTTTTATATTTGTTCCATATGATTCTTGTCCCTGAACGTTTTTCTTCAACAATCAAACTACTCTTTTGTGAATGTAATGTATATCAATTAAACCAACAGTTCATTCCAGTATTTCGAGTGATACAATCAAATGGTGTTGATGGTATCGGTAAGGAAACAGAGAATGCAACCGAGACCAGCTATCTCTGTCATGTTTCTCGTGAATCTTCAAACACTGATCGCATGTTGGTCGGTCTCCTATAGAAAGACCTCTGTACAAGTACATGTTCCACACCATTCAAAGGAAACAAAAACATTTAACACTCATGAGATTCCAATTAAAGCTAGCAGAGAATTGTTACATTCTTATCACATTTCCCTCAATAGAAAATTCCAAATTGGAAAGAGCTTCCCATTTATGATATCACACTACCTCTCTTATTGAAAAGAGAAAATGTACCAAAACCATTTATAGATATTGCAGAAACAAACTCTAACCATGTAAATACAATAACAAACATTTTGATATAGCCTTCTTATCACACTTCCCTCAATACAAGATTCCAAATTGGACAAAGCTTCCCGTTTACTTTCTCTTGTCATATCACACTACCTCTCTTATGAAAAAGAGCAAAATTTACCACAACCATTTAAAGAGATTGCAGTATCACACTCTAACCTTGTAATCCAATGACTAACGTTTTGATTCAGCCTCCACACAAAACAAAAGACCTTGACTTTTCTCTACTTTGTATAAACTTACTTCATGAGAATGTCGGCATCAAGAGCATTCAGCAATTCCTCAATATCCTTTTGTTATGAGGAAGTTGGAGTTGTTTTCTTCCTCTTGACAACTCCACGCTCACCGCACCAATTGATAAGGTTCTCACTACCAATCTCGTTTATTGATAACAAAAATAAACAAGATACAAGATGCGAGACAAGACTCAAAGATCAAAAGCTACCTTCAAGAACAGATTCTTGAAACTCTAAACCTTAATTCCACACGCAACTGTCTCTGAGCTCTCGCTCTCGAGACTCTCCCAAATCCCACAGGCAACAAGGCAACAATACAAGCATGATCCTCTACAAAGATATACTCTTCTATTTATATTCCCTGAACCGGCAACAACAAAGCCTCTCCATCAATCTAAAGCTTCACTTAACTCTTTGCCTTATGCCAGCTTATCAATCTCTGCTGCCATGGCATTCTTCTTCTCCTGTACTTGCTGGTGCCTTAAGCTTCTCCATCAATCTAAAGCTTCACTTAACTCTTTGCCTTATGCCAGCTTATCAATCTCTGCTGCCATGGCATTCTTCTTCTCATGTACTTGCTGGTGCCTATCACTTTTATCTCCATCATAGCTCTGTGCACTACTATCCAATAAGCCGACTAGAAATTTTTTACCATTTTCTCATTTATACTTAACCACATCATCATCTCAAAGAAAAATCAGTGAGAGACCTTGCAACGTTCATCGCGAGTCCTTCACGAGCCGTTTTCAGAGCTTCGAAATGTTTGTACCTGAGTAACTAACTAACTAACTGTTATAACTCTTTTGAGAAAAGGAAAAAAGAAGAAAAAAGAAGGAATTTAAGGGTTCAACTGTTTGAGCAAGTTTTCAATCTTTTGTGATTTGGTTTCGATCCTCGCGATGATTGCTAATGCTGCATTATCAGCCTTAACAAATTCAGCCATTGGATCTCTTCCAAGGTATGATCAGCGATTTCACTTCTTGAGAAAGAACATAAAACGCTAAAACGACACCATACTCTTGAAGGTTGTGGTGAGGCCTTCTATGAATTTTGGGGTAATCATGACCGGCCCCAAATATTATTTTGGCCCATGTAATTTGAAATTATCCCATATAAAAATTGTCAAAATTACACACTAATAATATGGTTTGGTAAGCGAGTTTAACGCGGTTTGACACGCATATTGAGGCCGATTTATGTCGGTTATCATACCAAACTGTGTCCGAACCGTATCCGACCCAAGTTTGATTCCTGTTGGAAAACGTGTTTGACTTTTTTAAAACCGTGTTAACAATTTAAATGGGTTTTGTATTTGGCCTGAAATTTGGACTGGATTTTCTCAAAATAAATGGACCTGTTACTTTGTTTCCGGGTATGAAATGATTTGCAAGGCTATTTAAGCAACCTTGTCGCTTTTGAAGGGGTATACACCGACAATGGATTTTTTGGTTACCTATCTTGGCTAGACATTTCTGCTTAGTGGGCTTCGTGTCTGATTTTATAGGTAAGAAAAAAAACTATATCATTATGTGATCCCGGTGATCCTTCATTGGTTTGAAACCCTCTTTATAGTTTTTCTACCATTTGATGGAGTATGATGGACAAGTGATTTGAGTTTTGCTTTTGCTACCATTAACCTTTGTAGCAAAAGTTTAGATTGTAGGCTTTTTCGAGCCCATCATATATTTCGTTTGGGTTAGGAAAATGCTGATTATGCTATGGGGCCACATTGTAAAAACATTTCCTAATTCCTTATAGTAACGAAATGATAAAACTACTTCTATTTTGAACTGGGTATTTGTTGCTGACGGGGAACTCTTGATGGCCACACGATCCAACTTCTCTTATCCGATTATCTCCTAATTGCTGATTTTCCCTCCAAATGGCAAATAAGCAAAGAAAGGAACCTGAAACTCTCACAGTCACCATCACCATCTCTTAATTCTCGCCCACAAATTTCCAAAACTCCCAACTCTTTTTTTCTTCTGGTAATCGCAAGAAAAAAACGATCTCAATCTTCTCTCCACGGGGAAAAAAATAGAATGAGTAGCAAGATGGCTTTCACTCTAACAATCCCTCGATTTTCCTCCATAGTTTCTCGCAAACCCACCACTTGTCAATCTCCTTCGAAGACACACTGTGTTCTCTTCAACCATGGAAGATCGATTTCCCTCAAAAGAAGTCTTCTCTTATTGCCCCTCAAAGCTACTACCGATCAATCAGGTTGTAAATCACGATCGATACTTTTGTTTCTGGAATAAAATTGTGGTAGAAGATAGTTAGAGTACTGATTTCCCAATTTGTGGATTTTTAGGTCAAGTGGGTGGGGAAGAAGTGGATAGCAAGATTTTACCTTATTGTAGCATCAACAAGAACGAGAAGAGATCACTCGGCGAAATGGAACAAGAGTTTCTCCAAGCGATGCAAGTAACACCAAAAGTCAAAAGACTTGTTTCTAATGTGTTTTAACGAAATAGGTTTTCTTGGTTTGAGGATTGTCTTCTTTGCTTTTTTTCTTTTTTGCAGTCATTCTATTACGAAGGCAAAGCGATTATGTCTAACGAAGAGTTTGATAACCTTAAAGAAGAGTTGATGTGGGAAGGAAGCAGTGTTGTGATGCTAAGTAATGAAAACTATTATGCAAATAGTCTCTCTTCAGACTTCTCCTTAAATCTTGATTTCTAATTAATTCTTTATGTACTAAAAAAGGTTCTGATGAACAAAGATTCCTTGAAGCTTCAATGGCTTATGTAGCTGGAAACCCAATCTTGAGTGATGAAGAATTTGATAAGCTGAAAATGAAACTAAAGGTTTCCCATCATTTTTTTTGAGCTTCATCGATCTTGTTATGTCTATAAATTGAACAAGTTGTTTCTGTAGATGGACGGAAGTGAAATTGTGTGCGAGGGACCAAGATGCAGTCTCCGTAGTAAAAAGGTAAAAGCTATAAACATTGCTTACGACAAACTCTAGAGATATTATTATAGACTTGTGTGTGAGTGAACTCATGATTATGCAGGTGTACAGTGATCTCGCAATTGATTATTTCAAAATGTTCTTGTTGAATGTACCAGCAACTGTTGTAGCTCTCGGACTGTGAGTACCAGTTCTGTTTCAAATCACATAATCTCAAGTTTTGTTAGTTTCACATTATTGCTTTCTTGAATTGTTTTAGATTTTTCTTCCTTGATGATCTTACGGGTTTTGAAATCACGTATCTACTCGAGGTAAAAAGACTCTTTTGACTCTTAGTTTTATTGGTTTTTGGAGAATATATTTTTAACTGTTCCTAATTTACTTTCTCTGCAGCTTCCGGAACCATTCAGTTTCATTTTCACTTGGTTTGCTGCTGTGCCTGCAATTGTATATCTGGCGTTATCACTCACCAAACTGATCATCAAGGACTTCTTGATCTTGAAGGTAATACCTTTAATTTTATCTTCTCAAATCTTGAATCATTTCAGTTCTTTAACTGGAAAATGAAAAAAAGAAAAAACAAGAACCAAAATCTTGTTTTCAAAACATGAAATTGCAAAAAAAAAGATCAGAATCCATTTTATCCATACAGATTTAGATTGTTCTAGTGCCAAATCACATACGAGATGTTTTAATTTGTTTTTCTTGGTATCAATGTTACAGGGTCCTTGTCCAAACTGTGGAACAGAGAATGTATCCTTCTTTGGAACGATACTATCCATCGCCAATGACGGTACCACCAACAATGTCAAATGCGCTGAGTAAGCAAGCTCTTCAACTTTAGACTTGAGTTGATCTCAGAAGAATCTTTAACGGTTCTTGAAATCTTTTGTTTCTTCTTAAATCTGCTTTTCTGGTTTAGCTGTGGAACTGAGATGGTCTATGATTCGAGTACTCGTTTGATCACGTTACGAGAAGGAGGCAAAGCCTAAACTTATGAGCCAAGGTTTTTATTATCATCGTCATTTTAAATTTTCTTATAAAACCATTCTTGATTCAATGGGAAATTTCAAGATTTTAGGAAGCTCTATTTACGTTTTCTCTTCTTTGTTTTGGCTTTTTCAGGGAAATGTATGTAAAATTAATACTAACAGATGAAGAAGTGGAACAATTAAAGAAGGAGAAGCACAAAATAGTTTGTTTGTGTGCGCTGTTTTGTGTAATCTCAGATCATCCATGTACTTGCATTGTGTTTGTAAGTAAATGTGAGACGCAATCAGAGAAAAACATTGTATGATTACTCTTTTGATGAGCTTGCTCTCATTAGAAAAAAATAATAATAATAATTAGGATAAATGGGAAAACCTTGTCTTACTTTTGAAATAACATGTCACATAAGTTTGGGTTTTTACAGTAATTTCGTATGTGTTTCATAGTTTGTATATGCATAATATTAAAATGTATCAAATATGATGTTGGAAATCATTTGACTTTTTTGTAATACTGTAATTCATTTTGAAAATTGAAGTATGAACCCTACTATTAACAGAATAATATGCTAAACGGTAAATAAAGTGGAGGAACTTGTAATGAGGAGAAGTAGGGACTAGTGCAATCTTTTGAGACAATTTACAAAAGGAAAAGTCATAGAAACATTATAGCATATGCCAAGCTCTATCTTTTTATCAAGAAAAAGGAGCAATAAGATGATGATGATCATCATCATCTCCTTCCCATGCCCCATGTCATCATTATTAACCCTATTTTTTTTTTTCCTTGCTGTTTTAGGATTTCCTTCCTAC
Organism: Euclidium syriacum; assembly: GCA_900116095.1. NCBI lineage: Eukaryota > Viridiplantae > Streptophyta > Magnoliopsida > Brassicales > Brassicaceae > Euclidium > Euclidium syriacum. Next base: position 510,833 of record FPAK01000018.1, read on the forward strand.
ACGCATTAATTTAGATCTAAACCAATATAAAGATTTCAATTTTGGTATCATTTATCAATTACTAGGCCGCATGCGGTTTAGCTGTCGAAAGAATAAACATTGTTATATTGTCAAGAATGGATATAACTTCTTTAACAAAAAAAAAATAAAAAATAAAGATTGGATATAATTTCTTGTTTCGTTTATAATTGGGTTTTTATGGAGAGATTACTTTTTTTAGCAAAAATTGTCTTGTCAAATTGTTTTCTTTGGGATGGGTGTGGGGGCAAAAATTAATAAATGTATCATAGGATCGACTATATCGATCATCAAATCTTTCAAAAATTAATAATTTAAAACAAACGAATATAAGCAATGATCTTACAAGACTATAAAGTGTAAAGTAATGTCACGAGGCTAGAAGAATGATAATATTGTAGGCATTATAAACATCGGTCATGCTAATTCATTATTATGTCTTAAAAAATACATAGTATATACTATGTACTGATCATGTCTGTCCCCATAACACATGCCAACAAAGTAAAACACAATCAATCTCTTTCTCTCTCTGTCTCTCTTTCTCTTCTAATCACTTCTCTCTGCAAAACCCTAAAAACTTAATTCACTTTAGAATCTGTTGGATCCTCTTCACATGGGATCTATAACATTCATCTTCATCATCCTTCTCTTTCATTTACAGAAATCCAAATCTCAGACGATTCAATCTGCACATATCCTTGATCTTATGATCAGAGATTACACCATCAGAAACTTTAATATACATATCAAAACAGGCAGGATCCAGAAAATCCATCTTCCTTCGAACTTCTCCACCATTGATATCGACACGGCTAAGTTTAGATGCGGTAGTTTGACAAGACATGGTGCAAAAATCGGAGAGTTTCACTTTGGTCCGGGATTGACCGTGCAACCATGTGTTGACAGAGTGATTCTGGTGAGACAGAATTTCGGGTTTAGTTGGTCTTCTTCTATATACTCAACCGGTTATAATTTAACCGGTTACAGTTACAAGCTCGCATCACCGGTTCTTGGTTTATTGGCCTACAATTCTAACCCGGACGGTGTCGCTATGAATCCTTATGAGGTTAACGTAATAGGCACCGAGCAAAATCCTATTTTGATCGACTTCTTGAGCAGCAAGGCAAGTGGTAACCCTAGGAGGAAGAACTCATCTCTCGTGTGTGCTTGCTTCACAAGTAACGGAAACATAACGTTTAGAGAGCAAGTTTCACCTTATGTTTGCTTAGGAACAAGACAAGGCCATTACGCGCTTGTGATTAGAGATCACCACGAAAACGGTGGTGGTGGTGGTGGGGTAGTAACGCCGTCTTCGTCTCCGGCGGTGAATGACGGCGGAGGCGGGAAATTGAGCCGGTGGAAAGTGGCGGTGGGCAGTGTGATTGGGTCAATAATTGGAGCATCTCTGTTAGGGTTATTGGTGGTGGCGATGTTGGTTAAAGGGAAGAAGAAAGCGATGAGAGAGGAGATGGAGAGAAGAGCTTATGAAGAAGAAGCACTTCAGGTTTCGATGGTGGGTCATGTTAGAGCTAATCCTAATGCTTCCAGAACAAGAACGGTACCAAGATTTGACAATAATAGGTATAACAAGTAACAACAAAACTTGATCATTTTTTTTTCTTTACTTAGTGTTAATTGAGTTTTTTTTTTTTTTTGTATTTTTTTATAACAAATGTTTTAGTGTAACTTGTAAGATCTGTTTCTTTACTTAGGAGATTTATGTGGAATTAACTATTTAGGAAAGAGTAAGTGAAAATGTTACTACTACAAGATATACGTTTAACTTAGTCGATCTAGTTAAGTTAAACCATAATGAATGAAAGAGTATGTAAACTTGTTTTATAAGAATATAAAATTTATTGCCCTTTTCAAAAATGTTTACAAATTTTCAAACTACTTAAAAAAAAGAGGTAAGAAGAGTAAGAGGAAGAGAGATCAATACATGCATAAGTGAACTTTATGGACCTGAGGTTTCTGAAAGCTTTCATGTCCTTGTTGGCAAATATTTTGTCATGGATGTCCTAGTCTAGAAATTTGACGACCACCAAAGCATGATGCTAGGCCTTGTATGGTAGTTGTAGTCACGTATCAAGGACATGAAGACGATTATTCTACTTTTGATAAAAACTTCCCTCTTAGAGAGCAGGCCCGCCCCAGATAGAAGCATAGACGCTTCCGGCCTTCTAAATATGTGCTCTTCTAATGTTTTCCTGCGTGTCGAGATTGGATAGGAAGTTTTTATCAGTTGGCATATTGCTTATACGGTTCTTCTCTCCTCCGATGAAGAAGAAAGTTCAGTTTTGGCTTTAAAACCATATATTGTGTCTTTTCTTCTTGAAAGCTGTTACATCGAACGCTGGTGTGAAGCAATACTTTAATGGTTTATACCCAATGATTATCACGATCCACAATGATGGACAGTTCCTACCTTCGATGAACGGTTACAATTTTTGTGATCGTTTTCTTCTTCGAAATCATTGTAAATCGATATCTACAATTTCTTCTTTCTCTATTCTGATTGAAAGAACGTTTTCTGATGCAGGGCCGACTCTAAGCTATGGTAAGAGGGGCATGACCATGGGGCCACTCCAATTTTAAAATTTTTTTTTTTAAAAAAGGGCTTAGAAAAATTCAAATTTTTTTTTTCTACTAAAAAAGGCCCAAATTCATTTTTTTACCTAGGGCTTTTAAAATTATAGAGACGAACCTGTTCTGATGTATTCATCGGGATAACGCCGTTATCCTGCTTTATTCAGATTTTACCTTGATTTTTCTTCACTAGTTACAATATAGTATTTTATTGGGCATTTTATGGCTGTAACTTCAAACTTTAACAACTTTTCTTTGGAAACAACAACCTTGAAACCGTCATGGAGAATCATGTGTCGAAACAGAAGATGTAAAGAAAAATGTGTTATTCCAAATGCTCCGAATTGATCAATATATTGGTTTCACATTCGAACAATGGTTCGATATATAATCTTGGAATTGGTCATAATGATAAAACCGCATATCTATTTGGCGGTTAGTGGAAGACATGGTACATCTAGCATATTATTTTTCATGATTCCACAAGATCCATAAACATCTACAACAATATCAAAATCACATATTTTAATTAAGGTAGTGCCAAAAATCTTTTGGAATCTTAATTATAAGTTGTTAGCCAATATCAAGTATACGATAGAGGACATAATAAATGTATTGTGTTATCCTATGAGACTTTGTAAATATTACTGAGCAGGGATTACACTCCTTAATCTAGCAGATTACTTTTCATGATTCAACAAGATCTGTAAACACCTATAACGACATCAAAATCACATATTTTAATTAAAGTAATGCCAAATATATTTTAGAATCTTAATTATAAGTTGTTAGCCAATACCAAATGTACACAAATGTATTTTGTTAACCTATGATACTTTGTAGATATTATTGAGAGTAGGAATCACTTCACTCCTTCATGGATATTGTTTCAGTTTCCTATAGTTTCCTATATCTCAACAGCTTTTATTCTCATCTGTAGTTATATGCTTTGTTGTGTTCATATATATATTCGTACTAGGTGTCTCGCTCGTACGGTTTCGCGCGGGATGAATTTTTCGTTCCTCGTTATTTTTGTATTTTATATTACGTAATTGCGTATACAGTATCCGCGTATGTGTATATTATCGCCATATGTCATCTGATCGGATCTTATTTACGTATGTTCGTATACTATCGATGCATATATTGTTCGGTTTCTTCTTTTCACGTCTATTTTAAAAAAATTAATAACAAATAGAACTAAGGTATCTCATTATAATATTTCGGAGTAACAAAGTTGGCATGTAACAAATTCTAACAATAGAAGATTTTTTTTTGGCATGTAACAAATTCAAACAATAGAAGATGATGTTATAAAATTTAAAATAAAATAAAAGTGAAAGAGTGTCAATTTAGGTTTTATATATATCATCAGGGAGTTGAATCTATTGCTTTATTTTATTGTATATATCTCCTTGAGCTTCCTCTCGAACCTCCTCATGAGTAATAGGTGGATCTTCAAATCCCTTTCAAGATTCCCCTTTAATTTTCTCTAGAGTCTTCTCTTCAATAACATATGCCTTTTGAGAAACGTCTTCGACATCTCTTCGAGTTTTCCCTCAAACCTCTCTTCAGTAGTAGATAGATCTTCAGATCCTTTTCAAACTTCATCTTTAACTTCCTCTGGAGTTTCCTCTTAAGTAACATGTAACTTTCAAAAATCGTCTTCAACATGCCATTAGCTTCCCCTCAAACCTCCTCTTGAGTAGTAGGTGGATCTTTAGATCTCTTTCGAGCTTCCCTTTGAACCTCCACTTGAGTAGTAGGTAGATATTCTAATCCCTTTCGAGTTTCCCCTTTCACTATCCCTTTTGAGTTTCCCTTTAGCTTCACATGGAGTTTCCTCTTCTGAAACAGTAACATGTGCCTTTCGAGAATCGTCTTCCACATCCCCTCGAGCTTCCCCACAAACCTCCTCTTGAGTAGTAGATGGATATTCAAATCCCTTTCGAGCTTCCCCTTTAACTTTCTCTTGAGTTTCCACTTTGGTAACATGTGCATTTCGAGAACCATCTTCGAAATCTCATTGAACTTCTCCTTGAACCTCGTTCCCCTCAACCTCCTCATGAGTAGTAGGTAGACCTTCATATCCCTTTCAAGCTTCTCTTTTTACTTCTTTTGGAGTTCCTCTTCAATAACAGATGCCTTTCGAGTACAGTCTTCAACATCCCATCGTTCTTCCCTCTTACATTTTCTTGAGAAGTAGGTGGATCTTCATATCCCTTTTGAGTTTCTCCTTTAACTTTTCTAGAGTTTCTTATACGGTAATAGGTGCCTTTTGAGAACCGTCTTTGATATCCCCTTGAACTTCACTTCGAACATCTTCTTGAGTAGTAGGTGGATCTTCAGATTCCTTTCGAGCTTCCCCGCATACCTCCTCTTAAATAGTAATGTGGATCTCCATATCTCTTTCGAGCTTCCCCCTTAATTTCCTCATCAGTAACATGTGCCTTTCAAGAACTTTCTTCAGTATCCCCTCAAGATTTCCCTTAAACTCCCTCTTCAGTAGTGGCTGGATATGTAGATCACTTTTTAGCTTCCCTTTAGCTTTCTTTGGAGTTTCCTCTTATGTAATTGGTGCTTTTCCAGAATTTTCTTTAACACCCTGTCGAGCTTCCTCACAAACCTACTCTTGAGTGGTATGTGGATCTCGAGATCTCTTTCGGTTTTTTTCTTTAACTTTCTCGAGATTTTCTTCTTTAGTAACATATGGCTTACGCAAACCGTCATCCACATCCCCTCGGGTTTCACCTCGAACCTCCTCTTGAGTTGGAGGTGAATCTTCATATCTCTTTCGAGCTTCCGGTCGAACATTTTCTTGAGTAGTAGGTGGATGTTCAGATCATTTTTAAGCTTCCCCTTTAACTACCCTTTCGAGCTTCTCTTTAACTTCTTTTGGGGTTTCCTCTTTAATAGTAGGTTCCTTTCGAGAAGTGTCTTCAACATCCCCTTGAGCTTCCCCTTGAACTTCCTCTTGAGTAGTAGGTGGATCTTCAGATCTCTTTCGAGCTTCCCCTCATCCCTCCTCTTAAATAGTAGGTGGATCTTCATATCTCTTTTGAGCTTCCCCTTTAATTTCCTCATCAGTAACATATGCCTTTCAATAAGTGTCTTGAACATCCCCTCGAGATTCTCCTTAAACTCCCTCTTGAGTATTAAGTGGATATGTAGATCACTTTCGAGCTTCCCTTTAGCTTCCTTTGGAATTTCCTATTTAGTAACCTATGCTTTTCGAGAATCATCTTTAACATCCCCTCGAACTTCCTCACAAACCTACTCTTGAGTGGTATGTGTATCTTCAGATCCCTTTCGATTATTTTCTTTTACGTTCTCTAGAGTTTTCTCTTCAGTAACATGTGTCTTTCGAGATCATCCCATCGTGCTTCACCTCGAACCTCCTCTTAAGTAGGAGGTGAATCTTCAAATCTTTTTCGAGCTTTCCGTTGAACCTTCTCTTGATTAGGTGGATTTTCGGATCTTTTTCGAGCTTCCCCTTTAACTATCCTTTCGATCTTCTCTTTAACTTCTTCTAGAGTTTCCTCTTCAATTATAGGTGCCTTTCGAGAACCATCTTCAACATCCCCTCGAGCTTCCCCGCGAACTTCCTCTACAAAAAATATGACAAATCAAAATAAATAAAACACGTGATTTCTTATATCATTCATCGTTAACCTTCTTATTATTCTTCTTCTGCAAAGGAGAGAGTTTTTTGTAACTCTTGTGCTTGTAAAGTTTTCCTTTCTTTTGTTTCTTGATAGAATGTGTGAAGTACTCCTGAGTCCTTTTCTTGGTTGTATTAAAATTATTTTGAGAATCCGAGCTCGTGACTGATGTCCTCCTTATCTTCTCTTCTTTGGCTTGCTTCCTATATCTTTTTTTCTCTATTTTCTGATGGTATCGTGAGAGAGCTTTAGCCACGAGTTCTGTGATTATAATGTTAGCATTGAGTTTTTTGGAACTGAAGAAACTCCTAGTTCGTGGACTTTTTATTTTTATTGTTTGATCATGTAGAGTTTTTGCTTTTCTATTACCTTTGTTTCTTATGCATTCATCATGAGTATAGAACCACAAAAAATAACCATAAATCGATTTAGCTATTTAGGTCTTGATTGTTTCATATGCAAAAACTATGTCATCGATTAATTTTAATTTAATATGTCATCGATTAATTTTATTTTAGAATAAATTGAAAAATCATAAAAACTGAAATTGAATTTTAATATTAGAATCACATAACAAATTGGTCTATTGTAGAGAAACATGAAACTAAAAAACTTAAAGGCAAGTATAATTTCTCTAAAGACCTTTCTCACTTTTACCAAAAAATAGCGCTCAAACATGTAAAAGAATGTCAAAAGGCATCACGCTCACTAAGTTGTATTGTTTACATTAGAGAAACCAAAAAATTAAGGCAACTTTTTTCTGTGTGTATCTCTTTAAAAATCTATCTTCTCTAACAAAAAACATTGCTCAAACGTAAAAGAACATATGAATTCTTATAATTACTATTCCTTGATATTCTCATGAAAAGCCAACGATAGCCGTGAAACCAATGTCAAGTGCGCGATGCTTTTTTAGAAATTCGAAAGCATAACTTTTAGAAAATTTATGTAGAGATATCAACAATGGAAGGCTTTTCATGTTATTTTGTGCGTCTAAAGTCTCACACAAATTTTGCAGCATATACTAGTGGCAATGCTAAAACTCGAGTCACCTTCATACCGTGTATCATCCAACTTCCTCTTGAAGTTATTGTTATCCCAACCTCCTGAATCAGTTTCATGATCCCGCTTTTCTCAGAAACTTGAAGACATGGTGGCGATTAAAGTTATCCAAGTTATTATGCAGAAATCTCCCCGTAACTGATGTTTCAACAAATAAAAATTGGAAACAATATATAAGCTCCACCCAATACAAAAAAAAACGGAATTGCAAACTATTCCTCGATTGTCTCTTGCAAACACGATGCTCTATATATAAAAAAACTCTTTAATAGAATCATCCCGAGAACATATTTGTGGTTCTTCAACCGTTAGATATGAAACTTATCAACATACTCGTGGTGTATAAACGAATATCCTCATATTTTTTGGTAATGAACTTATCTTCTTCCCGAGATTTTCCAAGTCGTCTTTAGAAACATATAGATCAAACGCGCAATAGCGTTAAAAGATAGAAGGGACATCTGATATGAACAAATTAGGTCTAGGAACGGTTGTATATATAGAGGAAACAATACAGATAGTAATAAATATAATTTTCTATTTTCTTTTCCTCATAGATATGTACAAATTCCATTATTATCTATTGTAGTCACATTTTTTCTTTTTCTTCATAATAGATATACACTAATTCCATTATTATTATTATTTTTTGAAAATATATATTATTTACTTCCACAATTTTCCACTTTTTTTTTTTATATAGATATGTAAAAGTTTCATTATTATCTATTGTAGTCATATTTTTTTTTCATAATAGATATGTATAGTGAAGAGAATGTCCTGGATATCATACTTGTATTCACTCTAATATAGTTGTGAAGTCGAGATAAGACTATCATGTGATACTAGGTAGTTATAATGCTTTGCTAGAAGCCGCTTATAACTTATGAGTTATGAACTCATTGCTAGTATTATATGATCCTACATGGTCACACACCTAAGCAAACTGGATAAACAAGATTGGGATTGATCATTAATGTAATGATCAAGTTGATGTATATTTGATATACATTACTATGTGTTTTGGCTAAGTGTGTGTCGGTCAACACAAGTAGTTGTATCGATCAACACAGTGACTGAAATTAAACCGACTGGTTTGGTTTAATGATCTAATTAATGATCGGTTTGGCCCGGTTATTAATTAGGTTTTCGTGTTCCCTATATAAGAGATAGAGGCACGAAATTTTCAGTTAGACTTAGATCTGCTGCCATCTTGAAACACAGAATCCCGAGAGCTTTTCCGGCACTAACATCCCGGTGATCCAGTTTGTGTGCGTGTGGACTTTCCGTAGAGGTGCAGCATCTGAGGCGCTCCTGATCTCGACATCCTGATCAATTCCGCTGCTCATAAACTCCAGGTATAATCGAGATCCGAGTTTATGATTATATCAACATAGATCCAGGCAATGAATTAGTGTTTAGGGTTTATGAAAAAGTTTTATAACCTACACAAATTCCTTCAGTGGTATCAGAGCCATATGTTGTAATTGAATCTGTAACATGCTATATAAATGACTTGAATTGGAATTTGATTCACAAGTTTTATAGTAGCTGCATGTTAGATCTTTTGGTTGAAATCGTTTTGAAAAACTCAAAAATTAGGGTTTCTGCGAGAGGTGTGTCGACCGACACAAAGCGTGTGTCGATCGACACGGCCTGTTGATTCGCGAAACGGCGGTTTTCGAAAATTTTCAAAACTAGGGTTTCTGCATGGTTGTGTCGACCGACACAAAGCGTGTTTCGATCGACGCAAGCCTAAAAGAAAAATGAAAACTTTAAGTGTCGATCCAATGATCGATGTTCACACAAATCGCCTCTGTCGATCGACACATTGTTCGTGTCGGTCAACAGGCATCGATCTCAATCGGTTCAATTGGATTGAACCAGATTGGTAATCGGTCTAACCATGGTTTGGTTGCTTTCATCACGATTTCAAACCGCTTAGCTCGTGTCAACCGATACAACTACGTATTGGACGACACAAACATAAACCGACACCGATTCAATTGGATTGAATCAAAATTGATGGGTTTAATCGGGTTAAATGGTTTAACTGCGATTGAACCGGTTTTGAGTCTGTCGACCGACATGTGTCTCGTAATTCTGAATAAGTTGTGTCTGTCGACCGACACTAGGTGTCTGTGTCGACCGACACAAGAGCAGAATTTGCATTCTATATTTGATTCAACTTTAATTAGATTAAAACTTTTTGAATTAAATCTAATCTTTCTTAAATACATATGTGAAATATTTTAAGATTAATGTTCCGTTCCTCAAACATAATATCAAGCATCTCTGATGTCTTTCCATATCTTGTCAGCTGCCGGGTCTTGTTTTGTTGTGTGATGGGCTTGCCAAAGCAAGGCATTCACAATTACACGAGTAAGGCAGGTGGTAATCGTTACCACATGACTCGAAGATTGGTTTGCTTGAATGGGCTATCAAAATGGTTTTGGGCCCATAGACATAAGATTGGATTTAAATATAGGATATTAATCCAAGACCAAGAATCATATTGGATATGATCAGCAAAGTGTTTGCTCACCTAAATAACTGAAGTTTGGGCGATGAGGCAAAGCTCACTCAAATCTCAGTGAAATATGGGATTCTGGAAGAGGTTTCGTAGATCCTAATAACCCTAGGAAAGTATGCAAGCTTCATCGATCCATTTATGGATTGAAGCAAGCATCTCGGAGTTGGAATCTTCGTTTTGATGAAGCTATTAAAGAATTTGGTTTCATCAGGATCGAAGAGGAACAGTGCGTTTACAAGAAGACTAGTAGGAGCGCAGTTGCTTTTCTAGTATTGTATGTAGATGACATATTGCTTCTCGAAAATGATATTCCGTTGCTTCAGTCTGTTAAGACTTGGCTCGGAAGTTGTTTCTCGATGAAGGATAAGGGAGAAGCCGCGTACATCCTTGGAATAAGGATCTATAGAGATAGATCAAAGAGGCTAATTGGACTGTGTCAGGATACTTACATTGATAAGGTCTTACACAGGTTCAATATGCATGATTCCAAGAAGGGCTTGCTTCCAATGTCACATGGCATTACTCTCAACAAGAAGCAGTGTCCTTCGACACCTGCTGAGCGAGAGCGCATGAGTAGGATTTCCTATGCCTCTGCGATAGGATCTATCATGTATGCCATGCTATGTACACGACCGGACGTCGCTTTTGCTTTGAGCATGACGAGTCGATACCAATCCGATCTCGGTGAGAGTCACTGGACTGCCGTCAAGACAATCCTGAAGTATTTGAGGAATACTAAGGATAAGTTCTTGGTTTACGGAGGAAGTGATGAGCTTGTGGTGAGTGGATACACCGACGCTAGTTTCCAGATGGACAAAGACGATTTTCGATCTCAATCTGGTTATGTCTTATGTTTGAATGGCGGTGCATTTAGTTGGAAGAGTTCCAAGCAGGGCACTGTAGCAGATTCCACGATAGAAGCTGAGTACATTGCTGCTTCAAAAGCGGCAAAGGAAGCTGTTTAGATTAGGAAGTTCATCACTGAACTCGGTGTGATTCCTAGCAGTTCTGAGCCTGTGGCGTTGTTGTGCGATAAAAATGGAGCTATAGCTCAAACAAAGGAACCTAGATCACACCAGAAGTCCTAACACATCGAGAGAAGATATCATCTAATACGAGATATCATTGAGGGAGGAGATGTGAAGATCAGCAGAGTCCCGACGGACGAGAATGTTGGTGATCCTCTGACTAAACCACTCCCACGGCCCAAGCATGAGAGTCACGCTGCTGCGATAGGAATTAGATTTCTTGAGTAGTAATCTTAATTTGAGTGGGAGTTGTTTGTTTTCTTTTGATGTTCATGTAAACATACTTTGGTTATGTTTTATTTAATGAAATTGTTTCATTATTGTTTAATTGTACATTTGATTAATTAAATAATAGTCCCAAAATAATTTAAGGCATTCTTATAGGTCTTCAAATACGTGATTTGATCATGAAATCCTATAAGCGATAGATGTCATAAATTACTGAGGTCCCTGGTCGAAGGTTGTTAAATTGGGACATTAATAACCGCGCGAGACTAGTATGTGATGTGACTCATGACCAAGTTTCATGGTGTCATTGATAGGAGTATCAAAGTCAATCACATAGATATGTGTTGTGAACACGATATCGGATGTGACCCGCTAATGAGAACTCAACAAGATTGTTATATGAGTGTCATATGAGTTTCTCATTACGACTATAGAGTATAGTCCTTAGACCTGAGTTCATCATGATTTTCTGCATATGAATTGGTCTGCTTTGACTTTGTCAAACGTCATCCGTAACTGGTGATTATTCAGACATTGATTGGGCATATCATGAAGTGTGTGGGGAACAGGGGATGGATTAAGATGGGATTTGTCCCTCATATATAATAGGAGTTAAATATCTCTGGGCCTATCGAAGATTTGATACTGAGGGAATGTGTGGCCACACTCAAACAAGCTGAATGTCAGTTGTTTGCCTTTATCAGTATAAATCAGAGTTCGATAAACGTGATTTGGCTTTATAAGGATGACACGAGCTCTTGCCTTATGCTGAATCGAGATATAGAGACAGAGGGATTATTGGAATAAGTTGATTCCAGTACAAGTGGGAGATTGAAGGGAATGTCCTGGATATCATACTTGTATTCACTCTAATATAGTTGTGAAGTTGAGATAAGACTATCATGTGATACTAGGTAGTTATAATGCTTTGCTAGAAGCCGCTTATAACTTATGAGTTATGAAATCATTGCTAGTATTATATGATCCTACAGGGTCACACACCTAAGCAAACAGGATAAACAAGATTGGGATTGATTATTAATGTAAAGATCAAGTTGATGTATATTTGATATACATTACTATGTGTTTTGGCTAAGTGTGTCGACCGACACAAGTAGTTGTGTCGATCGACACAGTGACTGAAATTAAACCGACTGGTTTGGTTTAATGATCTAATTAATGATCGGTTTGGCCCGGTTATTAATTAGGTTTTCGTGTTCCCTATATAAGAGATAGAGGCACGAAATTTTCAGTTAGACTTAGATCTGCTGCCATCTTGAAACACAGAATCCCGAGAGCTTTTCCGGCACTAACATCCCGGTGATCCAGTTTGTGTGCGTGTGGACTTTCCGTAGAGGTGCAGCATCTGAGGCGCTCCTGATCTCGACATCCTGATCAATTCCGCTGCTCATAAACTCCAGGTATAATCGAGATCCGAGTTTATGATTATATCAACATAGATCCAGGCAATGAATTAGTGTTTAGGGTTTATGAAAAAGTTTTATAACCTACACAAATTCCTTCAAATAGATTTCATTATTATTATTATTATTATTATTATTTAAAGATATATATTTAATTTTACAATTTTTCATTTTCTTTTCCTTATAGATATGTACTAATTCCATTATTATCTATTGTAGTCACATTTTTCCTTTTTTTTATAATAGATATGTATTAATTCTATTATTATCTTTTAATTTCGTTTTTTATATATTTTTTTTAAAAAAGTTACCAAAATTAAATATGCTAAAATTGTAATTATCAAAGAATTTATTGTGGGTTTTTTTGAGTAAAACAAAAATTTAAGACCATTTATTGATGGATGATAACGTGGATAGCTCCAGAGGCCAAAACACTTCACAATTATATATAAAAGATAGTTGTTATATATTTACATATCATTAATGTCACATTATTTATTTATCTAGCATAGTCATATATCTCTCGTGCATATGGCAACATTTTTTTTTTGGTCTAGAGGTATTATCAACCAAAACGAGAAAGCTACATCTCCCCATTTGGTATTTTATAAGTTTTGGTCCGAACTCATAGCTTTTCACTAAATAAAACATTGAGCTAAAGAATTTTTTTTTATCATAAATATTATTATTATGTCAGCACTATATATAAAAGAATTTGAAGATTATAAAAGAATTTGAAGATTATGACATAAATTTGATGTAAGAATCTAATAGATGATGTATGAGAAAGTAGGGTTCTTGAGAATGAATAAGAGAAAAAGGAGAGAAAATCTCAAAAGACTTAATTGATTATGAAATCATTTTATATGTTTTTCTTTATAGAAAATACAAGAAATCACAAAGGAAAATTTATTAATGAGAATATATTTTCATGACTGTTTGATAAACTGAAGCGTGTGAAGGAGGATATGCTGATCAATGAGAAGAGATACAGCTGGTCCCACTTGCATCACCAAAGACGTGTCCTTATGGTTTGGTTCATTATTTCCTATGTCAATACTTCCCCTCAAGCCAAAGACTTTGGAATCACCCTAAAGACTTTAAGCTTGGAAACTCATGGTAACACCTCATTAAAAATCTTATTAAGGAAAACCACGTGGGACAAAACCTTAATAAAGGAAATAGAGTGTCTTATTCATAGATTAGAGGACATTTGATCATGGGTGTGATAGATCAATAAGTCCAAGTTTTCCAAAGATATGTTTGCAAACCTTGAGACTTGCTGCCTTGGTGAAGATATCAGCTAGTTGATCTTCACTCCTTGTATACCATGGTAGGACAGCCCCATCTTCTATCTTCTCTCTGACCTTGTGGCAATCTATTTCTATGTGTTTGGTCCTCTCATGAAACACTGAGTTTGAAGCAATGTGAATGGCTGCTTGATTATCACAATGGAAGGTGATTGGTCTTGACTGTTCAATACCGAAATCCTTGAGTAGAGCTTTGAGCCATGCCAATTCACTTGTCAACTTCCTCATGGCCCTATATTCTGCTTCAGCACTTGAACAAGAGACCAATTTCTGCTTATTTGTCTTCCAAGTTACAAAATTACCTCCAATGAAAGTACAATAACCAGTTGTAGACTTTCTATCAATTTTTTCTCCAGCCCAATCCGCATCACAATACCAAATTATCTCAGTGTTTTCATTCTTTCCTATCCAAATGCCTTGACCAGGAGATCCCTTGATGTACCTAAGGATCCTCTCTACCATGCTCTAGTGATACACTGTAGGTGATTGCATGTGTTGGCTCAATTGATTCACAGCGAAGCAGAGATCTGGCCGTGTAAGTGTGAGATATATAAGCTTCCCAACTAGTCTTCTATACTGAGAAACATCTTTGAACTTCTCATCATCTTTCTCCCCCTTTCTATTGACCTTGTAGCCATCTTCTAGAGGAGTTTTGGCCGGCTTTGATCCTATCTTTCATGTTTCTTTCAAGAGGTCCAAGGCATACTTCCTTTGAGAGAGAAATAGCCCCTCTTGAGACCTACATACTTCAATACCCAGAAAATATTTCAACTCCCCAAGATCCTTGATGTCAAATGAGTTGTTCAAGAATTCCTTTGTGGATTGTATCTCTTCCTTATCATCTCCTGTGATAATTAAATCATCCACATACACCAAAACCACAACAATACCTTTGGAACTTCAGAGAGTGAACAATGTGTGATCTGAATGAGATATTTTGAACCCATGCCCAGTAAGTGTAGAGCTTAACTTGTGATACCAAGTCCTTGGTGACTGCTTTAACCCATAAATTGCTTTTCGAAGCCTTAGAACTTGTCCCTTCTTGCAAACATCTTCAAGGCCTGGTGGTGGAGTCATGTATACTTTCTCTTCAAGTTCTCCTTGTAGAAAAACATTTTTAACATCCATCTGCCATAGATCCCAAGACAAATTCGTGGCCAATGAAAGAACAACTCTCACAGTGTGTAGCTTAGCCACTGGTGAAAATGTATCAGTATAGTCTTCTCCATATGTTTGAGTGAAACCCCTTGCAACTAGGCGTGCCTTATACCTCTCTATGTCACCATTACTCTTATACTTAATGGTGAACACCCATTTAGAGCTTACTGCTTTCTTTCCTTTGGGAAGCTCTTCTATATCCCAAGTATGATTCCTTTCCATGGCTCCTTTCTCATCACTTACTGCATCTACCAAAACATTTATATCTTTGGCCTCTTCATAACTCCTTGGTACTTGATGCATCTCAATTTTTCCAAGAAAAACTTGATGGCTTGCTGGCGGTCAATAGAACACACTTCTTGTATAGGGTGAGCCACGGCTTGGTTATTATAGATAAACCTATTGTTGATCATTTTTGATTGATCACTCTTAGGTCTAGTACTCCTTTGTAATTGTTGAACAGGTGTTGCAGTCTCCTCTTCAACCGTTTCTACTTCCTCTTGTTGAATAGACTCTTCTATACCCATATTCAAGTCACCTTGATCTTGGTCTTGAGCTGGAGTTTCTTCTTCATGGATATGAACTGGTTCTTGAGTTACTGCCTCCGGTTCCCTTTCCTTTTGATTTTCTTCTTGGTTTTCCTCTTGAGTATCTTGTTGACTACTTGGAGCATCAGTTTCCTCTTGCCTTGATCTCTTTGGTAAATAATTTCCCAAATGATTCAAGAGGAACCTTAAACTGGCAGCCAAATCCGAATGAGAATTTGAGAGATCCTTTAGTCCTTCCCAATCCTTCTTATCATAATAGCCTTGTTCTTCTATGAACTTGACATCTCTAGACACAAAGGTCCTGTTGTTGCTTGGATCATGACACTTATATCCCTTTTGCGTTGTTGAATAGCCTAGAAACATACACTTGATGCTCTTCGGTTCCAACTTGTTTCTTAAATCACCTGGAACATACACAAAGCACACACAACCAAACACACGCAGATGGTCAATAGAGGGTTTAGTCTTGTTTAGTACCTCAAATGGAGCTATGTCTTGCAAGACTTTGGTAGGAATTCTGTTGAAAAGTTAGCAAGCAGCTAAGACCGCATCTCCCCAAAAAATCTTAGGCACATTGGCTTGAAACATCATGGCTCTTGCTACTTCCATTAAGTGTCGGTTTTTTCTTTCAGCTACTCCATTTTGTTGTGGTGTGTGTGGGCAACTTGTCTGATGTAGAATTCCATGTTTGTTTAAGTGAGCTTTGAATCTTTGACTTGTATACTCTCCTCCATTATCTAGTGTAAACACTTTAATCTTGGCATTAAGTTGATTAGTGACATAGTTATAAAAGTTAATAAACGCCCCATATACCCTATCTTTTGATGAAAGCAATGTAACCCATGTATACTTAGATTTTTCATCTATAAAGATCACAAAGTATTTATTCTTATCTCTAGACATGCAGGGTGAATTCCAAACATCAGAATCCACTAAATCAAAGCAATGTTCATAAAAAGTAGATGATTTAGGAAAAACAACTCTGCAATGTTTGCCAAGAATACAAGCTTCACAGTTTGAATGATCAAAAGAAACACTTGGCAACATCAACCCAAGAGCACGAGCATAAGGGTGTTCTAATCTAGCATGCCATAAGAAATTTTTATTAACTGAAAAACATGATTTAAAAGCTAAGGAATTCAAATTGCTTGGTGATGTGAGCATGGTCAGCAAGGAACCTCAATCACTGGAGCAGCTAGAACCAGAGGAGGAAGAAGCCAATGAAGAAGCTAAGGAGCAGCTAGAACATGCGGATATTGAAGAAGAAACTCTAATGTTCTTTAATGACCCCATTACCCGATCCAAGCAAGCCAAACTTAAGACAACACTACAGCACCTTCTCAACACCATTCAGGCCAGTTTAGTGTGTGCTAATCCAACCACGTTAGTTGTGATTCAATCCACCTAAACCTCACCAAGAGAGGTGCCTTGGATTGTACTCTTTTTCCCTATTCTTAGTTTTGTCCCAATGGGTTTTCTAAGATAGGTTTTTAATGAGGCAAGCCCAAGGTACTTTACCACAGCCTCTTGGTGAATCAAGGCCCATTCTATCTCAGTCATGCACGAAATTGGAGTCAAAGATACCTTTAATATTGTGTTTAAGTCTTAGTCTTCTTTATTTATGATTTTTGTAATTCCCTAGTCTTTCATAATTGTCTTGGTGGAATCCTATGAGTCATTTGTGATTCTTATACACCCCTAGACTACTATAAGTACTATTTTGTATTCACCTTTCTAAATCATCAAACATTTTATTATCAAATCTTCTTCTTAAACTCGTTTGATCATCCTCTTGAATAAGGAATTTTGGAGCATCTTCCCATTCCTCTCAAGAGTCGAAAGTCTAAGGGAATCTTCACACCCCTTGGAAGTTTCACTTCAATTCACCTCTTGCCCACCGTGTCTGGCCTTTGCTATTCACACAGAGCAAGTAGATAGTCCAAGGATCTTCCACCATCCTTAAGAAGTATCACTCATTCCACCCTTGTCTCGGATCCATCCATTTCAAGTTTCACAAAACCGCAACTTTCACCACCATAACTTCACTTCCGCAACCTTGATCATCACACCATCATTTTCACAACCTCTTGGAGTCATTCAGGGACTAGATTCTACCTAGGATCACATCAAGTGGTATCAGAGCCCACTCCAAACCAGGTTGTAACTTTTCAACTCATTCGCACCTCTTCACCTTTTTTTTGCAAAAACGTTTTGAGACTTTTCACCTTCTATTTTGCGATTTCGTTTTGAATATTTCTGGGTTTAATTCTTGCTTAAACGTGAACTTAGAACTTATAAGAACCTGGAAATCAGCTTGAAAATATTTTTAAAGTTGTTAGATTCACTCTTTTCAAAACCGGAATCTTAAAGGTCTAGAACATGTTTCGTTAGGGTTTTTCTTTGTTCTTGTGACTTTGTTTCTGCGAATTGATATTTCATGTTTTGTGTTTTCTTTTGAACATTTTACTTGTTTAGTTGTCTCAATCTTTCAGGTACCATGGTAGGAACAGACCCCAATAGAGAAGAATCATCAAACTCTATCAACCAACAACTCATGGATTCCTTCAAGGCTATGATGGACGAGAGTATGGCAACCATGAGGGCTGAGATAGAAAGATCCATCAATGATAGACTTAGGAGATGTCCTCTACGCTCTGATACTGAGCAGTATTATAGTCACTCATCTAGGTCACACCAATCTAGAAGGAGAAGGCCACAAGATGATCGGATGCCTAGGAACACCCAAACCAACACCCGCGATCCTTTAGCTGGCCTTAAGATCAAAATCCCCTCTTTCCATAGAACCAATGACCCTGAGGAGTACCTAGAATGGGAAAAGAAGATAGAAATAGTCTTTGAATGTAGGGAATACACTCAGGATAGCAAGGTTAGAGTAGCACCAACCGCTTTTAAAGATTATGCCTTAAGTTGGTGGGATCAATTAGTTACTTCTAGGAGAAGGGCTGGGGAATTACCTATAGATTCGTGGAACCAAATGAAAATCATCATGAGGAAAAAGTTTATACCTAGTCACTACCATAGGGAACTTCACCTTAAGCTTAGGAACCTATCTCAAGGATCTAGAACCGTCGAGGAGTACTTTAAGGAGATGGAAACCTTGTTGCTTAGGGCTGATATTGAAGAGGACAGTGAAGCCACTATGGCTAGGTTTATGGGCGGCCTCAATAGAGAAATTATGGATAGGCTAGAGGTTAATCATTATGTAGAGCTAGAAGAGCTTCTCCATAAAGCCATAATGTTTGAGAAACAAATTAAGAGAAAGAATCCCAAACCCGGAGTTAGTTCAACTAGGTTTAGCCAATCTAAGGAGGATAAGTCTAGCAAAGATTACAAGCCTTTCACTAAACCTAAGGTAGAAGATTCGAAACTTAAGGGTATAAATATGGGTTCTAGCACCAAAACTAGGGAAATTCAGTGTTTTAAGTGTAAGGGTTTTAATCACTACTCTAGAGAATGTACCAATACGAGAACCATAGTTATTAGGGCTAATGGTGAGGTAGAATCAGAGGATGACCATTCGGATGCTGAGTCCTTGGAAGAAAATGTAGACATGCCCCATGTTGGACAACTCTTAGTCACTAGGAGAACTCTAAACTTACAAACTAGGACAGAGAAAAATGAGCAAAGAGAGAACCTATTCTACACTCGCTGTCTAGTTAAGAGTAAGATCTGTAGCTTAGTGATAGATGGGGGTAGCTGTACCAATGTCGCTAGTGAGATTATGGTAGAGAAGTTAGGACTTGAGATTATTAAGCGGTCTAAACCCTATAAGTTGCAATGGCTTAATGATGAGGGTGAGCTAGAAGTAGAGAACCAGGTTCTAGTTCCTTTGTCCATAGGCAAATATGAAGATGAGGTATTGTGTGATGTTTTACCCATGGATGCTGGTCACATCTTGTTAGGTAGACCTTGGCAATCGGATAGAAGGGTTATTCATGATGGGTTTACTAATAGGTAATCATTTGAGTTTAAGGCAAAGAAACATATTTTAGTACATTTATCCCCACAAGAGGTTCATTTAGATCAAATAGCTTTAAAGAAAAACAAAACCCAATCCGAATCCAAAAGCAAACACCATGCCGATACCATCACCAAACCGCCAATCAAACCATCGGCTAAACAATCGACTAATCTTATGATTAAGTCCAACCCAGGGAGTCAATTACCACATCTACTCTTTGTGCTTAAAGAATGCTTTCATACTAATCTATGCAGGACATGCCTAGCAAAATTCAACTTCTTTTGCAGGAATTTAAAGATGTGTTTCCGGAGGAGCAACCGCAAGGCTTACCACCAATCCGAGGAATTGAGCACCAAATTGACTTTCTACCAGGAGCATCTCTTCCAAACAAACCAGCCTAGAGAACCAATCCCCTGGAGACCAAGGAGCTTCAACAGCAAGTCACTGAGCTCATGGAGAAAGGTCATATCCGCGAGAGCATGAGTCCATGTGTTGTGCCCGTTTTGCTAGTGCCTAAGAAAGATGGTAGTTGGAGGATGTGTGTTGATTGCAGAGCCATCAACAATATCACTGTAAAGTATCGCCATCCTATACCTAGATTAGATGATATGCTTGATGAGTTGCATGGTTCTAATATATTTTCTAAGGTAGACCTTAAGAGTGGTTATCACCAAATTAAGATGAAAGAAGGTGATGAGTGGAAAACTGCATTTAAAACTAAACAAGGTTTATATGAGTGGTTAGTAATGCCCTTTGGCTTAACCAATGCACCTAGTACTTTCATGAGGTTGATGAACCACGTACTTAGAGAATTCATAGGTCACTTTGTGGTAGTATACTTTGATGATATTCTAAATTCCAGCCGAAGTTTAGATGAACATGTGGAACATCTTAGAAAGGTTTTTGAAGTCCTTAGAAAAGAAACCTTGTATGCTAATCTTAAGAAATGTACTTTTGGAACAGATAACCTTGTCTTCTTAGGTTTTGTTGTGAGTACAGATGGTGTCAAGGTTGATGAGGAAAAGATAAAAGCGATTAAAGAGTGGCCGAGCCCAAAGAATGTTGGGGAAGTAAGGAGCTTCCATGGTCTTGCTGGGTTTTATCGGAGATTTGTTAAAGACTTTAGCACTCTAGCAGCCCCACTCACTGAGGTCATCAAAAAGAATGTGGGATTTAAGTGGGAGCAAGCTCAAGAAGAAGCATTACAAACCTTCAAAGACAAGCTCACACACTCCCCGGTGCTTTCTCTTCCTAACTTTGATAAAACTTTTGAAATTGAATGTGATGCCTCAGGAATTGGTATTGGTGTTGTTCTTATGCAGGAAAAGAAACCAATAGCCTACTTTAGTGAGAAACTTGGAGGGGCTACACTCAATTACCCAACCTATGACAAAGAACTTTATGCACTCGTTAGGGCCTTACAAACATGGCAACATTATCTTTGGCCCAAGGAGTTTGTCATCCATACTGATCATGAGTCACTCAAACATCTCAAAGGGCAACAAAATCTGAACAAAAGACATGCTAGGTGGATCGAATTCATTGAGACCTTCCCCTATGTGATTAAATACAAGAAAGGTAAAGAGAATGTATTAGCCGATGCTCTTTCTCGAAGGTATGTGCTCTTGAACTCTTTAGAAGTTAAGCTGCTAGGTTTTGAGCAAATCAAAGAGTTATATGCTATTGATGCTGATTTTAAGGATATTAATGCTGCTTGTGAGAAGTTTGGTACTGGAAAATACTTTAAGAGTGAAGGCTTCTTGTTTTATGATAATCGATTATGTGTGCCTAACTCTTCTTTGCGAGATTTGTTTGTTAAGGAAGCACATGCAGGTGGTCTTATGGGTCACTTTGGCGTGGCAAAGACATTGACTGTACTGCAAGAACACTTCTTTTGGCCACACATGAGAAGTGATGTTGAGAAAGCTTTTCAAAGATGTGTAACTTGCAAGCAAGCCAAATCCACAATCCATAAGCACGGTTTGTATACCTCTCTTCTTATACCTTTGCACCCTTGGCATGATATTTCTATGGACTTTGTTGTTGGATTGCCTAGAACTAAGACTGGAAAGGATTCAATATTTGTTGTAGTTGATAGGTTTTCCAAAATGGCTCACTTTATTCCTTGTCATAAAATGGATGATGCCATTAACATTGCTGGATTGTTCTTTAAGGAGATAGTTAGACTTCATGGAATGCCTAGGACCATAGTATCAGATAGAGACACTAAGTTCCTTAGTTACTTTTGGAAAACACTTTGGTCTAAGCTAGGAACTAAACTTTGTTTCTCCACGACTTGTCACCCACAATCGGATGGTCAAACGGAAATAATTAATAAAACCTTGTCTACTTTGTTAAGAGCTTTGATTAAAAAGAATCTTAGGACTTGGGGTTTGCCTCATGTTGAATTCGCATATAATTATACTAGGCATACTGCATCTAAGTATTCACCTTTTGAGATTTTTTATGGGTTCAATCTCATCTCACATTTGGATCTAATGCCCTTACCTTTGAGTGAAAGGACAAGCCTTGATGGAAAGAAAAAGGCTGAGTTGGTTAAACAGATTAATGAGAAGGCTCGACTCAATATTGAAAATAAAACCAAGATGTATGCTCAACAAGCCAATAAAGGCCAGAAAAAGCTAACCTTTGAGGAAGGAGACTTAGTGTGGATTCACTTGCGCAAAGATAGATTTCCGAGTGAAAGGAAATCCAAGCTAATGCCTAGGGTTGATGGTCCATTTAAAGTCATCAAAAAGATCAATGACAATGCCTACCAGCTGGATCTTCAAGGTAAGTACCAAGTAAGTTCAAGCTTCAATATTACTGATTTGGATCCCTATTTTGCAGATGAAAGCGATTTGAGGTCAAATCCTTCTCAACTGGGGGAGGATGATGTGAGCATGGTCAGCAAGGAACCTTAATCAATGGAGCAGCTAGAACCAGAGGAGGAAGAAGCCAATGAAGAAGCTAAGGAGCAGTTAGAACATGCGGATATTGAAGAAGAAACTCTACAGTTCTTTAATGGCCCCATTACCCGATCCAAGCAAGCCAAACCTAAGACAACACTACAACACCTTCTCAACACCATTCAGGCCAGTTTAGTGTGTGCTAATCCAACCACATTGGTTGTGATTCAAGCCACCTAAACCTCACCAAGAGAGGTGCCTTGGATTGTACTCTTTTTCCCTATTCTTAGTTTTGTCCCAATGGGTTTTCTAAGATAGGTTTTTAATGAGGCAAGCCCAAGGTACTTTACCACAGCCTCTTGGTGAATCAAGGCCCATTCTATCTCAGTCATGCACGAAATTGGAGTCAAAGATACCTTTAATATTGTGTTTAAGTCTTAGTCTTCTTTATTTATGATTTTGTAATTCCCTAGTCTTTCATAATTGTCTTGGTGGAATCCTATGAGTCATTTGTGATTCCTATACACCCCTAGACTACTATAAGTACTATTTTGTATTCACCTTTCTAAATCATCAAACATTTTATTATCAAATCTTCTTCTTAAACTCGTTTGATCATCCTCTTGAATAAGGAATTTTGGAACATCTTCCCATTCCTCTCAAGAGTCGAAAGTCTAAGGGAATCTTCACACCTCTTGGAAGTTTCACTTCAATTCACCTCTTACTTACCGTTTCTGGCCTTTGCTATTCACACAGAGCAAGTAGATAGTCCAAGGATCTTCCACCATCCTTAAGAAGTATCACTCATTCCACCCTTGTCTCGGATCCATCCATTTCAAGTTTCACAAAACCGCAACTTTCACCACCATAACTTCACTTCCGCAACCTTGATCATCACACCATCATTTTCACAACCTCTTGGAGTCATTCAGGGACTAGATCCTACCTAGGATCACATCACTTGGAGACGTATCCTCAAGAATGTAAAGCTCATCTTTGGTTCCACCTCTTCCAAGTATCTTACCATTCTCAATATCCTGAAAATGAACATCATTAGGCCCAAAAATAACATTGCAATTCAGGTCTTTAGTAGCCCTTCTAACCGATACTAGATTAGATTTGAACTTAGGCACATAAAAAACATCTTTTTCCTTATGAAAAAGTTTTAGCTTTCATGTTCCTTCTATGAGAATACATTTACCATCAGCAATTGTGATTTTACCTAAATCTGGTTCTATGTTCTTTTACAACCTAACATTGCTAATCATGTGATGGGAAGCACCAGAATCTACCACAAGTTTATCATCAGTTTTATCCAACAATTTGTGTGAAAAGAGAGTGATACCGGATAGCTTAGAGGCATAGGCCTTAATGAGATCCTCCAAGCCATTCTTCTTGACATACTCCACTGAGGCACGCATTGCTAGTTCTCCACTTTGAGTAGATGAACTTCCTGGTTCATTAGCAACATCTTGAGAGAGATTAGCTTTTGCATTTTCTCCTTGAACTTGTTAGGCTTGAGATGAGGATGGAGGATTCAGCACTTGTCTTTGATGTGACCTTTCTTCTTGCAGTGCTCACAAGTTAATGCCTTTCTATCTTCTTGTTTGAACACACTCTTGGCTGTAACAAGCTCACTCTTTCCACCAAATAAACCGATGTTTCCTTGCTCCTTGTGTAGTCTTGCGCATACGTCCTCAAAACCAGGTAGCTTAGGCTCTCTAAGGATGGATTTAATCACATCATTGTAAGCTGGACTCAAATTGAGAAGGAGCCCAAAGATCTTGTCTTTCTCTTTCGTCTCATTGAGCACCTTTGGATCATTAGAGCTTGGTCTTAACATGTCTAACTCGGACCATGTAGACTCAAACTTGCCCAAAAACTTCTTGAACTTCATATCTTCTTGATGTAGATCATTTAGAGCTTTCTTGACTTCATAGATTCTACTAATATTGGAGACATCACCATGAACCCTTTTGAGTGTATCCCACAAAGTTTTGGCGATTTCACAGTGTGAATAAGCTTCAAGGATGGAGGGATCTAGTGAGTTTTGAAGGAAGCCAAACACGGATTGATCTTCCTGGAACCACTTCTTCTCCTTCTCCTTTGTTGCTTCATCCTTCTTAGTCTTTGAATAATTCATGGATGGTGTAAGATCCTCCAAGATGTGATCCCAAAGACCCTTGCCACATATGGCTGTCCTAATAGTTCTTGACCATAGAGTGTAGTTCAAACCCTTGAGAACTACTGGAATAACAGTAGGCTTTAGGCTCAAATTGACTGATACAGTATCCTCCATTGTTTTATCTTGAAGAACTCAAAAGAAAAAAAAACCTTTGATGATGAGGAAATTTGATGAGAATCGAATATAAACTATAGAATAGATGGAGATTAGATCTAACGCTCTGATACCATGAAAGTATTTGAAGATTATGACATGAATTTGATGTAAGAATCTAAGAGATGATATAATGAGAACTTAGGGTTCTTGAGAATGAACAAGAGAAAAGGGAGATAAAATCACATGCCTTTCGTTATAGAAAATACAAGAAATCACAAAGGAAAGTTTATTAATGAGAATATATTCTCACGACCGTTTGATAAGCTGGAGCGTGTGAAGGAGGATATGATGATCAATAAGAAGAGATACAGCTGGTCCCACTTGCATCACCAAAGACGTGTCCTTATGATCTGGTTCATTATTTCCTATGTCAATAATGTATATCATTTTTTCCCTTTGAAATTTTTTTTGAAAAGTATTTTAACTAATTTATATTCTTTAACAAAATTTATATGGACAATATTGTAGTTTCCTTTAAAAAAAAATGTAGCTTCCTTTTGAAAATAATTTCACCATTTTTTTATATTTCATTTATCTTTTAAACTATTATTAATCAAAAAGAAATTTATGAAGACATCTGATAAGAGAATCAAGTATTATCAATAACTACAAAAAAATTTATGAAGATATCTGATAAGAAAATCAAGTATTATCAATAACTACTAGTTGTTGTACATATTAGTTGTGTATTCCGTAAATCCCAAACCGTTTTTGAAATGAACACTTCTATCTCATGACTGCACATTTTCTACTATTTATAACTCTTTTTATTTTGATGCATAAGTGATACTACAAAATGATCTTAGCTAAATGAATTTTATGAAAAACGCCCAAAGTTAGATTAATTATCAATATATACTTTTGTTTATAAGAAATCGAGGAAAATAAAATTATAATTTCAATATTTTAGTTTCCTTTCGAAAGAATTTTTCACTTTTTTTCCATTTTAGTTTTGTTTTTTCAAGCGTTACTATCACAGCCAGACAAAAGAAATCATAAAATTCTATATAAAGAAGATTTCATGAAAAAAAAAAAAGGACCTCTGATAAGGGAACCAAATTTTATCAATAAGATGATCTATCGACCTACTAGTTGTTGTACATATTAGTTTTGTGTGTTTGTTAAATCATAAACCATTTTCACATGAACACTTCCATTTCATGACTGCACAGTTTCAACTATATATAATTCTTTTATTTTGCTGCATAAGTTGTAGGTACGACAAAATGATCTAAAGTGAATTTTACAAAAAGTGCCCAAAAATGGAGTTATAGTACTTAATGGGCCAATTCGGGGCGAGTTTCAGGCCCAATCAGATGATCCGTAACACGAAGGACTTAGTCTATCAACTATAAACCCTACCACACCTGATCTCTCCCTTGTTTTCGCACCATTTCACTTGACGTTTTCTGTTTCCCCCAAGAAATTTCCCGGGAAAGAAAAAAAAAAGAGAAAGGCGAAGGAAAAAAAAAAACAGAAGGATTTCACTTTCGACACAATCTTAAATCTGGAGGAGAGCACGAGGAAGAGAATCAAACTCACCATGGAAGATTCAGATTCTACAGAGAGTAATCAGACGAAGAAGACGGCTTCTCAGCTGAATCTCCCACCGTCGATGAATCGACCGACGGTCTCACTCGAGACCCGAATCAACCGTCTAATCGATTCCAACCATTATCAGTCGCCATCTAAACCGATATACTCGGACAGGTTTATTCCCAGTAGATCCGGTTCCAATTTCGCGCTTTTTGGTCTCGAATCTACGCCTAAAAAGGACGGGAAGGAAGATGGGGCAAATTCGTACGCGGGTCTCTTACGAACCGCGCTTTTCGGGCCGGAAACGCCGGAGAAAAGAGATGTTGTTACTGGGTTCTCTCCGTCGCGGAATATTTTCCGGTTCAAGACGGAAACGCAGCGGCCTTTGAACTCGTTCTCGCCTTTTGGCTCGGATGAGGCTCCTGGTGTTAGCCGTACCCCAGTCAAGTCGCCTAGGAAGATTCCTAGGTCTCCTTATAAGGTGAGTGCTTCTTTCAATCTTGGAAGATTTCTCTTCTTACTGTGCTTAGGGTTTAACTTTTAGTTTTAGGGTTTGTGGGTTGAATTCGGGTCAGTTGTGTGGATTCTGTTTTCTTTTATGGATTTTTGATAGATTTTAGGTTTTAAGGCTTGCGATTTTTGATTTTTAGATGTTACACTTCATCTATGTTCCTGCATTTATGTATAAAACATCTGAGATCTTCTTGGTGGAAGTCTTTGATAGTGTAGAGTTTGAACTGTATTTGAAAAATGCTTACTGTCTACTCTTTATCCGATTGTTATCAGTACGATTACAAATGCTTTGTCCTTTGTTGTGTTGTTAGGTATTGGATGCGCCGGCTTTACAAGATGATTTTTACTTGAATCTGGTGGACTGGTCGGCGCAAAACGTTCTTGCAGTTGGATTGGGCAACTGCGTATACTTGTGGAATGCTTCTAGTAGCAAGGTAAGTTTTTTTTTCTTACACTAATCCATGTCTCAAGAAATGTTTTGATTGGAATGTATCTCTTCTCTTTTGCAGGTAACTAAGTTATGTGATCTTGGTGTTGACGACAGCGTTTGCTCAGTGGGTTGGGCACTACGCGGAACACATTTGGCTATTGGAACTAGTTCTGGAACAGTACAGGTTAGATTATCAAGTCACATTTGCCTATCTATGTTATTTTATCGATTTCTTGAATCTGGAATGAAGGTGAATTTGTGATCATAATCTTACTGTTTCTCTTTTTTGTTTCACTAGATATGGGATGCGGCACAATGCAAGAGAATAAGAACAATGGAAGGTCATCGTCTAAGGGTTGGAGCCTTAGCATGGAGCTCATCAGTTCTGTCTTCAGGTAGCAGAGACAAGAGTATACTTCAGAGAGACATACGGTGTCAAGAAGATCACGTCAGTAAACTAACAGGTCACAAATCCGAAGTCTGTGGACTCAAATGGTCTTATGACAACCGGGAGCTAGCATCAGGCGGAAACGACAATAAGGTAAATCTAGAATCTTGATTTTGTTAAAACGATGATATTTGGAAGACGAGTGTACTGAATGGTTCAAGAATCTTTGCAGCTTTTTGTATGGAATCAACATTCAACACAACCGGTATTGAAATACTGTGATCACACAGCAGCAGTGAAAGCCATTGCATGGTCTCCACATCTTCATGGACTTCTTGCTTCCGGTGGTGGTACTGCTGATAGATGTATCCGTTTCTGGAACACGACGACAAACACTCATTTAAACTGCATAGACACTAATAGCCAGGTGTGTAATCTGGCATGGTCTAAGAACGTGAACGAGCTTGTGAGCACGCATGGATACTCCCAGAACCAAATCATTGTCTGGAAATACCCAACCATGTCTAAAGTAAGAATCTTCTTGTCCTTTATTTTTGTTTTCTTATCTTTTGTTGCGGATTTTGAAGATTGAATCTACAATACACTTTACAGTTGGCTACTCTGACGGGTCACACATTTCGCGTTCTGTACCTTGCGGTCTCACCTGATGGACAGGTTTGTTCTCATTTTGCTTAATCTCATCTTTTTGCGTATTTGTCTTCACTTGCATCAGTTGTATGATCTTATTTGTTGCAGACGATGGTGACAGGAGCGGGAGATGAAACTCTAAGATTCTGGAATGTCTTCCCTTCCCCGAAATCTCAGGTAAAGAACCCTAAGAGATCCTTAATCCTAAATTCTCTGAAAATGAAGAATGCATATAATATAATTCAACACACGGCCTCTGTTTCTATTTTCAGAACAGGGAGAGCCAAATCGGGGCATCGTCTTTTGGTAGAACAACAATTCGGTGAGATGATTTTTTCTTTTTAATCTCTAGCTGAATTAGGTAGGTCGTGCTAACCAAGCCTCCTAGAGTTCTTTCTCTTGAGGATTACTAAAATTAGTGGAAAAAAGATAAACCCCAATATTTAAGTTTTGTGTGATTTGGTGTTGCAATAGATTTTCATCCTCGATGTACAAAGATTGAATTCTTCTGTGTATGTAAACATTTTCTTTAATTCTTTTTATTACTCCAAACAAAGTCTAGAATATAAAACATATACATGAATAATTTATCCCATTTTTTTTTTCTTTTTAGAAAATACCTTTTGAAGATTGAACTTATTCAAACGTAACTCCATATCTTTAAAACAAATTTACAAACAACAAAACCCAGAAAAAAAAAAAAAAAAACATTTTTCATATGTAACAAATAAATGGAGCATTAACATTACTGTCGTTGCAATAAAGGCCTGGTCTTTGAGGATAGTAATCAGACTCAAGAAGCTCTCTGGCACCTAAAACCAGATCTTTGCATGTGATCCTACCTTTTGTCTCAGCGAGTATGATCTGTATGGCATTGCTGAATGCTCCATAGGCTTGTCCCTTGGTACGTACATCTCCTGAAGTTTGATCACTCTGACATCCACTTAGCAAAATACCATTGTTTTCTTTCTTGCTCACCACTTGTTTCATATTTCCAACTTGATCTTCAGTGAACATCTTCATTTTTGGAGCTGCATCTTCTCCAAACGCATCGTAAAGTGACGTTCTGATATTCCCCACTTCTATATCATCCTTCCCTGTTTCAAGCTTTAGCATATTGGTCATAGTGTGAAGAGGCGGAGATCTGTTTACGATTTGAACTCTGTTTATTCCTTCTCCTTGTTCAATTTCCTTAGTCTTGGTGATCTTCTCTGTTTTCTCTGACCTCTTTGTGTGCTTTCTCCTATTTGCTCTTTGACCGAGTTGATGAGACCACCACTATGACACGAGTCCGAGACGATTGTAATGGTGCAGTCGTTAGGGACTTTATCCACAATTTCCCTGACTTCATCATCTGAGAACAAAATGAGATTCATGTTTTCATCAAATAGTAGAGACATAGGGGATGTTCGTTTTTGCATCTCAACGCCCGAAATATTGTTCGTTGACCATTTTAAATTATGAGTCTAAATGGTGAGTTCGGATGCAATTTTTTTTTACTTCTTGTTACGACAGGATGCAAATTGTTTTGCATCTCAAAATTCGAGAAATGAGAGTTTAGATGCAAAATTTGCATCTCAAACTCCAAAAGTCTACAATATCCTTAAATTCTCAGAAAACCAAAACTATTTTTATTATACCATATTTCATAATTCACATTGATAATTCTTATAAGAAAATATTTTAGATCTAATAAATATATAAAAGACAAAAATCATACTTTTTATCAAAAAATCCGTTTCTTAGTAAAATTGCGGAAACGCATTTTCAAGAAATTAAGTAAAAATCTAATATGACATGCAAAATTAAGCAATATGTAAAGCGTGAAAATCTATTTTTCCGCCAAAAACGCGAAAATCTATTTGTCTGTTAAAAACGTGAAAATTTTGTTTTCTCGTCAACAGTGTGGAAGTATATTTCCTACCGGAAACACATAAATCTTGTTCTCCGTCGAAAAAATAAAAATATGTTTTACCACCAAAAACAAGAAATCTCTTTCCCACAAAAAATTTAAAATACGTAGAAAACTCGTTATTCAACCAAAAACGCAAATCTTGTTTTTTCCGCTAATATCCTAAATTGGTGATTTATTTTTAAGTTTAATCTTATCTAAGACAATTTTTGTTACTAGTATATAGTATAGTTGCTTTAAAATATGTCATCTTTTACAAACTCACAAACAAAAAATATTTCATAATATTGCATCTAGATGCAGCTTCCAAATGCAAAAAGTAGTTTAAGAAACAAACACATCCAAATGCAACATGTCGTTTTTCGATGCAACATCTAGACGCAAAAACGAACAGCCCCTTAGTTTAAAGAAATCGAAGTTTTTTGGTCGGTTCAATATCTATTACCAAACAATTTTATTTGGTGTGATGAGATTGTCTACCAAAATAAAGAAAAATAGGAAAACGTATTTTTAAGTTACCAGTGATGTTATTCATATCGCAGGGAACTATGCACTCGTCGTATCCAGTGTTATCGTCTTCTAAAGCCTCTGGCGGCAACCTCACACCGTGTCCACTGTAATGGACGAAAAGAACATCGCCGGAATTAGCAGATCCGACAACATCTGACAATGCCTGTCGGATGTTCTTGCCGGTGGGTTGGATTTTTGACTTGTCGGTATCAATCAACTCAGTGATGTTCTCCTCGGAAAATCCGTACAGTTCGAGGAGAGATTTACGCATTCGCTTCACGTCATTGACACAACCACGTAGCTCTCCTTCAGTTCCTGGGTAATTGACCCCTATGAGTACCGCTTTCTTCACCATTGATGGTGACTTCAAGATCTGTGTAGTAAATCTTCTTATCATTTAAACAAAAGAGAACTATTTTTGATAAAATGTTGTTATCCTTCATGGTCTTTATAATAACGTAAAGCTTGTTCTTTATCTTCGGTGAAAGCTTTTTTTAATTGTTTTTCTTGTATTCTTTCCATGTACAAAACGTGAAGCGATTAAAATAAAATTAGTCTCAGCAATAATGCACATGAGCTGTATTTGATTTTGTTCGGTCAACATTTTGCACGCTGTATAAGATAATTATTATTAGGTAGGAAATAAAAAAAAATTGTTTGTTAAATTTTGTTTATTTCGTCAAAAAATAATTTTATATATTATGAAAATGTAATGTAACCATACAATATGAAACTAGCCAATCAAGAGGATTCGTACAATCAAAATACAATCATTTAGAAGAAAAAATGTTATTAAAACATATACTACTTTGTTACAAGATCGATTTACATGAAGAAAACTAATACATGGAATAATTGCATCTCATCTAAGAAGGTCTTCGAATCAATGAAATAGTGATGTCTTTATATTTCACATTCAACAAGTTAATGAGATTTTAACAATCGCTGTCTGTTATAACATTTTTGAATCACATGAGTTTTAAATGTTCTACAGTATGTAGAAATACAACTCTTTCGATCGGCTTCTGTTGGGGATTTGGATGGTCTAAGATTGACTGAACTCCACAATCTTATGATTCTTTCGTGATCTTGGATAATCCAACCAACTTTCGTTGTTGAAACATTTGAATTAAAAACAACATCAACATTGCACTTCAAAAAGCCTGGAGGTGGTATTGACCAATTTGATATTTGTGTATTCGTAAGTGAAGAAATACCATTATTTTGGTTATGAGTTGTGTCTGATTTCCTCATCAAATCAAGCCATTTTTTGGTATTCGTTTCGGCAATTGAATTTCTTTTACTAGAGAGGGTTAGTTATTAAAAATAAACTTGTTTCAAGATTTCCAAATTCTCCACAAAATCGAAAATGGTAGTACTTTTAAGATATTTAGAAATATATAAACTTATTTGAATATCTTTAACATATGTTTCAACACCATTAGAGCATGTGTGTGAACCTCCATATTAACATTGAATTACGGCATGTAAAAAACAATTGATTCATATCTTCATCTTCCCGAGAAACATCTTTGACGTTGTTTGTCAATGTTAATCATGTTAGATCAAAAATTTAACACTCTAAAATAGAAATCAATCACATGCAATAACATTAAGAAAATAAGACATTAATAAAACTGATATTCGAATATAAAACTGAAATTATGGAGGTGAGATTTAATCACTTTTCTTACCTCAAAAAATTTCTCGGAGTGTGACGGGATTTTATGAATCCATGAGTCCCATGATACAACCATAGGTCGATCGATTCGCATCACTCAAATTGATCCTAGCGACCATGAGATCTACTATACTCTCGAGTTCAGAGACTAACCTAAAAGCAGAGGAGGATTGAAGGAACTTTTGTTATTAGTCACTTTGAGTGATTATGATTATTCGATTTTTCGATGATGTGAATGAGTCTAAGGGGTCCTTTATATAAGGGGGAAGGGACCGACTTTTTCATCAAATTTTGACTTGATACACACGAATAAAAATATTCTCGAAGTATAATTTCTTGATAAGGACGAATAAGAATATTTTTTTCGGTCGTAGGATTTAGTCGGTCGTAATTATAAAATTAATTTTCTACAAAAAGATAATCACGCCCAGCCAACTTTTGTACCCATTACCTATATAGAGTCCAACCAAGAGCCCAAAGAGCCAAATTAAAAGCAACGTATCCATAAGCCTCGAGCCTGACCCGGCAGCGGCAGCGCGCATGTGTGTGTGCGCTTTTTCTCTTCTCTTGTTGTTAGTCATTTGAACCAATGACACAACCAATCCATATAAAGAACAAGGGAACTTTCATTCCTTTCAATGTGGGATACTTTCACTTCCACATTTAGTAATACCCAATGAAAATATTTGGTTGGGCTAAAACCCATTTCTTATTCACACTTAAAACAAATTTGCAAAACTCAATTCTTGATTTTCATAATTTACTTTCAACAACATTTGTTCAAAAAAATTGTTCCAACAAATCCCTCTTGTTCGAAGCCGAGTTATTGTTTCCAAAGCTTTACTCAAAATGCTCCACTTGAAATGCATCAGTTTTGGTTGAATGTTGAGCCTCCATAACTTCTTATGGAGATCGGAACTTCCACACTTTGAGGCATTCGAGGAGCACCTTTGTTCATCTTCAACCACTACATCCCATCTCTTAAATTGTTGAGCCAATCTCATGAACTACATGGACTGGCACGCTAGGAAAGGTCTTAATTTTGGGTTATTTATAGCATTAGCATTCACAAGGTTACTGTCTCCCAAACTAAAATCATTTTATGCACTTTGGTGGAATCATTACTTTTCAGGCCCTTGTCTTCCGATTGTATAAAGGTTTGCTTGTTGTGACTCTCAACTGCTCTTAGAGACCCAGCCTCCTCCCACAAAATTTTCCTTCTTGATGCGGTCATCAAATCGGAAGATGAAGTCCACAAGTCCAAGATGGATCAGCCACGTCCCAAGGAACCTCTCAATCATATAAAGGCTTCACAAAACGTCCCTAACTGCACCCTTCCACGTTTTATCAGCACAAGACACAACTTGCCTTTTATGGACCCGAAAGAAATCAAATCACAATGGTCATTTACTATAGTGGGTGGTGGGCAAGACTTAGAGAGTTTCTATACAATACATAGACTCTTAAGCTGTCCAGATACAAGGAACCTTCTATATTTTCTCATTTGGCCAAAATCGAGCATTAAAGGCCAAATCAATCAAACCTTTAATTGATTTCTCATTTAGTTTGATTTATTTGTATTTATGTTGATCTATTTTGTCTTAAATATCTTAGGTCGAGCCTATAAAGCTCCTTTCATTTCATTGTAGAAAAACAACCATTTGATGAATAAAGACTTAAGTTAATCTCTTTGAAACTTTTATGCTTTATTTTGCTTGTTTATTTTTGTTTGTGGAATCAATCTAGAATCCAAGTGTGGATAATAGTCTATTGTGTGGAATCTCATAGGATTTATTCTTGATCTTATCAAGAGAGCTTTCACACTCTTTTGTGGCGGTCTACAATCCAAATTCACTCCATCCCAGAATTTAGTAAGACAAAAACAATAGTTCCTCTTGCTAAGTTCGATCTTATCTTGTTTTTTGATGGATTCTTAAACACCTTAAAGATCATATCATTTTGGAATAAGAGCTAAAATTTTCTATCCCTTTTCATTTTTCTTTGTTTCCTTTTTTCAATCAAAAAACAAATTCCAAAAAAAAAAAACTATTTTTTTTTCCTTTTCAAAGTTACAAAAGCCAGGGACTGATGAACAAGTGGCTACTATGATGAGATGTAGCAAAATATACTAAAGAAAGTCGAAATTGTGGGAGAACAACGTAAAGACTTATATGAGCGGTTATATCGATTTGAACAACGAAGATGTTGCGAACACACACCAGATCAAGAACAACCCGATCCTAAATCGCTCGATCCACCAAAAGATTCGCCGTGCCATCCATTACATCCACTGGCCATTGTAAAGGAAAAACAAGCATAGGAGGTTCAACCAATTTCAAACGACCACAGTAGATTGTTTGAACAAGTTTTGAGGACAAAACTTTCTCAAGAAGGAGAGTATGATGCGGTCATCAAAATGGAAGATGAAATCCACAAGTCCAAGATGGATCAGCCACACCCCAAGGAACCTCTCAATCATATAGAGGTTTCACAACACGTCCTTAGCTTCACCATTCCACATTTGATCAGCCCAAGATCCAACTTGCCTTTTATGGACCCAAAATGAATCAAATCACAATGGCCATTTACTATAGTAGGTGGACACGACTTGGAGAGGTTGTATACCATACAAAGAATCCCAAGGATGCATCATTACATGTCCAAGCTGTCCAGAAAGAAGAAACCATCTACATTTCTTCAGTTGGCCAAAATCGAGCATTAAAGGCCAAATCAATCAAACATTTGATTGATATCTCATTTAGTTGGATTTATTTGTATTTATGTTGATTTATTTTGTCTTAAATGTCTTAGGTCGAGCATATACAAGCTTCTTTCATTTCATTGTAGAAAAACAACCCTTCAATGAATAAAAACTTGAGTTAATTTCTTTGAAACTTTTATGTTTTGTTTTGCTTGTTTATTTTAGTTTGAGGAATCAATCTAGAATACAAGTGCGAATCATATTCGATTGTGTAGAATCACATAGGTTTGATTCTTGATCTTATCAAGAGAGCTTTCACACTGTTTTGTGGCGATCTATAATCCACCTTCACTCCATCCTAGAACTTAGTAAGACAAGAACAATAGTTCATCTTGCTAAGTTTGATCTTATCTTATTTTCCGATGGATTTTTAAAAACCTTAAAGATCATATCATTTTGGTATCAGAGCTAAAAGCTTCTAACACTTTTCATTTTTCTTTGTTTCCTTTTTTCAATAAAAAAAACTATTCTTTTCCTTTTCAAAGTTACCAATGGCTAGAACTGGTGAAAAATGGCTACTATGATGAAGATGTAGCAAAATAGACTGAAGAAATTTGAAACTATGGGAGAACAATGTAAAGACTTGTATGAGCAGTTATATCGATTGGAACATTGAAGATGCTGCGAATACACATCAAATAAAGAAAAATTTGATCCTAAATTGTTCGATCCACCAAAAGATCCTCCATGACATCAATTACCTCCACTGGCCATTGAAAAGGAAAAACAAGCAGAGAAGGTTCAACAAATTTCAAGCGACCACACTAGATTGCTTGACCAAGTTTTGAGGACAAAACTTTCTCAAGAAGGAGAGTATGATGCGGTCATCCAACCGGAAGATGAAATCAAAAAGTCTAAGATGTATCAGCCACGCCCCAAAGAACCTCTCAATCTTATAGAGGGTTCACAACACGTCCTTAGCTGCACCCTTCCACATTTGATCAGCCCAAAACTCAACTTGCCTTTTATGGAACCGAAAGGAATAAAATCCCAATGTTCGTTTACTATAGTGGATGGACACGACTTGGAGAGCTTCTATGCCATACATATACTCCTAATGATGCATCATTACATGTCCAAGCTGTCCAGATACAAGAAACCTTCTACATTTCCTCATCTGGCAAAAACCGAGCATTAAAGGCCAAATCAGTCAAACCTTTGATTGATTTCTCATTTAGTTTGATTTATTTATATTTATGTTGATCTATTTTGTCTTAAATTTCTTAGGTCGAGCCTATAAAAACATCTTTCATTTCATTGTAGAAAATCAACTCTTTGATGAATAAAAACTTGAGTTAATCTCTTTGAAACTTTTATGTTTTGTTTTGCTTGTTTATTTTAGTTTGTGGAATCAATCTAGAATACAAGTGTGGATCATAGTCTATTGTGTGGAATCACATAGGCTTGATTCTTAATCTTATCAAGAGAGCTTTCACACTGTTTTGTGGCGATCTTCAATCCACATGCACTCCATCCTAGAACTTAGTAAGATAAGAACAATAGTTCATCTTGCTAAGTTCGACTTTATCTTGTTTTCCGATGGATTCTTAAACTCCTTAAGGATCATATCATTTCTTATCCCAAGCAAAATCATGTTGCATTTCGTCCAGCCAATTAGAGGAGGTTTTCATCTTCTCTTATGTTCCAATATACTCTCATTTTCCTTGTTGGCTCTGTCTACCTCCACTATCTGAGCTAGAAACGAATCAAACCGAGACAACCGAATACAAACTGATGTATATACCCAAACCATTTGGTTAAAGTTTTTAGGAACCCGAACAATCCCGTTTGTTTCAGTTATAAACCAAACCAGTCTGAAAAACCAATGCTTGTTGTTTAATGAAATTTATTGATGATATTAAAATACATATTATTTGGATATCGCATATGGTATACCTTTCCTTCATTAAGGAAAGGGAGTTTTGGTAAACCTCTTCTTCAGCTTGCAAGACTCTGCTTGCACTCGGGGATCCATCGAAACAAAATTCCCTTCTTTGTAAGGTGTGTTTAACGGTTTATATATTCCGAAAAATCCCTTTACAAACTTCTGGTAATATTTAGCTAACCCTGTAGGAGTTTGTTAGAAGGTTTTGGGTGCATACATAACCTCTGATCCTGTAATTTCAATCCAACAAGCTTTCCGAACATACTCCCTTGAAAACGCCAACACCTTGTGTCCAAGGGTGTTATATAACTTTGTGATGTTCCGGTGTAGAAAAAAATGTAGGTTGCGGCTTCGCCCACCAAAACATATCCTACACGAATTTCTCCCACAAACAGCTCGAACTAACTTGAATCGCCGAGACTTCTACAAAAATACATCTTGAAACAAAAGACATACCCGAATCTTATAATAAGAGTAACAACGACTAATTGCGGCTCCGCTGGGTGGTGCGTTTGATTTAAAGCATAGAAAATCGCAAAAATTCTCATGACGTATTCCGGGTCATAACCTGTTGGAATTAATGTAGGTTCTAATACAAATTATTGCACCCCAACCCGGGTTATTAAAGATAATTGGGCCATATTGCAAATTACATAACATAATAATATAATAATGTTGGTATTACACTATTTTTATAATATTTTATTAATTGATAGAGTTATTAATTTATGGAATATTACTTTATAAAAAGTTTTATTTTTAAACTTATTTTGGTCTTTATAAAGCCGATAAATCAATGTTAAAGCATAACGAACACTAAATGCGGACACGTAAAAATGTTAAATCTCATAATAATGAGAAATA
Source organism: Euclidium syriacum (assembly GCA_900116095.1). Taxonomy (NCBI): domain Eukaryota; kingdom Viridiplantae; phylum Streptophyta; class Magnoliopsida; order Brassicales; family Brassicaceae; genus Euclidium; species Euclidium syriacum. The sequence goes on from FPAK01000018.1 coordinate 548,756, forward strand.
AAATAACATAAAAATCGCCACACCTAAAAAACAACATTAGCACTCGAGCTCGTGAACATCTTACTCCTCACTCTTACCTGCACTCATAAAATGAGACATGTGCAACTAAATTATTCAGTAATTCGATCATGTCCACCAACATAATTCTGTCACGCTAGTCCTAACCTATGAAACACAAGACGATATATAAAAGCATACCAGGCAAAGAAGACTCGATGCACACAACACTCATTAAACATCACATGAATACACCCGCGCAGCTACGGCTAATCATTGACTACACTAACTATCAGACTCGGTCATAAGAAGAATTCACATCACATCGTCCCTACTCAGTGCCGTTGGAGCGTGACTTACCTTGCTCCTAGATACGAAGAATGGTCCATCTGTTATCATCCAAGGCAGGCCCGTCGACCCTTTAAGAACATGTTTCTGTATAAAAAAAGAATGATCCATCTCTTAATAGTTAATTCTCATCAGAAATCCTGCCATTACTTGCCGCATTCATCGTGTTGTAATGCAGTAATTAAATGAAATTGCCTAAACGATTCAACCTCCAAACAAGCTTTTCTTCTAAACAAGCAATCAGCTACTCCTAGCAATGTAAAATCTACGAATCTCGACACTGACTACAACTGGAATATATCGTTTGGGAATCGCTGTTAGAATTACGACTTGGAGTTACCTGTTCCAAAAGTTTTATCTAGGGATAAGTATGGTAACTTGTTAGATAAGAAAATTAGAATTTTACCTACCCTAATGGAAAAGAGAAAATTGGTAATTAATTGATTACATGAGGATTATTAAAAAGAATGAGCAAGAGATGGCTACATTTAACTAAGCCGTTATATGCGAGTGAGAGTGAAACTTCTTGGGAGGATGCTTCTTCTCGTGAGCTCCTAAGAATACCACTTTCAGTCTAGAAGCTTCGAATATAACTTGTTCATATTCATATAATCTTGCAACCTAATCCATTCAAAAGTAAAAAAGAATAGAACTTCTTATACTTTGATTTTGTTGTAGTTAAGGAGACAAACCCAAGAAAAGAAACATAGCAAATGAATTAAAATTCTCAAGGCGTAGTTAAATCTTTTTTCAGGAAAAGAAAGATTATTACATGGATTATTGACTGGTTCTTCCTCCTTTTTCTTGTAGTGGTTACAAAGAGTGAGCTATTGTTGCTCTGTTTCTCTGAAAATTTGGTTTTAGCAAGATCTTGTGACTTGATACCAAATCTTACTATTTCACTTGTGGGTTGATTGAGATTCATTATATAGAAAGAGACATATGTAACACGTGAGTTTAATTCTATTCACCTTAAAAAAAAAAACTAGTACATTGGGAACTTACAACAATGATTAAATGTTAAACAGTTGTCATTTCTATCAACACCAAACAAATAAACTTTCATCTTTCTCCTAACTTTCCTAACAACCAAAGGAGAAAAAAAAAGAAAGATACATTCTATGAGACCCTTCACTTCAATTTCTTAGAGTTAGGCATAGATACTCCCAACTTGCCGTCCGGGATAAAGTTCTCATCCTCTCTACTATGTTGATAATGACGATGAGACCACGGAATCGCGCTAACCGGCGGAAAACAACAGTTGCACTCATCAGGACAAGGTAGCTCCGGGAGGGTTTCACACTTTTTTCTGGTCCTCTTTCCATCATGGTGGTGCTGAGTGGCTTCCCAAAGCGGGCCCCAACACTCAACTTTGTTGTACTTGGGGTTGTTGGAGTGGAAGTAAACCCACACAAGAGAATCTTGTAACTCAGGATAGCTATTCAACAAGTTCCCATCTCCATGAGCAAAAGCTTTCAACACCTACAATTCAATATATAATCAATACACCACACCGTAACTTACATTACATATCATATAGAATATTGATTCATGTCCTCAAAACTTACCACAGGTAATTCTTTGCAAAATATGTAATAACGAAGCTTCGCAATGAGATCCAAAAGGAAATGGCCTCCGCTTATGTGGCAATGAACGTGAAGCGACATTTTACCTTTCACTTTCTTCCACTCGGCCACCACTTCGTCCCGGAACAACTTATTTGCCCATCCTTGCAACTGGTGAAAACCATAGACAAAAGAACTTGCATCAGTCTCCGAAAACGCTAAACCCTAAAACCTTGCCTACTATGGGAAGTTTATGACTTACTTGAGAATTATTGATAGATTGAGAAATAGCTAAAGTTAGCTTTGCGGTGATGTCACTGTGAGTAAGAGTGTAAGTTCTTGGAAGCTTCGAGGGGTGCTTCTTCTCATCAACTCCTAAGAACAGTACTTTCAATTTGGAGGCTTCAAAAACCGCCGGTCCAAATAGTCTTGCAACCTTGACCATTCAGAACAAGGAAAATATCAAATCTTCAAATCCAGGTTTACAGAAATTACGCCTTAAGCTAAAAACCCTAAAACAGAGCATGTAAGATAAAGCAGAGGAATTTGAATACTGTTTCTAAAATTCAACAGATATAGTAACAGATTTTCAAAGACTCTAATCTAAATCAAAAGATTGAGATGCTTACAGGAACAGTAGATCGGTTCTTCATTTTGGATCTTCTATTGGTAGAGAAAAAGAGTGAGCTATTGCTCTGTTTCTCTAAAAAAGCTGGTTTCATCTTTGATGGTAGTAACAGATTTGTCGCGAAACTACACATCTCTGCTTGTTTCGATATAACGGAAATTGGCAAGAACAAGATTGAGGTAAAAAAAAACAGATACTTAAATACAGAGACCCTTTTGCGAGAATTCTACCAAAATCTCACGCTATTATTGCGTGCTCGTACACTGTGAATGAAAGCTTGCAACTTTGATACCGAAACAAAAAATCAGGCTTGCTTTCGCTTTCGGTTTAGCTTTCTTTTCTTCCGAGAATTTAGGGTTCTTTTTTGATGCGTGCTGGGTTAAATAACCTTCGATACGAAGAAGGTTGCTTCCATTTCTAGACTTCTTGAGACTGAGAGTGCCACGTGGCGTACAGCTTCTTTGCTGCATGAGCAGGCATGTGTCGTAATACTAAAGCTCACACCTGGCACTCTTGAGATTCTTCGGTTCGTTTTCGGATAAACCCACCCACCGTTTGGACTAAGAGACAGAAGCTAAACGATTCCGTATGATCCGGTTTTGAGCAGACCTATTAGGGAAACGGTTTAGCTGTAGCGAAGTTAGTTCGGTTATTTGATTTTGTTAGGAACTAAACCAGTTAAGTTAACAAATATGTGGGTTTGATTGGTTATTTTAGTGCATTCAACTATTATTATAGTGCAAATTGCAATACTAAGATTGTAACTTTTTTTCTTTCCAACAAATTTTCATTGCTTAAATTATAGTGAGATACAAGGGGATACAGAAAATGATTGGGCCAATAAAACAAACGGACTTTGTCAAGTTTTTATAAATTAAAAGAGATCTAAACTATAATATCAAAATATAGGAATAGAATGACGGACCTATTACCAAAAAAAAGAGGTCAATTGATCTTCCCAATTTTTTTTTTTTAATAAGTTGGATTATATATATTGATCCATCATTTTTAAAAATTTGAATTTCAATAAATGAGTCCATTTAAATTAAATCCATCAATATTTTTATCTTTTACTGTTAAATGTTTTTAGTTTTAAATAATTTAAAACAAAATTAGCCAAAATCAGTTTTAATTTTTTTCTTTTTTTCAACCAAATCGTCAAGAACTGCCGTTTCTTCCCCTTCATCTTTACGTACAAATAAAAACATAAATGATGATAAAAATTTTATTGTTTAATGATATGTTCAAATGATTTGTGTTACTATTACTATGTTTAAGTAGTTCTCTTGTTAGATCTAAGGTTTTTAAAGGGGTTTTCAATGGATCAATAAAACGGTTTTCTATTGTAGGGTAAAACCACGAAATTCTTTACTCAATATTTAAAATTGGCGTCATTAACCATGTTTTAAGAATCTAGGTTGATCTCGATACCGCGGAAGGATCGGGGGAGGCCCTAAATATCTGTAGTGAACACAGTGCTTTGCGGATCCATTGCTTAGCTAATCCGTGATATTTTGTGAACAAATCTAACTTGAACTTTTTAATGTTTGTTACAATCAACGAGAGTCCAAAAGACTTTTCAAGATTTAGGTTTGTAAAGAAAGTCAATATCCTGATATGCCAATGAGATTGTGAAAAAATAATCGTATTTAGAGTTCTAAAATTACTTACTTATACCATGATCCATTGTTATCTGTTGAATTCTCCAAGATCTAATGTCTTTAATCTTGCATACAAGTTCTTGCGATTAATTAGTTTGGTTCTATTAGTTTACTTAATCACACACTCTTGATCTGCTTGAAACAATCCTGAACTATAGTAATATGAAATTAGCTTAAGTTCTATGTGGGATCGATAACCTAAATAGTACAATTTTACATTACGTTCTATGTGGGATCGATAACCTAAATAGTACAATTTTACATTGTACAATTGAAGTTAGATTAGGTGAAAACAATTCAAGTATCAAATAACAGATAATCGAAATCGGAAAATTTCATTCATGAATCCTTCAAATTCTAACTAACTATTTCCGAGGTCAGTAGTTATGAAATCAACAGATTTCTTCTTTCTTCTTCGGAAAAAGGTAGCAAAAAATGAAGTAACGACCATGAAGAAGACGAAAATTGTTTCTTTAATTTCCTTGGCAAAAAGTTATGTGATATTTATTGGAGGAGTTTTCTTAATAGCTGACTTTGTCCACTTTGATGGAGTCTATTCAGTTGACCTTAACTTTAATGTTCCATTTGTCAGAGATTTGAAAAAGTAGTATAGATAATCTGACGACAACAACAAACAAAATAAATTATCTTTTATTTGTTTTGCCAAAATTATGTTCTTAAACTTGAAAGCCTTAGAAATCAAAGAAGGGCATATTATAAACTTTAAACAACTATAACTTATGGTGGATCGCAATATTCCTAAAAGTAAAAGAGAAATACACGCAAAATCAGCAATACTCATGTACAAAACAAAGAAAAAAAAAAACAGATCAACTGAAATACCAATTTTCACGGATAAATTCTTGCAAACCTTATTAAAGACATAAACTATAACTTTTTGAACTCCATTTAATTACATAAAACATAACTCACGAATATTAGACCTCGTTTAATCATAAATATAAAATCTAACCTCAATCTTATAAACTCAAACCATCGCCTTAAATCTAATAAGTCCTTGCTTTTTCTTTCGATATATATTCCTCCTCTTAATCTTAAAGATCAATCCTCTTCCCATGGGGCTCTAGCTGCACCTGTTGTCGCCACCAGCCAGTGGCTCCTTCGCTTTTTACCTGAACATTGTGACTCCTCTAGCCAACACTGTTAGCAGCGCCTATCTTGCTGCATGGTCAGGAGTGCGTTGATGATTCACCTTTATCTCTTTATTTTTGTGATTTGTTATTGGGGGTTCTATTGTATACTTTATTACTCTTTTGCGTCCGTGCACGAGGGGATATTTTTTGCTCATAATATAGATTCATCCAAAAGAAGGTTTGTAATTAATAAGAAATTTAACCAACAAACTTCACAACGCATGACATCTTCTCCAGCTCCTAAGACCTTAGGATTTCTCAAACAAGTGACTCGCTGAGACTCTTGAATCGAACTCCCTTCTAAGGCCATACCGGTGAAAACTATTTTCTCTTGCATACTCGTGGCACATTCCCCAAAGATTCCTACCTTTAAAAGTCTTGGTTCGGCTGCGACATTTTCCTTATTTTGTATGTCATCCACTGCTTAATTCTTCTTCCCTTATGTTATGCTGGTCTTATCTTCTTCACTTCTCTCTGTGTGACTGATAATATATGGTAAGAGATATAACAAGATCAATTATCTTTTGATTTTCTTTTAGCACTTTTACTCCATGGGATCGAATATTTTCACACATTGATGATACGTTAAAGGAATCTCCTTCATTGAATGAATTTATGGAGTATATGGACCATCCAGTACTACAAACTCAACTACTTATGTTTAACCGGCAACCATAAAAACTAACGAAATGGTTCTAAATGTTAAAATTGATCGCACGATAAAACCGAATAATGGTTTAGTGAATATTAACTGCTTGATGAACTCTTGTGCTCATCGATCTGAGTTTTGTATTCATTTCATTGATGGATCTATGTAGATATTCGAGATTTGGGTTTGGGGGGGGGGAGGGGAATTTTCCACTATGGCATCATTCGTCCAAATTTGATTGTGGGTAACAAAATCATTGAACATAATATCACCACTCCTTTGTCCTGAAACTAAAAAAGCTCCTAACCTTTGATCATCATAATCAATGATAAGGAGACACCGGTTGGTAAAAAGGGGGTAGCGGAAGTGAAGTCGGGATGTGGTGAATACTATCTGATAATGCTACCATATATCTCTCCCAAATAGGGTGGATTCAAAATCAAACTATATGATTTTTGAACTCCAGAATTCATTACAATGAGATTTTATCCACTCATAATTATAATTCCAAGGAGGGGGTCATTCTGTCTAAAGGAATTGCCCCAGACAGAACTAACCCGTTTTTACAAGACGCACATGTTACAATCGAAAGGATTCGAAATACTATGTGCTAAAGCGGTCTGGTTAGAGACCACATTATTACCATTTCATCAAGGTCCTTGGCCACTTGTTATTGACTTTCTAGGATCTTTTGGATGGATGCTTCAACCCTTTGGCTTGATTATGCTTTTCTCATCTTAACCGTTTTCAATAAGGTTAGTTTAGTCTTCTCTGCACAGACGGTAGGGCCAAATCTTGGATGCAAAAATTATGTAATCAAAGACTTAAATATGGGTTTTAGATTAGGGATCAGTTTAGTATTTGAATAGTAAAGAACTGAGTGCTAGACGTAAATGCTAGACGTAAAGAAGAATTGAACTTAAAATAATGAAAGTTTGGCTTGATTTATTGATTCCAAGAGTGAATGTAATAAGAGTGTAGGTACAAAGTAAGTTTGATGAGGAGAATTTTTTGAGAAACGTATTTTTTTTTTTTTGATGTAGTGATATTTTTACCAGTTTTCACCTATATATTTTACATGCTTTTGGAGCTTTTTCCATGAATTTAGCATGTTTAATGAAGAATTACACATGATTGGGGATCTGGAGAAACTTAGACGATTTGGAGCAAAAGAGTAAATCCACTCAAAGTTAAAGACAACCGACCTCGAGTCAACCGACTCGTCTAGTCGATCAAAAATAAGGAAATAGTTTCACGGGTTTTTTCTCAAGACCCGAAGTTTTGCATCATTATCGACAACCCATGTACGATCCCTAGAGCTATATATAACCTCTTAATCATTGGAATTAGGTCAAACCTTCAAGCCTCAAGAACAAAACCCCTCAAGATACTTAAGCCACAAAAAAAAACTATTTTGCCTCAAGAAGCCACCTTCTTCTTAAGGTTCTTTGAGAATTCTTTTTAGGATACAGTTTTTTGCAAGGAGAGTGAGTTAGCTACTATCTTTTCTTTGATTCTAAACTTTACTCTTTTTATTTTTATGCAATACTTTGATTTTGATATGATTATGGTTTTACTTGCTATGTGTGAGTAATTCTCTTGCTAGATCCAGGGTTGTCAATGGTTTTATAGATCTCTAAATCATTTAACATGATATGATCAATATTATTCTCTACCTTAACACTACTACAAATCATATATTTTGACTTGATCATTCATTATATTAAACACTATTTGATGACACAACCTAAACATGATTTTTAGTAGGTGATTTCTTCCTTCTGCACTGTTTTTCTCTGCTGTTGAAAGTCATGAACAGTCAGATTTATATTCATAGGATGAGTTAGCTTCCATAGGTTTAAAAGTATATTTCCGGCCTAGTTGTTAACAAGTAGGTGTAATCTACCAAGCAATTAGGAAATAAATATAATTGTCTTATGTGTTTTAGAATATATTGATTGTTGATTGGTGCTGATCTATACTTCCTACGATTATCCCTACGATCTAGCGTTTTTAATATTATAAGTTCACAAGTTAAATTTGATCGATAAGTTACTGGATACTAAATTTACTTTAAAAGAATTTTCTAACTAGAATTGAAACTCGATATAATCTCTGTATGATCGACGTAAGTACTACAATTATATACTGTGTACAGATGAAATAATTCACGCATCATTTTTGTATGGGTCTTGCTAAATGTCCTCTATTTTTCCGTCTTATCATCTTTATATATACTCGATATCTAGTAGCTTAATCCTCTTTAATTTTCAATGACGTAATCGTTTTATATCTGATTCTCTCAATGATTAAGTTTGAATAATAAACTAAGCAAGTCTTTTTTGGGTTTTCTTATTATATAAGAAAACCCAACACCAACAAATATTCAGAAGTAATTAATATATATGGACTTTGAGAGTTTTTATTTCTGGTTAAAAAGTATTTTATTGAAATTGCAGAAAGAAAAATATAAGATATAGTTTAAGTAAATTAGGTAAAGAAGAGAAAAGTGAGCACATGCTTAACATAAACTTAAATACAATACAAACCTATTACAATCTTATACTTGAGCTTTGATCTTTGAAAGAGCATTACCTATTGCACGTCTTTAGTTTCGGGAGATATTGATTCCACGGCAACGACGACCACGTTTACCTCTATCCACCACTAGACTTTGACAGTTGTTAGAGGATAAAAAAAAAGATACTCCTAATTACATTAATCAACAACATTATTTTCTTCGAGGAAAAAAAGTATTACAGTTTTGAGATAATAGTTTTTTTCGAGGTAAATATATAAACATATATAGTGTCTAGTTAGGAGCAAATTTTTTGGAGTGTCGAGTCTCTGGAGGTCCAATGAACAAATCAGTCACCACTTCCATTTCGTTGTCATCTATCTCCACTTCTTCTGATGTTGATGATGACGATGATGTTCTCGCCCTTATTCCCCCTCCTCCTTCCATCTCACCCTTTCATTCATACATTTCCTCAAATTAAGGTTTCTCGTTTAAAACAATATATAAAAGTTTATAGAAATTGTATTCTTGAAAATGGACAATTAAGAGACTGCTAGTTTTGTGTTTTTTTCCAAAAGATTCATTACTACAGCAACATTGGTAAGATTACTAGGGTTTTTTTTATTTATTTATTTAAATTTTTTATCAACCATACTACAAATTATAATTCATGGATTGGTAGAGAAAATACTGCTAGTTTTAAAAGTCAAAAATTGTATATATTCAAACTTTCCTTGTGGTTGTTAACCAATATTTTTTTAAACTTAGAGAAACCGTATTTAAGAAAAAGAAAGAAATAATACTAATAATTTGTACCTTTTCCATGAGAATCTTATTTTCTGCAATCAGGTTCCTCTCCTAAAACATTGACAAGGAACAGAGAAAACTGGTTTAACTGAGGGAATTTATTTAGTACCTGATCTATACATTAATATTTATTTTCTTATATATATATGAAAATGCTAGAGATATATGAGTCTTACCTTTTCTTTTAACCTCTCGATTTCTTCCCGTAATAATTGGTACTGAATTTAAGAAATAAGAAGCTGAATTAAGTGTTTAAAGTTTAAATAATTTTTATTGTGAGATTTCTCGTAAAAGATACCATATATCTCATGTATGAACCACATATACATGCATGCTAATTGGTATGTGTGTGTATAAGGTCATCTTCTAAAGTTGATCCCATGATTTTTGAAAAGCTTAATGCTTGACTAGTATGTAAAATGAAAAGTGAATAGTAAAATGATTGACCAACAGAAACATTAGGATAAGGTTATACACAAATTATAAGATAGTAAAAATGGTTTAAAGAGATTATAGTTGAAAGAATTTCCAGAACGTGAAAATTTGTTGAATACTCTCGATTATTAAGAAAACAAATAGAACTTTGTTTGAAAACATAAAAATATAAAAATATAGTATACCATTCATCACCTTAATTGACCCAAACACCCCATAAACTCTTAAAATTCGAGCAAACAATTACAATGATGATAAGAATAAATTATTTTTTCAATCAAATGATTAGATATAAGTACCTTTCTTGCTCTTATTTTGGTTAAGCTTCGGTCTAACTGGTTCTCCAATTGCTGTAGCTCCTCGACAGAAGATGCGTCAAGTCCTGCTCCCAACAATTTCCTGCAAAATATTTTTTGTTTAACACAAATATATACATAAATGGTAGTTAGACATTACATTAATAAAAAACTCGTAAAATATTTCGAGTTCAAACACCGTGTCGAAATGTTGAGTTGTTCGATCTTTCTTGCCAAGCCATAGGTTTCGCCTTTCGCTTGCTGTCAACAAGATTTGATCGTATGAATATAACACACACAAAATTTTATTAATCTTTCAGAATTTTTTTTGTCAAAAATATAAATTGTAAGAGCGTAAATCATATAAATAATACAATAGAAAAGTTCATAGATAATTTTAACTGGCATTCGAAGAATAAGCATAATTGGATATATCTATTGCACATACACGAAAAAGTAGCCAACTAATAATACAAGAAATTATAATCAACTGTGAGTGATATAATTTCGCAAATGATCGATGCATAAAATATATGAGAATATATTTTGCCAAATTTAAAAATTAAATAACCACATGAGTATATTAAAAAAACTATAAAAATTGTTTTTACCTGTGAGTTATCATCTCTCTTATGGCTAAATCCAAGATCTTGTATTCGTTTTTGATATCGTTCTACTGTTTTTGTTATACTGAAAAAAAAAATTAAATTCAAAATTCAAGTTAATGTTGCAAAAGCAAAAAAAAAGAAGTCAAAACAGATGAGAAGGATATATCTAAGCTATTTCTCAAACATTATAATCGTAATATACAATATAAACTATAAGACTTTTTAAAAAAACTGTCGAGTCATGTGTATATGGCCTAATTAAGTAATAAACATGTAGGTATGTCTGGTTAATTAATAACATCTAATTTTTTTTTTTGGGTCACCATTAATAACACCTAGTTAATTGTGATTAACCCATCTTGGTTTGCTTAAGACAATCTGCATTATCATTTGTTTTTTGTCTAATAAAGTAAGAACATGTCATTAAATAAACACATAATAAGAATACATTATATAATTTATAATTACACCAAAAAAATCAAAAGAGCATAAAAAGAATCAATGTATTCTGATCTAGACACATGCTGGTGACTCCTTCAGTACTGTCATCACTGAGATAATAAGGCTTTTGTACTATGCGGGTGAAAAGTGTAGCAAATGCCTCTTTGTTGCCAGCATATACTTACTACATAAATCATGATACTGATAAATGCAAGCATCCACAGATTCAGACATTCAAAGGAGTGTATATAGAGACATACCAACAGTGATATCGAGTGGTGTTACTATATTATGGGTTTAACTGATAATGGTGAAATGGCTGAAAATATGAATTTTTTTACAAAAGTCTCTGTTTTTTAGTTTTGATGCATGAATATATGTCACTGTAATTAAACTCAATAATTTTTTTTAATATAACTGTGAAAATAATTATGGAAGATTTATAATTATAACTAATACTCCCTCTGTTTCTAATTATTAGATGTTTTAGAATTTTTACACATATTAAGAAAATATTTAATTTTTAGCTATAAATGCATTATTTTTTGTGATTTAACACTTTTCCATAACTTTAAACCAATAGTAATTCAAGAAATCTAATTAATTTTTTTTAAAATTTGTAATTTATCATCATTAATTAATAAAAAGTACATAGAAAATCTAAAACATCTATCTTTTTGAAACAAAAAATAAATTTAGAACATCTAACAATTAGAAACAAAGGAAGTATATTAAAATAGAACAAAACTAACCTAAATATATTATTTTCAAAAAAAGTAACCTAAATATATTATTTTCAAAACGTAGAATAGAAAACTAATGAGGAGTATTCCATAACTAGATTTGGTCTGTGGCATCTAAATATGTGTTCATTATGTAATTATGTACACATAAATGAGTTTACTGATTTATATACACATGAATCATGATGATGCATTTAGCAAAAAGAAAATAAAAAATGATGATGCATATCTTTAACTATGAGTAGTCTAATCACATCAAATGTTCTTACTTATAACAAAAACTTGGTATATTAATTCAAATTTACATAGACAGTACATGTGTGGTTGAATGTTTGAATATATATAGTATATTTATGTTCGCCGTACATATATATGTAGTACATATGAATATATTATGCAAATACACTCTAAATAAGGAAATATTGTTTTTTCCAAATGTGGTTAATATATAGGAACCAAATGAAAATAGAATCTATCTCATATGAAACTTTTTTTTTGCCTAATTTGAGTAAGAACACTACGCTCAAACTCATTGCTATATATAGAACTACTATACAGTGATTAAATAGCACTAAGTTTTGGGTCTTCTTTCTCAAAAATGATATTTTTTCTTAAGTGGGGTTTTCTGTCTTTAACTCCAAACTATATCATAACTAATCTATTGACACATCATTTTTTTGTTGTTTTTACAGTTCCAATTAAAACATTTACCCATGTTCTAAGCACGTTTTATTCTCGAATCCTGACTTTCATTTTCTGATCAATTTGATTTGTTTTCTCTCTAAAATTAAGAACCTTCGTTTTAGCACACATGAACACACCAAGATGATGAATCGAGTCACTAACTAAAAGCAAGAAAAGGTGGGCAAACTAATCATGGATTCATATAAAAAATAACAAAATGAATTTGGATGTCTTACAATTGCGAATGTGTATATATAGTACATAAGACTTTGTGTAAGGTGATATATACCTGGAGGAGCTAGCGAACTCATAGAGTTTACCTCTAGGAGAGAAGATGATTAGGGCAACTTCAGCATCGCAAAGGACTGATAACTCAAAAGCTTTCTTCAAAAGTCCATTTCTTCTCTTTGAGAAAGTCACTTGCCTGCTCGTCGCGTTCTCTATCCTCTTCATTTCTGTCTTTCCCCTCACCATTCTTCTATTTTCAGTAACCCTAAATTCTTATAATCAAATTAAAGTTCATTTTGATTTTTCCCCTCTCTTTCCAATATCAGAATTAAATGAAAAAATAAAAACTAAACCTAATTAATTACTTGATTTTAGTTAAAAAAAATTAAAAGTAGCCATGAAAGAAACGTAGATGGAATCTATATGTGGGTAAACATGTATTGAGAACAGATTATTTACTATATCATCAAGCTCCTATGACAAACATGAACAATTTCGATCTTCTACTTTAGATAGAGAAGAGATCAATCAGATACTTAAAAATTGAGAAGAAGAAAAAAAATTAGATTACCCTCTTTGTGTTTTGTGTATGCTTGATTGACTTGTGTCTCTAACAGAGATGAGGGAGAGAGAGAGTTTGGGAAGAGTTGGCAGGAGAGAAGTGAAAAATTCTTGGAAACCCTAAATTTATGAAATCAGGAGCCAATAACCAAAAAAAATTAAAGAGAATAAGAAAAATGATATATATATATGCTTGAACTTGGTAATATACCACCTTTGGGGGTATATATATCTTATCTTTTGCATTTTTTCTCGATGCCTATGACGGTCTATAACCCTAGACCAAAGTGCTCTTAATTAAAGGACATGGGTATAGTTACTTATAGCAACAGCATTACATAATATCCTTCTTCTTTTGGTAAAAAATTGATATAATAAGACCAAAAGTTATTGGTGGGGAATAAATGCCAATTCCATGGTTAAATTTAAGAGATCATTATATGTATTATTTTAATTTTATCCTTCGTCCTTCGGTTCGTATACTTTTTTTGGTGGCGTTGTATATATACATATAGACTTTACTTCAAAGACGATAAAGGAAAATGAAACTACAATTATTTGTCTACGCTCCAATCGCTAATAACACAATTGTGTACGTTACCGCTCTAATCGCTAATAACACAATTGTGAACGTTACCGCTCTAATCGCAAACTTACCTTATCACCGTATATAGAAAGCAAATTTGTTTGCAAAAGCTAACGGTTAAGATCAGGACACGTATCGTAGTTAGGGACAATTTACAGGTCCGGGGTCCGTCAAAGTGGGTTAAGCAAATGCACTTGAAAACAGGCAGCAACTCTGTCGGTTGCCAGCTCCTCTCAGACAAGAATCTTCACGCTCGTTTGATCTCCATTACCAATTCTAAAGCAACTTTTCTTTTTAGGTAAAATGTTTTAAGGAATCGGAGACATGATTGAATAGTACATTTTTACAAAACAATAAAGAATATTTATAAAAAAAAATCAGAGACATGGTTGAAAATCACGAGATGAATGTTGAAAGTAAATGGAAAAAACATATCTCTGAAACGAGACGTACAAAAAGGCGACTTAACTGCTCGAACAAACCTCTTCGGCATCTCTTTTCCGGTCGGTGTTGGCTTCGCCGGGGTCGGTCAGTAGTCTCTTCCCTCCCGTTTTCTTAATTCTCTATTTCTCTATTAAATCCTGAAAAGCTTTTTTATAGGATTTAACTATGGGAAATTGTGATTCTCATACTCACGTATTTTGATTCTTTGCAATGATGGTATTAGGTTTGATGAATTCAATTTTGTATTCAATTTCGTCTCTACCATCTCATCAAATCCAGGCGGCGGCAATCAAACATACAGATTTATCATTGTCTAAAGCAGAGAAAGGAAAGTTCTAATTTTTCTGATCTCATTACCGGTTCCGTGTACATGGTGGCTATGATCCTGTCGACAACCATGTCCGGTTTATTACCTTGGTAAAAGTTATGTTCTAGGATAAGGCTGATGAATTTACCCCATCTCATTTCGAGTGGTTGTAATTAGTAACACATGGTGTTAGTTGTGTGGTTATCCCCAGGCGTTATTGGATAACATCCCGAATATTGAAGCAAACTCGCTCGGATTTATTATGGATTTATTATGTGAACAAAGACCGTCACGAAAACCACCATAGTTTTGTTTCGTTGAAGAGAGATCGAAAATGTCTATGAAGATGAAACCGCATATATCTAGGGCGGTTAGTGAAAGTCATGATTATTGATGATGGTATTAGCAGCCCTTATCCGTAACTTGGCAATAATTGAGATTCGATCCCTACCAATATTTCCTTAATTATAGATTAGGTTATAAGTTCCTTCAATATTTTGCGGAAAGTTTGCGTGGAGACGCCCAAACTTGGATAACCAACCTTACACCTAATTCGATTAGAAGTTTTGACGAGCTACGACATAAATTCCTGAAAGAATACATGTTCAATTTTGAACGTCCATCAACGATCTCCGATTTTTACTCTATCAAACAAGCGTCAACCGAACCTCTTCAGAACTTCATAAAAAGATTCAAGACAATGTATTATCAGCTAGATATCCCGGACGAACTAGCCATTGACGCATTAACTAGCAGAATCTGGTATGAAACAAGGTTCTGGGAAGAACTTTCAGCATACCGATCACAATCCATATTATTGATACTAGGTTCAACTTCTAATTATTTGTAATTAGAGGGGTTCGTTTTTGGAAAAGTATTAAGTAAAGAAAGCAAAAAGAGACCTCGAAAAGAAGAACTTTATTAATGATTTTAATTACAAATGTGTTAACTCGGAATGCCGAGTTAACTTTATCAAAGAGAAGTATTTAAACCTAGGTGATCTAGTAATTCTTCTCCCCGATTCTGAATGGATCTTATTAGTGAAGGGGGGGGTATGTATTTATATATTCTTAATAGCCGGTCTTGTAAGTCCATGGGCTAACCTCGGAAAAATGGAATATTTCCATTTTTCACTAGGGAATCTGTGATAAGATTTTATCTAATTATGTCCGAGCTTTAGACTTCGGCTTAGGACGATGTTGTTTACACCCCCGCTTCGGACACTAAATCTGATCATTCTTCACTCAAGTATCCCTCGGTCATCTGGGCCGATGGTTAATATTCCTGTTGACGGAACTTATAACCCGAGAAGTTATCAGGAAAAGGTCGGCAGGGACCGAACCTCAATTATTGCCAAACTATTTATAAGGGGTAGAACCCCACCATCAACAGTAAGTCCCCCGCAGTTCATCCGAGGATGTCTTCGGGTAGCGTTGGTGTTGATACTGGGTTCAACTTCTAATTATTTATAATTAGAGGGGTTTATTTTTGGAAAAGTATAAAGTAAGAAAACAAGAGGAAACCTCAGAAAAAGGATGTATTATTAATGAATTTGATTACAATGCTTGTTAGCTCGGAATGCCGGGTTAACTTTATCAAAGAGAAGTAAAACCTAGGCGATCTAGTTCTTCTTCTCCCCGATTCTCAATCAATATTATTAGTGAGGGGGGTATGTATTTATATATCCTTAATAGTCGGTCATATAATCCCATGGGCTAACCTCGGAAAAATGGAATATTTCCATTTTTCCAAGACTAGGGAATCTGTGATAAGATTTGATCTTATACTATCCGAGCTTCAGACTTCGGCCTAGGACGATGTTGTTTATACCTCCACTTTGGACACTAAATTCGATCATTCTTCTCCGAGGTATCCCTCGGTCATCTGAGCCGAGGGTTAATATTCCTGTTGTCGGGAATTATAACCTAATAAGTTATCAAGGAAGAGCTCGGCAGGGACTGAACTCAAATTATTGCCAAACTATAGATAAGGGGTAGAACCCACCATCAACAGTAAGTCCCCCCAGTTCATCTGAGGATGTCTTCGGGCAGCGTTGGCGAATTTCCATTCTAAGTAGCTTGTCAATAAATGAAGTTCGGTATCAGTCGATCTTCGTCTTCAATAGTCTTAGTTTTACAACATTCTTCGTTCTTCACTTTGGCGGGAAAAAAAACGGATAACGAAAGGTCTTATTCTTTTTTGGCGCGAACTCCTTGGGTATTACAGGACCCTTCAACTCCTATGCGACGTGTCATCTCGAAAACAAGCAATATTGAATGTGGAAGCGGAACGAACAGGTTAAACCTTATAAATAACCCTTCCTCAGAACCTAATTATCTCCTTATACTTTCTCTAAGAAACCTTAAATTTTTATTTCTCTCTCTAAAAATGTCGAACCCTTTCATGAAAAGTCTTAAGATTTACAAACCTCAGGTATTCGTACCACAACCCGAGGTATCAAAAATCGAAGAGGAGAAGACACCAAACAAAACATCAGTCCCTTCCGAGGTGAATACTTCGAAGGTGACGACTAACAAACGACCCTGTTCGGGATCTCCTGAAAAAAGGTCAAAATCGAAGAAGAGGAAGACTGAATCTTCCCCTGAGAAGTCCCTCATTCCGTTGGATACATCGGCAAGCAAAATCGTAGCTCTCGCGCGTCTTTCTACTTTCCCGAACCCAACATCTTTGGAGAAAAATCCGATAACAACAATCTCAGACTCCGCCATTCCGACAAGAAATGCCAGCATTCCTCCTGCCCCAACCCAGGACAAAAATAAAATCCGCGAAACCATGCCTCCGCCAAAAACTAAAACTCCAAGCTCTGTCGCCCCGAGTTCTACTCCAACAGGTCTCTCGAAGCCACCTTCCGAGACCACTAACAAGGAGCCGGCGCAACAGGGTCCCTCTGCTTCATCCTCGTATCATTCCTTCCGATACTCCTATGGAAAGAATGTCGCTTTGTTCGAAGATCAGAGGGAATAAGCGAAGCTCTTCGACAGACTTGGAGGTCGCTCCGGCCCTCTTCCTCTCCTTTCCGAGGCCGACAAGGATTCATTAATCCAAACTGCGGCTTCTTCATTCTTTAAGGTCTCATAACTATTTGTATCTCCTTCTCTATCGAATTTTATCTGACTCTCGTTCCTATTTACAGACGGCAGCTTATTTCAACCGTCTTCTGTCTGATTCCGAGCTAAAACAATCGGCGATGAGGAAAGAAAACAGGAGTTTAAGACTTATGGTGGAGAAGTCTTCTCTTGATTCTGCGGCTGTTTGTAAGATGGCCTCGGAAGAAGCACATAAAACCGCTAAGCTCGTTAATGAAGTTCGGCGTCTGAAGCGTGAACTAGAAGAAGCTCGTCAGCCTAAGCCGTCGACTTCCGGATAAACCGGAAATAAAGGTAATGTCGTTGATCAACATACGCTTGGTCGTCTAAATGCTTTCGGAGAATGTAGGGATAAATTTGAAAAGATTCGGAAATACGTTGACGCAAGCCGGCTTCGTAACTCTCTGACTGACTTATTTCATCAGGTGTTCGATTAAGGTGTTCGAGAAGGAGAAGATCCCGATTCCTTTCGTAGTGAAAGAAGAACTGTTTTCTCAATTGAACGTCCTTGAGCACCGGTTGAACGAATTCCCCACTTTCCATCTTAGTCCCTTAGATATAGAAGCTCCATCTCTGTTTCATCAGGACTTCGGACATCATCAACGGTCAAATGATGTTAAAATGAAGTTGCCTCCAAGAGTTCATAATCCTTATGGGACTTTTCTTTCTTTGTAATCTTAATCTCTCTTTTTGTTTTTTTGTGTGTTTCTGCCTTTGTTTGAATTTATAAGAATTTTGTTAAGTGATTTATGCTTCAATGCTACTTTGTCACATTTTAGCTTTCTTCATTTTTTAGAAATTGATTTAACGAGAAATGCTCGACCATTATCTATTATCTGTCATACCGAATTTTACTTTATCAAATTCAGTACTTGAATTGGATTTAAATATGCGGGAATGACCCGACTTTGCCTTAGAATTCCTCGGCCCTTCTTTATCAGGCTCCGAAACCTTCGGTTGAGGGATAGACCCTTTTATCGAGTACGTGATCAAGGCACCGATTTTGTTTTTGTTATTGTTATAGCTGTACTCTGAAGAGTTGCTTACGTACCCAAGAGGGATCAAGCCATCCGTAGTCCGAACCTACTAGGTTTTTTTTTTTTTTTTTTTTTTTTTTTTCGGAAAAAGGATTCTATGGCTCATCGGTACAATGGTACCTCTTCAGATGGAATGAATTCCAAGCCCGAGGAACATCCTCGCCTTCCATAGTCTTCAAACGGTAAACACCAGGTCTTACCTTTGTCTCGATTAAGTAAGGACCCTCCCATTTGGCTCCGAGCTTTCCAGCTCCGAGTTCTTTCGTGTTCTCGAACACCATCCGTAAAACTAAGTCTCCTTCATCAAGAGGGCGATCTCGGACTTTCTTGTTATAGTATCGAGAAGCGATTTGTTGGTAGTTTTGAATACGAAGTAGAGCCTGGTTCCGAAGTTCTTGTATTAGTCATTCCGTTCTTTTAACTTTGCATCATTGATCTCGGTGTCGTGTATCATCAGGGTTTTTCGCAGGCTCGGAACCCTAACTTTGGCAGGAGACATTGCTTCCATCCCATGAGAAAGCGAAAAGGGGGTCTGTCCGGACGCACTTCTAGGAGTAGTTCTGTGTGACCATAGTACTCCTTCCAATTCGTCCGACCATCTTCCTTTTTTACCGAGAAGTCTTTTCTTTATCCCGGCGACGATTGTTTTATTCGTAGCTTCAGCTTGTCCATATCCTTGTGGGTACCTCGGAGTCGACTTGTTTAAGCGAATTTTCCACTTTTCGCAGAAAGTTTCAAAATTATTTGAGATGAACTGTGAGCCATTATCCGTCACTATCTCGTAAGGAGTCCTATGACGGCAGACTATATTTTTCCAAACAAAACTTTCAACCTCTCCGCTTTGAATCTTCGGATAAGCTGCTGCTTCGACCCACTTCGTGAAATAATCAGTCAAGACTAGGAGAAATCGTTTCCCGCTAGTCGACTTTGGAAAAGGTACTAGAATATCCATAGCCCATCGCATAAACGGATAAGGAGGTACTGTAGCCATGAGTAACTCTGTTGGTGCATGAATCTCGGGAACATGTCTTTGACATTTTACACAACGTGCCGTAAATTTGTCACAATCTGCCATCATGGTTGACCAATAATACCCTAGTCTTCGAATTTTAACAGCTAGAAGTCATCCTCCCGAATGATTTCCTCCTTCGCCAGAATGGGTGGAGGTCATTACTTCGTTCGCCTCTTCTTTACCAATGCAATGGAGCATCAATCCTCTGGCGGATCTTTTAAAAAGAACATCGTCCATTATTAAATATTGGGCAGCCATAGCTTTAAGCCGACGTGCTGCACATTTGTCCGATGCGACCTCGCCGTTTTTTAATATAACGAACAATTGGTGTTCTCCAGTCTTCTTTATCTTCTCCGAGGATTTCCGGTTGAGCCTCTTCTTCTTCTGCGTCTTCGATCACCAAAGCGTGCTGTTTGTTATTGCTGATACTTGGATAGTCAATCTTCTCCACATGAATGGTTTTTTTAAAATGGGGATCTGACGCTGTTGCAAGAGTAGCCAAAGAGTCTGCCATCGTATCCTCTCTCCGAGAAACCTAATTTAAATCGAATTCTTTAAAATTTTCGGCTAAATGCTTCACCAACTTTACGTATGCCTCCATTCGATCGTTCTTTGCTTCAAACTCACCACTGAACTGGTTAACTACTAGTTGAGAATCGCAGCAAGCTCGGAGATATTGAGCGCCTAATTTTTTTGCAAGACGAAGTCCTACGATTAAGGCTTCGTACTCCGCCTCATTGTTTGATGCTTCTAAAGCAAGACGGAAACTCTGCTTTAAAACCTCTCCGGTTGGAGACTTCAGCCAGATACCGATCTCGGATCCGAATTTGGATAAAGATCCATCAACGAAGAGGGTCCACCACTCGTTCTGGGGGGCTATTGTCATTACTTCTGGAGGTAGTTCAGACAAGAAATCAGCTATAACTTGGGATTTAATCGTCGCTTTAGTTTGGTATTTAATGTCATATTAAGTTCGACTGCCCACTTTTCCAGCCGTCTTGACTGTCCGGGACTATGTAGTATTATTCAAAGAGGGTGGTTTGTCATTACGGCGATCAGATATGACTGAAAATAAGGTTGGAGTTTCCGAGCTGCTATCACTACGACAAATGCTAACTTTTCTAGAGCTGGGTATCTCGTCTCCGCGTCGAGCAACAACTTGCTTACATAGAAGACCGGTTTTTGCTCTCCTCTATCTTCTCGGACCAGCACGCCACTAACGGCCGATTCTGACACCGAAACATAAAGGAAAAGGGTTTCTCCATCTTCGGGTTTGTTCAAATCGGAGGGGTCGACATGTATCTTTTCAGATCTTGAAAGGCTTCTTCGCATTCGCTATTCCATTCGAATTGTTTATTCCCTTTCAGAAGATTGTAAAAGGGCAAACACTTATCAGTTGACCGTGAGATAAATCGATTCAAAGCTTCAATTCGCCCCGTGAGCCTCTGCACTTCCTTTGAATTCTTCGGGGATGGGAGGTTCTTTATTGCACTGATTTGTCTTGGGTTAGCTTCAATTCCTCGCTCCGTTACCAAGTATCCGAGAAATTCTCCCGAGGTAACTGCAAACGTGCACTTATCCGGATTTAACTTCATGCCAAAGCGGTTCAGGATATCGAAACAATCTTTTAGATGAGTGACATGCTCGGACGTCGCATGAGATTTCACCAACATATCATCAATATAAACCTCCATTGTATTTTCGAGATTTTCTGCAAACATGCGATTGACCAACCGCTGATACGTTGCCCGTGCAGTTTTCAGGCTGAAGGGCATCACACGGTAACAGTAGGTTCCTCTGTCTGTGATAAAGGCGGTTTTTTCCCTATCATCCGGATGCATCATAATCTGTTTGTATCCCGAGAATGCGTCCATAAAGGAGAGAAGTTTGTTTCCTGCCATGGCTTCCACCAGTCTTTCTATGCTTGGGAGAGGGAAACAATCCCTCGGGCATGCTTTGTTTAGGTCCGTGAAATCCACGCAGATTCTCCATTTTCCCTTTTTCTTTTTTACTACTACAGGGTTGGCTAACCACTCCGGATATTGAACCTCGGTTATTGAGCCTTTCGCTAGTAACCGATCGATTTCTTCGTTGACAGCTGCTGCTCTTTCCGGTCCTAACTTCCTCTTCTTTTGTTTGACTGGTTTATGGGTAGGATCCACGTTTAACCGATGTAATATTACCGTTAGATCGATCCCTACCATGTCCTCGGATGACCAGGCCAACATTCCTTTGTTTTTCTTTAGTAGGTCGATTAACTTTGTTCTTGCTCCAAATTTCCTCCGATTGTTAAACAGAGTTCTGGGTTTTCCTCGTCGACGTATATTTTTTCGTATGAATCTTTTTCGAAAATGTTTGGATCTAACTCTCCAACTACTGATAAGCTCGGATTTTCGTTGTGGGGGACCTCTGGTTCCGAGATTAGCGAGATTGTTCGTGACTGATTCTTCGGGGGCATGGAACAAATTCTGGCTATTGGTTGGTCTCCTTTAACTGAACAAACACCGTGTGGGGTTGGAAACTTGAGGCACTGACGGTAGGTCGAAGGGATCACTTCCATCATTGTTAGCCAAGGTACTCCCATAATTGCGTCGAATATGAGGGGTCTTGATACCATATGAAAGATAGTGTCCATAGTGACTACTCCGACTGATACTGGGTAGAACGCGGTTCCTACCGCTACTTCTCTTTTCCCCGGAAGAGAAGTTATGGGTTCTGGTTTTACTTCCATGTCTTGAGATACTACATTAATCTGATTCATAGTTTCTAAACTTAATAAGTTCACCGTACTCCCGGTATCTATGAGCACCTTTTCCATGAGATTTCCGGCCAAGAAGACACGGATGACTAAATGGTCGTTGTGGGGAATTATAATTCCCTCGAGATATGCATCTGTGAAGGCTGCCGAAGAATGATATGTTGGGTCTGGGTTTATAGATCGAGTCTTTGGTATTTCTCGGATACGCTTCTTTATAGTTCCTTTGGAGCTTGAACTATCGAGAATCACACCGATATATTTTTCCTTTCCTGAGGTCTCTTTGTTTATCTAAATAGAAGTCACCCCCCAGACTGGCACGCCAAATGGTCATACTGGGTTCAACTTCTAATTATTTATAATTAGAGGGGTTCCTTTTTGGAAAAGTATAAAGTAAGAAAACAAGAGGAAACCTCGGAAAGAGGATGTATTATTAATGAATTTGATTACAATGCTTGCTAGCTCGGAATGTCGAGTTAACTTTATCAAAGAGAAGTAAAACCTAGGCAATTTAGTTCTTCTTCTCCCCGATTCTGAATCAATATTATTAGTGAGGGGGGGGGGTATGTATTTATATATCCTTAATAGTCAGTCTTATAAGCCTATGGGCTAACCTCAGAAAAATGGAACATTTCCATTTTTCCAAGACTAGAGAATCCGTGATAATATTTCATCTTATACTGTCCGAGTTTCAGACTTTGGCCTAGGACGATGTTTTTTATACCCTCGCTTCGGACACTAAATTCGATCATTCTTCTCCAAGGTATCCCTTGGTCATCTGAGCCGAAGGTTAATATTCCTGTTGTCGGAACTTATAACCTAATAAGTTATCAGGGAAGAGCTCGACAGGGACCGAACTCCAATTATTGCAAAACTATAGATAAGGGGTAGAATCCCACCATCAACAGTTGGCGATTTTCTATTTTAAATAGCTTGTCAATAAATGAAGTTCGGTATTGGTCGATCTTCCTCTTCAAGAATCTTGACTGATTATCTTTAATAGTCTTGAATCTTTGTCTGCAATAGTCTTGATCCAAGAATCGAGAAACTTCCTTTAATAACTACATTGGTTCTATCAAAACCTCTTTATCTCCCATGACGTGTCATTTTCTAAACAAGCATATTGAATGTGGAAGTGAGACGGGCAGGTTAAGCCTTATAAATAATCCTTCCCCAGAATCTAATCGTCCTCTCATACTCTCTCTAAAAAACTTCAATTTCTCTTTCTCTCTCTAAAAAAAAAAATGTCGAACCCTTTCATGAAGAGCCTTAAGATTCACAAACCTCAGGTATTCATACCACAACCCGAGGTAATGAAAATTGAAGGGGAAAAGACACCGACCAAAACGACGGTTCCTTCCGAGGTGAATACCCCGAAGGCAATAACTAACAAACGACCTCTTTCGGGAACTCCTGAAAGGAAGTCAAAATCGAAGAAGAGGAAAACTGAGTCTTCCTCCAAAAAGTCTCGTGTTCCATTGTATACCTCGACAACCAACCCCGTAGGTCTTCAGCATTCTTTTGCTCTCTCGAGTGATACGTCGACTGCTCCAACAGCCGTCGAGACGAACCCGAATCCAACATCTTCGGAGAAAAATCCGATAACTACAGTCTGAGACTCCGCCATTCCGACAGGAAACACCAGTATTCCTCCTGCCCAAACCGAGGACAAAAATAAAATCTGTGAAGCTATGCCTCCCAAAAACTAAAACTCCGAGTTCTACTCTAACAGGTCTCCCGAAACCGCTTCCCGAGACCACCAAAAAGGAGCCAACTAAAATTCTTCAACAAGGTCCCGCTACTCCATCCTCATACCATTCTTTCAGATACTCCTTCGGAAAGAATATCCCTTTGTCCGAAAACCAGAAGGAATGGGCGAAGGTTTTCGGCAGACTCGGAGGTCGATCCGGCCCTCTTCCTTTTCTTTCCGACGCCGACAAGGATTCTTTAATCAAAAGCGCGGCTTAATCCTTTTTCAAGGTTCCTCTCGTACTAATGTTTCTTATCCTATTTGAACTTCATCTGACTATCATCTCAATTTTCAAAAGGCAGCCACCTTCAACCGCCTTTGGTCGGATGCTGAATTTAAAGAATTA
Organism: Euclidium syriacum; assembly: GCA_900116095.1. Taxonomy (NCBI): domain Eukaryota; kingdom Viridiplantae; phylum Streptophyta; class Magnoliopsida; order Brassicales; family Brassicaceae; genus Euclidium; species Euclidium syriacum. Next base: position 573,423 of record FPAK01000018.1, read on the forward strand.
GCGATGAAGAAAGAAATCAATGCGCTAAGACTCCGAGTGGAGAGATCTTCTCTTGATTCCAAAGCTGTTTGCAAGATGGCCGCGGAGGAAGCACGAAAATCTGCTAAGCTCGTTGATGAAGTACGACGTCTGAAGCGTGAGCTATAGGAAGCTCGCCAATCTAAACCATTGACTTCCGGACCAACCGGAAATAAAGGTAATATCATTGATCAACATATGCTCAGTCGCCTAAATGCGTTCGGAGAATGTAGGGATAAATTTGAAAAGATTCGGAAATACATCGACGCAAGCCGGCTTCGTAACTCTATGAAGGAGAAGATTCTGATTCCTTCCATAATGAAAGAGGAATTGTTTTCTCAGTTGAGCAACCTTGAGCACCAGTTGAATGAATTTCCCAGTTTTCATCTTAGACCCTCAGAACTAGAAGCTCCGCCTCTGTTTCGTCAAGACCTCGGACATCATCATCAGTCGGTTGATGTTAAAATGAAATTGCCTCAAGGAGTGCATAATCCTTATGGAACTTTCCTTACTTTTAAATTTCTTTGTTTTTGTGTTTGCCTTGTAAGAACTTTTTAAAAAATTTAGTATAATGACTTTTGGCTTAAATGCTACTTTATCACATTAAAGCTTTTTGTCATCTTTGTAAAATTGATTTAGCGAGAAAAGCTCGACCATTATCTGTCATATCGGACTCTACTTTATCGAATTCAGTATTTGAAGTGGTTTTAAATATGCGGGAATGACCTGACTTTGCCTTATAATTTCTCGGCCCTACTTTATCAGACTCCGAAATCTCCAGCTGCATTCGGTATAGAATGTGTAAAGGGATAAACCCTGTTATCGAGTACGTGATCAAGGCACCGATTTTGTGTGTTTTTTTGTTTTGTCATAGCTGGACTCCAAAGAGTTGCATACGTACCCAAAGGGATCAAGCCATCCGTAATTCAAACCTTACTAGGTTTGTTTGATTTTTTATTTTTTTTTAAACTGCTCATCCGTGCAATGATACCTTTTCAGATGGAATGAATTCCAAGCCTGAGCTACATCCTCGCCTTCCATAGTCTTCAAACGGTAAACACCAGGTCTTAACTTTGTCCAGGTTTAACTTTCTTTTCAATTAAGTAGGGACCTTCCCACTTAGCCCCGAGCTTTTCAACTCCAGGTTCTTTTGTGTTTTCAAACACCATTCGTAAAATTAGGTCTCCTTCATCTTGGTGTCATGTATCATTAAGGTTCTTCGCAAACTCGGAACCCTGACTTCGGCAGGAGATATTGCTTCCATCCCATGAGAAAGTGAAAAGGGTGTTTGTCCGGACGCAGTTGGAGGAGTTGTTCTGTGTGACCATAGTACTCCTTCCAATTCATCCGACCATCTTCCCTTTTTTTTGAGGAGTCTTTTCTTTATTCCGGTGACGATCGTTTTATTAGTAGCTTCGGCTTGTCCATTTCCTTGTGGGTACCTTGGAGTTGATTTGTTTAAACGAATTTCTCATTTCTCGCAGAAAGCTTCAAAATTATTCGAGATGAACTGTGATCCATTATTTCTTACTATCTCGTAGGGAATCCCGTGTCGACAGACTATATTCTTCCAGACAAAACTTTCAACCTCGCCGCTTTGAATTTTCGGATATGCTGCTGCCTCGACCCACTTTGTGAAATAATCAGTAAAGATCAAGAGAAAACGCTTTCCACTAGTCGACTTAAGGAAGGGTCCTACAACGTCCATCACCAAACGCATGAACGAATAAGGGGGTACCGTGGCCATGAGTAATTCTGTTGGTGCATGAATCTCTGGGGCATACCTTTGGCATTTATCACAATGTTTCGTAAATTTGTCACAATCTTCTATCATGGTTGACCAATAGTAACCCAACCTTCGAAGTTTTACAGGTAGAGCATCCTTCCTCCCAAATGATTTTCTCCTTCTCCGAAATGGGTAGAAGTCATTACTTCGTTCACTTCTTCTTTTCCAATGCAGTGAAGCATCAGTCCTCCGGCCGATCTTTTAAACAAAACATTGTCCATTATCAAATATTGAGCAGCCACAGTTTTGAGCTGACGTGCTGCCCATTTATCCAATGGAACCTCGCCATTTTTGATATATCGAACAATATGTGTTCTCCAATCTTCTTTATCTTTACCCGAGGATTTCTGGTTGAGCTTCTTCTTCGTTCGCGTCTTCGATTATGAGAGAATGCTTTTCATGATTGTTAATACTCGGATAATCAATTTTTTTAACTGGAATCATTCTTTGTAAATGGGGATCCGATGCTGTTGCAAGTGCGGCCAAAGAATCTGCCATTGTGTTCTCTCTCCGTGGAATTCGTTTTAAATTAAATTCTTTGAAATGCTCAACCAAACGCCTTACCAGCTTTACGTAGGCTTCCATTCGATCGTCCTTTGCTTCAAACTCGCCACTAAATTGATTAGCTAGTAGTTGAGAATCGCAGCAAGCTCGGAGATACTGAGCGCCCAATTGCCTTTCGAGACGCAATCCTGCGATTAAGACTTCGTACTCCGCCTCGTTATTAGATGCATCAAAGGACAAACGGAAACTCTTTTCAAAAACTTCTCTAGTTGGAGATTTTAACCAGATTCCAATCCCGGAACCGAATTTCGATGATGAACCATCCACTCATCGTTCGTTCTGAGGGGCTATCGTCATGACTTCTGGGGGTAACTCGGCTAGCACATGGGACTTTATCGTGGATTTGGTTTGATATTCGATGTCATACTCACTAAGCTCGACCGCCCATTTTGCCAATCGTCCCGACTGACCAGGGCTATGTAGTATTGTTCGAAGAGGGTGGCTCGTCATTACGGCTATCGGTGTGATTGAAAATAAGGTCAAAGCTTCCGAGCTGCTATCACTACGGCGAACGGTAACTTTTCTAGCGCTGGATATCTAGTCTCTGCATCAAGCAACGATTTGCTCACGTAGAAGACTGGTTTTTGTTCTCCTCGGTCTTTCCAAACTAATACGGCACTTACGGCTGTTTCGAATACTGAGACGTAAAGGAAAAGGGTTTCTCCATCTTCGGGCTTGCTTAAAATCAGAGGAGTTGATAAGTATCTTCTTAAGTCTTGAAAAGCTTCCTTGCATTCGCTGTTCCATTTGAATTATTTGTTTCCTTTTAGCAGATTGTAAAAAGGTAGACACTTGTCAGTTGATCACGAGATGAATAGGTTTAAGGCCGCGATTCGGCCGGTGAGTCTCTGTACCTCTTTTGAACTTTTCGGGGATGGGAGGTTCTTTATTGCATTGATTTTTCTTGGATTGGTTTCTATTCCTCGTTCCATTACTAAATATCCGAGGAATTTCCCCGAAGTAACCGCAAATGTGCATTTATCCAGATTTAACTTCATGCCGAAGCGGTTCAGGATATCGAAACAATCTTGTAGATGAGCGACATGTTCAGATGCCACCTGAGATTTTACCAACATATCTTCGATATAAACTTCCATCGTATTTCTGAGCTTCTCTGCGAACATCCGGTTAACCAATCTCTGGTATGTTGCTCCGAAATTTTTCAAACCGAAGGCATTACGCGGTAACAGTAGGTTCCTCTATCCGTTATAAAGGCGGTTTTTTCCCTATCATCCGGATGCATCATAATCTGATTATACCCCGAGAATGCATCCATAAAGGAAAGAAGTTCATTCCATGCCGTTGCTTCTACAAGTCTTTCTATGCTCGGGAGGGAGAAGCAGTCCTTAGGGCATGCTTTATTTAGATCTGTGAAATCCACGCAAATTCTCCATTTTCCAGTTTTCTTCTTTACTACTACAGGATTGGCTAACCACTCCGGATATTGAACCTCGGTTATCGAGCCTTTTTGCTAGCAATCGATCAATTTCTTCGTTAACAGTTCCTGCTCTTTTGGGTCCTAATTTTGTTTTCTTCTGCTTGATTGGCTTATGGGTGGGGTCTACATTCAACCAATGTGATATCACTGTTGAGTCAATTCCCACCATATCCTCGGATAACCAGGCGAACGTTCCTCTGTTCTTCTTTAGTAAGTCGATCAACCTTGTTCTCATTTCTTTCTCCAAACCTCCTCCTATAGCCATGCATCGTTCCGGATGCTCTTCGTCGACACATATTTTTTCTTATGAATCTTTCTCAAAGATGTTTGGATCTAATTCTCCGACTACTGATAATCTCGGATTTTCAATGTTCGGAACTTCTGGTTCTGAGATCAGCGAGATCGCGTGCGACTTGCCCTTCGCGGACATAGAAGAAATTCTGGCTATTCGTTGGTCTCCTTTGACCGAACAAAAACCGTGTGGGGTTGGAAACTTGAGGCATTGGTGATAGGTCGAGGGAACTGCCACCATCATTGTTAGCCAAGGTAGCCCCATGATTGCGTCAAATACGAGGGGTTCTGAAACTACATGAAAAATAGTATCCATAGTGACTACTCCAATCGATACCGGGTGACCGCGGTTCCTACTGCTACTTCTCTTTTCCCTGGGAGCAAGGTTACTGACTCTGTCCTTACCTCCATATCTTTAGATACTACGTTCATTCGATTCATTGCTATTAAGCTTAATAAGTTCACCGTGCTCCCAATGTCTATTAACACCATTTCCAAGAGATTTCCTGCCAAGAAAACGCGGATTACTAGAGGGTCATTGTGGGGAGTTACGACCCCGTCGAGGTCTGCATCTGTGAAGGCTGCTGAACAATGATATGTCGGGGCTGGACTTATCGTTCGAGTTTTTGGTATTTCCCGGATGCGCTTCTTTATAGTTCATTTGGAGTCCGAACTACTGAGGATTATATCGATGTATTTTTCCATTCCCAAGATATTTCTTACTTAACAAAATCGACTACCCCCATGCCTGGCGTGCCAAATTTTGATATTGAGTTCAACTTCTAATTATTTGTAATTAGAGAGGTTCGTTTTTGGAAAAGTATTAAGTAAAGAAAGCAAAAAGAGACCTCGGAAAGAAGAAATTTATTAATGATTTGAATTACAAAGGTGTTAACTCGGAATGCCGAGTTAACTTTATCAAAAAAAGTATTTAAACCTAGGTGATCTAGTAATTCTTCTCCCCGATTCTGAATGGATCTTATTAGTAAAGTGGGGTATGTATTTATATATCCTGAATAGTCGGTCTTGTAAGCCCATGGACTAACCTCGGAAAAATGGAATGTTTCCATTTTCCAAGACTAGGGAATCTGTGATAAGATTTGATCTTATTCTGTCCGAGCTTTAGACTTTGGTTTAGGACGATGTTGTTTAAACCCCCGCTTCGGACACTAAATCTGATCATTCTTCACCGAGGTATCCCTCGGTCATCTGGGTCGAGGGTTAATATTCCTGTTGACCAGACTTATAACCCGAGAAGTTATCAGGGAAAGGTCGGCACGGACCGAATCTCAATTATTGCCAAACTATTGATAAGGGGTAGAAACCCACTATAAACAAATAGAAGATGCATTCTATTGAGCAAGGCAACCGAAAGTAGAGCTCTGCCATCCAAAGATTATAAAAATGTTTCTAAGGGAAAAGAAGCAAAGCCAAAATATAAAGAACCCCGTCAGCATTACGATGAAGCGTTCGGACGGAAGGAAAAAGCCAGAGCAGGGGTTGCATTTTTAGTTGTCGAGCTGAAAAATCAGAACTTAGGACAACACGAGAGAGATAGGCTGAAACCCAAAATCAAAAGGGAAAGGGTCCCTTTGGCATGGTGTGATTATCAAGTTGCATACGGGCACAATACAGAAAAATGTCGTAGCTTGTTGGAGTATCTTTTGAATAAATATTTAGAGCAAATTTCGGAAGAACCTAATAGAGAGCGAATTCCCGGAAGGATGTACTTGGTTGACATAAGAAGACAAACATTGGATTCGAAAAGGAAGTTTGTATATAAAAAGGAGTCTTCTCGACCTAATTTCTCATCTCAACGAAGAAGGATAAATGTTATTTCGACATTCCCCGCAGAAGTATCGGAACAATCTAAATATCAAATAAAGCCAAATCGACCAACGACGAAGTGGATTTTTCAAAAGGAACTCGTTTTTACTAATGACGACTTGGAATGGGTCGAAACTCCTCATCATGATCCGTTAGTTGTTGAATTACAGATCGGAGACTATCTAGTTCCCCAAATATTAATAGATATTAAAAGCTCGACAAACGTGATTTTTATTGATATGTTTTAAAAACTTTGGACAAAGGAAGCAAAGATTAAACCGGGAAACATGACGCTGACAACATTTTGCGGTGAAAACGTTCCAACACTAGGTACAGTAGAGCTTCCAATAGCAGTTGGAGGAACGGTCAAGATCGTCATGTTCGATGTAATAGAAAAACCGACTCTTTACAACGTGATTCTCGAAACCCTCTGAGTATTTCTAATGAAAGGATGCATCAAGCCGGAGCCAGAAGTTTCTTCAAAAAGAATCTTCGGAAAGGAGAACAAGTTCTTCCTTCTCTTGGAGATGAGATATTAAGATTAAAGAGGTTCCGAATGTAAGCAAAAAAAAAAACAACAAAAAAAAAAATTGTTGTTGATATCTCGTAAATTTGAGATATCAAACAATGATGAGAAATTCGGAAATTCCGAGGGTACGTAGGCAGCCTTTCAGTTGGTTCAGCTGCAATATCAATAATAAATTTTGGTTTTATAGCTATGAAGTTATGGTAACTCAAATATATTTAACCAAAATTCACACAATTAAGCAATCGGTACCTTGATCAAGTACTCGATAATAGGTTTCATCCCTTTACACATTTTTTACTGAATGCAGCTAGAAATTTCGGAGCTTGATAAAGTAGAACCGAGAAATTGTAAGGCAGAGTCGGGTCATTCCCGCTTATGTTTATAATAAACATAAAATATCTATACCCAAAAAATCTTAATATCTGATAAAGTAGGATCTTCGGATTAGAGGTTTACAGTCAAGGATTTTCTCACTGAACAAAAAAACAAATTTCGGATTCACCCATGAACATCCGGTAATCTGTTGAAGGAACTTTCTAAAAAGTCCAACATACATATTACTCGAAGAATCTTTCTTCTGAGTTTAGAATATAAATTCAGAGAAAGATATAATAGTTAAGTATAAAGACATAAGAAATGCAATTTCGGAAAACCCCGAGGTTTATCATTTAAGTCTTTACATTCGCAAAGAAAATAATATATAAAAACACGAAAATCTTCAAACATCAAGATGAAAAGCATCAGGTTCAAATTCGGCGAACTCATATTCCTTCAATTCTTGTTCGGCTACCCTTGCTTCCTCTTTCACTTGTTTTAAGAGATCGTCGGAGAAATTCACACCCTGAGAAAAAAGGTCGCTGAGTACCCCGAGGACAGCCTTGTAGTGGCCGAGGTTCATAGTTTTCGTTAGTCCATCTTCTCAAATTTGGACAATCCTTTGGATAGAATTCAGTTTGTCCTGAGCTTTCTCGGTCACCTCCCTTTTTGTCGATCTTATCTTTTGAGCCAAATAAGAACCGACAGTGAGAGCTTCCTTCCTCATGGCTTCAACTTGGTGAGCAAGAGAAGTTTTATCAATCTCCAAAGTCTCATTCTTATTCTGAAGTTTCTCAAAAAATTTCCAGGTATCTCTCAAGAGACATTCATATTCGGCGACAATAAGGCAAGGACTGCTGGCTTCCTAGAAAAAAAATATATATATAGTTCGACAAAAGATTCAGATAATAAAGTTCGGAAAGCAAGGGTAAGAATAGATTTACAAACCCGAACAGAACTGCAAGCAAGGGCAGTGATGTGCTCTTTCGCGGCAAAGTCACCCTTAAGTTTCAGAGATTCGCAGCCGGCCATCTTCCATAACAACTCAACGTTTTTTTTCTTTGTCTATTGAAAAAAGTTCTGATGAGTTGAATTCAAATTTAAACGGGGCGTCTTCGGCTTCAAATTGGCTTTTTTGTCTCTTCAATAGAGGAGTTCCGATAATTGAAGGAGCTGCTCTTTTCTTTGAAGAATTAATTTTCGGAGATTGAGACATAAGGATAGTTTTTTCGCGTTTTTTCTCTACAAACGTAATATACGAAGGGCCAGGAAAAGTTTCATTCCTCGACAATTTTTGAGATCTCGACTTCTTGGGAGGAGCTCGGATGAGTAATTTATTGGAATAGTCCGAGTGCAATCTTTCCAAGGGACATTCAGCCTTGGAGATTTCATAGCCTAGAAGGAGATACCAATGGTGAGTAGGAATAATAACAGACACAAATTAGGATTAAGGAAATAAACAAAGGGATACCTGAGCGCTGCCGAGCTAGTTAAATAAAATCTGCATGAATCTTCGATAATTTCAACGGGCTGAGTGTGTAGATCCGATCCATTTCTTCTTTGATATTGGGGGAAGTTCTTTGAAGAGAATCGGTTTTATGGTTGTAGAAGCAACAACTGAACATGCCCTAACAACCTTGGCGCTAGGATCAAAAATAGAGGTTTTGTTGATCCGAACGAAAAAGAAGTTAGTACGCCAACCTTTGGCGTTGGAAGTAAAACCAGTACCCAATTTACTGGCGTGCTTCACCATGGTATACCAAGTTTTTTCATATCAGTGGTCCACAAGCTTGGCAAGCTCGTTAATTTCCAGCACTGGATAACAATGTTAGCTCTTCCAGCCTGAATTAGGAAGGCAACCATGCGTCTGATGGCACCAGGCCCCAATTGAGTAAAAGCAATTCCCAGGCGTCTCCATAACTCCACAATCAGAAAAGGAATTGGAAACCAAAGACGAGCTTCGGTAAAGAAGTGAACGTATAAACACATGAATCCTTATGGAGGGTTCCAAGGTCTGTCACCAATCTTCGGAACCAGAATGTCGAGATCTTTTTGAAGCAGAAGATTGGAGAATTTCAATATCACTTTCTTTGAAAGAGGAGTCCCCGAAGTCTTCCGGGAATTATTCCACTCCTGTCAGAGACGGTTTCCGAACTATTATTCCTGGTTGGGGAGTTAGCCGGGATTGACAGTTTTGAAATCTCATTCTTCTTTTCCGCAGAACAAACATCTTCGATATTAACCAGAGAGTTATTAGATTGATGATCTTCGGAGGTTTTCTGTTGAGATCCGCTCACTACACCAAAACAGGGTTTTAACGACTGTACAATTAGTCACAAAATAGTCGCTATTTCATATTTGACGAATATTTAGCGACTAAAGGTGGTAGATGTTATTTCGCAGTCGCTAAAGAGAATAGTCACCAAATTTGTCCCCAAATAACGACTATTTAACGATTAATAATGCTTAGTCTTCTAATAGTCGCTGACTAGTCACAAAATTTAGTGACTATTTGGCGTTTAAATTTATAAATAAAGCGACTAAGTTGAGACTATTTTCGCGTTCCAAATACCTAAATGGTGAATATGTTAGGACTAATTGGCTACTAATTTGTGACTAATCTGACGTCTATTTAGCGACTATTTCTTAGATTCAGATGCGATATGGTAAAGAAATGGCGACTATTTGGCTTCTAACTTGTGACTAAATTGACAACTATTTAGCGTCTATTTGTTAACTTCTGATAGAAATATGGTTATCAAAATGATACTACTGGACCACTAATTTTTCACCCTTTTGCAACTAATTTTGCATTGTTATTTGAATGGTATTGATGATAAAATTTCGATTTGGTTTCCAATATTGGTACTAAACAAATTAACAAAACCAATAAAATCACAACTAAAACCAATATGTACAACTACTATATACAGAATAACCACAACCAATATTGTACAAATACAAACTCCATTCTTTCGGAGTTGTCAAAAAAAGAAAAACATAAACATAACAAGTTTTTTAACAAGTTCAAAGAAAAAACAAGTAGAATGTTCAGAGATTGGTGAGAAGATAACCTATGCAGATAGTGATCAACGTGGAGTGGTTAGAAGGGTGTTTATGTTGGTTCCAGCCTCTGCCTCTGCTTCATTTTGGTGTTTGATGAAGTCTAAATAAGCTGGTTCATTAGCTCTCACGAACCTGCTCATTCTGGCCATCTCCCCAAGCCAAACCCTTTGGTCCTGCGCTATTTTTGCTAGCTCAGCTTCATGGGCAGCGATCTCGGCATAACTTCTCGGCATCATTTTGTATGCTGCTTGCTCTGCTACTTGACGTTGAGTCTCCTTGAGTTGTTCTTGCATTGAGACAAAGTCAGAGCATTCTCCCCTATGCTTGCGCTTGCCCAACAGAACACTGTCTCTGAGGCTTCCAAGTCCAAACAGATTTCCTTGTGAGTCTGCCTCTGTGGACTGTGAAAAAATTTAATTAGTCATTGTAAACATAATAAAACATAAGAAATTCACAAGAGAATAAGATTGTGATCGTGTATTATTTATTTACCTGTAGGAATATCTCGTCACACTGATCTGTGGATATCTTAGGAGTATCTGTAGAATCTGAATTCTCTTCTTGTAGCTCAGACTTCTTTTGTTCCAGGTTCTTCCCATAGGTTTTAGCAATCCTCTCCGCATTGAGATCAATATATGTCTCATCCTTCTTTGTATGTGCCCTGATGAAGACCTCACCAAGGGAAACCGGTCTGCCTAACTCCTTTGCTTGCAAGTGTTAACCAAAAAAACAAAATTTTAATGCATTGTACTAATAGATATCAATCCTACAAAATTTTAACATAAACAATTGAAATTTCAATCCATTATAAGGTAACAAAGTCAATATAGTTTTAGCCAAGGCACATATCATTTCTCTTTGGGTTTGACGATAAGATTTGGACCATGTTACATGGCGGTGAGGTTCGAGACCTCCACGGTCAGAGTTACGACAGGTGGAATATGTGTCACTCCTCTGCTTCTGCTCTTCCATATCCCAATGGGCCTGCATCGTCTTCCAGAGAGTCTCATTGATCCACTTAGGTCGCTCTCCACTAGTCCTTGCATTGCTCACCATGTTTTTCAAGTGCTTTTGACAGATGGCCTCGAAGAATTCTTGAACTGTCCCTGTTATCAATGGATCCCAGGTTTTTTTTTTCTACAATAGAGAGAGAGTTGTGTTAGGTTTCTAATTAGAACACAAAGAAAACAAAAAAAATGCCTAAGGTCAGAAAGCTTTACCGCGAACTCGAGGAACCTCTTTCTGCTCTTTCCCTTGGGACGTAGTTCCAGCTATAGTAGGGTTCATTGAAGGATGATGTAAAAACTTTAGTTACCGCCCGAACAAGTCTCTGTTTGACATCGCAATCAAACCTGCAAACAATGTGAGAAGGAATCAGTTCAGGAGCAGTAAATGAAATGGTGTTAGGTTTAAACTAAATCACACAGTTTATGGTTGTAACTAAAACAACTAAACCACTTTATAAATACTAAATTGTAGAGTAAACAAAATGAAATATGTTAAAGTTGTAACAGATGCATCCAAATTTATCACATATATTCTAATTGAACTCAACATTTACTAAAGCCAAATTTAAGTTCATATACTACCAAATTTATAACCTAAAGCTCTAAATTTATCACCTAACAAATTAACCCAAATTTATCACCTAAACCTAACATATTAACCCAAACTCATAACCTAAAGCTCTGAACAACACATTTTCAGAAAAAATTAATAGCAATATTAATAACCTAAAGCTCTAAACTTGGTTAGGAGGCTAACCAAGTTGAATTCGGCGTATTTTCATCGGAAGAGAGGAGATGGACAAATTTGTGTCGGTCCGGCACAGAAAGGAGAAGATTCAGAGCCCGTTGCGTGTCTTCACTGAGATCCGGAATGATAAGCTCCGCTATGTCTTCAAAGTTGTTGCCATGTGAAGATGGATGACTCGCCGCGTGAGAGTTCTGAAGCGGCAACTCCAGAACGTTATGGCCTGGCGATGAAGAACCACCATTTGCTTGAGATGGATGAGAAGACGCTTCTGCGAAGAGATTGGTTGGCGGTGGGAAATTTCAGACATGAGATGAGGTCGTCGATGATTGCGGAACAACGTTGAGTGGAGTTTGAGGCATCTGAGTTTGAGGCGTCTGAGGTTGAGGCGTCAGAGTTGGTGCAGCTTCTCTCCGCGGCGTTACGTACTGAGTCGGTGGAATCGATGACGGAGCTTTGGAGGTAGAAGTGACATTCATTCCCGTAGATTTCTTTCGGATTTGCTTCGGTTTAGGCACCGTCTCGGTTTTCTGAGGGAGATTGGAGTCGATTTGAAGGGAAGAAATGGAATTAGGGTTTCTGCGGGAGATTGGAGAGGATTTGTAGAAAGTATGAAGAATTAGGGTTTATGCGGATGAAATTCTTGGTTTAGGAAGAGAGAGTGAGAAAAATCGATTTAGGATTCGATTTCGGTGAAGATCAAGAACGAAATTTCAGATTTTTGAGACAAAATCATAAGATTTTCGAGAGGATTTAAGAGAGAAGGTGAAGAGATTAAAGAGGATTCGAGAGAGACTGAAACTGAAAATTAGGGTTAGTGTTTGACCCCTATTCTCGATATCGTCGACACTTAGGCGAAAAAATGAGTTTTGGGTTACGCGGTAAAAAACATTTGGGCCAAAATTTTGGGCTGTTTATTCGAGGGTTAAAACAACCCAAAATGTTTGAAAGCCCAACTATTTGACGACTAAAAACGAACTCTTAAACAACTATTTAGCGACTAATTTAATTAATTAAATAAGATAGTCACTTAATAGTCGTTAATTAAAATAAATTAATTAAAAAATAGAACTAACTAATTAAAACTTAATTATATTTTACAAAACTAAAATATAAATAGTTAATTTAAGCATACTTATATTAAACATAAATAATTTAGATATAATTATATTAAACATGAATTTAGGTAATGTATAAACCTGGTTCACCTTAACCACAATCGAAAATATAATCAAATATAATACACATGAATAACTATGACGGTTCTTCAGGCTCTTCAACCTCATAATCGGTATAGATTACATCACATCCGAATTCATCGTCTCGTTCCGCATCCCCGACTTCATAGTCGAGGTTTACATAATCTTCTTGGTGAACAGAATTGTCGACTTCGAGTTCTTCAATTGTAGTCTCCATTAGAACATCATCATTTTTTGTTTGCAAAAGTGTTGGTTCTTTCCATTCGTTCTCTCCTGAAATGATTGCCCTCGGATTAACTTTTTGAACATTGAGCCACAAATGCTTTGGTCTCGACGTGTAAGGGTATGGAATGTAACAAACTTGCTCAGCTTGAGAAGTTGTGCAATAGCAGTATATTCATTTAGAAGGTAGAGAGATCGACACTAAATTGATATGTTTAGGAACGTATGTACATACCTAGGATAAATGGTTTGTTTTTATTGTATCTCCGAGATGAATGAACATCTACAATGCCGCAGTTTCCCCTCTAAGTGCCTCGAACAGGGTCATACCACATACATTTGAAAAGGGTAACTTTCAGATTCACCGTTCCCTCATACTGGAGCTCTATTATATCAGTTAAACATCTGTAGAAATCCATTTCAGCAGATGCATCAGTATAACTTTGACCCCTTACTGAGACCCCGTAGTTACATGTTTTTCATCCGACACCGTGATATTCTGTATGAAACAGATAGCCTCTAGTAAAATACATGGGCCATGTTTTGACCTTATTCGAAGGTCGATGAACTACATCGTGAACCCATGTAGAAAATTGATTTGTATCCTTCCAATACATAACCTACATATATATAAGCAATGGGTAAGCACATATATATATATATATATATATAGCTATCCTTATAGAAATTATTAGAATATTTTTGTGTACTCACATATTCTTTAACCCATAGATGATACTACTCCGCTCTTTTAGCAATCAGCTCTTTTTCAAATACTCCTGGATATTTCAGAGTGATAGACCGCTCGAACATGCTGTAATAGCCAATCACACACATGTCAGCAACATAATAAGTCGTAAAGTTTAGCGATACAACACTTTATATCTTTCTATTGGCTGAAAGTAGTCACAATTTCTCAAAACATAGGTATGTGCGCAATCAAGTTCAGTAGGTGACATCCATACTTCATGCATTTCCCCACTTGGACGAACAACTTGTCTAAATATATCAGGAAATCCATCAACATGATATTCAGGGACTTCACCTTCATCGTATCTTGTAAACTGACACATATAGGTGAAATTTAGTATATAAAAAAAAAACATTTCTCTAAATGTGACAATTGTGGACATATTATTGAATAAACACCTGGATTTCGTTTGTACAGTCGCTAGAAAATAGTGCTCTGTGAAATAACCAATCTCGTCAAGGAGATATGATTCGATAATCGAGCCTGACACATATCGTGAGTTCTTCGCTTTCCCTTTCAACTTTTTGAAGAACCATTCAAAAGGATACATCCATCTATATTGCACCGGGCCTCCTAATTCAGCTTCATAGGGGATATGTATAGGTAGGTGTTCCATCACATCGAAAAATGAAGGTGGAAAGATCTTTTCTAGATTGCATAGTATTATGACTATGTTCTGTTTTAGGATTTGTACCCGACTTTTAAGCAAAGTCGTCGAACACAAGTCCCCAAAAAAAGCACCAATCCCTGAAATATATGTGTAATTAATTATAAAGCAGGTGGTTACTATATTTAAAAGTATAGAAATAGTAAATTATGTGAACCTGATAATGCTAGGTGGACGTTTCAGGGTAGGAGTTCTGCAAAGATAAAAGGAAGTAGCCGCTCCATGAAAACATGGCAATCATGACTCTTCATGCCGAAATTTTTTTATTATCCATATCAGCATAAGTTGCTAGGTTTGTTGCATAACCATCTGGAAATTTCACTGACTGCTTCACACATTCTAGTAAATTTATTCTGCCAGCGTTTGTCAATGAGTTAGCCGGGAAAGGAGCTCTACCACTATCTCAATCAACATGTAAGTGTGGCCGATAACATAAAGCTTTTACATCCTTTCTTGACGGGATGGTGTCTTTTGATCTACCCGACAAACGCATAAGAGTATTCATGATGTTTTCAAAAAAAATCTTCTCTGTATGCATCAAATCAAGATTATGTCGAAGAATAAGGTCCCTCCAATAAGGCAGCTCCCAGAATATGCTTTCTTTGTGCTAGTTATGGTCCTTCCCAAAGCAAGGCTTCTTTGTGTCGTTTCCATTTCCACCCACATCCTTACTTTTGGGTGGGTTTATGCGACACATACGGTTATAAATTTGCTCACTGCTCAATGATGCAGGTGGATCGTCTTGCATACCGTCTTTGTTCTTCAAGAAGTCTCTTTTATTCCTTCTCATTGGGTGATTGTAAGGAAGGAATCTCCGATGACAATCAAACCAACAAACCTTTCTTCCATGCTTCAAATAAAAAGAATGTGTATCTTCCATGCAAATAGGACATGCCAATTTCTCATGGGTACTCCATCCTGATAACATGCTATACGCCGGAAATTCGCTTATCGTCCAAAGTAGCATAGCTCTCAGATTAAAACTTTGATTCAAAGACACATCAAATGCATCAATTCCAGTGCACCAAAACTCTTTCAACTCATCTATAAGAGGACGAAGGAAGATATCGAGACTACCCCGTGGATGATCTGGCCCATAATTCATAATTGTGAGAAACATTTACTCTTCACTCATGCACATACCAGGGGGCAAATTATATGGAGTCAAGATCACAGGCCACAACAAATGGTTACGAGACATGCCAAAAGGATTGAACCCATCAGTACATAACCCAAGGTACACATTCTGGTGTTCCTCGGCGAAACTACTATGTTGAGCTTGAAAATATTTCCACTCAGCCGCATCCGACGGATGAGACATCTCATCATCGTCATTGGCTTCATGTTCGGCATGCCATCTCATAGCCGTTGCAGTCTTCTCGCTCTGATACATTCTCTTCAATCTGTCACCAATAGGTAAATACCACATATGACTATATGGTATGTTAGTTCTACTGTTCTTGTCTTTAGGCTTCCATTTTGGATGATCAAAATACAAACACTTATCTTCCCTTTCATCTTCTTTCTAGTAGATCATACAGTTTTTGATACAAACATCAATTTTAATAGATGGGAGGCCTAAATTACGCATCAACTTTTTGGTCTCGTAATTTGAACTGGTTGCCTTATTTCCTACTGGTAAAAACTCGGTCATCATATCGCAAATCGAATCCACACCCCTTTCATTGACATTATAATATACCTTATGCTGTAAAACCCGAGCAGCTAATGATAATTGTGACTGACATTTACGACAACCATCATACAATGGATTATTCGCTCCTTCTAAAAAATCATAGAATATTTTTGAATGATTTTGTACCGGTTCATCCTAATAATTACCATCATGATGGTAACTATCAAAATTCACGTTTTCACGAAACGCATCATTCACCATATACACATATGGATCTTCTACTACATTTCCCACATATTGCGGATCAACATAACTCGTTCCTAAATTCAAGTCTAGTTCTTCACCATGGTTATACCAAACATAGTAATCCGGCATAAATCCGTAGCTAAACAGATGACTCCATATTTTTGAACCCGCTAAGAAATTTCTGTTCTTGCAGACACTACAAGGGTAGTTGAAATTACCTCCATTACTCTGCGCTAAGAGTTGGCTACCAGCAAATTGCATGAATTGGTCCACCCCCAATCTAAACTCCTCCGAAAAATTCTCCGTGGCTTCATCAATCCGATTATACATCCAATCCCGAGAATTATTAGAATTGAACCTTCCAGCCATTCTTCCACACTTATTGGTCGAGTTCTATTTTTATGGATAAGAAAGGAGGAATAAGTTATGGTGACTGACAAGAAGAAAGCCTAAAAATTTATTTATATAGAAAATTTCGCGACTATTTAGCGACTACTGAGCAACCAAAAGGCGACTACAACTAATAGTCGTCTTAAGTCGGTACACCTACCGGAAATCGATTAAGACGTGCTTCTGTACCGGTTTTTATACGACTATAAGGTGACTAACTTGAGACCCGCCGCTAGAGTCACCTAATAGTCGTTACGTTTGCGACTAATTAGCGACTACTCTTCTCGGAATACCTTATAGTCGTAGATTAATCGTCAATTAGCAACCATTTTAGCGACTATGTTTATTAGTCCCTATTTTGCGACTAATCAACGACTATATTGCTTTAGTCGTAGACTAGTAGTCAATTAGTCGCTAAATAATTGCCAAATTTGGCGACTATTACTTTAGTCGCATCCTGTAGTCGTCAAAACGCTGTTTTGGTGTAGTGGCTGGATCCCGTTGAAGAAGAAGATGACTCAGTTTCGGAGACGGAACAGGGAAAGTTTTGTTTGTCAGACAACATCCTCGGAGAGTTACGAAATGTGGGAGGAGGATTTGGGATTTTTTTGGAGAATATAGCTGAGGAAGTAGATAGATTGAGGGCCTGAGCATAAAATCTTTCTAGGTGTAATGGCTATTTAAAGAGATTTGTGGCTTTTAGGGTCATAGAAACTGAACCAACGTCTTTGTAGGACACGTTATTATTTTCAAATCAAGATCGGAGGAACCTAGGTTCAATTAATGATCAGTTCTTTTTCATCTTCCCGCCAAAAATGCGTTCGGGGGTTTGAGAGCATATGAGTAACACGTTATATGGAAGCTGAAAGGGTTTGAGAGTACCGAGAAATTAGCACGTGCAACAAAAGAGACCCTTCATCTTCCGTATCTCTTCCCACCCATATTAATTGACGAAACAAAGGAGGAAAGGATCGTTCAAGATTTCCGAAGAACACAGTCGCCTACAACCAAGTTTCACTTATCGACAAGCTATATATCTTCATAATTTGCGACTCTTCTCTAAGTCTATCCTCAGACGAACTGGGGGGACTTACTGTTGATGATGGGATTAGCACCCCTTATCCGTAGCTTGGAAATAATTGAGATATGGTCCCTACCGATCTTTCCCAAATTATAGATTAGGTTATAGGTCCTTTCAATAGGATTGGAACCCTCGGCCCCGACGACCGAGGAAAATCTCGACAAAGAATGGTCGGATTTTAGTGTTCGAAACGGGGGTATAAACTACTTCGTCTAAAGCCAGAGTCTAAACTCGGACATAATAAGATCAAATCTTATCACAGATTCCCTGATTCCGGAAAAATGGAATATTTCCATTTTTCCGAGATTAGCCCATGGGCTTAGATAACTGACTACTAAGATAACATACCCACCTTCACTAAATTCATTCATTCAGAATCAGAGAAAAGAATTGCTAGCAAACCTAGGTTTATAACTTCTCTTTGATAAAAACTAACTCGACATTTTGAGTTAGACATTGGTATGAAACCTTTCTTGGAATCATGCATACTGAACCTGTGTAAGACTTTATCAATATAAGTATCTTGACACAGTCCAATTAGCTTATTCAATCTATCTCTATAGATTCTTATTCCAAGAATGTAAGCGGCTTCTCTCATGTCCTTCATCGAGAAGCAACTCCCGAGCCAAGTCTTCACAGACTGAAGCAACGGAACGTCATTTCCGAGAAAAAGTATGTCATCTACATACAAGATGAGAAATGCAACTGCGCTCCCACTAGTCTTCTTGTAAACGCACGGTTCCTCTTCGTTCCTGATGAAATCAAACTCTCTGATCGCTTCATCAAAACAAAGATTCCAACTCCGATATGCCTGCTTCAATCCATAAATGGATCGATGAAGCTTGCATACTCTCCTAGCAGCTTTAGGATGTATGAAACCTTCAGGTTGTGTCATGTACACATCCTCTTCCAGAATTCCATTAAGAAAAGCTGTTTTCACATCCATTTGCCAAATCTCATAATCATAATGAGCGGCAGTTGCTAGGAGAATCCACATGGACTTAAGCATAGCGACTGGAGAATAGGTTTCTTCATAGTCAATCCCATGAATTTGCTTGAAACCTTTAGCCACCAACCTAGCTTTGTATATCTGTATATTTCCATCCACATCGATTTTCTTCTTGAAAACCCATTTACACTCAATGGCTTTTACACCATCAGGTAAATCTACCAAAGTCCATATTTGGTTTTGTGACATGGATCCCATTTCGGATTCAGCGGCCTTCAGCCATTTTTCGGAGTCAGAGCCCATCATTGCTTCTTCAAAATTCGCAGGCTCGTCACTATCCACGATCAATAGATCATGGCAGTTAGTCACGAGAAATCCATATCTCTCGGGCTCGTGACGAATCATTTTGGATCTGCGAACTTCTGGCATCACAGGTGTAGATACTACGACTCTTCGCAGATCCAACTGATGCTCTTCTTGAACAGGTTGAGCAGTCTCCTATGATTCTCGAACTTCTTCGAGTTGTACTCTACTCCCACTGTTCTTCTTAGAAAGAAATTCTCTCTCAAGAAAGACACAGTTCTGAACAACAACCACTTTGTTCTCAGTTTGGTTGTAAAACTAGTAAGCCTTGGTTTCCTTAGGATAACCGACGAAGTAGCACTTATCAGATTTGGGGCCGAGCTTGTCAGTGATTAAACGATTGACATAAGCTTCACAACCCCAAATTTTTCAGGAAAGATAAACTTGGAACATTTTCAGTCCACATCTCATGTGGTGTCTTTGCAACTAATTTCGATGGAACCCTATTTAGCGTAAACGCAGAAATTTCTAGAGCGTATCCCCAGAAAGATAATGGAAGATTCGTGTGGCTCATCATTGATCGAACCATATCCAATAGGGTCCGATTTCTCCTCTCAGACACACCAGTCCACTGAGGTGTTCCATGAGGAGTGAGTTGTGAAACAATTCCACAATCTCTCAGATGATCACTGAACTCTTGGCTTAAGTATTCACCTCCACGATCTGATCGAAGAGCTTTGATACTTTTGCCAAGTTGGTTCTGTACTTCATTCTGGAATTCCTTGAACTTTTCAAAGGATTTTGGCTTATGTCTCATTAGATAGACATAGCCATATCTACTGAAGTCATCAGTAAATGTGATGAAGTACTGAAAATTTCCTCTAGCATTAATGCTCATTAGGCCGCACACATCAGTATGTATAAGGCCCAATAAGTCACTGGCCCTTTCATTTTGTTTCTTGAAAGGAGCCTTAGTCATTTTTCCCAATAAGCAGGATTTATATTTTTCACATGATTCATAATCAAATGAGCCTAGAAGCCCATCATTATGGAGCTTCTGAATCCATTTCTCATTGATGTGGCCCAAACGACAATGCCAGAGAAAAGTGGGATTCGAGTCATTGGACTTGAAGCGTTTGGTTTTTATGTTATAGACAGGCACAAATTGGTTTAAAACATAAAGCTCATTCTCTAATGTGATGCTACAATAGAAAATATCATTACGATCAAAAAAGCAACATTTGTCTTTAATCGAAAAATGAAAATCATCCAAATCCAAACAAGAAATAGAAATGATGTTTATGCTTGTAGCAGGTACATAGTAGCAATTCTTAAGTTCTAAAACCAAGCCTGATGGAAGAGACAAATGAAAAGTTCATACGGCTAAAGCATCAACTCTTGCTCCATTACCAACGCGCATGTCCACTTGCCCCTTCTCCAAAGTTTTACTGTTGCTTAGGCCCTGCGTATTCGTACAAATATGAACACCACAACCAGTATTCAATACCCATGAGGTAGAACTTGAAGTAGTAACATTTACTTCTATAACATAAATACCTGAAGAAGAAGTCTCGTACGTCTTCTTCATCTTCTTAAAATCTTCCAGGTATTTCTTGCAGTTTCTCTTCCAATGCCCAGTCTCCTTACAGTAATGACACTTATCAACATCAGAATGGCCAGACTTGGGCTTGGGCTCAGGCTTGTCCTTATTCACAATCTGGACCACTTTACCTTTTTCCTTATCCTTACTAGGTTTCTTAAACCTTTTACCCCCTTGTACCAGAAGTATATTTAGGGTGCCCTTCTTGATGTTAAGCTCAGCTGTCTTGAGCATGCTATGCAGCTCAGTCAAAGACCTCGTCATGTTGTTCATGTTATAGTTCACAATAAACTGATCAAAACTTGACGGCAATGACTGCATAATGTTGTCAGTAGCCAACTCTTGGCTAATGGGGCAGTCCAATTTCTCTACGATATCAATATAACCTATCATCTTAATGACATGAGCACTAACTGGACCGTCCTTTGGTAGCTTGCACTCTATGAGAGACTTAACCGTCTGGTATCTCTCAGTTCGTGCCTGCTCCTGAAACATCCCTTTCAGGCTAGTGATCATCTCAACTGGCGACTCCACGTTCTCATATTGCTTCTGCAAGTCTGAGTTCATGGTAGCCAGCATGAGACAACACACATCGACCACATCATTTGAATGCTTATCCCAAGCATTCCTTTCTGTATGTGGAGCATTGGGCACCGGTTTTGCAGGGAGAACGTTTTCTAGGACATAGTCCTGTTTGTCTTGCTTGAGAACAATTCTAAAATTCCGATACCATTCGAGGAAGTTGGATCCATTCAACCTGTTCTTCTCAAGGGCGGATCGCAGGGAAAAGGAGTTGTGATGAGTGGTTGACATAGCTGAATCAAAAGAAAGGAAAAAGGAGTTTAGTTATGATGATCAAGAAAATGAAAAATCTTAATAATTAAGAAAACTCGCATTATATTCAAAATATATTTCCGCTAAATGAATATAATAATCCAAGACTCATACTTCACTAAAACTTGAGTGAGTTTTGGCTCATCGCCCAAATTTCAGTTATCTAGGTAAGCAACAACCTTGCTAATTATATCTAATATAACTCTTGGTTGTGGATAACATCTTATGTTTAATCCAACCCTATGTCTCTAAGCCCAAAACTATTTTGATAGCCCAGTCAAATAAACCAAATCTTTAAGTCATGTGGTAACGATTACCACCTGCCTTACTTATGTAATTGTGGACACCTTGCTTTGGCAAGCTCATCGCACAATGAAATGAGCTTTGGCAGTTGACAAGATTGGGAAGACATTAAAATTTGATATTAGTTGAGGAACAGATTTTAACCCTAGTACATATCAAATATGTATTCTTGAAGTTTGAAACAAATTAAAACAACTAATCTAATTAAGGTTTTAATTATTCTAGAATGCGGGATTGGTATTGTGATTTCAAGTTCTGAGACCGTGTCGATCGACATTACATTAGTGTCGGTCGACACGACCCAAACCAAATCAATTGCGATTCATCGAGATAACTGATTAAACCAATCACAATAACCAACCAGTGTCGATCGACACTACATTAGTGTCGGTCGACACAGCCTGAATCGGATCAATGTCGATCGATACACTACGCTACTGTCGATCGATACACTACGCTACTGTCGATTGACACTACATCCGCAATAAAATGGGCGCGATGACCGATCAGTGTTGATCGACACAAAATCTGTATCGATCGACACCGACCAAAACCGGTTCAACCGCGATTAACAATTTAATCAATTGAACCGATCGCGATTACCAGCTAGTGTTGATCGACACAACCTTTGTGTCGGTCGATTCATAGCGATTCAAGGGAATTCGATTTTCGATCGAAACCTAAAATTTTTAATCAATTTTAAGTTGTGTCGATCGACACAACATGTGTGTCGGTCGACACCGAAAACCCTAGAACACAATTTTGATTCTTACATGATTTGCACATCAATTAAATTCAATTAATTTAACAATCATGCAATAGATTCAATTAGAACATTAGGCTCTGCTACCACTGAAGGAATTTGTTCAGGTTTTAAACAATTTAAAACAATCTATAGACAAATTCTAAAGCTAAATCTAATGGATGAATCTCAAATATACCTGATTGATTAAGCAGCGGAATGGATCAGGAACTTGAGATTGAATAGCGCCTCAGATAATGCGCCTCTACTGGTATCCACACTCACACAAACTAGAAAGCCGGGATGCTAGTGCCGGGAGAGATCAAATCTCTGAAGGAAGCTCTCAAGATTTCTGTGTTTCTGGTGGTGGCTGTAAAATAGGTTAAACTCACAAAGTCGTGCACATATCATATATATAATGACTTGTGAAAAACCTAATTAATCGTTGGTTCAAACCAATGTTTAATTAAACCGCAAACCAAAATCATTATTCTGGTTCGGCATGTTCAATTGACTCAACCACTTGTGTCGGCCGACACACCGTTTAGAAACACGTTTTCATGTATATCAAATATACATTGATTTGATCTTTACATTAATGATCAATCCCAATATACTTTATCCAGTTTGCTTAAGTGTGTGACCCTGTAGGATCATATGATACTAGCAATGAGTTCCAAACTCATAGATTACAAGTGGCTTCTAGCAAAACATTATAATCACCTAGTATCATATAATTGTCTTATCTCGACACTACAACTTTATACTAGAATAAATACAAGTGATTTCAGGACATTCCCAACAGGGGGACACAACATATATAATATGTTAGCCTCCAATACTTTAGAAATATTACGAAGAGTATGGTTCACTCCACTCCATCATCGAAGCAACAACTTCTTGTATTCGCGAAATATAGTTGTAATTCAAGTGTTTTTGATTTCTGTATATATAACAATATTCTTTCTTTTTTTTTACTATATATTACTATGTCATCAATGAAATAATTTACGAGTTAAAAAAAAAATTGAAGGTAAATATTTCTAGAAACAAAAAAATTATTTTTGATCTCCCATTCTTTCAACAAAAAAGAAGAAATATTCATTCTTAATTTTAATGTTTATATGTCTTACTCTTTGTCTCAATTAATAATTAGCTTTTTTAGATATAATTTAATTCACAAATCAGAGAAAGAAATATGAATATTGATTGTTTTGGAAAAAAATTTTGGTGGGCTTGATCCTTGAAAAATGGAAAAATGATTTAGAATAGACTTGTCCAGAGGGTGAATGTTCTTCTCCAAACATGAATTGTCGTGAGTGAATAGTTTGCTCTGAAATAGACTCATCTTACGTAAAACTACAAAAAATGTGAAGTCCCAGACAACACAATAATGGAATGTTTTGATGTATTTCTAACGCTTAAATAAATAAAAAGGAACAAAGGAAAAGAAACCACGAACCTAAGGTCAAAAATCAAAAGGAAATTGAAAAACATGGGAATAAAAGAGGTTTCCTTATACCATTATGGAAAGAGGAAAGGGTATGTCGGTTTTTTATTTTGTTTATGTTGTGTGAATTTTGTTATTGAAAGAAGAGATAAAGTGGTTGCGTGTATAGAGACTAGAAAGTGGTTGCAAAGAATACGTTGGAATTCATCTAAAGAAAATTAGAGAGAGAAAGAAATGCCTCAAAATGTGAGAAAGTATATAGATCTTAGGTTAAAATATGCTTATGATCAAAATTCCTTATTATATCAAGAATGTTGTATTTATATGGTTTTATCTGACCTAGATTAGTATACCTAGTAAATGGTGTGATCCGTTGGACGAGTTAGGTCATATTGTACAATGCACTTAAGTGTTCTCCAACTACTATATATTTTGATGTGCCAGTTGTCTGCCATAATAATCTTGAGGTGGTGGACTCGTATTATCAGTTGTTTGAGTTGATTTTTGCCTCTAGAGAGATTTGAGTTTTTTTTTTCCGATTAAAACATCTCCGTATATTCTTTGCATTAATAACTTGAGAACTCGTTGTATAGCCGAAAACTTAATCTTTGGGACGTATATGATACAATTGTCATTATATTTCATCTTGTAATTATATTTCTCTTACTTGGTCTATGTTTGAATGCATACTCGAGTATCAAATTAAAGATTTCATATCTAATGGTTTAAGAGCTGATTCATTAACACGACGTGACAAAACACTTGAAGCATAACATAGACGGGAGTTGACATGGGTAGGAATTGTTGAGTTGAAAAATTTCGTAAGTGAAATACACGTTTCGAAATGTTTAAACGAATTAGGTACACTTGTATAATACTTAAGGAGATCCTAGATTGTGTGAAGATTTTAGTTTTTGCGTTTGGATAGTAGGTAAATATAAATTTGTAGGTTAAGATGGATTAGCTTAACACATCCGAGCGGCGTTAGAAAAATTAGACCCTCGCGTTCTCTTATCGACAAGTTTAAAATGACAATTTTTATATTCCACTCATTCGCATGAAAGATATCTTCAGATGAAAAATTACGTAGTTTAGGAATTTGCCAGCAACCATCTGAAGTCTATCTTATAAAATATGTTACTTGATTAAGTGCAAATTTATTTTTCTTTTGTTTCTTTAGTTTAATTTAATTAGTGAATAAAACGATAATGGATTCAGAATTTTTCGAATCGTAAAAATATTATGTTTATGTGTTTTCTATACTTTCATATGATTCCATACAAACCAGGTTCGCTGAATATGTTGCAATATACGAACAACAACGATTTTACAAATATAAGTTTATCATTTATTATAAATAAATTAAATATTAACGCATACAAAATATTTGAAAGATAAAGACAATTTTTCTACAATAGAGTTTTTTGTTTGTGTATAGATATTACATAAGTTTTTCAGGATGTCTATACTTAATATAACATTTTGCTTCTTAAAATGCAAGAATTATTTTTTTCTGGATAATTGTACATAATATAACATTTGTTTCCTAAAAAACAAGAATAAGGTTTTTAAGGATATATGTATTTAATATGACATTTTGTTTCCTAAAATATCACAAACTTGCATCCTTAATAAGCAAATTTCTTCATAAAAAGCAAGAATCACAGTTTTTAGGCTGGTTGTATTTAAAATGATATTTTGCTTCACAAATATTAATTATTTTCATCATAAATCACCAAATTTCTTCTTAAAAGCTAAGATTTTAGAAGTCAAATTTAGAACAGTAGTGATAAAAGGAGAATTGAACTCGGATAGCTTAAAAGAGATCAAGAATCAAGGGAAACTACCACTAGATTAACTGCCTTTTTTCTATAAGTGATCTCATTAAATATATATATATATATATATATATATTTATTATGTGATTTAGATAGTGAATGGTGACACTATATTTGTGGTTTAAAAAGTAAAACGCATATATGTTACCATTCAACAAACTAAACCTAAGTAAGTGCGTAACCCAAATAATGATAAAAATAATGATTTTACTTCTATAGTGTCATTTGCGGTTTATTTTTTCAAAGAGAAAGAGCTTCTACACATAACTCCAATAATACAGCGGTTAGAGTGCGGTTCACTTCTTTTTTCTTTTTTTTCATTCCAAAATTTCTGGAAAAAATCCCTAAATATAATTAAAATATTAATAGTATATTCATTTGTTTTTAAAGAATTTCTAGAATTTGAATTGTTCAAAAATAATTAGTCAAATATTGTTTTTTTTTTTTTTTATTAAAATTAGTGAAACATTGTTCCACACATCATTTTAATTTTTTACCATTCAAAGATTGTTCCGCACCACTTTTTCTATACAAACCATATTTGTTCCGCAGTTTACATAAACTGTATTTAAACCATATCGCCTATTGAATTTGCTTGTTCTGCCCTGCTAATTCGTTGTCACCATTCGGAGTTTTAAAGGAAAGGCCGGGCCTGGTCCGTCCGTACAAGCGTAATATTACTTTATAACAGTACCACACTTACACGCGCCAGTGATAAAAATATTCTGTATTAAAAATGCCACAAAGATGATTTCCGTACGAATTCACATGGCCATTCTATTCCCTCTTCTTTTGCTCTTAATACTTATGGCCACTCCTGTTTGAGCTTAACCCACTGCCTCATATCTAAAACTTTATTCTTCTCTTTTTAAACCCAGTTTTTATTGGTACTTTATACTGTAATTATTGTTCTACTAACATTTAGCAGGTGCTTAGCCACTATTGGATGCTTTAATTATTATTTCAATAAATTAGCATTTGTTCTGACTCATCTTTTTTGAATAAAAATCTCGGGACAGGTGTTGCACGTTAGGAGGACCACAAGCCTTTTCCCACATGATGTTTATTAAATTGTTGTTATTGTTTTTAGTTACGAAATTGTTTGGGGTCCATTTTTATAATAATGCACTTGCTAATCTTTATTGGTTTTGCTCTCTTATGCGAACATTTGCCAAATTTATTTGTCAACTTAGATATTTTTTAGGGATTAGTTTAGGCTTGGGATTTAAAAAAAAAAACTTAGATATTTATTATTTTCTTTTTATGAGATATATAACTGATAAAACAGAAAAAAAAAAAAAAAAAAAAAAAAAACACTGATAAAAGGTAATATTTATTAGTAAGAGAAAAATAATTTATATACAAAAGAATGAATAAACTCTCCACTAAAGGCCTAAAACAACCAAAACAAAACAAAGCAATGTGCGAGTTAAAAAATGAAGAAGAAACTCGTCTTGTTAATTGTCTTGATAATAAAAGGATACAATATGCATGTTAATTGTCTTGGTTACTTTAGGAGCAAGGAGAGTGTAAGAAATGATGGTGTTATCATGCTCGTGTCTATTACGTGCACACCAAAAAAGTAGATGACGGTTGGAACGTCATTCGGGAGAGGGTTTTCACATGCATATTCTTTACGGTTTTGGAGTCTTTTCCAAATTTTAAAAAGGATAACCAGGAGATTTCACGTGATGAAGCATTTGGAGAAGATTTGGACGATTTGGAACAAAAATGAAGATTATATCAAAAGACGACAAAGTCGACCGAATGGAAGAAACAGTCGACCGACTCGATTATGTAGGTCATAAGAAAGGAAATCGTTTTACGGGCCTTTTTCTAAAACCCTAATTCTTGAAGATTCATTGCCAACCCATTCACGAACACTGGAGCTATATATACTCTCCTAAGCAGAAGAATTAGGTCCAGCCTTCAAATTCTTATGAAGCAAGACACTCAAGCCACCAAAAATCTTCCTTTGCCTCAAGAAGTTACATTTGTTCCTAAGGTTCCTTGAAGTTCTACTCTCTAAGGATTTTACAGAGAGAGAGAGCCACGACTTGTTCTATACTTTACTCTCTACTTTTATGCAAGCTATTGATATTGATATTGATTATGGTTTTGCTTGCTATGTGTGAGTAGTTAACTTGTTGGATCTAGGGTTTTCGATGGTTTTATAGATCTCTAAAGAATTTAATATGATATGATCAGTATGACTCTCTAATTTAATGGTATTTCATACAATATTCTGACTTGATCACTTTGGATATTGATCCCTAGGTTTTGTTGTTCTATACATTATCTTATAGTAAGGCAATAACATGAATTTTAGTAGGTGATTTCGTCCTTGTTCAAATCAATGTTTGGCTTGGAAAGTCATGATTAATCAGATCAATGTTTATTGCATGTGTTAGACTCTTAGACTGAAAACCATTGTTCTAGTCTAGTAGTTAAAACATAGGTATAATACCACAAGAAATTGCAGACTATATACTTATGCCTTATGTGTTTAAGAGTCTAATGGTTATTGATTTTATGCTGATTTATATCTCCTAGATATATCCCTTGATTCAGCGACTTTAATATTAAAATACTAGCTAGTTACCTAGGTTTATTTATACGTTTCAGTTAGAATTGAA
Organism: Euclidium syriacum; assembly: GCA_900116095.1. Lineage (NCBI taxonomy): Eukaryota > Viridiplantae > Streptophyta > Magnoliopsida > Brassicales > Brassicaceae > Euclidium > Euclidium syriacum. The sequence goes on from FPAK01000018.1 coordinate 601,856, forward strand.
ACTCGACATAATCTTTGTGGCATCGATAACCTTTAATGCTACAATTGTACATTGTGAACTTGCAGTTAGTTTAGGTGAAATAAGAACCGGAACCAAACCGATACCCACGATTCCCCAGTCTCAAAAACCGAACTGAACCTGTTATTTTTTGTCGAACCTATTATTTTTTGTTGGTTCTGGTTCGGTTCTTCTTGCGGTTTTGTTTTCCCAGCCCTAGGAACCGTATGTTACTTACTCTACTTATGTTTTGAAATGAAGTTTATTCTTCATGTTTGTAGCCACTAGCAGATTATGTCTCTAATCATCGCTTGTCTCCGTCGCACAAAGCTTTTCTTGCCACGATTATAGCTGAAGTAGAGCCTGAATATTACAAAGACGCATTCAAACTCAAGGTCTGGAACCATGTGATGTAAAACGAGTTTGATGTTCATGATGAACATGGGATTTGACTGATCTTCCTAAAGGTAAAGTTGTGATTGGGTGTAAATTTTTTACCTCTACAAGAAAAACAGTTTTTTAACTACAGCAAAAACAATCGAAATTCAGTAGTGAAACACCCTGTTACGACTGATTACCGACTGATATCTGTTGTAGGTAAAGGTTTAGTCGCAAAAAAAAACAGTCGCAAAATTACTACTGATTTACGACTAATATTAGGCGGTCACTATTCAGTCGTTAATCAGTAGCAAAATTTTACAATTGATTAGTGGTTGAGTAGTGACTGAATTTTGCTACTACAGTCGTCGTCGGTAATCAGTCGTTAAAATTAACTACTGAATTGAGACTGATTTTAGCTACTACATACAATATTCAGTCACAAAATTTTAGCTACTATTTGGCTACTAATATATTATTTAAATTAAAAATATTCAATTTATTTATAATTTTTTTTATAAATTAGTTTACACTATAAAAACAAGTTTTAAATAACATCATTCCAAGACCATTCCAAGACCTGAACTAACATTATAAATCCTAACCAAGATAAATGCTCAATCCAAACTTCAAATCTTGTGGATTATGATAACATAATAAGATCATTCCAAGTCACATCATAAGTCTCACCAAATCTAGAGCTTACAAAAACCAATATACCAAATTAAGAATATCTGCCCATGGGTTCAAGAGCTTCAACAGTGAACATGTTGTTTCCTCTAATTACCTGCACCCAACCAAAGCAAAACAAGTAATATAGTTAAGAGATCAGTCTAGAGAAAAGATAAGGAGATTCTTATAGTTTGGAGTAGAGACAAGTAAAGGAATCGAAAACAAACGTGAATGTTAACATCATAGGTGTGGCTTGTAGTCCAAATATATAATGCAACATTATTTCTTGTCTTTTGCTTTTCTTTGCTGCAAAACCACGAAAACGAGACACAAGAGGTTAGTAAAATACAATATACACACTAAAAACATTAAGGATCAAGCAGTACGCAGAAAAGAAAATGCTCAAAAAAGTATTAGAGTTTTAGACATGTACCAATATGAGCTTAATTTTATTTCTTATTTCTAAAGTTTTCTGCGTTTTAGACACAATCATTGAGAAATGAAAATGTGCTATGAGACAGATGTTGACACCAGGAGCCTCTTGGTTGAGCTCATATAAATGAGTGTTGTAAGCATTCCTTGTCTTGAAACTCTCCACGCCTGAAATCTTGTACAGGTTTTACATTTGGTGTGTTGCTCCGAATGTAGGGCAAAAAGAAAAGAAGTGTTGGTATCTCGGATTTCTAAGATAAGCAACAGATATCCAAACTTCGGAACTACGTGTGGCTTGATCCCTTCTAAGGGTACGTAGGCAACCTTCCACGAGGTTCAACTATAAACATTAAAATTTTGGTTATATAGTGATGAAGTTCTTACGACTCAACTATATTTAACCATGATACACACAATTAAACAATCGGTGCCTTGATCAAGTACTCGATGATAGGGTTCATCCCTTAACACATTCTTTATCGAATGCAGCTAGAAATTTCGGAGCCTGATAAAGTAGGGCCGAGAGATTGTAAGACAAAGTCGGGTCATTCTCGCTTATGTTTCTAATAAACATGAAATATTCGTACCCAAAGAATCCAAGGATCTGATAAAGTAGGATCTTAGGATTTTAGGTCAACAGTCGAGGTTACTCACTGAACAAAAACAAATTTCGGTTTTGCCCATGAATATCTGGTAATCTGTTGAAGGAACTTTCTGAAAAAGACCAACATACAGATTACTCGAAGAATCTTTTCCGAGTTTAAATATAAATTCAAGGAAAGATAGATTATTTGAGCAAAATGCATAAGAAACGAAGTCTCGGAAAAATCCGAGGTTTGTCATTCGGTAAGTCTTAAACATTCGCAAAAAAAAAAAAAAAAAAAAAAAAAATATACACAAAAATACTACAGCAAAACCAAGATCAAGCATCGAAATGAAAGGCATTAGGTTCAATTAGGGGAACTTGTATTCTTTCATTTCTTGTTCGGCTATTTTCGCATCATCTTCCACTTTCTTCAATATACCCGCGGGAATATTCACATCTTGAGAAGAAAGATCTTTGAGTACCCCGAAGACTGCGTGGGTTTGACCGAGGTTCATGGTTTTTACTAATCCGTCTTCTCAGGCTTGGACAGTTGTCTGGATAGATTTCAGCCTATATTGGATTTTCTCGGCCATCGCACTTTTTGTGGAATTCATCTTTCGAGCCAAAGAAGCACCGGCAATCCGAGCTTCCTTTTTCATCGCCTCAACTTGATGGGTAAGAGAAGTTCGATCGACCTCAAACATTTCGTTCTTCTTTTCAATATTATCGATGAACTTTCTGGTGTCCCTAAATAAGCACTCATATTCATCGACGAGAAGGCAATTGTTTTGGGCTTCCTGAAAGGAAAGGGAATTCGGTAAAGATTTAGATAAAACTAAAAAGCAATAAGAGTAAAGATAGACTGTCAAACCCGAACATAACTTCTGGCAAGAGCAGATTTATGCTCTTTTATGGCAAAGTCACCCTTCGGCTTTAGGGATTCGCAACCGGCCATCTTCCAGAACAATTCAACGCTTTTTTTCTTCGTCTTTCGAGAGAAGTTTCGATGAATTGAATTCAAAGTTGAATTGGACGTCTTTGGCTTCAAATTGGATTTTTTTGTCTCTTTGACAGAGGGGTTCCAATAATCAAAGGGACTGCTCTTTTCTTTGAAGATTTGGTTTTTGGAGATTGAGATACAGCGATAGTTTTTCCTCGTTTTTTCTCCAAAAATGCAACCTGAGAGGTACCCGGGAAGGAAGAATCAATTTCACTCCTTGACGGTTTCTGAAACTCAGACTTCTTAGGAGGAGCTCGGATAAGTAGTTTATTGGAATAATTTGAAGGCGATCTTTTCAACGGACATTCAACTTCGGAGATTTCGTAACCTAGAAAGAGGTATCGACGATGAATACACATAATAGCAAGCGAAGATTAAAGCCAATAAAATAAAGAGGTACCCGAGCGTTGCCGAGCTAGTTCAATAAAATTCACAGGAATCTTCGGGAAAATCTGTGGACTAAGGGCATAGATCCGATCCATTTCTTCTTTGAAAATTGGGTGGAGTTCTTTGAAGAGAATCAGTTTTATGATTTTCGAAGCATCAACTGACCATGTCTTACCTATCTCGGCGCTAGGATAAAAAATGGAGGCTTCGTTGATCCAAATGAAGAAGAAGTTGGTGCGCCAGCCTTTGGCATTGAAAGTAAATTTAGTACCTAGTTTACCAGCGTTTTTCACCATGGTATACCAAGTTTTGTCATCTGGATTGTCCACCCGCTTGGCAAGCTCGGCAAATTTCCAGCATGAAACAACGATATTAGCTCTTCCAGGCTGAATTAGGAAGGCAACCATGTGTCTGATGGCGCCAGGTCCTAATTGAGTAAAAGCAATTTTCAGACGTCTACAGAATTCCACCATTAGAAAGGAAATTGAGAACCAAAGACGAGCTTCGATAAAAAAGTGAAGGTATAGACACATGAATCCTTATGGAGGGTTCCAGGGTCTGTCACCAATCTATGGAACCAAAATATCAAGGTCTTCTGGATTTGAAGCAAACGATCGAAGAATTTTGATATCACTTTCTTTGAAGGAGGAATCTCTGAAGTCTTCCGAGAATTCTTCTCCTCTCATCGTTACTTCGTCGGAGATGGTTTCCGAGCTTTTACTTTTGGTTGGGGAGTTAGCCGGGATTGATAGATCTGAGATTTCGTTATTCTTTTCCGCAGTAAAAATGTCTTCTATGTTGATCAAAGAATTATCGGACTGGTAATCTTCGGAAGTCTTTTGGTGATATCCGCTAGATCCGGATGAAGACAAAGTTGGGTCAGTTTCGGAATCGGAACCAAGAGATTTTTGCTTATCAGATGACATCCTAAGAAAAGTTGCGAAAAACAGAAGGAGGATTTGGGATTCTTAGGAAGATATCGCGGAGAAAATAGAGAAATTAGAAGCTTGAAGACGCAGTTTTCTCGTAATGGCTATCTAAAGGGATGTGATTTTTAGGTCATGGAAATTCAATCGACATTTTTTGGAATACATCGAATCAAGATTGAGGAAAACTTAGGTTCAATTAATGATTTGTTATTGTTCATCTTCCCACCAAGAATTAAGTTTGAGGTTTCGAGGGCGTATTAGTGACACGTCATAGGGAAGTTGAAAGGTTTTGTGAGTACCGAGAAATTAGCGCGTGTCACAGAAGAGACCCTTCGCTTTCCATATTGTTTTTTCCCGCCCGAGTTAACGGACGGGATCAAGAGAAAAGAGAAGATTCAAGACTTTTGAAGATAAAGATCGACAGCAACTGAGCTTCAGTTATCGACAAGCTATTTTAATTATGGATATTCGCCAACTCTGCCTAAAGACATCCTCGGACGAACTGGGGGGATTTACTTTTGATGGTGGGGTGACCACTTCTTATCAATAGTTTGGCGATAATTGAGGTTCGGTCCTTACCGATCTTTCCCTGGTGATTTATCGGGTCATAAGTCCCTTCAATAGGATACCTCGGTGAAGAATGATCGGATTTTAGTGTCCCAAGCGGGGGTGTAAACAATTTCGTCCCAAGCCGAAGTCTAAGCTCAGACATAATAAGATCAAATCTTATCACAGATTCCCTGATCTTAGAAAAATGGAATATTTCCATTTCTCCGAGGTTAGCCCATGGGCTTAGATAAGCGACTACTAGGATATATAAATACACACCCCCCTTCACTAAATTACTAGAAAACCTAGGTTTAATACTTCTCTTTGATAAAGTTAACTCGGCATTCCGAGTTAACAACATTGTAAACCGCAATAATCAATAAAAGCTTATTTTTTTCTGAGGTTTCCTTTTTGTCTTTTACTTAAATTTCTCAAAAAACGAACCCCTCTAATTATAAATAATTAGAAGTTGAACTCATACTCAACATATATCACTGCTTCCATCAATGGTATCGGCCGCTCCTCTGGTTGTCTATTCATGTCCACAATAACTGAACCTGCAACTCCAAAGATAATGACATCATAAAGAAACTCATAAGCACCTAAAACACTCCAAAGATAATGACATCATAAAGAAACTCATAATCACCTAAAACACTCCAAAGATAATGACATCATAAAGAAACTCATAATCACCTAAAACCAAAGCAAACGCAAGTGGAAAAAACAAACAGCTAGAATGCAAACTCTAGTTCCTATGGCATAGTCGGGTAGTTTTAGAGCAATGAACCAAAAGAAACCAATACGATTGAAGAAACATTAAACAAAGTTGGAAACAGTTCTAGTGGAAAAGAAAACGATATGAATGTTGCAACCACTGCAAGTAAATAAACCATTGCACCATCCAAGACAAGAAAAATGTATCACAAGTAAAGGAAACAATTGTCAAATGGAAAAGAATGGTCTAACCTCGACGAACTCTAATTCTTCTCTCAGTATTGTTAATGGAAACCTTGGTATTGGGTGGCTGCCTTCTTATCTTCTAACTTCATAAAACCAATACACAGATTTTACAAACCAGAGACATACCACACTATACCTGAAACTTGAATAATTGAGTGCTTCTTGTCTGTTTTTACAAGTTCAAAGATTGATAAGACCATAAGAATTGTTGAGGCAAAAATCTTTGATGTATCGATATTTTGACCGGTTTTACAAGCACATTCTATACGGTTTTGGAACCTTTTTACATGATTTAGCAGGATTAACAGGTGATCTCACGAGATGGAATAATTGGAGTATAATTAGACGATTTGAAGCAAAAATGAAGAAGTATTGAATCGAAGACAAGGTTGCCCGACTCGAAGCTGTAGTCGACCGACTCGTCGAGTCGGTCATAAGAAAGAAAATTCATTTTGCGGGCTTTTTCTAAACCCGAAGTCATGAAACCCATCACCGACCTAAAGACTCGTCCTTGGAGCTATATAATCGAGGTAAAGCAGGAAGATTATGTCAAGCCATCAAAAGCCTTCAAGCTAGAAGAAACAAATCACTCAAGCCACTAAATTTTTACTTTTGCCTCAAGGAGCCACCTTGTTCTTAAGGTTTCTTGAGTTTATTCTTCTACTTGGATTTACAGAGAGAAAGACCCACGAAATTTTTTTACTCTCTCAGCTCTACTATTTTACTTTGATGCAAGCTTTGATTATATTATTGATGATGGTTTTGTTTGGTATGTGTGAGTAGTTTAATAGTTAGATCTAGGGTTTGTCAAAGGTTTTATAGATTTTTGCATTATATGATCAATAATTACTCTCTACTTTAATGATAATTCATACAATATCTTAACTTGATCACTTAGGATATTGATCTCTAGGTTTTGCTATTGTAATACACCATTCCCTAACATAACCCTAAAATGGTTTTTAGTAGGTAATCTCGTCATTGTACAAATAAACCATTTGGCTTGGAAGGTTATGAACAATCGGATCTAAATTCATTGCATGTGCTAGCACTTAGGTTGAAAAGCATCATTTCTTATCCAGTGGTAAGTCCATAGGTATAACAGCCACGGGAGACCGGGTGTTATATAATTACATCTTTCGTGTTTAAAAGTCTAATGATTGTTGATTGTGGTGGTTTATATCTCCTGTGATATTTCCTTTGATCTAGTGCCCTTAATCCATAAGTTACAACACAAAAAATACTAACTAAGTTACTACAATCATTCATACTTTATAATTAGGACTTTTTCTGGTAATCAAGGAGGTCAATAAGCTATGGGGAGACTTCTTTATGTGAGAGTTTGGTATGCAATTGACAAGTCAACATATTATGGAAGACTTTGGTATGGGAGAGTCCGGTATGCAATTGACAAGAATTCTTGAGAAGAAAAGTGATCCATGACAATTCTTGATCCCGTGTTACCTAGGAGATAAGGCAATAAAAGGAGTCTTAGACAACATCAATGTGGTGAACCGAAGCCTTTTATCAAAGCTAGGTATCACCGAACTTGAATCACACTCATAGAGGATCGCTCTAGCGGATGCCACTATGAAAATTAACAAGGGGATTGTGAGAGATCTACTGGTGAACATTGAGGGATGGATTGTGCCAATATATTTCGTGGTAGTAGAAGCTGTGGAAAATGGACCCGTTCCTCTAGTTCTTGGTTTCCCATTTCTAGCTATTGTGGGTGCAGGAATTGACTACGAAGCAAGAGAAATCGTTTCACTAAGACTTACAACCAATCCTATCTTCTCGCACCATCTTCTCTTGACTATTGTGGAGCTACATCTTCAAGTAGATATATTGATGAGTCACTTATGTCAACATATCTACGACATCTCTTGGTTAGATATGTTGAGATGGGGCTAGTGAAATCTCCTATCACTCAATTCATTTTCTACACTCTCTTACACATTCTATGTGTTTGATGAGTAGTCTAAGTGACCAATAAAGAGGCTTTCTCTACTCTATGAAGCCTATTACACACTCAATTTCTTTTGGCACAATCCATCCCTCTAGCACATGCATGTGGTGAATAGAAAATTGATTTCCTATGGGATGTGATGTTTCAACTAGACTTTAGAGATGATTTTTGGAAACCTTTGTATGTCTAATGTCTAAGAATGCGTTAGGCTCCTTTCAAATGTCTTAACATGTTAGGAGAATGATCTAGAGAGTTAGTTGTATTTTAAGAAATTGTTGAATCAACTAATGAGATTATAATTAAATTGCCACATTAAGAATAGTAATGGTGCTTGTAGCTCTTAAGGCCTTTAGCTATTTATCTCTCTCAATAGGACCGTTGTTAGAGTAAATACTTAGTGAATTGATTCTCACCGAGACACCATCGGGTTAATAAAAAAAACCACTTGTGAAACAAACCCCTAAACAAGTACTTCAAAATGTAGCGGTAAGTTAGTCCATTTAAGATCTCTCATAACCCTCATTTTCTCTCATAAGACCCATACCTTCAATTATATATCTAAGCTTTTCAAGTTAATGTGTGTTACTAAAGCTATTCTCAAAATCAAACCAACAAAACTCCCCTCTTCATTCGGTTTATATTCGGTTTTCAAACTCTCAATAAACTTTCACGCTCCTTTAGGGTTGATCCCTCAGTTACTATAACGAGTATTGTTTATACTTAGGCAACAATTGAGGTGTTTTATAAATTTATAACTTGAAACATCGACACATGAGACTCTTTTTCTAGTATAGAAAACCATCTTAACGATCCATGAGAAATACCCTTAAAACCCTAAATCTAACAAGTAGATTACTTACACATAGAAACTAAAAGACAAAACATAGTTAAAGGTCTGAATTGCATTAAAAGATAGTAAAGACTATAGAAGGGAAGATATTCAAAAGTCCCAGCGGTGACGAAAAAGAAATTATTTTCTTCTTTGGACTCTTAGAACGAAAATATCAAAGAATATCTAAGGAACTAAGTGAAAAGTAAGAGGTGGGTTATGTGTATCTAAGAAGTGTGTGTAACCCTAACAAGAGCCATTTATCCTTTTATAAGGTGAAAACATGAGAAAGGTATAATCTTGCAATTAGGATAAACTTTCGGTTTAAAACAAATCATCTTCATTTAATGAATGGGATCAATAGTCGATCGACTTGATCTCTCTATCGGCTGACTGGATGTCGATTGATTTATTCCTCTCTTGGCCGACACCTCTCACAATTTGCTCGGTTTGGATTCCATTTACTTCATTCCTTGACCAGAGCTCTCCTCACGTACTTATACTCGGAATAGTGCAAAAGGAAAGCCCGACTTACTTGAATTCATGTAAAGTACTAGAAATACTCTATAAAAGCACATGTATTCATGGTTCAATAACTGGTAAAAACCATGAGACATCACATCCCATAGGAAATCAGTTTTCTATTCACCACATGCATGTATCTTACATCTGTGAGTATTACCTTAAAACCATTTGGATTATGAATTCTGATTTTCTATATCCTTTGATGTCACCTTGAGTGTTCTTAGCCATTAGCACCTTACCACCATCGAGTTATTTGAAGTTATACCATTTTCTTTGTCTGGTGTAATGTAGTATGAACAATTCGAGTCCATAATCCATTCCTTCATCTTGTCTTGGATGCTGACACTTAACACTATAGGCTCCTCAGGCTCATTTGTAAAGTTCGCATAATATGTGGGTTTCTTTCTTTCAGGGCAATCTTTTTCTCAATACCCTTCAACTCCACATACGAAACAACCATTTTTTTCTAACGCAACCTTGTTTTGATTCATTTTGTGTTGGTTTTTGCCCCTGTTTTACATGTTGAAAGCAGAGCCCGTCGATGTTTCACCACAATTTGTCTTGCAAATTTTCCTCATTAAGGATACGATCTCGAACATCGTTGAATTGAAGCTTCTGATTACCCAAAAAATTCTTAACCGCTTCTCTCATGCGTTCCCAACCGTTTGGCAAATATGCCAACAAAATCAGTGTTGGTTGAAAATCGTGTTCGAACTTGATTTCAACTGATGACAGTTGGTTGACAATCGTGTTGAATTGCAACATAAATTCCTTCTTCCATCTCCAAGTAGAAAATTTTCTTCCTGAGAAACACCTTATCATTTTCCAAGGGTTTCTCATACATATCTGAGAGAACTTTCATCAACCCTTCAGCCTTCTTCTCCTTTGCGACGTTTTGGGCAACGTTCTTCGACAATCTCAAGCTGATAACACTCATAACTTTTCTGTCAAGGAGACCCTAATCTTCATGATCCATCTTCTCAGGCTTCTTGCCCAGCGGTTGATGAAGCTTCTATTTTTGTAGATAATCTTCAATATGCTTCCTCCAGAACACATAATATGTTGAAGGAATTTGGTGTAGATTTTAAAAATTTTCTAAAATCCTAATGATTCCTTTTAGCCCTTTAGATCATGTTGATTGAATCTATATTTCGGATCTCGATCATACCTGGAGTTTATGAGCAGCGGAATTGATCAGGATGTCGAGATCAAGAGCGCCTCAGATGCTGCGCCTCTACGGAAAGTCCACACGCACACAAACTGGATCACCGGGATGCTAGTGCCGGAAAGGCTCTTGGGGTTCTGTGTTTTAAGGTGGCTGCAGATCTAAGTCTAACTGAAAATTTCGTGCCTCTATATCTTATATAGGGAACACGAAAACCTAATTAATAACCAGGCTAGACCGATCATTAATTAGATCATTAAACCAAACTAGTCGGTTTGATTTCAGTCACTGTGTCGATCGACACAACTACTTGTGTCGGTCGACACACTTAGCCAAAACACATAGTAATGTATATCAAATATACATCAACTTGATCATTACATTAATGATCAATCCCAATCTTGTTTATCCAGTTTGCTTAGGTGTGTGACCATGTAGGATCATATAATACTAGCAATGAGTTCATAACTCATAAGTTATAAGCGGCTTTTAGCAAAGCATTATAACTACCTAGTATCACATGATAGTCTTATCTCAACTTCACAACTATATTAGAGTAAAAACAAGTATGATATCCAGGACATTCCCTTCAATCTCCCACTTGTACTGGAATCAACTTATTCCAATAATCCCTTTGTCTCGATATCTCGATTAAGCATAAGGAAAGAACCCGTGTCATCCTTATAAAGCCAAATCACGTTTATCGAACTCTGATTTATACTGATAAAGGCAAACAACTGACATTCAACTTGTTTGAGTGTGGCCACACATTCCTTCAGTATCAAATCTTCGATAGGCCCAGAGATATTTAACTCCCGTTATATAGGAGGGACAAATCCTATCTTGTTCCATCCATTTTTCCCAACACACTTCATGATATGCCCAATCAATGTCTGAATAATCACCAGTTACGGATGACGTTTGACAAAGTCAAAGTAGACCAATTCATATGCAGAAAATCATGATGAACTCAGGTCTAAGGACTATACTCTATAGTCGTAATGAGAAACTCATATGACACTCATATAACAATCTTGTTGAGTTCTCATTAGCAGGTCACATCCAATACCGTGTTCACAACACATATCTATGTGATTGACTTTGATACTCCTATCAATGAAACCATGAAACTTGGTCATCAGTCACATCACATACTAGTCTCGCGCGGTTATTAATGTCTCAATTTAACAACCTTCGACCAGGGACCTCAGTAATTTATGACATCTATCGCTTATAGGGTTTCATGATCAAATCACGTATTTGATGACCTATAAGAATGCCTTAAATTATTTTGGGACTATTATTTAATTAATCAATTGCACAATTAAATAATAATGAAACAATTTCATTAAGTAAAACATAACCAAAATATGTTTACATGAACATCAAAACAAAACAAACAACTCCCACTCAAATTAAGATTACTACTCAAGAAATCTAATTCCTATCGTGCTTGGGCCGTGGAAGTGGCTTAATCAGAGGATCATCAACATTCTCGTCCGTCGAGACTCTACTGATCTTCACATCTCCTTTCTCAATGATATCTCGTATGAGATGATATTTTCTCTCGATGTGTTTGGACTTATGGTGTGATCTGGGTTCCTTTGCTTGAGCTATAGCTCCATTGTTATCACACAACAACGCCACAGGCTCATAACTGCTAGGAATCACACCAAGTTCAGGAATGAACGTCCTAATCCAAACAGCTTCCTTTGCCGCTTCTGAAGCAGCAATGTACTCAGCTTCTATCGTGGAATCTGCTATAGTGCTCTGCTTGGAACTCTTCCAACTGACTGCACCGCCATTCAGACAAAAGAAGTAACCAGATTGAGATTGGAAATTGTCTTTGTCCATCTGGAAACTAGCGTCGGTGTATCCACTCACCACAAGCTCATCACACTACACCAAAACCAGATAATACCTACTGATTTTGCCTACTGATTTTTCAGTCGGTAAAGTTACCGACTGATTAGCGACTGATTACCGACTGAGTAGCGACTATTACGAAACAGTTGGCAATAAGTAGGTATTTAGCGATTAATCATTTCAGTCGTTAATCAGTAGCAGTTTGGCTACTGATTACCGACTCAACTGTCGTCGGAAAATGACTGTAGCTAAACAGTAGGTAATTTAGCGACTGATTTACTACTGAATTCGGTGCGTTTACGATTGAGTGATTTAGCTACTGAATACCGACTGTTATGCTACTGAATTTGGCGGGTCGTAAAACAGTAGCAAATCAGTCGGTAAAAGTAGTTATAAGCACGTGGAAATCATTTGGTGGTTGGTGTACCTAATTTAAAAATCAGTCGGTAAACAGTCGGAGATTAGTCAGTAAATTTTCTATATAATAGCCAATCTCGGATTTTAATGTCATAATTGTAGAAACACAAAAGAAAGAAAGAGATTAAAAACACAAAACAAAGAAGAAAAAGGGTTTTTCAACTCACAATGTCGGGAAATTACAATTATGGTAATTTTCGGGCGTGGATGTATAATAGGTTGGATAAAGTGACGGGAAATCTCTCGGAAGAATTTACAATGGGGGTGGACCAATTCCTACAATTTGCAAATAGCCAGGAACTAACGCAAAGAAATCACGGTAAGTTTTACTGCCCTTGTCTTCTTTGCGAGAATGAGAATTTTATCTCGGGTGATAGAGTTATGAGGCATCTGTATAGTAGAAGATTTATGGAAGATTATTACATATGGTATAGACATGGTGAAGAACTAGATATGAATTTGGGAATGAGTTATGTTAATAGGAGTGAAGATGTGGACAATGTAGTAGATGATAGATACGTGGAAATGTTGAATGATGTGTTTCGTGATAACGTGAGTTTTGATAACTACTATGAACAAGATGGTAGTTATCAGAATGTCAAAGAACCGGTACGCAATCATTCACAAAAATTCTACGACTTGTTAAATGGAGCGAATACTCCGTTATACGATGGTTGTCGTGAAGGTCAGTCGCGGTTATCATTAGCTGCTCGAATCATGCAACATAAGACAGATCATAATGCGAGTGAGAGGTTAGTGGATTCGGTATGCGGAATCTTGACAGATTTTTTACCGACAGGAAACCAGGCAACCGGTTTACATTATGAGACAGACAAAATGATGCGCAATTTAGGGCTCCCATGTCATGCAATTGATGTTTGCATTAAAAATTGTATGATCTTCTGGAAAGAAGATGAAAGTTTAGAAAGATGTAGGTTTTGTAATTCTGAAAGATGGATGCCCAACGAGCAAAACCATAGGGCTAGTGTACCATATAGCCGTATGTGGTATATGCCTATTGGAGACAGATTCAAGAGAATGTACCAGAGCGAGAAGACTGCAGTGGCAATGAGATGGCATGCTGAGCACCAATCAAATGAGGGAGAAATGTGTCATCCTTCTGATGCGGCGGAGTGGAAAAGTTTTCAAGATCAACATCCAGAGTTTGCCAAAGAACCCCGTAACGTTTATCTTGGATTGTATAAAGATGGGTTCAATCCATTTAACATGTCAAAAAATCATTCGTTGTGGCCGGTGATCTTGACACCTTATAATTTACTCCCTGGTATGTGCATGAACAAGGAGTACTTGTTTCTAACAATTATGAATTCTGGGCCAAATCATACGGGAGCCAGTCTTGATATCTTCCTTCGACCTCTTATTGATGAGTTGAAAGAATTGTGGTCTACTGGAATTGAGGCGTACGATGTGTCTTTGAATCAAAATTTTAATCTAAGAGCAGTGTTGTTGTGGATGATAAGCGACTTTTCAGCGTACGGCATGTTATCAGGATGGAGCACTCATGGCAAATTATCTTGTCCAATTTGCATGGAAGATACAAAGTCTTTTTATTTGAAGCACGGAAGAAAGACGTGTTGGTTCGATTTTCACCGAAGATTTCTTCCTCTTGATCATCCTCTAAGGAAGAATAAAAAAGACTTTTTGAAGGGAAAAGACGCACGGAATGAGCTTCCACCAGAGACTATGACTAGTGAGCGAATTTACTTATATCGGGTCAAACGGGCAAAGGCACCGAGAACAAAGGATGTTGGTGGATGCGGTCACGATAAAAAGATGAAAGGCTTTGGGACATATCATAACTGGTACAAAGAAAGCATTTTATGGGAATTGCCGTACTGGAGGGACCTTACTCTTCGACATAATCTCGATCTGATGCATATAGAGAAGAATTTTTTTGAAAACATCATGAATACTCTTACGCGGTTGCCAGGTAAATCAAAAGACAACATCCCATCAAGATGTGATATAAAACTACTCTGTCATCGGCCACACTTACATATTGATGGTGAGGATAGTGCCCCTTTTCCTGAGTACTCCTTGACAGACGATGCTAGAAGAAACTTACTAGAATGTGTGAAACATTCGGTGAAATTCCCTGATGGTTATGCTTCAAACTTAGCTAGTTGTGTTGATCTTGACAAAGAAAAGTTTTTTGGGATGAAGAGTCATGACTGCCATGTTTTTATGGAGCGGCTACTTCCATTTATCTTAACTGATCTCATAAACCGGAATGTCCACACTGCGATAGCAGGTACAAATAAATCATGATAATATGATTATAGTGATTTTATTAACCATTTGCATTTTTAATTAATAATTTGTAGGGGTTGGAACACTTTTCCGTGACATATGCTCGAGAACGTTACAAAAAAATCACCTCGAAATTCTGAAACAAAACATAGTGTTGATCATATGCAATTTGGAAAAGATCTTTCCACCATTTTTTTTGACGTCATGGAACACCTACCTATACATCTCTCCTACGAAGCTGAATTAGGAGGTCCTGTGCAATACAGGTGGATGTACCCATTTGAAAGATTTTTCAAAAAGTTGAAAGCAAAAGCGAAGAATCAAAGGTATGCAGCAGGATCGATTGTTCAGTCATATCTAAGGGAGGAGGTATCTTATTTCACAGAGCACTATTTTCCCCCGAATGTACCAACGACATCAAGGTAAACGCTATAAATATTCGCATGTTCACTACGCAATTTCAGCTACACCTAATAGATATTATAAATTGATTTTATATAATCTCGTCAGGTTAACAAGATTCACTCCAGGTGAAGTCCCCGAATATCATTTTGATGGAGTCCCCGCTACATTTACTCATGTGGGTCGACCTAGCGGCAAAATGCAAGAAATCTGGCTCTCTAAAAAAGACTATCAATGCGCACATTCATATGTTTTGCAGAATTGTGGCTATTTCGAGCAAATTGAGAGGTATAATTTGGAATGTCTATAACTGACATCTAACATATAGTCCACATTAGATGTCTCATATATTTTTGGTGTTCTATTTAGTTCTTTCGAACATTATATTTGCAAAATATCCGGACCTCACCGAGGAAGACATCCTGGCTAGACGAGTTGAGGAATATGCAGATTGGATCAAAGAATATGTATGTCTATTAAATATTTGATAGTTTACTTCAAAATATTTCTTATTGTCTACCTCCGCAGGTTATAGCCTGGAATGCAGAGTTTTCTTTTCCAACGTGGGTGCTCGACATAATTCAAGGACCCCTGATGATGGCCAAAACTTGGCCCATCTATTATACAAGAGGATATCTGTTTCATACCTAGAAGCATAACGAGGGAAGAACTACATGCAACTACGGTGTATCTGTTACCGGGGTAAATTATAGCAATCCAACTGACCGAGCTGATTTCCACGGTATCTTGACTGATATCCTAGAACTACATTATACGGGGGCGGTTGATTTGAGAATCACACTTTTTAAGTGTAAGTGGTTCGACCCTGTGATCGATAGAGGCACTCGGAGGAGCAATGGTGGTCTTGTAGACATTCTTCTAAAGAAAAGATACAATAAATACGAACCATTTATTCTAGGTACGTACGCTACTAAATCGGCCATTTTTATTATCACTTTCTATAAAAGTCTAATTTTATACATTGAAATTGCACAGCTTCTCAACCCGATCAAGTTTGTTATATCCCGTACCCATACAAGGGCAAGAAACCGAAGAGTCTATGGCACAATGTTGTTAAAGTCAGCCCGAGGGAAAATATTTCAGGAGATTATGAAAACACCGAACCTACTCTTTTACAACAAGAAACTGATGATCATGTCATGTTGACTACAGTTGAAGATCTCGTTGTAGAGAATTCGCTACCAAGAGCAAACCCAATAAATCTCGAGTACGAAGTCGGCGATGCGGAACAAGATGATGAAATCGGATGTAACTTATCGGGATCCGATGACGACGTTGTCAAAGGTGTTGCACCCTATTAATTATGTCGAGATCAAATAATAACAAAATCAAAGTAACTAATTTTATTTTTCCTAATTAGAACTTGGATGTTATATTTTGTTTCCTTATTGCATTAACAATCTAATCAAAAATCAAAATCAAAATCAAAGTAACTTAATTGTTTCACCATTCATAAAGAAAACACTAGTGCATCCAAGTTCATGAAGAAAACACAAGAGCTCATAAAGAAAACACAAGTCAACAGACAAAATACAAAAGTGCATCCATTGACTAAATAAACAAAAGAGAAAAGACAAAGGAATTCATCACAGATTCTTCATTGGACAACCTTGAGCACCAAATTTGTTGCATTTTCCCATATAACTTCTAAGCAAATGGAGTTGCTAGCTTTGAAGTTGTTGGCAACAAGAAAATCTGATAGACCGCCGGTTAAACGAAGTCGTTCTCTCCTATCTCCACACTCCATCACCAGTTTCACAGGCCACTTAGCTCCAGCCTCGTTCATCAAAGAGATTGTCTCGCCTGCAGCTGTAGACAGTCCATTCGAAGTGGCAAACTCCTTTGGAATGAACTGCATCAACATCACACACCACTCATAAATCTTACCAATACCAAAAAATATCAAATATTTTTAGAGTTAGATTACTAACCATTCTGTCAATTGTGTCCTTGGTGACTCTTACAGTGACTGTCTTCTTGTTTTCAGTCTCCTTAACAAATTGAAGCTCACAGCAACTGGGTCCCATTCAAGTAACATGAAAGTTGAGCCCTCCCGAGTATCTAAAGACGAGGAAATCTCCAACGCGGTAGTCATGTGCAGTGACAAACTGCTTCCACCCAGCGGTGAGTTTGCGACCTTCTAATCTCACCCGCCACTTCGTTTCAGAGACGTCTGAACAAAGCACCACCACCCTCTTGTGCGATCCTCCTTCTAGATATTTAGAGAAGAAACTCAGAGGAATGTCCTGCGACGAATACACAGAAGAACAGAGACTATAGTAAGCAACAGAAGAGCTCGGAACCAGGATTTCAAGATATACATCGGAACTTACCAAACCAGACATGAAGTTGGGAAGAAGAGGTTTGAAGAAATGCACCGGACGCATTATCTAGGGAAACATGAAACAAAGGCATTACCATATACGCAACATGCTTGATAAACACCAAAAATCATCGCTTAATTCTTAATCGAACACCAAAAACACCAACATGCACAAACACTTAATCCTAATCGAAAAGAATAACCAATTAAACTCTCCAACTACTGTTAAAGCTGAAGAAATTAATGCAAAAGAAAGTTCGAATAATCTAATTGAACCTAAAAAAACTCTAATTCAAACCAAACTCTAAATCTAACTAAAATCGAACCCTAATCGGGACAACATACCTCTGTTGAAAATGGGTTTTGGACAAAAGAGAGAAGATTGAGCGTTTTGACAGAGAAAATGGGTGGACCAGAGGAGGAAACACACGTGATTATGATTTTCGACGGAGATATGTGTTTATTTCTGCAAAATCGACTGGATATCGATTGGGAATTGAAGAAGAAGGCACAACTAGGGTTTGAGAGTTTCAGAGAGAAAAGGGAAAAAAGTCTTTGACTGACCAAAAATTAGGTTTTTTCGGGTATAGGGTAGATGGGCCAACGAATTCAATTGGGCTAAATATGCGAAGCCCACTTTTTTTGTTTTTTTAGGCCATCAGTCGGTAATAAGTCGGTAATCAGTCGGCAAAAATTAGAAAAAGTTATACTATTAAACTTAAGTTTGTAATTATTTAACATATTTCAACTCAATTTACATATTTAATACATCAACTAATATATCTAACATATAATCTTCACATAATTACAAGGGTTTAGGGTTTAAGCTAAACCCTAAACCCTTGTAATTATGTGAAGTTTATATGCTAACTAACTTATTAAACTACTTTTATGTCATCTAAGTACAAAATCTGATTTGTACAAACATTTAAACTTAATTGAGATTAAAAAGAACATATATTGTTATCTAACTCCTAATTAAGTGGGTTTAGGGGTTTAGGGTATAGTGCACTAAACTAACCATAAACCCTAAACAAACGTAAAACCGACAGAATATATTTCATGACAATATGTAAACGAGCCATCAATATTTACTTATCAAATTATGATGATGACGATGTATAATGTGTTTCACCCTACAAATTATGTCATTATGAAATAAGATTATTTGTGAAACAATTTAACCAATTCATGTATTACATTGTTAATTAAGCTTAATTATTTAAAAATATACAAAAGTTTCAGTGTCATACTGATAATTAAGGTTAATTTACAAGAAAATTGAAATTAGATTACCGACTATTTACCCACTATTTGCCGACTGAATTTTCTAAAAACATTTACATTAAATTGACCGACTGTTACCGACTATTTACCGACTAATTTGGAATTAAAATCCAAATTTTCGGTTCAATTAACCCGCGAAAATTAACCCTCCAAATTATTTGGGCCAAAATTAGTTTACCCGCGTAACCTTCTAACTTTGCGACCCAAATCTCTTTCACCGTACCGTAGAATGTCTAACACTTAGACATTATCGAAAAATCTCTTCGTCTCTCTCTCGGTTGTCTCTGCGGTCCAAACCCTAATCAAAAACTGTTCATCTTCATCTTCATCGATTCTTCATCGATTCTCTGTCAATCTTAACTCCAAAACAAACCCCCGTCCTCGAATCTCTATCTCTTTCACCCTCCGATCTTCAGCTCTTACACTCTCGAAAACCCTAAATCCGTGTTTTCCTGTAACGATGACTATAAAGAGAAAGCGAGTTCATGTCAAACCCACAGCGTCGATGGTGAGATCGCCGGCGAAGCCACCCGTTCGATATGACTTCGTTCCAAATCCGACACCAGAAACTGTCCCGCCGGTTCCTCGCAAGAACAATCGCAAGCCGTCTGTGAAAGATTACCCTCCACCGGCGCATCTGTTTAACACTCCAATTAACACTCCAGCCAGAGCTTCGCCTTCTGCTCTTCTTCAACGGCCTGCACCGTCTGCCGCAGCAGCCGCTCTTTCGGATCCACTGTATCGGCCATCTCGTCCCGCGGAACCTCAAAGGTCTACATCGTCTGCAAATCCAACACTGCTATCGGCTCCGCCGTATACAGCCTCTCAACCACCAAAAAACCGAGCACCTGCTTTGTCTGGGAATCGACTAGTTCAAACGTCTCAATCTCATCAATTTGCATCACCTCAGATTCCAGGAGCTCAATCTCCTCAAGTTCAACCACCTCTTTCGCCTCGCAGTTCTAAAGCCCAGAATTCACACACGACAGTCGCAGACGAAGAAGATGAAGAAGAAGACGAGCAGTTCTCTGATGTCGATGCTCCAAATGAGCCTAATCTCGCCCAAGACAAGCTGGAGGCTCTTAACTCGATTCTACTTGGCCCTCGGCCAAACCAAGTGACTATCCTTGATCCAGATCTCCAGGAGACTGATTCCACTTGGTAATTTTCTTGCACTCTTTGTCTACGGTTTTAGTCATCACATCTCTTCAT
The DNA here is from genome assembly GCA_900116095.1 of Euclidium syriacum. NCBI lineage: Eukaryota > Viridiplantae > Streptophyta > Magnoliopsida > Brassicales > Brassicaceae > Euclidium > Euclidium syriacum. The sequence continues at coordinate 622,036 of FPAK01000018.1, forward strand.
TGTTAGTTGCACTAACCGTTTCTCTGTTTTTGTAGTTTTGGTTTTGACGGATCCAAACTCACCCGGCAGGTCACTAAGTGTTTCGTCCGTAAGTTTGATGGCCCTTACTACAATATCTCCTATGTGCCTAGGGAAAGAATAGAACGATGGTTCATTGAATTTGCGGTAACAATCTCTCCGATGTAACACCATTTTTGTGTGTCCTATATAATGACTAACACCAATATTTCTCTCTTTTCTTGTAGAAAAAACATAGATGGGATCCATCAATAACAACTTTGGTTCAAGACCATTTCGAGGCCATACTTCAAAATCGCTTGAAAGACATGGTGAGCAATGCAAGGAGTCTTGACGAGCAACCAAAATGGATCACTGATACGATCTGGGCAGAAATGAAAGCACATTGGGCCACGGAACACCAAATTTCAAAGATAGCGAAGACCTCGAAAGCTCGAATGTCTGAGCGTAGAGGTCTCGGTCCTCACAAACACACATGCGGACCGAAGTCTTACCGACAAGTCGGACAAGAAATGGTAAGTCACTTGAAACTTGACTTTTCTTTCAATCTGTGATGAGGAAATCTTTATTTTGTAAATGCTTTTCAAGTTCCATGAGTTGATTATATATGTTGATTGAGTATTGCATTCAAGCTTTCATTTCATAATTTTCTTTGGTTTGTATTTTTTCAGGTTATCGAATTGGAGAGACCAGTGAGTTACGGTGAGATTTTCATCATGGCTAATACAAAGAAAGATGGAACATTTGTCGATAAAAAGGCAGAACAAGTTGCTGACATCTATATGAAGAAAAAGGGAGACAAGTTGAAGCACGTTGAGGTTTCTGATGGTCGTCATCCAGACATATCAGTAGAAGAGGATAACGAGCTCTTTCTTCAGGTTAAGTGCTTCTTCTGTGTTGTTGTGTTTTGGATTGTAATTGATGATGATGTTGGGATTATTTTGCTTTCTTTTGTCTTTTGCAGTCTACCTATGTGAACGATAGAGGAGAATTTTTTGGCATTGGAAGCCTGAAGGAGGATCTGCTGGTCAAGGGAAATGGGAAAAGGCCGGAAACCTCTGCCTCTTTCCGGCATATGCAACAACAACTTAAAGAGGCTAAACAGCAGTTGAAGGAACAAGCTGCTCTTCTCGCACGGCAGGAAGCAGAGAATGCTCAACTTGCGGCTGCTCAAAAGGCCCAAACCGTCCACCTTGCGCTTGTCGACAAGTTCTTGCAAACCGACAACAGATTCCTCGCATTCCTTGCCTCAAGAACTGATGAAGCTGGTCAATCTTCTCCACTGATTTAGGTCCGTAATTTCTCACTTTTGTAGTTGAATTATAACTTGAAATATATGCTATGTCTTTTGCTACTTAATAACTCGGATTTGGATTCCCATATTTTGTAGAACATGAATTAAGATGTAACTTTTTGTAGTATATATCCTTTGTTATTGATTTGCTTTGCTTCTTCATGGTTTCTTTGTTTTGCTTTATAATTGATTGTTTCATGTTTAAAATAGAATCAACAAATCAATTAGCATCTAAACAAGACTAAGAAACTAATAATTAATTTTCGAATTCAGTACCAAAGTAGTCGGTAAAAATTGATACAATCAGTCGGTACACAGTAGAAAATCAGTCGGTAAATCATATCCATATATGCAAATGCGAAGCGTACATTAGTCGTCACTTCGTAGCTAAAGTCGTAGGTAAATCAGTCATTAAATCAGTAGCAAAATTTACCGACTCATTAGAGACTAATGTTGTAGTGGGAAATTTTAGTCATAAATCAGTCGTTAAATTTACCGACTGATTGCTAACAACACCTTCCGTAGCAAATTTCAGTCACTATTCAGTCAGGAATCCGTCGTCGAATTTGGATACTGAATGCCGACTACATATATACAGTCGGTAAGTCAGTAGGGAATCAGTCGTTAAATTTGGCTTCTGAATGCCAACTAATATAAATAGTCAGTGAATTAGTCGGGAATCAATCGCCATTTACCGACTGATTAGTTTACCGACTAGATAAAAACCTACAGCACTTATCAGTCGGTAATCAGTCGGTAAAACATGTTTACCTACTGATTTCCGACTGATATTGCAGTAGTTAAAAAACAGTTTTCTTGTAGTGTCACTTCCTCCGTAAACCAAGAACTTATCCTTAATAATCCTCAAATACTTCAGGATTATCTTGACGGCAGTCCAGTGACTCTCACCGAGATCGGATTGGTATCGACTCGTCATGCTCAAAGCACAAGCGACGTCCGGTCGTGTAGATAGCATGGCATACATGATAGATCCTATCGCAGAGGCATAAGGAATCCTACTCATACGCTCTCGCTCAGCAGATGTCGAAGGGTACTGCTTCTTGCTCAGAGTAATGCCATGTGACATCGGAAGCAAGCCCTTCTTGGAATCATGCATATTGAACCTGTGTAAGACCTTATCAATATAAGTATCATGACACAATCCAATTAGTCTCTTCGATCTATCTCTATAGATCCTTATTCCAAGAATATACGCGGCTTCTCCCATATCCTTCATCGAGAAACAACTTCCAAGCCAAGTCTTAACAGACTGAAGTAACGGAATATCATTTTCGAGAAGCAATATGTCATCTACATACAGTACTAGAAAAGCAACTGCGCTCCCACTAGTCTTCTTGTAAACGCACTGTTCCTCTTTGTTCCTGATGAAACCAAATTCTTTAATAGCTTCATCAAAACGAAGATTCCAACTCCGACATGATTGCTTCAATCCATAAATGGATCGATGAAGCTTGCATACTTTCCTAGGGTTATTAGGATCTACGAAACCCTCAGGTTGTGTCATATACACATCTTCTTCCAAAATCCCATTCAAGAAGGCGGTTTTCACATCCATCTGCCAAATCTCATAATCATAATAAGCGGCAGTCCCTAGGAGAATCCGAATGGACTTAAGCATAGCGAGTGGGGAATAGGTTTCGTCATAGTCAACACCATGCACTTGTTTAAACCTTTTGCCACCAATCTAGCTTTGTATATCTGTACATTACCATCCACGTCAACTTCTTCTTGAAGACCCATTTGCACTCAATGGCTCTTGCACCATCGGGCAAATCTTCCAAAGACCAAACTTTGTTGATTGACATGAACTTCATTTCGGATTCACTGGCCTTAAACTATTTTTTCGGAGTCAGGGTCCAACATTGCTTCTTCGAAATTCGCAGGTTCGTCACTATCAACGATCAGAAGATCATGACAGTTAGTCACGAGAAATCCGTATCTCTCGACTTCATTACGAGTCCTTCCGGACCTGCGAAGTACAGGCACCACAGGTGTTGGTTCCACAACTTCTTGTGAATCCAACAGCTGCTCTCCCTCATCAGGTTGAACAGCGTCTTGTGGTTCTCGAATTTCTTCGATTTGTACTTTACTCTAACTGTTCTTCTTGGAAAGAAATTCTCTCTCAAGAAAGACACAGTTCCGAGCAACAAATACCTTGTCCTCGGATCGGTTGTAAAAGTAGTATGCCTTGGTTTCCTTAGGGTAACCAACGAAGTAGCACTTATCAGATTTGGGTGCTAGCTTATCATATATCAATCGCTTGACATAAACTTTGCAACCCCATATTTTAAGAAAAGACATACTTGGAACTTTTCAAGTCCACATCTCATATGGAGTCTTTTCAACTGATTTTGTTGGAACTTTGTTCAGCGTAAACGCAGTCGTTTCAAGAGCGTATCCCCAGAAGGATAACGGTAGATCCACATGACTCATCATCGATCGAACAATATCCAATAAAATCCGAGTCCTCCTCTGAGACACACCGTTCCACTGTGGTGTTCCAGGAGTGAGTTGTGAAAGGATTCCACAATCTCTAAGATGATCATCGAACTCTTGGCTCAAATACTCACCTCCACGATCAGATCGAAGAGCTTTGATACTTTTGCCAAGTTGGTTTTGTACTTCATTATGGAACTCCTTGAACCTTTTGAAGGATTCCGATTTATGTCTCATAAGATAGACATAACCATATCTACTGAAATCATCAGTAAATGTGATGAAGTACCTAAAGTTTCCTCTTGCACTAATGCTCATTGGGCCACACACATCTGTATGTATAAGGCCCAACAAGTCACTGGCCCTTTCATTAAACTTGTGGAAAGGGGCATTTGTCATCTTGCCCAATAAGCAGGATTCACACTTCTCAAATGATTTGTAATCAAATGAGTCTAAAAGCCCATCACGATGGAGCTTTTGAATCATTTTCTCATTGATGTGGCCCAAACGACAGTGCCAGAGAAAAGTCGGGTTTGAGTCATTTGATTTAAACCGTTTGTTATTATGTTATAAACAGGCATTGATTGGTTGAGAATATAAAGCCCATTCTCTAATGGGGCGCTACCATAAAATATATTATCTCGAATAAAAGAGCAACATTTTTTCTTAATCGAAAAATCAAAACCATTCATGTCCAAAACAGAATAGAAATGATATTCCTGCTTATCGCAGGTACATAGTAGCAATTCTCCAACTCTCAAATCATACATGATGGAAGAGACAAATGATAAGTTCCTACGGCTAATGCAGTATCTCTTGCTCCATTCCCAACACGCAGGTCCACTTGTCCCTTCTTCAGCGTTCTACTGCTGCGTAGGCCCTGCATATTAGTACAAATATGAGCACCACAGCCGGTATCCAATACCCAAGAATTAGAACCTGATGAAGTAACATTTACTTCTATAACATAAATACCTTCGTCTCGTACGACTTCCTCAGGTTTTTCAGACCTTCCAGGTATTCCTTGCAGTTTCTCCTCCAATGCCCCGGCTTCTTACAGTAAAGACAAATGTCAGTATCACTGGGGCTGCGCTTTGGCTTGGAAGACGACTCAGGCTTGTCCCGGTTCTCAACCTGGACAGTCTTGCTCTTTCCTTTGCCCTTAGCAGGTTTCTTAAACCCTTTACCCTTTTGTACCATAAGTACATCAGGAGCAGCCTTATTGATATTGGGTTCTGCCGTCTTGAGCATGCCATGCAGCTCAATCAGAGACTTCGTCATGTTATTCATGTTGTAGTTTAGAACAAACTGATCGAAACTAGTCGGCAGAGATTGCAGGATGATGTCTGTAGCCAACTCTTGGCTAAGGGGAGAGTCCAGTTTAGCCAGGTTATCGATATAACCATCATCTTGATGACGTGGGGGCTCACTGGACTATCTCTTGACAGCTTGCACTCAATGAGAGATTTAACCGTCTGGTATCTCTCACTGCGAGCTTGCTCCTGAAACACAGATTTCAGGGTTTTGATTATCTCGATCGGTGACCCCGCGTTCTCAAACTGTTTCTGCAGTTCCGAGTTCATCAAGGCCAACATCAGACAAATCACATTTGTCACATCATCCTAATGCTTTTCCCACTTGTCCTTATCAACAATGGGAGCATTGGACCTGGGCTTTTCAGGAAGAGGTTTCTCAAGAACATATTCTTTCTTCTCATTTCTGAGAACGATTCTTATGTTCCGATACCATTCCAAGAAGTTGGATCCTTTCAAATTTTCCTTCTCAAGGACGGATCTCAACGTGAATTAGTTTGAGTTGTTGTTGTTAGACATAGCTGAATCAAGAAAAGAAAGAGTTTAATTAGTTTTTGATGTTCAAGGAATGAGAAATCTTAACATTTAAGACTGCTCGCATTATATTCAAAATTAATTTTCCTCAAGTAGAATATAATGATCCAAGATCCATATTTCACTGAGATTTGAGTGAGTTTTGGCTCATCGCCCAAACTTCAGTTATTTAGGTGAGCAAAAACTTTGCTGATCATATCCAATATAACACTTGGTCTTGGATTAATATCCTATATTAAATCCAATCTTATGTCTCTAGGCCCAAAACTATTTTGATAGCCCATTCAAGCAAACCAATCTTCGAGTCATGTGGTAACGATTATCACCTGCCTTACTCGTGGAATTATGAATGCCTTGCTTTGGCAAGCCCATCACACAACAAAACAAGACCCGGCAGCTGACAAGATATGGAAAGACATCAAAGATACTTGATATTTTGTTTGAGGAACGGAACATTGATGTTAAAACATATCACATATATGTTTAAGAAAGATTAGATTTAATCCAAAAGGTTTTAATTTAATTAAAATTAATTTAAATCTAGAGCGCTGAATCTAATTCAGACTTCGAGACACCTAAACCGGTTCAATCGCAGTTAAACCATTTAACCCGATTAAACCGATCAATTTTGATTCAATCCAATTGAACCGGTGTCGGTTTATATTTGTGTCGATCAACACGTAGTTGTGTCAGTCGACACGAGCTAACCGGTTTGAAATCGTGATGAAATCGACCAAACCAAATTAGACCGATCATTCCAATCCGGTTCAATCCAATTGAGCCGATGGAGATCGACGCATGTCGACCGACACGAACAGTGTGTCGATCGACATAGGCAATTTCTTGGAATATCGATCATTTGATCGACACTTAACAGTTTTACTATGTTTTAAGGCTTGTGTCGATCGACACACGCTTTGTGTCGGTCGACACAACCAAGCAGAAACCCTAGTTTTGAAAATTTTCGAAAACCCGTTTCGCGAATCAACAGGCCGTGTCGACCGACACACGCTTTGTGTCGGTCGACACGCCTTTCGCATAAGCCCTAATTTTTGAGTTTTTTCAAAATGACTTTCAACCAAAAGATCTAACATGCAGCTACTATAAAACTTGTGAATCAAATTCGAATTCAAGTCATTTATATATCATGTTACAGATTCAATTACAACATATGGCTTTGCTACCACTGAAGGAATTTGGTGTATATTTTAGAACTTTTCTAAAATCCTAATGATTCCTTTTAGCCCTTTTGATCATGTTGATTGAATCTATATTTTGGATCTCGATCATACCTGGAGTTTATGAGCAGTGAAATTGATCAGGATGTCGAGATCAGGAGCGCCTCAGATGCTGCGCCTCTACGAAAGTCCACACGCACACAAACTGGATCACCGGGATGCTAGTGCTGGAAAGGCTCTCGGGATTCTGTGTTTTAAGGTGGCTGCAGATCTAAGTCTAACTGAAAATTTCGTGCCTCTATATCTTATATAGGGACCACGAAAACCTAATTAATAAGCGGGCTAAACCGATCATTAATTAGATCATTAAAGCAAACCAGTCGGTTTGATTTCAGTCACTGTGTCGATCGACATAACTACTTGTGTCGACACACTTAGCCAAAACACATAGTAATGTATATCAAATATACATCAACTTGATCATTACATTAATGATCAATCTCAATCTTGTTTATCCAGTTTGCTTAGGTGTGTGACCCTATAGGATCATATAATACTAGCAATGAGTTCATAACTCATAAGTTATAAACGGCTTCTAGCAAAGCATTATAACTACCTAGTATCACATGATGTTCTTATGTCGACTTCACAACTATATTAGAGTGAATACAAGTATGATATCCAGGACATTCCCTTCACATGTACCATCAAATTCCTCGCGAAACCATCTTCTTCTCCCATCATTTCTAGATTTGGAACTCAAACATGTTGCTCTGGTACAACTTTTGTCATGTTTTATAATCGAATTAGTACTTAGATCTTGAGATGAATTTAATGAAACAAGAAATTTGATCATCAAGTTCCCAGATTCGAATGGGTATGTTTCGGGTGTGAACTGTTTCCACAACTTCCACTATCAATAAAAGGGTTTGCACAACACACTAACCAAAATTTATTATGTTACAGGTACAAATTACAAAATAGAATAAAGGAAGAAGAAGACAACTTGAACCTCAACTCACGACAAAGAAGACTCGAACTTCTCTCGGTTGCTATCTTTTGGATTCTCTTTTTTCTGTTTCGACTTGTTATCTCTTTCTCTCCGTGTATTTGTTACTCTCCGGCTTTGCTTCTAACGTGAAGGTCTTCTCCCTTTTAATATTCAAAACTTAAACCTTGTTTCTCCATATTTCCTTCCTCTTGTTTTCTTGTATACAACCAACTTGTACTATACTACTAAAACAAAAATCATTTTTACTGCAACTGGATTTGGGCCACAAAAATAGAATTTCGGCCCATAAACTTACAATCTATTACTAATAAAAGTTAAAGGTATAAGGTTCGAAAAATCGCTAGGCGCTAGTCGGACAGTCGAGGTGGGCCTAGCGCCTAACGAGAAAATCGAAGATTAATCGGAGCCTAGTTTTAGGGCTTTATTTATTATTTTATTTATAAAATGATAAATAAACATAAAGAAAAACTAAAATGTGCAAAAATTTATAAAATAAAAATAATTTATAATTAATATTTTAGATAGAATCTGTTGTTTAATTTATTATTGGGTTCAAAAATGGGTAGCAAATTAAAAAGAATAAATTTATACCCTACATTATATTACTTTAGGCCAAATATTGTATTATAATACAACCTCTACCAATAAGATCAATATGGTTTGCCATTATTGGGGAGCGGCCAAATATTGTATTATAATACAACCTCTACCAATAAGATCAATATGGTTTGCCATTATTGGGGAGCATTGACGTTGTAGGACATAAGAGTATGTCACGAAAAAATTTGTTAACAAATCATATCTTCTTTTGTATTTATGTATTTTATAGATAGAAATTTATATTGTTAAACTCATAAAAAATAATGGTGAAAAAGACATATGCACCTAAAGAAAATGTTTTTTTCCTAGGAATTACTTCCCTATCAAACATCTTGGTTTCTTTTATAATTCATTTTCACCCATCTTGAAATGGACATATTTTTTGTTAACCTATAAAACATATTTTATGTTCATTGTCTCATAACTTTTAATTTCTATATTCCAAACAGTTTTACCTCTTTTTTTTTGTTCACGATATCTCTTAAATTTCAAGTTACATGAAGATTTTAAAAAATATATTAGGCGTCATCTATGATCTATCCACATTCATCTAAAATGTATAGAAAATTAACCAGTGAATGACTTACCTCCATTGCTAATGATTCTGAAAATCTTTTTCTTTTGATATGCCTTCACCAAACTCTCTGAAGATATAATAAATGTATGAAATTTCGTATGAGTTTTTCCTGCACGATCTCTACATTTTTTTTGACGTTGGTTTTATTTTCGCTATTTATTAATGGAAAACACAAATAACTTTAAAACCCAAAATACCCCAATAGAAAACCACAAAAAACTATTTGGAATAGAGAGAATCACCGGATGAGACGTGGAAAATTCAACTGCGTCTATGGATACCATAAGCAATATACATAAATATACATATTAAAAACGTAAGTTAGATCTAGATATCATACCACGTTAGATTTTAATTTCTTCATCTTCTACACTTTCTTGAACTCCACCTTAAGCTTCTCATGACCAACCTCTCTCATATCTCGCTCTTTCTTCTTCATGAAGATTTCGTCCTTCTTCATCAACAAAACCTCAGTCTTCTTTCTTTCCGATATTCTATTGCTTCAAGCCTTCAACATCATAGGAAAAAAAATCTTGATATTACATCATTTTATTAATACTATTTTTATAAAGAACAATATGGGCCAAAGATCAAACCTTGTAAATCATGACTTTACGTATTCTTCTTTGCATAATTGTTCCTCTGCTTTCAACCGTAGTAAATTATTTTCTCATCTTAAGGAATAATTAAATGTAAAAGGTAATTTTAAGTATAATGGCCATAAAATTCAGAGAAGTTTGAAGGTTAAATTTTAAGAGGGACTGTTGAGTGAAACGGCCATAAAGAGTCAGAGAAGTTTGAAGGTCAAAATTTTCAGTGGTACTCGTGGAAAATTCTCCTATGCTGATATGGAGATAGCTTTTCAACTATGTTGATGACCAAAATTAGAGAGTTATTCATATACTTCGATAAGACAATCTTGTATATTTCCACACCTATTTCTTTTTCTTCTTCTTGATATATATTTCCTTTGTTACCTCTTCACTTATATTGCATTCCAACTTTTAAGATCTTGAAAATTTATAACTTCTCCCATTTGCCTCTCTTATCACATTTACCATCACATCACTTCTCTATTCTACTTATTATTTTACTTCTTCATTATTTTTGTAAGAAAATAAATCAAAAAACACAAAAATATTTTAAAATGTTGAATTTATCATATATGATAAACATTTAACAATTTGTGCACTTAAGTTAAAATAATTTATTTCACTAAAATGTAACTTAAGTAATACTTAAAGATAATTGAAGATGAAATATGAAAAGTTTGAAAATATTTTTTTTATTAATATCGAATTTATCATATATGATAAACATTTAAAAATTTTGTATACTTAAATTAAAATCATTTATTTCACTAAAATGTAACTATACTAAAAGACAATTGAAGTCAAAATAATGAAAAATTTGAAATGATTTTTTTTTTCTAATAAAAAAATTAATTAGACACATGTCACTCTCTCAGATGCTTAGGTGTCATCTTCATGGAGAGAGTTGGTCACTCATTATATATATGACTAGGTGAGTACCCGTGCATACGCACGGGTTATGTTTACATACATTTTTCTATATGAATTTTATATAACTTTAATTTATGTGATTCCAATTCAGTGTTTGTGTTACATATATTTCAGTTAAGATCGGAATTAATTTGTATTTGTGCACAAGAATAAGTATAGAAAGGGCTATCGCCGCATTGAAAATCTTAAAATATTGTTTTTAGGGAAAAAAATATGTTAACTAATACTCTCATCCAAACATATACATCGACAGTTTGATGATCACGTGACCTTATAATAACAATAACAATAACAATAATAAATTTTTAAAGATAGCAGAGGAAGGATTGTCAAATACATAAATAATCTCAATACATGGAATGGTAGGAGATGAATAAGTGAGCAATTAGAATTTTTCAAGTGAATGTCAATTTTGTAACAATGTTCAATGGTGATTATCGTGATATCTTAATATGGTGGTGAGTAAGACGTCGAATGTGATAAAATGGGGGAACATAGAAGATTTAATTAGATGGCACATCATTATCATTTTCACAATGCAGAGGTGACGAAGAGGATCCCATACTTTATTGGGAGGGCCAGAGGATTCACAAAAATTAAGGTTCAACTAAGAGAATTTGACAAAACCAATAAAACTTTACTAAAAAAAAGAGGTAAAAGCGAAGAGAAAGAAGAGATCAATAGAAAGAGGATAATCTCACACATTTGAACTAAGTTGAAGAGTGAATAGTGCATCCAAATCGATCATTCGCAGAGATTAATCGTTTTACTTTCCTGTTAGTTGAGGAAAGGATGGTCAACACATGGATTACGAAAACCATAATCGAAGAGGTGTAAGCTATGTATTCCATGGTTGAAAGAAAAAAGCATAAATCATGAGGTCCACAAGTCGAGTTGCTTTATTTTTTCCTTCTCTTGGTTCGTTATCACGAAAGAAAAGATTTATAAAGGAAAGAAGAAGGGAAAATGAACAGTTCATGTTTTAACTACATTAATTTACATCTATTAATTAAGATGTATTTAAAATCTTAATGAAGAGGACAACAAATTGAAAACTTTTGAGAAAGAATGTGATGATATGGCGCATTCTGGAGAGAGCCCTTCATCTTTTGTATATATGATAGTTCCAATATCTTGAAAATCTACAACTTTGCATATTTGCCTCTGTTATCATCTTTACTATCGCATCACTTTTTCTTTTGTCTCATTATTTCTCTAAGAAAAACAAATCAAAGAAAAAAAAAAAAACCACCATTAGAAATGTTGAATTTATCAAATAAGATAAACTTATAAAAATTTATGCACTCCAATTAGAATCATTAATTTACTTACATGCATATAACTTAAAGGAATATTAGAAGATAATTAAACACAAAAAATTGAAAGGTTTTTAGTTTTTTTTATAAAAAATAATTGGACATATGTCGCTCTCTCCCGTGCTTACATGTCGTAAAATTAGAGAGAGTTGGTCAAGTTTTATATATATGATTTATTTGTTTATTTCCTTTGTTTTATAATTATAAAGGTTATATCAAACTATATTTTTATGAAAAATAATCAACTCTATGTAAATTAAATTAAAATATATAAGATGTTGCAAAATTATTAAAAATATTAGTAAACTGAATATCATTAGGAGATATATTATTAAAACATAAATTATTAATTATATTTTTAAAAAATAATTATATAAAAATGAGTTTTAAACTAAATTTTAGTAAGATATGTATCTTTATTTAGAAAACAAAAGATGAATAATAGAAGAATATATCATATTTATAATGGTATCCCCTATATATTAATTGAGAAGACACTACGTCACGTGTCTCACTGAGAGCAATTTAAAGAAAATTAACAATGAAATCAGTCATGTCATTAAAAACTATTAAACTCATTAAAAGTTAATAGCTCATTAATAAATTAAATATGTAATACTGCAGCCAATTCAGAATTAATGGCACATCTTCTACAATTTCTTTTTGCATACCAAAAATGATACCCGCTTATCACTCAAATATCTTCACCAAACGAAATATACTTTTATAACAAATTTCAAAATTTCGTATTCATGATTTCCTTCTTAAAATTTATAAAATATATCATGTCAAATAGTTATTAAATTTATTTTGACATAATGAGATTCTAATTGATACATATCTATATTTATATTGTACATATTTTTTTTTGTTAATTTTCAAAGAAACAAAAAATTACAACTATGCAATACCATGTGTTAATAAATCATATAAATATTTTAAAAAATGTTATACCATAAATTAACTATTAATTTTATACAAATTAATTTAATTTAAATATATTATAGAATGATTTTATGAATACATAATACCCGAGCCGGACTCGGGTTATAATCTAATTTAATATTGAGAGAGAAGACACATGTCAAAAAGAAAAATGCCACATGTCATCTTCTTAGAGCTTATGTTTAGAAGAACCTTAAAAAATTATATAAGATAACAAACAACAAACATTATCCTCCTCAACTCAGCAAATGGGTTTGACTAAAGCCTAATATTTGTTCAATTATTATTAAAAAAATTTAAAAAGTCACCGATTATCTTGATTGATCGTGCTAGGCGACCGATTTAACGAGATTACCCGGGAGTCCGATTAGAGAGGCCGATTGGCTTAAAATTGCGGCGGAAGGTAGCCGACGAGCACCTAAACGGCCGGCTAGACGGCCGCGTTTTTGAACAGAGGTGTTGTTAGGCCGTCCATATAGGATTTAAAATAACCTGTAATATTGTTCCATGTAAGTGTTTTAAAATAAAATAGAAAATTAATGAAAAAAGAAAATTAGAGTTTAGGTATGGAAATTATATATAGTGTCCACCAGTAATATTATTCCACGTTACCAATTAAAAATAAGGAAGATATAAAGAAAATTATTTTATAGTTTCCTAAAAAACATTTTCTGGTAGTTCACATATGATTTTAAATGACCAAAAATATTATTCCAAATCGGTTTTCAAAAATAGAATACAATATAAAATTAAATATAAAATATAAACTTTAATATCAATATCTTCAAAATCAAACCCATCATGTTTCATATTAATTTCATATTTTCCTTTCTTATTGGTTTAAATAACTTTAAATCTAAGTAATATTTTCAATATATATCATTATCTAAACTTTAATAACACATATCTTCAAAATCCAAAATCAAACTCCATCATGTTCCATATTAATTTCATATTTTTCTTTCTTATTGGTTTAAAATAAATTTAAATCTAAGTCAATTTTTAAATATATATCGTTATCTAAATTCAATTTTTTTATTGTTTAAAAACAGATTTTAAATCATTATGAATTTTAAATCATTATCTAAATTTAAACATATATATATTTTTTAAACGAATACTTTTTTTTGTATAAAAAGGAACATTTACAATTTAAAATTAAACACATATTTCAGTGATTGGTGTTTTAAAATCACCGATCCAACCCAACCTAATCACACATCAAACCGAACCATACCCAAAACCAGATTTATCCCAAAAAGGTGTTCTTCTAGTGTTGATTATTCACCTTTGACCAAAATATCCCTGATAGAATCATCACGAAGCTCAATCGAATCTTGCACATTAAACTTTTTCACTTCTCAGATCGATTCATTTATTCTTCAATCAAATCTGTGAATCGCCTATCTCTCGCCGACGAAAACAACAAAAAAATCGAAGCTCGGATTTTCCTTTTGTTGCTGGAACTGATTCGATTTGCACATTAAAACTTCTCATATCGATCCACTTCTTTTTAAATCGAATCTATGAATCGTCTATCTCTCGCCGACGAAGGCAAAAAAAAATCAAAGTTGGAATTTTCCTTTCACTGTTGGTGATTTGAGTGGGGAAATGTTTAGTGAAGCTAATTGAGGTTCTGATGTTAGTGAGAAGCGACAAATTCAAGGAGAGACTTTGAATTACAATACAATGTAAACGATGAACAAGAAAAACACAAAAAATATTTCAGGAGTTTGAATGTGCAACAAAAAGTAGTTTACGATGCAGTTATGGAGTCGGTAGAAAATGATATGGGAAAACTATTCTTCCTATATGGTCCTGGCAGAACAAGGAAAACATACCTTTATAAAACCATCATTTTTAAGATGCGCTCACCAGAGAAAATAGTCCTCAACATACCTTTATAAAACCATCATTTTTAAGATGCGCTCACCAGAGAAAATAGTTCTCCCAGTAGTTTCGTCATGCATCGCAACATTGCTTCTATATGCCGGTAGGACAACACATTCACATTTTAAGATACCGATAAATATCGATGAAGATTCAATGTGCCATTAAGGTCTGGAACAATGCTTGTTGGATTAATCAGAAAAATCGATCTTATCATATGGGATGAGACGTCCATGACACATCGGTACGCATTCGAAGCACTAGACATAACATTAATAGATTTGATGTCCATGAAAAATGAAGCAACTAAGGACAAGCCTTTCGGAGGCAAGACTTTACTACTAGATGGTGACTTCCGACAAATATTACAAGCCACTCCACAGGGTTCTATAGCGAATACAATTTTAGCATTAATCAAAGAATCATACTTGTGGGAATCTTGCAATGTATTCACTTTAAAATATAACATGAGACTCCAAGAATCAAAAATAAATTTTGCAACATGACTACTAAATGTTGGAGATGAAAATGCACCCACAAAAGAAAAATATAAACGATAACGGAGCTGATGTTCATATTGTTGTAGTTGATTCAAAATTCCTAATGCAATCAACTGGAGATCATATGGAGAAAATATTTCAAGCCACATATGCAGAGAACGAACTAACAAAAAATAAACATGCAAGCATTACATAGAAAACATCCTAACACCCCGGAATAAAACAGTTGATTAGATTAATGCAAACATGTTATCAAAATTACCAGGAAAATAAGAGGAATATCTCAGCTCAGAGCGTATAGAAAAAGGTGACACAATATAAACAAATTATGAGATGTTATATACGGTTGAATATCTAAACTCTCTAGAGTTCGTAGGATTACCAAAACATAAACTATCTTTAAAAGTGGGAGTACCAATAATGCTGCTCCGAAACAAACCACTTTCAACTCTATCTCTTACTTCATAGCACAAAAAATAAAGAGTAAAATTAATAAACTCATATCGAATTAAAATGAAAAAACTAACTCCACCGCAGAGAAAATTCAAATATCATGATATTAACAAAAAAAATAAACTTATTATAAAAATTTTAAAAACACTAAAACTAAAAAGTAATACAATTTATTTTCTAAATATATTCCAAAAATCAAAACAAAGAAGTTTCAAATTGGAAAACAAATACAATTACAAATAAAATAGTAATAATAAAAAAATTGAAAATATTACATGTCACCATTGTTCAATAAAAGTATATTATTGAATATCAAAATAAACAAAACAAATAATATTAACTTATCCGGACGTAGTCCGGGTCTAAAACTCAGTCTATTACTAAGAAAAGTTAAAGCTATTGCGTTGTTAGGCCGTCCACATAGGACTTAAAATAACCAGTAGTATTGTTTCACATCAGCATTTGAAAATAAAATAGAAAACTAATAAAAAAAAGAAATTAGAGTTTAGGAAAGAAGGAAGAGTGATTTTGAAAAATACACCAATTGAGTTATATATTTGAAAAGTACACCATATTTAATTTTTTTTGAAAACTAACTCTTTTATCATATGAAAATACATTTTTACCCTTAATTAATTCTAACATTACTATTATTTTCGAAATAAAATCATATATTAAAAATTCGAAAAAATGATTAATTGATTTTGAAAAAGATGTTTTACACAAATAAAATAAAAACTTAATTACTGATTATGGCAAAAAAACAATACTTTGAATTTTAAGTTTCAAAATGTACTAATATATTTGGGTTTATGATTGTCGTTTTGGATATTACATGTCTAAATATAACTAATATTTTAGAATATATAATTTTACTTTGGTTTACTCGAACTCGAACAAAAATCTGAAATTACGCGTCAATTCAAATAAATTTCCAAATTCAGCTTTAATTTTTTTTTAAATATTTGAAGAAAAATTTTTGTTCAAACAAATTAAATCCTAAATCCTAAAAGTAAATCCAAAAATTTTTTTTTGCAAAAAAAATTAAATTTTAAAATATTAATTGAGTTAATAATTTTTGAAAAAATATTATGTAAGATAAGTTTGTTGGTTTTTTTTTTTTGTTTTTTTTTTGTCATAATTATTTTTTATCAAAAATAAATCAGTTTTTTGGAGATTTCTTTTGGAGGGTATATATAATAACTGATTTTTATTTTTTAAAAGTAGAAAATGAATATATAATTAAAATTATTATAAGGTCAATTTTATAATTTAATCATTGAAAAGTGAAGTTTTTAAAAAAAATATAAATGGTATATTTTTCAAATTTGAATCTCATTTTAAGTCTTTTTTACAAATTTCCCCAATAGAGAAATTGTATATAGTTTTCACCAATAAGATTGTTCCACATCACCAGTTAAAAATAAAATATAAAATTAATTAAAAAGTAAATCAGAGTTTAAGAAATAAGGAAGAAATAAGAAAATTATATCATAGTTTCCTAATTAAAAAGAAAATTAGAGTTTAAGAAATAAAGAAACTGTATATACTTTCCACCAGTAATATTGTTCCACATCACCAATTAAAAATAAAATAAAATAAAAAACTAATTAAAAAATAAAGCCAAAGTTTAAGAAATAAGGAAATTATATCATAATTTTATAAAAGAGCTTTTATAGTAGTCCACATATGATTTTAAATAACCAAAAATACTATTACAAAAAACTTTAATATCAAATATCATCAAAATCAAGCCCAATCATGTTCCATATTAATTTCATATTTTCCTTTTTATTGATCTAAAATGAATTTAAATCTAAATTATTTTTAAATCTATATCATTATAAAAATTTAATTTTTTTTACTGTTTTAAAATAGATTTTAAATCATTATGAATTTTGAATCATTATCTAAATTTAAGCATATATATATATATATTTGAAACGAATACCTTTTGCGTGTTTAAAAATGGAAATCAATACTACTACTACTAGGTGGTGACTTCCGACAAATACTACCAGCCGTTCCACAAGGTTCTAAAGTAGATACAATTTTAGCATCAATCAAAGAAACATATTTGTGGGAATCTTGCAATGTATTCACTTTAAAACATAACACGAGACTCCAAGAATCAAAAATTTTTTTTGCTGCATGACTACTAAATGTTGGAGATGAAAATGTACCCACAAAGGAAAATAAAAATGATAACGGAGCTGATGATCATATGGTTGTAGTTGATTCAAAATTCCTAATGCAATCAACTGGAGATCATATGGAGAAAATATTTCAAGCCACAAATGCAGAGAATGGACTAACAAAAAATACATATGCAAGCATTATAAAGACAATATCCTAACACCTCGAAATATAACAGTTGATGAGATTAATGCATACATGTTATCAAAAATGCCAGGAAAATAAGAGGAATATCTGAGCTTGGAACATATAGAAGAAGGTGACACAATATCACCAAACTATGAGATGTTATATATAGTTGAGTATTTAAACTCTCTAAAGTTCGTAGGACTACCAAAACATAAGCTAGCTTTAAAAGTGGGAGTATCAATAATGCTGCCCCAAACATTAATAAAAAGAAGGACTATGCAATGATACACGATTGATAGTAACACGTTTCGGTGATTGGGTGATCGAGGGTGAGATAATCACAAGAACAAAATCCTGCCAAGAATAATTTTATCCCCAATTGACTCAAAGCATCCTTTTACATTATGTAAAAGACAATTCTCAACAAAAGTATGTTATGCAGTGAGGATTAATAAAATCTAGAAAAAAAGCTTCAAATCGGTTCTCCTATACTTGCCTCAACCCATTTTCAATCATGACCATGTACATGACACTATCATGTCTAACATCTTCTAAATATCTACCTATTATAAATTCGATGGTGATGCAGAGAGTACATTTAAATATATTGTTTTTACAATACAGAAGATTAGATTCAAAAGAATACCATATTCGAGAAGCAATGTAATAAACATGGGCTAACATGGACTTAGATTAGTGTCATTTTATAGTTTCTCATTAATCATAATAATTTCTTTACGTCATGATCATATAGGACCGGTTTACAACGGTATATATTTAACAAATAGCGGTTCTTTTCTTTATTCTATTATGCCCCTCAAAATTGCATGTAAAGAGATTGTAATGACATCTTGCCTATCAATACATGAAATTGACCAAACAATAAAGCTTTTATAAACACATCTACAATATGAGAATCTGTGGTGATATGCAATGTTATAATCAAACCACTTTCAACTTTATATCTTACTTTATAGCACAAACAATAAAGAGTGACAACAATAATCTCATATCGAATTAAAAGGAACAAAATAACCCCACCACATAGAAAATTCAAATATCATGATATTAATGATAAAAAAAAAACTTATTATAAAATATTAAAAAAAATACTAAAAATTAAAAAAAATAATACATTTTATTTTCTAAATATATTCCAAAAAATCAAAACAAAGCAATTTCAAATTGGAAAGCAAATACAATGAAAAAATAAAGTAGTAATAATAAAAAAATGGAAAATATTAAATGTCACCATATTGTTCAATAAAAATATATTATTAAATATCAAAATAAACAAAACAAACAATATTAACATACCCGGGCGTAGCCCGGGTTTAAAACCTAGTATCGATAAAAGTTATACTCGTTAATGCGAAATATCACAATTTTATGGCTTAATGTTTTATGTTTGTTATGAATAGTTATATGGATGTTCATTATAGGCCCAAAAGCCCATGTTGTAGAAGGTTCTAAAACCCTAGCTTTGTATTCCTATATATATGTATCATTGATATGGAATAATGAGAACAACAGTTTTCCCCTATTCTCATCTCTTTTTACAACACGTTATCAGCACGAAGAATGTACAAAGGTTAAACATATGTTGCCAGATGCTTCAACTGACCATAATAGAGTGACAAAGTTACATGTACCAGCTGTACATGCTCCGGTTAAAATTGATGTCCAAGAAGGACCATATCAAACTGCTAGTGAGTCTAAAGATCGCATGAAGCGTGATAGACATGTTGGTTCCAAAGATAAGAATCCTCGGAAAGAAAAGGAGCATGAATGAGAATGGCAGGACCGAGGAATGAAAATTAAGGATCTCGGGAAGAGATGGTAAACATGACAAGAAATAAATTCTAAGTACCTGAGAGTAAATAAATATTAAATAGCTATGTCATGTTTGGAATAATATGGAACTGATATCAAATCGACGTCGTTAATATTTATGCATGCAATGTAGCAGTTGATAAGAATGAGGATCATGAACCATCTATTTGAAAGTGCACATGATGATGGAAAGATGAAACCATCTAAAGTAATAATTGGCCAAGATGGAAATAAGCAATAGATGCGGAGTTAAATTTCTTGGGAAGAGAAGAGTAGTCGGACCAGTAGTCCGTACACCTAAAGGTGTAATACCAGTGGCGCATAAATAGGTTTTTATGCAAGAAATATAATTTAGGTCTTTATGTGAAAGAATTGATGAGATGATGAAATTGTGAGGTGCAAAATAGTAGTTGCACAAGGGTTCTCACAAAGACCTAGAATGGATTATAAAGAAACATACTATCATGTGGTGGAAGCAACTACTTATAAGTTTCTTATTATGGCAACCAGAAAAGAATTAAGAGCCACTGGACAATGTCATTTGTATGAAAGTCCCAAAAGGAATTAAACTGCAAGAAGCAGGAAAGTCTAGTTCTCGAGAACATTATTGAGAATTTAAAGGGAATAATCTTTGGTCTTGGAGTACCATATGAAAAATGACATTGAGAAATTTATTGATCTCTTTCATGATTGAAAGATGTGATTTCGTATGACAAGGAGGATAGTCATACTAATAACTTCTATAAGAAGAGAATGAATAACTCATATGTACAAGTATATCCAATATGAAAGATATAATCTCTTATGTGAAAGGGATGTTATGATGGACCATAAATCCATTAATCTAAGAGATTATATGATAATCACGAGTTTATTCACTAAGGATATGGTTATAACAATCCCCACAATATGATTGGAATGCATCTCCCGAAGATGATGCTTCCAGGGGTAGAAATATGATGATATGTGTGGTTGTACTCTTTTTCCTTATCATGGTTTTTATCCTATTGGGTTTTTCCATGTCAAGGTTTTAACGAGGCATCAAAGAACACACAAATGATAGACACCTAAAGAGGAGGAATGTTATCACTCAAAAGATTAAGATCTATCAATATTCCAAAGTCTTTCAAGATCGAGAGAAGCAAAAGAGACTGATTCAAGATTAATCATACCTAAAGAAGAATCAAGGCATGAACACACTCCATCCGCAAGACATAATCAAAGGTCGAAAGTTTGTCAACCAACGAAGACTTTTCTGGTGTAATTAGAAGACAATCTTGGTGCCCAGAGAAAGATATTCGAGTCTACTTTTATCTCCAATTTGAATCAAATCATTCCAGATTGTAGAAGTCAAGATATGACTATTTTCATGGGACATGTACAACCTGTCCTAGAAGACCTAATATCTACATACATCTACCATGGTGCTTCGACCTATCGTTTTTAAGGAGTTAGTCACATGCTTCATTTCAAAGACTCGAGTTATGTTCTCATCAGGGGGAGTAAATGCGCGTTGCACTCTTTTTCCCTTAACCATGGTTTTTCCCATTAGGTTTTCCTGATAAGGTTTTTAATGAGACAACATCTTAAGCGCTTTAAAAAATATTTTTATATAATGTAAATCCAAGAAAAAATGTTATGAATAGTTATATGAATGTTCATTATAGACCCAAAAACCCATGTTTTAGAAGGTTCTAAAACTCTAGCTTTGTATTCTTATATATATGTATTATTGCTATAGAATAATGATAACAAACAGTTTTCCCTATTCTCATCTCTTTTTACAACAATGTTTTCATTTATTAGTTATTATCTTTAAAAATAGTAGTGTGGAAAATCATAAAGTGAATAGATCTTTACCGAATGTATTCAGAAAACAAATTTACCTGCTTTTAATGGATTTCCTAGAAGTTTCTATAAAAAAGAACAATTAGGAGTAAAAAAAGTAATAAAATATTAATTATGGCTATTTAGGAAAAGACGGTGTTTTTTTTTTTTTTTTAATTTGGTAATGGAAATGACGGTGTTAAGAACTTAAAAATTGCTTTCCCCGAGATGATACGCTTCTAAAGATACCGGTTTGAGCAATTGGTATCTGGTCTAATTCTCACAAACTTATGTACCGGAAAGAAGCTGAACAATTTGGTTGTATTTTTCTATTGCTACCATAATTTCGGGAATAGGCTCATTAAATAGCTAACCAATAGCATTAAGACCATACCGAATTTTGGTTTGGTACGTATCGGTTTGGTTTTATGTAACCCACTTTAAGTGTCTCCCTTCATAAAAGTTCCTTCTCGTAATATAAATTAAATCCTCTTGCTCGCTCGCTCGTTCGATTTGGATCAGAAAAAGAAAATTTCTTCGGAAATTCCAATATTTGCTTTGCTTCTTCGATCGAAAATTTGACTTTTTCGAGGGATTTTTCGAGTTTAATTTTGATCTCTTTGTTTAGGTCATCAATGGCGACCGCTTCCTCTTCTCGTCCTCCTTCAGACTCTCCGAGCGGAGAGACGCAGACGAATCAAGAAGCGATGCAGCAGGATGTGCTAAAGGAAACTACGGAGGAGATCATGTACAAGACGAAATCGATTCAGTTCCTTGGGCGAACCACGCCTATCATTCTTCAGAATGAAAATGGACCATGCCCTCTTTTAGCCATTTGTATGTTGTTCATCCATTCTCGTCCACTTTAGGGTTGATTAACTAAATTAAGATCATCGAATAGTATTTTGAAAGTGGAATTTTAGGAGTTAGTATCATTGATTCTTAAGGTTTTCGTTACTGATTTTCTGGAATTGAAGAATCGGTGTTAGGTTTGCTGGTTGGTACAATGTAATAGCCGTAGTGAATGTTTTACGCGTTGTTACCTTTACTCATTGATTTGATGATTAGTGAACCAATCATCAGAATTTGTTGTAGAATGACATAAATTTTTTTCTAAGTGTGAGGATTTATGCCAAGGAGACTGTATGTGATTGAGGTGAAGATAGTATGTGGATGGTTTTCCGTCTTTTTCTTTTCAATTCTGGATATTTTTAATAATTTGGTAATTTAACTTTTAAACTGTCTGCTTCATATTGCATTGATCATTTAACCCTTGATTTCCTTGTTGTTATTGAACAGGTAATGTTCTTCTCTTAAGAAACAACTTGAATCTAAATCCTGACTGTTATGAGGTTTCTCAAGAGCGATTGCTGTCTCTCGTGGTCGACAGGCTGATTGATTCCAATAGTAAAGTCAATGTAACAGTTGTCTTCTTCTCGTCCGTTCTTTACATTATCATTACAGCCTGACTCTTCTTGGATAACCTTATTTGATTTCTCATGGGCAGAACAAAGAGGAAGGATATATTGAGAATCAGCAACAGAACATTGCTGATGCAATTGATCTTCTTCCACGCCTTGCGACTGGAATTGATGTTAATATTAAATTCAGGAGGTTAATCCTTTGTGATCTGTTTTCACCTCTACTATGTACAAATTCCTATCATAACGATGAATCTTTGATTGTTCGCAGGATTGATGATTTTGAGTTCACGCGTGAGTGTGCAATATTTGATTTACTTGACATTCCCTTATATCATGGATGGATAGTTGATCCCCAGGTACAACATTTTGTTTCATACTTCGTCTTAATGTCACTATCTACGTGTAAAAAGTTTAAATTTGGAGTATGTTTCATTAGTATAGGTCCGTTGACGTTTTTCGATTTCTTTCTTGTATATTGGCCTTTTGTGTGTGGATGTTTGGGATGTATATTCAGTGCTTGGCTCGTTAAAGATAGGAACAGTAATGGAATACTCCTTTAATATGTGTGTTAATCAATTCGAGCTCTTTGGTAAAGAATTGATTCAATTGCTATCCATTTGCATAACTCCAGGATGTTGAAGCAGCTAATGCAATTGGATCTAAGTCGTATAATGCTTTAATGGGCGAGCTTGTTGCTCTGGAGACACAGAATGTAGAGGCTCAAGCCGATCAAAATCCCGGAGAAGATTCTGTTGATTTTGCTGCGGCAACCACAGCGGCTTTAGGGGTTCCTTCACCATGTCTTTCGAAAACAAGATCTTTTGAAGATTCTCCACCTGCAGCTGCAGAGCTACGTAGACTGAGAAAGGGTGATCTTGAAGAAGAAACAGAGTTGTTGCAAGCCTTGCAATTATCACAGGGGCAGGGGATTGATTTAGTACCGAACGCTCATGGAGACTCAACCATTGAAGACTCTGCATTCACATTTTCAGATCCAAATCAAACTAGCCCCCATGGTGAAAGTATCTGTCACCTAGAACAGTTCAAATCTGACAATGATAAAGCATCAGAAAATGATCAGAATACGGCCAAAGTCCCGACATTGAATACAGTTAAAAGTGGGGAAGTTGACCATGATCAATTATCTTCCAAGGAACCTGGAGGTGAGACGGGTTGTGGTGATGAGAATGGAAAAAAAGCCATTGTGGATGGAACTTCTTCTGAGGCGCTCTCAGTAGAGAAGGCTAATCAGGAGTCAACCAAAATGGAAAGCAGTTCTGATATTCTACTCAAGTCTGATGCATCTGTTAATCCAGGTAGTTTTTGTTCATCCTTAGATGGACTAATCCTACTGAATTTTATATCCTTGTATGGCTAACAATTACATCTGAAGATATTGGAGAAAATTCTTACTCAGATGCCCACTGCATTTCCAGATCTTAGTTGCAGATCCCAGCATGAAGATGTACCTGCTGATGCTTTTACCTCGACTGTACCTACGGATGAACCCATGTATGAAGGCGAGGAATGTGTAAACACAGTGGCTCCAGTTTGTGCGGACAAAGAACCCGTTTATGAAGGTGAGTCACTTCTTGGTAAAAAGGCTGAGAAGAATGTTGGTGATTGTTCTTCTGCGGATGGACTTACAGCAGAAGAAGGTGAGTTATGCTCTAATATGATCTCCTCGGGATATTCTTGTCATAGTTTCTAGGAAACTCATATAGGAATGCCATTGTTGATAAAGATGCTCCAATTCAAATCTTCACATATATTCTTGCGATATTAACTCATTATTATTGTTGAGTTTTGCCAGGCGAATTGATCAGGAACTTTATGAAGAATAGTGCCAGTCAGTTAACCTTTTGTGGGTGCGTGATGTTATTCATTGTTGATAACCTAATATTGTTCGATTGATCGTTGACTGCATTAGTAGTATTATCGTATATTTAATATTTGATGATATGTTACAGACTCTTTCGCTTGCAAGAAGGCCTTAAAGAACGAGAACTCTGTGTGTTCTTCCGTAACAATCATTTTTGCACCATGTTCAAGGTGAGTCTAATTTATTTTGGATTGTAACATATTGATTCCAATTAATAAATACTTGTTGTTGCTGTCAATTTTTGCAGTATGAAGGTGAACTTTATCTTTTGGCTACAGATCAAGGTTACCTGAATCAGCCTGATTTAGTTTGGGAAAAGCTAAACGAGGTATTAACTAAGTCACTAAGTATCGGTTCTTAAGGAGATATCATTATCCGCAAGTGCTATGACTTCGCCATTGACATGCAATTGTGGGTTTCAGGTGAATGGAGACACTGCGTTCATGACTGGTGCTTTTAAAGACTTCAAGATTGACAGCAACACAAGTGGCGCAAGTGGCACATGGGATGAACGAAATGCAGTCACAAATACTGCTGTCTGTACACCTAAAAACATAGTCACATGACCCCACATTTTTCATCACTTTTTTAATTTATTGTTTTCTTTGGGTTTCTTAATCACAGGATTTTCTTGCTAGCATCAACAATGTGCCGGACACAGACATCGATGTCAAGTAAACATCTCCCACCTTTCTTTACTGAAACTCAGATCCCACTACATCCATTGTGTCTCATTTGATAACTGTTCATGGTACGACGATGCAGCTCTGACCTACAACTGGCAATAGCTTTGCAACAACAAGAGTTTGAAGACCAGAGCCCACGCAGTAACCCTACTCCACAACCAACAAGTCTTGGTGCGTCACGGCTCGTCACTGGTCCACAGGTATTTGGCTCCTACTTATAATAACAAATCTGGGAGTGAATTGCACAAAATGATGTTGCAAGTTGCAAAATAATGATTCTAAGAAAAAGTGAGTGAATTGGTATTGAATAACAGATATTTTGTGTTTGACGATTGTAGGTACCAAGGAGCAGCCACAGGCCATCATCGGCTGCAGCAGCGTCTTCAAGACACGAAGGCAAATCTCCTAAAGATAAAGATAGCAAATGTAGAATCATGTAAATCCTCACGTCACCTTCTGTAAATTTCCAACTTTTTTCTCCCCCTAACTATTTTTTTTCTTTTTCTTTCAAAAGCTTTTTTATTTTATTTTGTCTGGTTTTAATTTGAAGTAACAAAACAAAAACGTAATAAACTGTAATTGCGCTTTGTTACTAGTATTTTTTGTTGCTCACAATCAGAGCTTTTTGCTACTTTTGAATACTGAAAGACTTGAGTACGCTTTTCTATTTTTGTCGAATCAGTAGTAAGGGTCATTCTTTATCTTTCCTATGATAAGTTGCTGTAATCGCCGTTAGTCTTCGTTATTTGACAGAGTAACTGCGATCGGGTTTGAACTGGCCATAGTCCTTTGAACTTTGGGGTATTAGACTTTTAATATCCTGATACGGAAAAAGAAAGTCTAACTGTAGAAAAGAAACAGTAATAAATGAAGAGTCAGGATGAAGACAAGTGGAGAGCTTAGAGGAGATTTGGTTTTAAGCATCGATATTCTCTTTTTAGTCGTTATGCTAAAAACTTGTTGCTTCTGCAATTTTTCTTTCTTGTCGGTTGTTTTCGCCTTCTTTGATCTGAGATCTTGTTGATCTTGAGGTTGGTTATGGTTTTGGGATTTTGTTTTCAGTAACATTTTCTCAAATATATACATTGATCTTCCTTTATCTGTTTCAATCACGTTTTTTTCTTAACAAAGGTATCAGAGCCTTCTCTTTTCTTGGTTTTCATGGCTTCTGCTACTCGAGGTTCCGTACGAAACACTGAGACGATGCTTCGTGAGTTTGAAGTCTCGCTGGAGACTCGCCTCGAATCGGTGCAAACCCGAACTGCGAGGTTAGAAGAATCGCTGGATTCTCACCTCGCGTAGCAAGGTACTCGCTTCCAAATCCAGGACACTCGATTTGAAAAGCTCGAAAGCTTTATGGCGTCACAACAGCAAGAAATCAAGTCTACTCGACGCGATCTTCTCACAGTGTTGGAGAAAATCGATGGTCACTTTGATTCTCCGAAAGATCTGAAAAAACCGGCGTTCGATTCCGACAGATCTGGTAAACCCTACTCAGCCCTTACACGGTTGGGAAAGATAGAGTTCTCACGGTTTAATGGTGATAAAATTAGTGAATGGATTTTCAAGGTGGAGGAATTTTTTGAGTTGGATAATACTCCAAATAACCTTCGGGTGGGTCTGGTGTCGATCCATCTGGATTCCGAAGCAGCAAACTGGCATTGCACCTTGATGCAGGCCGATGTTCAGGTGGAGGGCGTGAAGACATGGCCGGTGTATAAACAGCTCTTGTTGGATCGTTTTGAAGATTTTTTGGATGATCCGCACGTGGAGCTTAAGCTACTATTTGAGACGAACGGGATCGTCGAGTATAATTCCAAGTTCGAATCTATTTGAGCTTGCGTAGACTTATAGGAGAAGGTGTTGGTCAGGAATTACTTGGCTGGTCTTAAACCGGAAACTCAGGCACTAGTGAGGATGTTCCGTCCAACAACGGTAAAGGATTGTCTCTTGTTGAGCCCTCTGTACGAATCTGCCTTAGCACCAATCCCCCCGGTGTTCCAGCGGCTAACACCGTCCATAAATCGCTCGGGCTACTCTCCTAACAGGAGTTTAACTCCCTTTTCCAAAGATGCGATTGCGACGGGCAACAAAGGAGGTACCACCTCGGTGAAGTTTTTTCCGGTCTCTAAGACTGCAGACACTGCTGTGACTAAAAGCAAGGGGCCCATGTTAGAGCCAAAAACTTACCTCTCGGCGGCGGAGATGGCAAGGAGAAGGCACAGGGATTGTGCTATCTTTTCCAGGAAAAATTCACCCCAGAGCACTACAAAACACATAAGACTCGATTATATGTCATGGAAACAGAAGAGAAGGCGTATATTCCTGACATAGATGAGGTGGAGGATGAGAGTGACGAGTCTATTGATGATGCTGTAGCGAAAATCTCCATCAACGCCATGACAGGGTTGACAGACTACAATACACTGAGAGTGAAAGGTCACGAGGGGAAGACAGTCATGTATGTGTTGATTGACTCCGGTTCAACACATAATTTCATTGATGAGAAATTGGTTGTTAAGCTCGGTTGTGAGTTGCAACCTGTCGGTGCCATCCGGGTCAAGGTAGCTGGAGGATCCAGGATTAACGTTTTGGGGAGAGTGGAGAAATTTACATGGACCTTTCAACACACACAATTCCAGGAGGATGTGATGGTGATAGCGTTGAGCGGCTGTGATATGGTTTTAGGAGTTCAATGTTTTCGTACCGTGAGCCCTGTCTCGATGGACTTTGTGACCATGGAGTTTCGTAAGAATGGTCATAAGGTGGTGCTTCACGGAATCTAACCAGGCTTGGTACGCGCAGTCAAGGCAGCTAAGTTGCAGAAGGTGAAGGAGGAATCCGTGCAACTATCTATGATTTGTCTCGCAGAGGAGGAACCAGTCTCTCTCTTGGAGTTGGGATAATGGATACAGCTGTAGGTGACGTCCAGCTGGACTCCCCGTTGACCAAATTATTGCACGAGTTTGGAGATATTTTTGCAGAGCCACAAGAGTTACCTCCGTTTCGAGCTCAGCATAATCATCGGATTCCCTTAGTAGAAGGAGCTAATCCTGTCAACCAAAGACCCTATCGTTATGCCCTGCATCAGAAGAATGAAATTGACAGAATGGTTAAAGAGATGGTGACAAGTGGGACTATACAACCGAGCTCCAGTACGTTTGCTTCTTCGGTTGTGTTGGTCAAAAAGAAGGATGGGTCTTGGCGGTTGTGTGTGGACTATCGAGGCATGAATGGTATGATGATGAAGGACCGATTCCCAATTCCATTGATCGAAGACCTTATGGATGAGCTTGGCGGATCATCAATGTATTCGAAGATTGATCTCAGGGCCGGGTACCACCAAGTTTGAATGGAACCTTCTGACATCTATAAAACTGCTTTCAATACGTATGAGGGTCATTATGAATATATGGTGATGCCTTTTGGCCTCACTAATGCACCTGCAACGTTTCAGGGCTAATGAATTCAGTCTTCCAGGAGTTTTTGCGGAAGTTTGTGCTGATTTTCTTCGATGATATCCTTATCTACAGCTCTTCCATGGAAGCACACCTAGGACATCTTTGTGAGGTATTCGTTGTCATGCGTCAGGAGAAACTATTTGCAAAGCGAAGCAAGTGTGCCTTTGCAACATCCAGGGTTGAATACTTGGGGCATTTTATTGAAGCACGAGGGGTTTCTACTGATCCAAGCAAGATTAAGGCAATCCAGGAGTGGCCTCAACCTAAAACGTTGAAGCAATTACGAGGTTTTTTGGGTCTTGCTGGATATTACCATCGTTTTGTTCAGGGCTTTGGTGCTATTGCTAGACCTCTAGTAGTCCTGACAAAGAAGGATGGTTTTCTTTGGAACGAGGAAGCGAGTAGGGCGTTCTTGGCTCTTAAAGCGACATTATGTTATGTACCGGTGTTGGCACTCCCTGATTTTGCTAAGCCGTTTCTGGTGGATACTGATGCGTGTAGTGATGGTATTGGCGCTGTGCTTATGCAAGAGGGGCATCCGTTGGCATACATCAGTCGGCATCTCAAAGAAAAGCAACTCCTGCTCTCAATTTATGAAAAGGAGTTGTTAGCAGTGGTGTTTGCTGTTCAGAAGTGGCGACATTACTTACTACTGGGACACTTTACCATACGAACCGGTCAAAGGAGCCTTAAGTATTTGTTGGAACAGCGTCTCAACACTCCAATTCAAGAGCAGTGGCTGCATAAGCTGTTGGAGTTCGACTATGACATACAATATAAGAAGGGTAAGGAAAACGTGGTATCAGATGTTTTATCTCGAGTTGAGGGGTCGGAGGTACTGCACATGGCAATGTCAGTGACAGATTGTGATCTATTGAAGGAGATACAAGCAGGTTATGAGGTGGATGTGAATCTCAAACGCATAATCACAGACTTGCAAGGGCCAAGAGGAGATGTTACCCGCGCTAAACAGTTTACTTGGTCACAAGGTATCTTGAGGAGGAGGAGCAAGATTTTCATGCCTGACATCCCTACTCTCAAGGCATTTATAATGGAGTGGCTTCAGAGGTTTCAGTGGAGGTGGCCACTCTGGCATAACGGTGACGGCACACAGGGTGAAAGGGTTGTTCCACTGGAAAGGAATGAGCAAGGAGATTCAGGGCTTCATTCGAGCATGTGTAGTGTGTCAAACATGCAAGTATGAGACGGCGGCGTACCCTGGAAAATTGCAACCACTGCCTATTCCGGAAGTGATTTGGTCGCATATTTCCATGGATTTTGTTGAGGGGTTGCCGATGTCCTTTGGTAAATCTGTAATCATGGTGGTAGTATACTGGTTGAGTAAGGCAGCTCACTTCATGGCTTTGGAGCATCCTTACACGGCATTGACCGTGGGTCAAGCATTTCTCGACAACGTTTCAAACTACACGGACTGCCAGATTCTATCATTTCTGATAGAGACACGGTGTTTGTCAGTGATGTTTGGAGAGAATTATTTGGATTACAGGGGGTCGCTCTGGACTACACGTCACCATAACACCCTCAGAGTGACGGTCAAATCGAGGTGGTTAATCGTTGTTTGGAGACTTATTTGAGGTGCATGTGTGCAGATAGACCTCAGTGGAACAAGTGGCTACCGTTGGCGGAGTATTGGTACAACACCAGTTTTCACTCCTCTACGCATATGATACCGTATGAGGCCGTCTATGGGAAACCCCCACCACAACACTTACCATATCTACCCGGAGAGTCGAAAGTGTTGGTGGTGGCAAGGAGCTTGGAGGAACGAGAAAACATGCTGTTGATTCTGAAGTTTCACTTATTGCGCGCTCAGCACCGTATGACTCAGGTGGCTAATAAAAGGAGATCTGAGAGGAGCTTTGCCATTGGGGATATGGTTTATGTGAAGTTGCAACCTTATAGACAAGGGTATGTTGTGACACGGTGTAATCAGAAATTGGCACCTAAGTATTACGGTCCATACAAGGTGCTAGAAAAAGTGGGAAAAGTGGCGTATAGGGTGGAACTTCCAAGGCATTCTTTGATTCATCCGTTGTTTCACGTCTCCCAGCTCAATTTGCGAGTGGGAAATAGCTCGGTGGTCTCCTCTCTGTTACCAAATCAGGTTCCTGATGCTGTGATTCAAGAACCAGAGGCGATATTGGCTAGGAAGATGGTTAAAAGGTAGGGCCGAGCAGCTATGATGGTATTGATCAAATGGGTTGGCAAGGAGGAGTCGGCCGCTACTTGGGAGTATCTCTTTGACATCCAGAGGAAGTTTCCACAGTCCAACCTTGTGGATAAGGTTGCTCCGACAGGAGAGCTTTGATACGGTAAAAGAGAGTCTAACGGTAGAAAAGGAACATTAATAAATGAAGAGTCAGGATGAAGACAAGTGGAAGGTTCAGATGAAACATTTCAAATATGCGCATGTGCAGAGGAGATTTGGTTTTAAGCATCGATATTCTCTTTTTGGTCATTATGCTAAAAACTTGTTGCTTCTGCAATTTCTCTTTCTTGTCGGTTGTTTTCGCCTTCTCTGATTCGAGATCTTGTTGATCCTGAGGTTGATTTTGGTTTTTGGAATTTTATTTTCAATAACATTTTCTCAAATATATACATCGATCTTCCTTTATTTGTTTCAATCACGTTTTTCTCTTAACATATCCAAACCTAATAAGAAAAAAAAAAACGAATATCTGAATAAATGGGTACATGATAAAAAAAACCTAACAACCTTTTACTTTCATCGTCGGTGATTGTATTTTCTGTTTTTATTTGGACATAAATATTTAAGAAACTAAATACTAAAAAGATAGTATCTAATTTACAAAACTAGGAAGAATAATATTCACCTAATACAATTACAAACGCAACAATCCAAAAATACGAATGGTTGAGGTTGAATAACAAAGAGTTGACAAGTTATTAATAGATAAAGATTTGGCGCCACTACTTACTCAAGCTAAGGAATCTGGTTAGACTGTTTTTCCACGGTGAGATTCGTCCAGAGAAGATGATTGGACTAGATAAGGACTTACCACGTGACTGCCGTTCAGGGAGCTGCTTAGAGATTTCCAAGAAGCAGACATCTGATTGTAATATTATTGAAGACCATGATGCCTTCTATCTCTGGCAGCATAATGCTAACTCTCTACTATGCATGGGACATGCAATACAAGAAAAAATCTGAAACAATTCTAAATACACTCGAACAATTTTTTGTAAAATTTGAATAATTATTAAACTGATAAAATTACATCTACGCACATTTCTGAATTTACGAAATTTGAATAAACTTTTTCGTGCAAATACTTACATTTCTTGGAAAGTTAGAATAATTCTCCAAAATTGATAAAATATGCATATTCCACATATGAACCCACTTGTGGCTAAACAAATTACATTTGATCATTTTAAAGCTTTTTTTTTTTTTTTTCTTTTCTTGCATCACTTCTATATAATTAATTGTGAAGCATAAGGTTGTCCACGTCATCAGCTATCAATTAATGGTCTCCAATTTTTGTTTCGTTCTAAGAAAACCCAAAATTAAATTTTTTAATTGTAAATTAGTCATTTTCTATTAAAATTGAAAAAAAAATTTATTATTAATCTTACAAAATTTCCAAAAATTGATAATTAATATTTTTCTTAAAAGAAAAAAATAACGAAATTGATAATTTTTTCTAAAAGAAAAAAAAAATCTAAATTTATATCTTCTAATTTAGATATGGAATTATTCTACATTCTTATATTAAAAATTCTCAAAAATTGATAATTAATATTTTTTAAAAAGGGGGAAAAAAACGAAATTGATAAAATTAAAATGTATATCTTTAAGGGAAAAAAATAGTTTTCTAAAAATTGATAAATAATTTTTATCTAAAAGGAAAAAAAAATCTCTTAATTTATATCTTCTAATTTAGATATGTAATATTGATAAATAATATTTTTCTAAATGGAAAAATAATCTAAATGTATATTTTCTAATTTAAATATGAAATTATTCTACATTCTTATATTAATATTTTTCTTAAAGGAAAAAAAATGAAAATGATATAATTAAAATGTATATCTTTAAAGAGAAAAAGGAAATTAACCAAAAATTTATAAATAATATTTTCTAAATGGAAAAACAAAATCTAAATGTATATCTTCTAATTTAGATATGGAATTATTCTACATTCAACATATAAAGAAGGAATGAAATTTTTTGAAATCCCCTATATATAAGGATTGGGCATTGCACATTCATAAAAAAAAAAAAAAACACACACATATATCTTATATGTCTCTTTCATCATTTGAAAAGTCTATAGCTAATATGTACAACATGATTGAAAAATCAAGGGTTCATGATTATTCAACCAACAAAGAAGATCATGTATTGGCTAGGATGAGGCGGTTCAACATACTTAAAAGAAAACGACAAAACGAAAAACGGCTCGGTATGCAAACTCTCCTAAATTATTTTATCGTTTTAAATTTGTGTAAAACTTTTAGTATCTTTGAATATCCTTTTTTTTGAAATTTTTTTTTTGAAAAATGCAGGGTCGGCTCATCAAAGTGATAATAGCAGTAGCTTTGACCTATTTGGAAAGCTATGAGCCGTATATGGTCACGGTTTGAGAGCACACAAGAAACACTTGAAAGAAAAAAAGAGCACACAAGTGGAATATTGTGTCAAAATATTATATTGTACTACAATATAATTAATTGTGAAGCATAATGACCTCTAAGGCTGTCCACGTCATCGTCCATCAACTAATTGCCTTTAACTTCTGTTTTGATCAAAAAACCCCATAATGAATTGTTGGATAATTGCAAATTAGTCCCTTCCTATTTAAATTGCAAACGAATTTACAAAATATTAAAGAATAATATTTAACTTTAAAGAAAAAATTATATCGAATTTCCCAAAAATTAAAAAATAATATTTATCTTAAAGGAAAAAAAATAAATATAAATGTATATCTTCTAATTTAGATATGGAATTATTCTATATTCTTTAGATAAATATAAACCTTCCTATTTAAATTGCAAAAGAATTTACCAAAAAATTAAGGAATAATATTTTACTTTAAGGAAAAAAATATATCGATTTTCCAAAAAATTAAGAAATAATATTGACGATTTTCACATTGCATCAATGTTTTTGCACAGGGTAATCAGATAGCTGGTACGGTTCCTAGCGATTTGGTTGAAAAATGTGACTACAATAGATAATAATGGAATTTGTACATATTTATGAGGAAAAGAAAATGAAAAATTATGTTTATTACTATCTTTACTGTTTCCCCTATATATACAACATTTATAAAGATTTAAAACAACAAAAACCGTTCCTAGAACTATTTCGTTCCTATCAGATGCCCCTTTCAACTTCCATATTTTACTTTGCTTAATACCTAAATACTTTATCCACCATCGAGCAATGACGACTACTAGGATAATATTGGATCATTAAGCATCCGGATCACATGAGAAGTTACAGACCAATACGAGCAGTAACAACTACCTGGAGAATATCAGAACATTAAGCATAAACGGATATCTGCAAGTTCTTCAATTCATGGTTATTGCAAAAGCAAGATTCTCTTTTTGCAAGAAGGAGAAGGAGAAGGAATATGAGCAGAAGAATATCGATGTTTTGATACAGAGGTAAGAAAGCCATAAGCTAATGAATTCTTCATCTCAAAAAGCAAAGATAGGAGGTTGATTCAAAAGTTGAATTTTTGTTTTATTTATTTATTTTTGTAAGAATATGTAATGTTAATTATATTTACATTTGAATTTGTAAAGATAAATCCATTTGTTTAATTTAAGGTTTTTGAACTATGCTTTCTTAAAAGCACTATTGAAAAAATGAAAAAATTCTAAAATTCAAATCCCAAAATTTTATTAGAAATATTCTACTATCCGAGATATGTATACATTAACCATTTATTTATACAACTAAAAATTCAAGGAATGATCAACCTTTGAAATTATCAAATTCAAGTTCTTTGAAGCGCATTACTCGCGCTTGAGGAGATGAAAAAGGAAAAAAAAGTCTAGGAAAAGAAGAAGAATAATAAAAATAATAAGAATGATACGATGAAGAAAACGAATAAACATTTTAAAAATGAATGGTACTACAAATCCGAAAAAAAAAATATAATATGGAAAAGAATGAAGAACAAAGATTTGCCAAAATTGGGTGTAGGAGGTAATGATTATTGTAACTACTTTAAAATACTTTCCAATTATTTCAGTAATGGTTTTAATGCTTTGAATTTTTAGGTATCTAACAAACTACAACATGGTTTTATTGTTTCAGAGTTTTGTCGCACCATCAAGTATCAATATTCTTGAGTAGTATGTTATGTTCATTAACGTCTATCGGAATTTCATGGTCATTCATGCTTTATTTTGTATTTCAACTAACACACCAAATCATGTCCACCTACTACTCAAGAGATGATTCGAGAAGAAGCTCAAAAGGGATACCCACGTACTACTTAAGAGGAGGTTCGAGGGATGTTGAAGACAATTCTCGAAAGGTATCAGTTACTAAAAAGGAAACTTAAGAGGAAGTTAAAGGGGAAGCTCGAAAGGGATCTAAAGATTAACCTACTGCTCAAGAGGGGGTTCGAGGGGATGTTGAAGAGGGTTCTCGAAAGGCACATGTTATTGGAGAGGAAACTATAGAGGAAGTTAAAGGGAATGCTCCCTTCGCGGGGAAGCTTTTGGGAATTTTGAAGACTGTTCTCGAAAGACACATGTTACTGAAGAGGAAACTCCATAGGAAGTTAAAAGGGATAGTTAAAGGAGCAGCTCGAAAGGGATTTGAATATTCAACTACTATTCACGAGGAGGTTTGATTGGAAACTCGAAAGGGATCTGAATATCCAACTACTATTCAAAAGAAGGGTCGAAGGAAGCTCGAAAGGAATCTGAAGATCCACCTACTACTCAAGAGGAAGTTTCTGGGGAAGCTCGAGGGGATGTTGAAGAAAGTTCTTAAAAGGAACCTACTATTGAAGAAGAAACTCTAGAAGAATTTAAAGAGAAGCTCAAAAGGATAGTTAAAGGGGAAGCTCGAAAAAGATCTGAAGATCCACTTACTACTCAAGAGAAAGTTCAATAAGAAGCTCGAAAGGGATCTGAAGATTCACCTCTTACTCAAGAAGAGGTTCGAGGTGAAGCTCGAGGGGATGTGGATGACGGTTCTCGAAAGACACATGTCACTGAAGAGGAAACTCTAGAGAACGTTAAAGAAAAATACCAAAAGGGATTTGAAGATCCACATACTACTTTGCGAGGAAGCTCGACGGGTTGCTAAAGACAGCTCTCAAAAAGCACCGGTTACATAAGAGGAAACTCCAAAGGAAGCTAGAGGGAAGCACGAAAGTGATCGACATATCCACCCACTACTCAAGAACGATTTAAGGGGAATCTTGAGGGGATGTTGAAGACAGTTCTCAAAATGCACATGTTACTGATGAAGAAATTTAAGGGGAAGCTCAAAAGCGATATGGAGATCCATATACTATTTAAGAGTAGGTACAAGGGGAAGCTCGAAAGGAATATGAAGATCTACCACTACTTAAGGAGATGTTCAAAGTGGAGTTCAAGGGGATGTCGAAAACGGTTCTCAAAATTCACCTATTACCGAATTAGAAGCTCTAGAAAAGTTAAAGGGAATCTTGAAAGGGATATGAAAATCCACCTACTACTCAAAAAGAGGTAAGAGGGGAAGAACGATGGGATGTTGAAGACTGTTCTCGAAAAGCGTCTATTATTGAAGAGAAACTCCAGAAGAAGCAAAAAGGGAAGCTTGAAAGGGATATGAAGATCCACATATTATTCAAGAGGATATTCGAGGTGAAGTTCAATGGGATGTCGAAGAAGGTTCTCGAAAGGCACATGTTACCCGAAGAGGAAACTCCAGAGGAAGTTAAAAAGGGGCAGCTCGGAAGGGATCTGAAGATCCACCTGCTACTCAAGAGGAGGTTTGCGGGGAAGCTTGAGGTGATGTTGAAGACGATTCTTGAAAGGACATGTTACTGTTATTTAAGAGGAAACTCCATGTGAAGCTAAAGGGAAACTCAAAAGGGATAGTGAAAGGGGAAGCTCGAAAGGGATCAGAAGATCTATCTACTACGCAAGTGGAGGTTCAAAAGGAAGTTTGAAAGAGATCTGAAGATCTACCTACTATTCAAGAGTAGGTTCGAGGGGAAGCTCAAGGGCATGTTGAAGACAGTTTTTGAAAGGCGCATGTTATTGAAGAGGACACTACAGAGAAAGTTAAAGGGGAAGCTTGAAAGGGATGTGAAGATCCACCTACTACTCAAGAAAGGTTTGAGGGAAAGCTCGAGGAGATGTCGAAGACAGTTATGAAAATGTATTTGTTACTGGAGAGGAGACTCCAAATGAAATTAAAGGGGAAGCTTGAAAGGGAATTGAAGATCCACCTATTACTCTAGAGGAGGTTCCAGGGGAGATATGTAATAAATTAAAGTAGTAGATTCAAATCCTTGATGATACTCATCGAATGTCTAAAATAGTGAATGGATTAATGTGTCGATAATATCCAAATGGTCGGTAATATCCGCGTCGATAATATAGCGATATATATAAAAAATAATTATAATTGTGACCAGATCAGATGATATGCCGATAGTATACGAAGAAACGCAATTTCAATATACGTGAATATAAGATAATGTAATCAATTACAATAATAACAACGAGAATTGAGAAATTCATCCCCGCGCGATACCGCGCGGACGAGACACCTAGTATAACGTATAATTAAAGAGAGAATCGATTAGTATAATATATAATATTACTCTAAACATAAAAAACTTATTGTATAAAATGCACATGTCCTACCTAAATTCGTCTCAACATATAATTTAGCCCTAATCAAACATAAATTTGAGGGCTTTTTAATAACAAAACAATTTTTCTTTTGAGCTTTTTTTTAGACCTAAGTTTTGCTATTTCCTAAATCCAGCCCAGATCTTACATGAGGGAGAACAACAATTAATTTTCTAATATTGTAATTATAATTAAAAATTAAATAATTTATTGTAAATAGACTCTCTTTTCTGGACCTAAATTTTGCCATTTCCTAAAGATTCTATATGAGATAAGGAGAATAGCAATTAATTTTCTAATATTGTAATTACAGTTAAGAATTAAATTATTTATTGTAAATAAACTCTGTTTTGTTTTTTGTTTCTTTAGTCAACCTTCACTTAATATTTAACAAATGGTTTGGTTAACCATTTTCTTGATTTTAGTATAAGATTTAGACAATTCAAAGTACAAATTTGTAGTTGTCAATCTTATTTTTTTTCCTTGTAAGGTGATGATGATGTGCTAAGACCGCGACTGATAAAACTGAATTCAATTCGTGAGCAGCCGAACCAAAGTGGAAGTCTTGGTCGTCATTAGACTAAATTATATTTATATATATGACATTTATGTTTTAATTAAGTAAAAAATTCGTGTTAAGTGGTCATTAATGTCTAAAATTTGAACGATTCAACAACGGCAACTCAATCTTAAATTCCAGCTCACTTTTCCGATTCTTCCGTTTCAAGTCAACGTTTCCCTTCCTTTCCTCTCACCTTCTCCTCACGAGAATCAGAAAATATATTTGAATTTCCCCACATTTTCTAGATCCCCTTTATTCCTTGATCTGATCCGATTCGATCTCGATTGCCCACCAAGTGATCGATCTTTGGTCTCACTGAACTTTTTTCTTTTCTGAAAGTTTCCAGCTTTGGTTTTGATGGCGCATCATCCGGTTTATACGGAGACTATGTCAATGGGAGGAGGGTCAAGCCACGGGTTTGGCCAGCAACACGTGCCGTTTGCGACGAGTAGCGGCTCTTTGAGGGTAGAACTGTTACATGGTAACTTAGACATTTGGGTAAACGGAGCTAAACATCTTCCTAACATGGATGGGTTCCACAACAAACTCGGAGGGATGTTGTCTGGGTTAACT
Source organism: Euclidium syriacum (assembly GCA_900116095.1). Taxonomy (NCBI): domain Eukaryota; kingdom Viridiplantae; phylum Streptophyta; class Magnoliopsida; order Brassicales; family Brassicaceae; genus Euclidium; species Euclidium syriacum. Next base: position 661,084 of record FPAK01000018.1, read on the forward strand.
CGGAGGAACAGTAACAAAATGGAAAGTGAGAAACAGTCCAAGATAACAAGTGATCCTTACGTCACTATCTCTATCGCAGGTGCTGTGATTGGCAGAACTTTTGTGATCAGCAACAGCGAGAATCCTGTGTGGATGCAGCATTTCGATGTACCCGTGGCTCATCATGCTGCGGAAGTACATTTCGTGGTGAAAGATAGTGACATTATCGGATCACAGATCATGGGAGCTGTTGGAATCCCAACAGAGCAGTTGTGTTCTGGTAATAGAATCGAAGGCTCGTTTCCGATACTTAGCAGTAGCGGGAAACCTTGTAAACAGGGTGCTGTGTTGAGTTTGTCTATTCAATACATTCCAGTGGAAAGAATGAGACTTTACCAAATGGGTGTTGGTTTTGGTAATGAGTGTGTAGGAGTTCCTGGTACTTACTTCCCTTTGAGGAAAGGCGGTAGGGTTACTCTGTATCAGGATGCTCATGTCGATGACGGTACGCTTCCAAGTGTATATCTTGATGATGGGATTCAGTATAGACATGGAAAATGCTGGGAGGATATGGCTGATGCGATTAGACAGGCAAGGAGGTTGATTTATATCACTGGTTGGTCAGTTTACCATCCGGTTAGGCTGGTTCGTCGTAATAACGATCCCACTGATGGTACATTAGGGGATTTGCTTAAAGTCAAATCTCAAGAAGGTGTTAGAGTGTTGGTTTTGGTGTGGGATGATCCAACTTCAAGGAGCCTTCTCGGGTTCAAAACTGTAAGAATCTACTTCACTCTGTTTAGTTGGAGAGCATAATTTTTGCTTGAATTTATCAGTTGACATGTTTGAGTACTAACTGGAGAAACTATCTATTTTATCGGTTTTGATGAAAGCTGGTGTTTTGTTACATGTAGCAAGGAGTTATGAACACAAGCGATGAAGAGACTCGCCGGTTTTTCAAGCATTCGTCAGTGCAAGTTCTCCTTTGTCCCAGATCTGGGGGGTCAGGTCACAGCTTCGTAAAGAAATCTGTAAGATGCTCATTAGTTTCTGCATCACTGCTTAAACTCCCTTATGTATAGCTTGCTTTATCATCTGAAATCTGAATGTCGTTATGTTGATCAGGAAGTTGGAACTATCTACACACATCATCAAAAAACTGTGATTGTAGATGCTGATGCAGCTCAGAACAGAAGAAAGGTCGTAGCCTTTGTCGGAGGGCTAGACTTGTGCAACGGACGGTTTGATACTCCCAAGCATCCTCTCTTTAGGACATTAAAGACACTTCATAAAGATGACTTCCATAACCCAAATTTTTTGGTAACGATTCAAGAAAAATCCATTTTGGTTGCAATTAGATTCAGCTATTCATGATAAACAATCTTGTTTTTGGTATTAGACTACTGCGGATGATGGACCAAGAGAACCGTGGCATGATCTGCACAGCAAGATTGATGGTCCTGCTGCATATGATGTGCTTGCTAATTTTGAGGAACGCTGGTTAAAGGCTTCAAAACCTCGTGGCATTGGGAAACTAAGATCCTCTTCTGATGATTCTTTGCTTAGGATCGAAAGAATTCCCGACATCATGGGTTTGTCCGAAGCTTCTTCTGCTAATGAGAACGATCCAGAGTCTTGGCATGTTCAGGTAATTCAGAAAAGTCTAATTAGTTCTTGGCATTGTCGTTTCTGGTGGTGACAAAAGGAAATCTCTTTTCTTTCCGTTTAGGTTTTCCGTTCGATTGATTCAAGCTCAGTTAAAGGGTTTCCAAAGGACCCAAAGGAAGCCACTGAAAGAGTAAGCACAAACTCTGAACAGTTTTAACTCGTCATCATGTTGCTACTCTCTGCTGATTTTATATTTGTGTACAGAATCTTCTGTGTGGGAAGAATATACTCATAGACATGAGCATACACGCGGCTTATGTTAAAGCCATACGATCTGCTCAGCACTTCATCTACATTGAGAACCAATACTTTCTTGGATCATCATTCAACTGGGATTCAAATAGGGACTTGGGTAAGGAATTTTGAGTTTTTTGAGGCAAGCTCAGGACAAAGATTGAATCAATTGTGTTGGCATTTCAGGTGCCAATAATCTAATCCCGATGGAAATTGCGCTTAAAATTGCTAATAAAATTAGAGCAAGGGAGAAGTTTGCTGCTTACATTGTCATTCCAATGTGGCCAGAAGGTGCTCCAACAAGTAACCCTATTCAGAGAATTCTCTTCTGGCAGGTAAATACTTTTGGCGATTCTTTGCTTAACAATATGGCTTTCTTTATACGTGAATCTTTTTCATCTTCTCTACAGCACAAAACCATGCAAATGATGTATCAAACCATTCACAAGGCACTAGTGGAAGTTGGACTTGATGGTCAGTATGAGCCTCAAGACTTTTTGAATTTCTTCTGTCTTGGAACCAGAGAGGTTCCTGATGGAACACTTAGCGTATATAGCAATTCTAATCCACCTCACCCAAATTCAAATGCAAATGCTTCGCAGGTATATAAAAATTCCTTCTATGGTTTCGCTTTAATGGCCTCGTTTACTCACTGAAACAAAAATCTAATCCAGGTGCAAGCTTTGAAAAGTCGGAGATTCATGATATATGTGCATTCCAAAGGTATGGTAGTGGATGATGAGTTTGTCTTGATTGGTTCGGCGAATATCAACCAGAGATCCTTGGAAGGAACTAGAGACACTGAAATTGCCATGGGAGGGTATCAGCCTCAACATTCATGGGCTAAGAAAGGATCTCGTCCTCGTGGTCAGGTACTAAAACATTCAAAGACTTTTTACTTTTCAGTCTGGGATTGCATTATATGTTGAAAAAAAACAGAAACCCACTAAGGTATGTCAAGCTAAAACATGGGTTTGTTGCAATTTTCCCAATTACTTGCAGATCTTTGGATATAGAATGTCGTTATGGGCAGAACATTTAGGGTTTCTAGAGCAAGGTTTCGAAGAACCGGAGAACATGGAATGCGTGAGACGAGTTAGGCAGTTGAGTGAGCTCAATTGGAGACAGTATGCAGCAGAGGAAGTCACGGAGATGCCAGGTCATCTTCTTAAGTATCCAGTTCAAGTCGATAGAACAGGCAAAGTGAGTTCTCTTCCTGGATGTGAGACATTCCCAGATCTCGGTGGCAAGATCATAGGCTCCTTCCTTGCCCTCCAAGAAAACCTCACCATTTAAAACAATTTCTTCTACTTCAAGAAACCTTTGTGAATGTGATCTGAATGAAGGGTCTAATTGTGCTTTTTTAATTTACGAGCTGTAAATTTATTTTTACAATTTTATGATAGTTCATTTGATCTACCATAGTGTGTGTTTTGGGTTTTCTTTATTATTTTTATTAATAAATATCTTTAAATATCAATAAGATAATAACTTTATATAAAAGAATTTCGGGAAATGAAAATCTAACTAACAAACATATCGATTTAAAAAAAAAAACTCTTGAATTTATTATAGTTTATAATTTAGATCTTAGAACTATTTTGGTAATTTATCACTAAAAACAAGGCTATTAGCGAGGATTTAATAGAATTTGTTTCTTAACCGACTTTAATTATTATTAGAGGATGGGTTTTTTCCGTCAACTAGGTGCTGACTAGTAAGAACTTTCAGTTTTAAATTTTTATATATTTGGCTGTAGAAAATTCAACTGTCAGAAATCTGACTTTCACATTAAAAAGTTTTAGAAATCTAACTGATAACAAAAAGTTTTGAAAGCATTAAACTATTTTCTTTTTATAATATACAATAAAGTTTAAAATTTTATGTTCTTGTAAAAAATCAATTATTAATAAAATATAGTTTTACTAATAAATTGAACATTTATTTTTATAATAAAAGATATACATCATAGAATTTTTTTAAATTATATTGAAAATGGGTTTGAAAAGAAAAAAAGTAAAAGAGATAAATATTAATCAACTCAAATTTTAAAACTTTGAAACAAATATAGGGGTTGTTAAACCCAGAAAGTTCAGCGCAAGTTAGGTTCAAATTGTTCGTTCCCAAGAGTGGGTTAGAGATTCAACGATAAAGTAAGTAAGACTTAATGAGTAGAAAGACTGAATGTGAGGTTTGGGATCTGTATTCCGAACTATCAGTTTATAAGTAAGAAACAAAGAACACGAGTTATAAGGAGAGCGAATGACTTTAGCTAATAAGATCAAATGAGAAACCGAGATCGGAATCTAACACTTAATGGCTATGAAGTCGAACCAAATGTTAAAAGGGATCTAAGTTCTATCTCTCTTAACAAAGTTTGGAGCGTTTTCTGGAAGTTTTGTTGTTCTTCTCATTGGATGCATCCTCTATTTATGGTGCGAAGTTGGGCGCAAGCTCGTAGCAGTTGAGCACATAGTACGAGAGTCAACATTTGCTATGTGGTTACCGAACTAAATCTGCAGGTGGGTGAGTATGCGATCATTTCTCGTGCAGCCGAAATGTTCATGGTGGGTGGGGGGGGTGGTTGCGTCTCGGCGAAACTGCTCTCCTCTGACGTGTCCTTCGATCGACGGTTCTCGTTCGATATATGCTACGTGTTGGACATCCGCTGAGGTAGAGTTTTCGGCCTAAGAAGGCATAATGCGTGGCGCTCGCTCATTGGCCGACGTGGTCTCTTGGACGTGGTCTCTCGGACGTGGAGCCAAAGTTGGGAGGACGAGTCTTGGATTTAGTTTGGGCCTTGGTTCTGGCCCATTTTCGTGAGCTTTGAACCGTTGGAAATGAGTTAGGATGATTTAGGTTTGACCCCTTTAGGGGGGGCTAACCCACCTCCTAAAATTTAATAAAATAGACAAAGTCAATATAATTACTCAAAATTTTACCTAAAATTTAATAAAATAGACAAAGTCAATATAATTACTCAAAATTTTACCTAAAATTTAATAAAATAGACAAAGTCAATATAATTACTTGGATTTGTTAAGTTTTGACTAGAGTTAGTGATACTTGAATGTCATTTTCCCACAAAGGATTATTTTAATATAAATTTCATACATTTCACCATATACCTAAAACTTTTTAAAAACTTTATAATATAATAAATTATGATGATTATTAGTGGCTCATACGGTATGTTCAAACACAATGTCCCTCTAGTACGTGTTTTGATGGCTTCTTATAACACTCTCTTTTTGTTTTCCTCCAGAGTTTTAAATGATTCCTTTTTCTCTTTGGATGCAATACATTGAATTTTTAATTAAAATACTAAACGCGCATAAGATTAAGTACATTGATTTTTTTTGAAGTCTAAATTATAAAAATGTGTTACTTAATAAAAACATTCAAACCTGATGAAGATTTACAATCTCACTTGGAACTAAACATAAGAAACACTATGCTTACAATAATCGATCAATGTTTTTTTTTTTTTTTTTTGTCTCATTTTACTTTTCCTATCTAGCGATAGAAAAACTCTAGCATTTGTAGTTTGACATGTTTTCTCCTCCACCTATTGTCATCATCTCCCCTATTAACATTCTTTTAACTCTAACTTTCATTGTTCAAGCCACTAAATTCATAGTTGTGCTTATATTGTAAGTTAGCCCATCAAGATATCAAAATTTATTTTTGCTTTAGTACTCAATCGAAGATTATCAAAGGTGGAATTGGAATTGCAAATATGAAGATAATATAGTATTACACTTCTGTAAACAAATATTTTTATAAGAAATTCTTGAGAAGCCACTACCACAAAAAAAATTATATATTGTTTATGTAAAACATAATTGGGAATTGATGTATAACTCAATCTTAACTTAAATAGAGCTGTTTGTAGTATATTTGACTACGGACAAGAGAATAAAAAATTAAACAGGTGAGTATGATATCATTTCCCAGTTTCTTTACTATTTTTCGGTGTTGGATTATATAGTCTTCTTCAGTAAGCACTTCTAATCTTAGAACGAACTTCCATGTCTTTTTGTAAAATTATTTACTTTAACCAGACCACATTTACCATCAAATATACATGCAAAACTGAGACTTAGACTTTTAATAGTACCTATGTGATTCAAAACTTTCTAACTATGCTTGAGTTTTCCATATCGTAATTGTTTTTGAATCCCTTCCAATTTAGATGGATGATATGTCTTCCATATCTGACCTCAATTGCTATAAACGATACTTCAAGTCTAACTTGGGAAATCAGACATAATAATCCAACTTAATTAGTCATAGGGTTTTGGATGATGTTGGTGTAACCGTGTTTTTTCGAGAATAACTTACTATTCAAATTATTAAATTACATGAATTTCTTACCAAAATCTTCAAATTTGTATAATCAAGATAATACAACATTTTCTTAAGAAACTAATAACATCATTATTATGTGAAATTAGAAAAACCTCATGTGTATAGAACTAAACACTATATTATCTCTACAAAAATGAAATAGCCAAATTTTAGACTTACATAGGAGTCACATTACATTAAGATCGCACATTAAGTTCCATTAATCTTCTTAAAGTTTCTTTTACTCTTCTTGGTATTTCATATTATTATGTATTATGTAAGAGACATGAAAAAAAAATGTAGGAAGCAAAAGAGTTTCATAATAAATAACCTAAAAAATTAGTGTCCAAGTAGTATGGTTTGAGATTAAAACTTAAGCCACTAAGAATAAAATGGTATACGTGGGAGGCTAATGATGATGCACATGCAATATATTTTATACCTTTCAATCGTTTTTTACATTAAACTAATCTCTTAATTTAATTAGAGTATGTGCAACCAAATTTATACAATTAAAGTAAAATGAGTTTCACCATAGGTTGACAATATGTTTATGAAATGTTAAAATGTTACGTGTATATAGTATCATATTTTAAAATAATGTCTCGCCTGTATACGCAGGGGTTCACCAAGGTTAACCCATTAAGATATCAAAATTTATTATTGTTTTAGTATATCGAAGATTATCAAAGGTTGAACTACAAATATGAAGATAATATAGTATTACATTTCCATAAACAAATATTTTCATAAGGAATGCTTAAGAAGCCAATACCACAAAACAATTTATATGTTGTTTAGGTAAGAGATAATTGGGAAATGATTTATAACTCAATCTCAACTTAAATACAATTATTTGTAGTGGATTCGACTTCCACTTCATTTTATATCTCTTATTATTAGTTTTTTAAAACAACCTCTTTTTTTCTATAGAAATTCTAGATATAATTTATTTTTCTGATAAATTAAAAAATCCTAATTAATTAATACATAATTTCTTTTTTTTGTTTGAACAGCTTATAACTTTAACTTTTATATAGTATATAGATTATTATGACAACGATAACTTATCCTAAACTAACATCAATTAACAATCGACATAAGTTTTTCTTTTGTTATTGTGTTTTTATAATATAACTTTTAATATTCTGAGAACAAAAAAAAAAGAGAATATTTTACTTTACCAAATCGATTTTGACTAGCTCTTCGGAGACTAACACACAATTTCCGATTTCGATTATGAGCTTCACTCGATTTCGATTTTGAGTTTCATCTCGATTTCGATTCTGAGTTTCATCTTGCATCTCAGAGGTAAAACCTACAACCCTAGTCCTTTTGATTTCGATTCTGAGATTCAAATTCAAATCTAACACCGATGGATCTTCTTTTCACTAACATTTATTTTTTTATGATCTTACAAGTTTAGTCGTTTCTAATGAAGATATCTTTGCTCCTCCACCTATTGGACCAGAATTAGCAAGTGGAAAATGGAAATTTCAGGTCATAGGTTGGTTTATCATATCTCCATGTGAATGCATTTGTGACTTATTTGAATGATGGTGGTTCTGAGAATATTTGAATGACATGACTTGTTCTGATATTCCTTTTAATGATTATGGTTTCTTTTAAATGTTGAAGGCAACATTACAAAGGAAAATATTTCTGGAGAACAAGTTTTGAGCTTGCAAAATCGTCGAGTCATTGTTGATTTTAATAGCAAATGATAATCTATTAAAGATTAAGGTGGTTTTTTTGGTACATGGCTAGATTCTTTGAGCTACGATTTTCATTTGTTACCCATAAACTACACCTATCGGAGATTAGTTTCTGCTCATAGGAAGGAATAGACATGGAAATTGATTCATGTATTTATCATAAGCTCAATACATATTCAGTTATGAAGTAATGATGATGGTAAATGAGCTATTGATTTTTTATTTTGTTACACAAAAAAGTTATGGTTCGATGATGCAAATAGGAGGAAAAAGTATGTGTTATATGTTTTAGGAGGCAGATATGAGGATTTAAAGCAACGCATTTGGAAGAAATGTATATAAAAAAAAATACTGCAAATGAATCACTTGAAGCAAGACCACCATTGATACCGAATGATCAGTGGATGGATTTCCTTTTTGCCCAGTTCACAAAGAAAACCAAGGTAAATATCAAAGTCTTTTTATCTGCATGTAACTATTTCATACACATATAACTATTTCATAACCATTTGAGATTACTACTATAGAAATCAAGATAACATAATACAACAAATCAAAGCAAATGAAAGATACAACATGCGCTTGGAAGAAAATTTTTGGCAAGGAAAGCTTATGAAATGGTAAAACTTATTGTTGCTACTTCTTTGTTAATTTTGTGTATGTGATGCGTAAGTTTTTTCTGATTTTTTTGAATGAGTCTCTTACCAATGTTCAGGAAGAAGAGAGAGGTGTCGAACCAAGATGAGGTGAACTTTTCATTGCATCAAAGATGAGATCAGAAAGAAGTATGATTTTTGAGAAACAAGAATATTTGGGGTTAGTTAATCAAAATATTTTGTTTGATGTTGCTTTGCTGTGTGATTTTTTTAGGATATTTGTTACACAAAACTCTGTTTTCATCTCTTATTTATAGGAGAAAGTCAAAGAAGCTATGAATCATGAAGTTCTAGGTGATGTTTTTGCTCAATTTTTTGGTCATGAGCATTCAAGACGTGTTCGATGCATATGACGTGGACCAAATCCGTCTAAGTACTTCTCGAGTTCTGATAGGGATATGGTTGAGATGAAGTCCCAAATGCTGAAAATCCAATTGAAAAATGTTGAGATAGTAGATATGAAGTCCCAAATGCAGAAAATCCAGATGCAAAATGCAGGGTTCGAAGAGATGAAGTCCCAAATGAAAAATGCAGAGATAGTAGAGATGAAGTCCCAAATGGTGAAATATCAAATGCAAAATGCACAAATAGTAAATGAAGTCCCAAATGCAAAATGCAGAGATAGTAGAGATAAAGCCCCAAATGCTGAAATACCAAATGCAAAATGCAGAGATAGTAGAGATGAAGTCCTAAATGTTGGAATACCAAATGCAAAAATGTTGAGACAATGCAGACATTCGGAGACAAACTTAATATTGTTGCTAGTGCACTTCAAAAAGTGATTCAGGTGATAACCACCGTCTTTCTCTATATATATTATGTTCACATTCTTTAATTTTCATATCAAATTTGTTTATTTGTCTACAGGTGAAAAATGGTGAAAACATAAAAATTGAACAATCGATTGTATCAAATGAGCAGGATAACGAGAATGGTGGAATTATTGATCTTTCTGTGCTACTCGAGATGTTTAAGGTAATTTGTTTTCATGAAGAATAATGAATTGTTGATATCATGCAAACTGTGATCTCATCAGTGTGAGCTTTTTCTAGTTTTAGGTAAAAGTTGGAAAAAAAAGACTTAACAGGACAATTTTAATTTTGAGTCTTTGGGCTCTTTTTTTTTATAATAATTTGATGAACTATTGATCTATTTAAGTTTATTTTTGGTTCATTGTTTTGAGTTTGAACTTATTTACTTGTTATGTGATCTCATCAAAATGAGCTTCTCTAATTTTCGGCAAAAGCAAGAACAAAAAGACTTAACAAGACAATTTCATGCACAAATTCAGTTTCGACCAATTTAAGTTTGAGTATTGGAGCTGCATAAATTAAAATTATATGCTTTTGATTTTTTTTTGTCATTGTTCTGAGTTTGGTCTTGCTTTGGTTTCATCAAAGTGAGTTACTTTAATTTCAGGCAAAGAAGAAATCAAAATCATCTGTGGATTCTCTGAAGCTCTTGCTATGTAAATTCGGTGACATTATTCTTGATCCGTGACATGTTTATTTGAAATTATTATATGTAAAATAGGTTCAATTGAATAAGTAAAATAGATCCATTTGACATTATTCTATGTAAAACAGGTTCATATGAATAATAGAATTGTTAATTTGGATTTTATTTTGCAATTTTAGTTTATTCCAGCGATTTTAGTTTTGGAGTAGTAAAAGTAATATATTTATTTTTGTGTCAAAAAAAAAAAAAAACTCAACGACGGTTGTTTAACTGATTCAAAGAACATGTTTTGTGTAGAAAGATACTTAAGCTATGAATTGTTAATATGTGTGTCGATTATGCAACTGAAGTGGGACAAGGTAACGACAGAGGTTCGAGAAATGGTTGTGGAACTTTTGTTAATTAGTTTGAGTCATTGGTGAATTGATGTTATAGGGCTTTATAACTGACAGCATCCAGCATATTTCTTTTAGTGTATAAATATTTAGATTTATTATTTGTGTTAAATATGAGAACATATTTGGATTTAAATTTGAATATACACCTATCATGCGCATTTACAATCACAGTTTTTCAATAACAGTTTCTTCTATTATGTGTTGAAGATGTACAATGCTAATGTCCATATTCAAGAAAAAAACAAGTTTCAATAATTAGTGCTAAAGAAAGCAAAAACTTAAGAATTCTGATAATGCTTTATGTGTTTAAAGCAGTTTTTTTTTATATGGTTACAATCACAAAACTTCCTGCAATTTTCTTCAATTAGGTACATTTTTATTATTTTCCTTTCACAACTTAAGCACATTGTTTGGACTGGAAAAATGTGAAAGAAAAACATAGTAAAAACAAGGAGGTACCGTATTGCATGATTGAGAGAAATATTTAGGGAAGTAACTTTTTTCCGTTTTCGGTCTTCTAAATCTTAGGGCCGAAACTGGAGAAGAGAGAACATATTACAATTTGATATAACTCGTTTCCGACCTTCTAAATCTTAGTGCCGACACTGCAAAAAATAATATATTACAATCCGACAAAGCTGATTGTTTTCCATAATGACCGAAGTTTCTTTTTGGTGAAAATGTAGAAACTTGAGCGAATCTATGTACATTTGTTTACCTTTTTTTTTATATATAACATTTACTAGTGGTTTAGTTTAGTATGTTTTTTCCCTTATTTAGACATTTTTTGGTAATTGTCTTTTGGCTCAGCAGTTGTCTATTTAGTAAAATCTTATTATAAATAAAAATTATTATTATTATTGTTATTATTTAACCAAATATTAATTAAAATGAAAAATATTATTTAGTGGGAATTTTTACTTTTAATTATCTTAAATTTATTTTCATATATCAATGGATTTACTTTCTTTTTATCATATTTAACATTTGAAGATGAACATATTTAACATTTGAAGATGAAGAATACTTTTTTATTATCATATTTGACTTTTTAAAATCGACATGTTATTCTGTATATAAGATAAACTAAGTTTTAAGTCTTACTATGTCAAGTAGAATATATCTCATCTGATATCTGAGATGTTTTTAACTTTATTCTCTTCTTTCCTTTCCCTATTATTTAGTTTTTCATGTTTTTTTCTCCTAGACTTTGATTAATTGATTATAACATAATATTTCTATTTGAATTGAGTTTATTTTATTTCTCTTATATATCATTTTTCAAAATTTTGACCAATAGATTCTTCTATTTTTGTTGGACCCGTATTTTTATTTGAATTAAATTTATCTTTATCATATATGACTTCTCTTTCAAATTGACATACTATTGAATCTTAATTTTCTTTTACAATAATATTTCAATTTTTAGAAACAATAAGTATTGAATAAGTGTTAGAGTTAAAAATAATAATATGGGTTATTTCACTTTAGATTAGGCAAATATTTTGTATCTTAATGCTTCATTAGACGAAGCAATTAAGAATGATGTTTGTTCTCATGAGGAAATTCACAAAATGTTTAGAAAAATAATTGAGAAAATTTTATCATGACTAAGAAGTATATTGGACGGAGAAGAAGAGTGATTAATTAGTGTAAAAATAGTGATAAAAGTAGTAAATTTTTTCATGTTTTCACAAAGCGACATCAAGTAAGAAATATAATATCAAGTTTATATGGATCAAATAGTTTATGGGAGGTAGGACTGGCCTTGGGTTAAATCCCATACAACCTATGCTTTAGGCGTCAAAAAAATATCATGAATTTAAAGATATCAAATCAAATTTCAGATATGTAGTGCTAGTTTAGTGCTCCTCCTATACTTCAGGTGTAGAGTTCGAGTCATATATTTGCAATTATGGACAAAAAAATTTAACTTTGTTTTAGACATCAAAATGGATTGGGCCGGCCCTGATAGAAGGAGTCAGACCAATTTAAATACGAATTAATTGGAGACTAGGCGCTGCAAAGAATTAAGAGGAAAATATGTGTTTTTTATTAATATTTAAGTTATATAATATTGTAATCGACACATGTCGTGAAACTTACAGTATATCACTGACATTAGAATATATAGTTTCCCACATATGGACTTGGGTTCAAAGCCTTTAACAATCAAAATGACTCATTTTAAAAAAACATTTAGGGGGATGTATTGAAGTTGGCATTTAGAGTGATTTGAGTTTTAATAAGATTTTAGATGATTTTGATGGTTTTGGGTGATTTTAAAGAAGTTGTTATGATTTGGTATTAAAATCCCCCACAATTCCACCTAAAACCGTGAGATTTGGATCTTTATATTTTTAATTAGGAAAGTCTCTTAAAATCCTCTAAAATCTTCTGCAGTCATTAAAATCCCAATACTTAAAACATTTTCAATAACAATGGATTTGATAAGATTTTTAAAAACTCTTGTTTGAATAACAGGGGATTGTAAATGATTTTAAATGACTTTACATAAATTTCATTTTCAATAACACCGGATTTTAGAAGATATTTTAAAATCCTTAGTTGAATAACAGTAGATTTTAAGAAAACCTCAAAATCTTTTAAAATCCATAGTTCAATACACCCCCCTAACTTTAAGGGTTTTAAAGGTGGGTGACAATTACAATGTAAATAGCAGTGATGAATGACTCCATAAACTAAAATGTTCATTGTCAGTTTATTAATTGTTATTTTTTTTTTTCAACAAAAACATTATATTGATTTAAAAAGAGTCAAAATACAAATCGTTCCAAATATCTGTTGGAGGGATAGAACCACCTCCATCAAATGAATAATTTGAATTTAAATGAGCTAAACTATGAGCAATATGATTACATGATCGATTTATATGTTGGAAACTACAAAGACGAAATTTATGTTTCCAAAAGAGGATATCCTTAGTAAGGTTAATCATGTTCCTATCCGAATAGGTACCATTCAAGAGATTAACAAGTAATTGATTGTCCCCTTCAAAACAGACTGAATTGAATCCAAGACTCCATATATGTTATAGCGCACCTAATAAAGCTTTTCCTTCAGCTTCAATAATTGTATTTTCCATTCCCAGTTTTGCATGACCCCACACTATTGAGTTCCCATACCAATCTCGAAGAATCCAGCCAGCTGAAACTTCTCTTGATTGGGGATCAAAAGCTGCATCATGATTGCATGTAAGTTCTCCTTCTTGTGGTTTACTCCATCTTCTAACTAGTTCTGGTGTGACTTGATTCATATTAGTTGAATTATTATTTATTGCCTTAAAGATAATCTAGTATCAGAAGATAATTCTAGAAAACTTGATAACATTTCTTCCACATCTATATTTCTGAGTGAGAGTGCGTAGGGGAGTTGTGCTAGTCTCCAAGTAGTAATGGAAATAGGACATTCAAATAGAAGATGTTCAATGGTTTTCAGACATTGACAAAAACGTTGACATGTCGTGTCAATGGACATTCTTCTCGAATTTAGTCTTATTGTTGTAGCTAGCGCTTTGGATAGTGTTTTCCATAGAAAGTGTTGAATCTTCGGAGTGATCTTGAGTTTCCATATCTTTTGTTTGAGAGTAGGATCACCATGTGGTCTATTAAGTACAATGTTATTTTCTTCTGCATTCAAAAGTGTATAACCACTTCTCACTGTATATTCTCCGGAGGTTGTGAAATCCTATATAGCCATATCACTCTCTTGTTGACGAGGAAGATGAATATTGTTAACTAGATTAATATCCTCATCTGTTAGATATATATGAAGAGCTTCCTGATTCCAATAAGGTTGCACCGAATTATGGGATATCAAATCAGCAACTAATTGTTGAGAAACCGTATTAGAATGGGTCACTTGTTGAGCTGGTCTAGGTAGATTATCAGGAATCCAATTATCTCGATAAATCTGAGTCGTCATTCCATCGGAGATGTTGAAACGGGTTCCTTTTTTTTATTACCTCTAATCCATGTAAGATGTAACTACATCCAAATGATTGATTTTTCTTCTTAGTTGCTTGGAGGATCGTCTCATCTCGGTAATATCGGATTTTAAATAATCTTGCACATAAAGCGTTAGGATATTTTAACAATCTTCATGCTTGTTTAGCTAATAGGGAATCATTAAACTTCTCCATATCCTTAAATCCAAGACCTCCTTTTTTCTTTGATCTTTGTAATTTCTTCCATGCTATCCAGGGAATTTCTTTCTGTCATTCCGTTTTGTCCCACCAGAATCTTAATAATAGAGAGTCCATTTCCACACAAATGGATTGAGGTAACTTAAAGCAAGTCATGCAGTGTACTGGTGTTGCCATTGCAACTGATTTCAGCAATACTTATTTACCCGCCAGAGATAAATATCGAGTAGACCAATGTGATGTTCGCTTTTTTAATGGCCTTTATGATGAAGTCAAACATTTCTTTCTTTTTTCGACCAAATTCTTCAGGTAGCCCGAGGTATTTTCCTCCCCCGCCATGATTAGGAATTTCTAAAATCCTCTTGATCCGATCTTGAATATGGTCTTGTATCTTTGACCCAAAGGTGATCGTTGATTTATTAGGATTTATTTTTTGTCCAGAAGCTTCTTCATATCTTGCAAAAAATTTGCTCTACAATTCGATTCATTTGCACGGCAAAAGAAGAGCGAGTCATCGGCAAAAAACAAATGAGTTACTGAAGGAACTCCGTTTCCTATTTTTATTCCTTTTAGTTTTCTTTGACGGGATGCTTGATTTACTAAATGACATAGGACATCCGCACATAGTATGAACAAGTACGGGGATAAGGGATCACCTTGTCTTATTCCTTTTTCCGGAATAATATATCCTTTAGGATTGTCATTTATGAGTACTGAATAAGTAACTGAGCAAGCTGAAGCCATTATCCAAGATATCCATGTAGAGGAGAAACCAAGAGCAATTAATCATTGTTTTTTCCAAGAAATTTCATTCTACTCTATCATACGCCTTAGTGATGTTAGTTTTGACAGCCATATAATTGTTAGTATTTTAATTATTTTGTCTTAAAAAATTTTCACTTTTAAAAATTACTAACGACTTGACCAAAATAATTGAAAAAAATAATCCAACTAATTCACTTATGAAAAAAAAAATGAAAAAAAAAGATAGTTATCGATAAAAATTACAGAAACTCACTATTTAAGTCAATCTGGATAATTTATTATATTTTGATTACATAAAAATTATAGTGTTAATATCATAAAACTACTAACCACAAAAATTTATTATTAGAGCCAATATTGCTATCAGATTATCAAAGTATCAAATTTGATACATGAAAATTCCTAAATGGGTGTTAATGAGTACTAAATTAACATGAAATGATGGACCTAAGATGCTAAAATATTCACCTATCAACTGTGAACATAGGTTTTTAATCATAGGTTCAAAGACGAAAACTATAGCTCTCGCGTATAACCCTTTTTCCTTTAGGGTTCACTAGATGGTGATAGGGTTTTAGATTAAATCATCAAAACGCCTAAGTATAAAGAAGATTTTTAGCTCTTGTGCATTATGATAGTGGTAGAGTTATAAATTAAAACTATCAGAACGTTTACGTACAAGGAAGGATTTTTGGCTCAAGTGTATCATGTTTTTCACTTTGGGTTCACCAGTAGTGGTAGGGTTTTAGATTAAAGAATCAAAAGGTCTAAGTATAAAGAAGGTTTTAGCTCCTATGCGTTACAATTTTCTACTTGGATTCCCTTGATAGTGGTAGGATTTTAGATTGAATCATCAAAATCCCTAAGTATAAGTAATTCCTTTTAGCTCCTATGTGTTACGATTTTCCCCTAGGATTCACTAGATAGTGGTAGATTTTTAGACTAAACCATCAAATAAGGAAGACTTTTCAGCTCATATGTCTTACAATGTTCCCCTTGGGTTCACTAGATAAGGTACACTTTTATATTAAATCACCAAATGTCTAAGTATATGGAAAGAATTTTAGTTCTTGTGTTACGATTTTCCCTTGAGTTCACAAGATAGTGGTAGAGTTTTAGATTAAGTATAAAGAAAACACTTAAGATTAATGTTTTTTACTATTTTCTCATTGGTTTCAACATATAGTGGTGGAGTTTATATTAAACTATAAAAAGATCTATATATAAGGAAGACTTTTAGCTCCCGTGATGTAAGATGTTCCTCATAGGTTCACCAGGTAGTGGTAGAGTATTAGATTGAGTCATCAAAATGCCTAAGTATAAAAAATGGTTTTCAGCTCATACACGTTACGATTTTCCCCTTTGGATCATTAGGTAGTGATAGAGTTTTAAATTAAACTATAAGAACATCTATGTATAATGAAGACTTCTTATTTCATATGTGTTACGATGTTTCCCTTGAGTTTACCACATAGTAGTACGGTTTTAGATGAAATCATCAAAATAATGAAGTTTAAGGAAGGCATGTTTGCTCCTTTGTGTTAAGATTTCCCCCCAGTCTTCTCGAGATAGTGGTAGAGTTTTAGATAAAAAAAAATATGAAGGTCTACGTATGAGGAAGGCTTTTAGCTCTCGTGTCGTACGATTTTCCCCTTGAGCTCATCAGATAGTGGTAAGGTTTTAGATTGAATCATCAAAATTCCTACTTATAAGGAATGTTTTTTAGCTTATGTACATTATGATTTTCCACTAGGTTCACCAGATAGAGGTAAATTTTTAGATGAAACCATCAGAACCTCTTCGTGTAAGAAAGGTTTTTCGCTCACGTATGATGTTTTTCCCTTTGGGTTCACCTGATAGTGATGGGTTTTTAGATTACATAATAAAAATGTATAAGTATAAGGAAGGTTTAGCCTATGTGTTACGATTTCCTCTTAGGTTCACGAGATAGTGGTAAAGTTTTAGATTGAATCATCAAAACGCCTAAGTAATGTAATGCCTTTTAGTTTTTATGTGCTACGATTTTCCTCTTGGTTTCACCAAATAGTAGTAGATTTTTAGATTAAACTATCAGATAAGTAAAACTTTTTAGAATCTGTGTGTTACAATGTTCACCAGATAGTGACAGGATTTTAAATTAAATCACCAAAATGTCCAAGTATAAGGAAAGAATTTTAGATCATGTTTGTTATAATTTTTCTCTTGAGTTTACCAGATAACAATAGGGTTTTATATTAAGAATAAGTGATGTGATGCTAGGTGACATGATGAAGTCCTTGATCATTCTTCGGGGATTGTGATGGTGTTGATTAGAGAATTCTTTATGGAAACACAAGATGATGATGCAAATACTAAGTAATGAACTTAGTATTTCTCGATGAATGCTTCAGCAAGGTGAATGATGAATGATCACCATATGTGGTGACTTTTGGAACGATTTGATGATTGAATCAGAGTGTAAGAATGATGTAACATATGGTAGAATGAATTGAAACTTCTAAGAGATTGTGGAATCTCTTTTAGACTATCAACAATGGTTGTGCTTGTAATGTAAGGATCAAAATCCAGAATACACTAAACAAGCTTTGATCAAACAGATTCAGAAATTTTTTTGAATAAAAAAAGGTTTATGATCCGAATAGAAGACCATAAGGTCGTACATATAGATTTTAGGAGCATAGGAAATAGCAAAACACAACTAGCAAACTTAATGAAACAAATACTATCATTAAAGCAAAATTTGAATTATGAAAATAGGTTTCTCCTCCTTTAAATTCGTCAAAGTAAAGTGGAATTGGTCTAGTTTCATCAAGAGGCCTGATGTATAAGTGATGTGGTCTTGACTCATTAAAAACCTCTCTTGGAAAACTCATTGGGACAAAACCAAGAGGAGGGAAAAAAGAGTTCAAGTCACAAAACCTCTCTTATTAACACAGTCAAGTTTAGCTTGAATGGAGTGTAAGAGAATGTGTAGAGCTTGCTCGAATCTAACTTGCTTGGAGTGAGTCGCTGGGACAAGAGGGGCGTGCAAGTCCTTGTCTTCTGCTTCCTCATCGTGAGCTACTTCCTCTCGAGCTTCCTTGTGAGCTACATCTTGAGCTACCTCCTCCCGAGTTACCTTTTGAACTATACTTCATGAGCTACTTCAGTTCCTTGTCAAACCATGATCACATCAATAAGGAAAACATTTTTTATCTCTGTTTGTTACGATTTTCCCATGGGTTCACAAGAAAGTCGGAGGGTTTTGGATTAAACTACAAGAAGATATATGTATAAGGAAGGCTTTTAGCTCCCGTGTGGTATATGTTCCCATTGGGTTCAACAGATTTTGGAGGGATTGCAGATTGAATCATCAAAACGCCTAAGTATAAGGAATGCTTTTTTAGCTTTTACGCGCTATGATTGTTCTCTTTGGTCCACCAAATAGTGGTAGAATTTTAGATCAAACTATTCGAACATCTATGTATAAGGAAGACTTCTTAACTCTCGTGTGTTACGATGTTCCCTTTGGGTTCACAAAATAGTAGTAGGGTTTTAGATTAATCATAAAAAAAATAAGTTTCAGGATGGCATTTTAGCTCATTTGTGCTACGATATCCCCTTTGACTTCCCGGGATTGTTGTAGAGTTTTAAATAAAACTATCAAAAAAAAATTTACGTATAAGAAATACTTTTTATCTCATGTATGTAACGATGTTCCCTTTGGTATGTTTGTTTAAGGTCTCTATTCTTGGAGATCCACCATCATTTTTTTTCGGACGACTATTTTATGTTATGGATTGTATAATCCAATTTTTTGTGTCAGTAATACTATTTTGTTATAACATTATTGTTTTAAGTGTCTTAGTTGTGTCTTATTAAATACGTTCAACTTATAATATTATTTTTATTGAATACATTTTTTCGGTTTAACCGTTTATCTTCGGAAGTTTTTAGACAATAAAACACCCGAATTTAGTGGAAGTGGGGTGTAATCTATTTTAGAGTTCAAAATACGTGATATGATAAGATATCATTTATATGTATTTCCTGTGATTTAAATTATAAATAAGTTTTTAAAATTTTGTTATTTTCTTATTGTAGGAACTGTTTTTTTTTTTTTTCAATAACTTTAAACTTGAGAAAAAGCAGATCAATTCTACGAAAAATTGAATTGTTAAGATAATGATTGTATTGTTATTTTCATCACGAGGTTTGAAAAGATTGAAGGAAAACAAAATTAGTGAAATGTTACATATGTGTTTAATGGTATTTTGAATCTTTTTATTCTTGAAAGGTTTAGATGGTTGTTACGTTTCAATGATTGTACATTGCAGATCAATGAAAACTTTTCTTTCTTTTGGGTTTTGTTATTTTGCTTTTTTTTGTTTGTGTACGTCTTTTTATTTTTTACAACTAGGTTTTGACCCTACGTTGTAATGCGGAATAATATATTTGGTTCCTAAATAGTGTATTTTTAGTTATCCTTTAATAAGTTTGACCATTTAGCGACTCGATTCTCGTCTCATTTCTTATTCGTCTTGGATTTTTCGTATATTCCCTTTACTATAAGTAATTTTTCGCTTGGAACATTTATTTTATTCAAATGGATAAAAGAGACAAAAGAGTATGAGAATCTGTTTTCCGAATAACCTGTTTCATATCTTAATTTAAATAAATAAATTATAAATTATCTAAATATTATTGAAAAGTTCCCTAAATTTCTCGAAATATTCTAAAATATTCGATCTGAAATTAAGTTTTATCCAAATTAATAAGAGTTTAGGTATTAATCCTAGCATTAAAAATTTCTCGTTCTCATCATTTCTCGTTATATCATGTCATGTGCTCAAATTTCCCGTCATAATTTTTTATCAGGAATACTCTAAAAAATTTTATTCTATATTTGAATTACTCGTTTCTATCTCGTTTTCATTATTTTCCGTTACCCAAAACAAACATACCTACTTTTTTATAATAATATAGTTTCCATTTTATAAACTTCTTATTTCTTAGTAAAAAGTTAATTATTTCTCTAAAAAAAAAGTTTAATCAAACAAACTTGAATTCAAAAAATGAGTTTAACCTTATAAATGATAATTTTTAAAATAAATATTAAATAATTGGTCTTCAATTATTTAATATTTAATTTTAATCTATGTAGATTATTCGACTAATTTAGATCGATGAAGTCAACTTTTATCTCAATCTTAGTAATGATTCAACAAAAAACCCTAAATCAATTAATAGTTTGATTATATGGTTATATCTAAATATTTAATATCCTTTTTGTTGTTCTAATATTTATAAAAGTTTAAATTAAAAAGTTTGCTAGTTGTTATTTTGATTTTTTGTGTCACTTATAGTGTTTATTTATCGTTTTTATGAAATATTTTCTTTCTAACTAATTTCCAATGACATTACATATAATATAATACATCATAATAATGTTGTTTCTATATTTATACTACTCAATTAATAATATTAAAATATTAATCTTTAAAATCCTCATTTTTCAATATTTATATTTTATCGTTATAAAAATTAATATTCGTGCAGACGAATCTAGTATATACCTAAAACTTGTGCTGTCCTACATTTTTTCAATTAGTGAATATTAAGTTCAGAAAAAAAAAAAAAAAACTTCATGCTAACTGGTGGGGATAGTTTAAAAATCATAAATTATATTGTATGTTATTATTTCAATTTAAATATATGGAAGATACGTAACCACGGTAAGTCGGTAACCTCGTCACGTGTTTAACAACGAGTTTGTGTTCCATCGGTCGTTGTTATTTAGGTGGATCCCACAAAATCGTGACGTCAGCGGAATCCGACTCATCTGACGATCTGTAATCGGTATAGATAGTACATTCTTTTAATAACGAGCAATTTTGGTAACTTAATCGGACGGTAGAGGGTAGCGACAGATTGTTATCGGACGGTGGCGGAGATACCAAGGTCTCAGGGAGATTGTTTACTTTAAGAAAACGACAATGTTTCACATATTCCAAAGTTCAAGCTTATTGAATCCCACCATGTTCTGTCTGATCTAGTAACCAGCTAATTAACTCTTATTTAATCTGTGTTTAGTTTCTTGTTGCTAATTGCTAAATTCTCACTTCTTCGGTTTCATTTTTAAATAAGTTTAAGATTTTTGTACATGGATTAAAAAATATCAACTTTTTTTTTCAAAATTACCTGAAAATAATTCGACCCATAGTAAATCAATATGCAAAACTTAGATAGTAATAAAAAATAAAAATGTAATTATTGACAATCAAATACATCATCTAGATTGCGACCAAAATAAAACATATAAATTTGATTTATTTTAATACGGAGGGAATAATATTTTTAAATTACTGAGTTTAATGAAAAGATACATATACTAATTAATACTAAACTTTGACAATATAATGAATAAACAGGAATGAATATATTTTAAAATTCTTCTATTATTTTAGATTTTTTATTTTTATTTTAATCTAATATTTTTTTAAAATTTTTTTGAAATAATATTTTTATGGTAAATCATTTATACTAATAAAATAACATTTCTGAAATAGAGATCGGCGTTCCATTTTATACTCATTCTCATGTACTTTCCAATGATTAGATCTAATAATAGACCGATCATGGAAGAATGTGAATTTGGTCGTGACAATCTGAGAAGATCTTTCTGATTTTATAAAGGCGGGGGAGGGGGTATGTGAACTATTTATGTCTTCTAATACTTCTAATTTTGAGTCAGTTCTTAAACCGGTCTATCGTCGAGTCACAAAGGATACGAATAAGATGATTCTTACTCTGGTTTTGGAGGAAGAGGCTCGATCTGCTTTATTCCTCATATACCCGGATAACACTCTTCGGTCTAATGGGATTACTGCGCTATTCTTTCAGCAATTTTGGGATTTTATTAAGCACGACCTCGTGGAGATGGTGAATAATTTTATGGAAAAATGAGTATTTGATGAAAGGTTAAATCAAACTAATATTTGTTTAATCCCGAAGGTATCAAAGCCTCGGAAGATGGCGGAGTTTAGTCCTATTAGTTTTTGTAATGTTGGGTATAAAATCATATCTAAAGTTATTTTCCAGATATTGAAACGAGTTCTCCCTAACCTTATTGTTGATACTGGATTCAACTTCTAATTATTTATAATTAGAGGGGTTCGTTTTTGGGAATGAATTAAATAGAATACAAAAAAAAGAAACCTCGGAAAAGAGATTAAATCGGTTACAAGGGTGTTAACTCGGAACGCCAAGTTAACTTTATCAAAGAGAAGTATTAAACCTAGGTTATCTAGTAATTCTTCTCCCTGTTTCTGAATGAATTAAATTAGTGAAGGGGGATAAGTATTTATATATCCTTAGTAGTCAGTCATTTAAGCCTATGGGCTAATCTCGGAAAAATACAAATATTCCATTTTCCCAGATCAGAGAATCTGTGATAAGATTTGATTTTATTCTATCTGAGCTTTAGACGTCGGCTTTGGGACGAAGTTTTTTACACCCCCGCTTTGGACACTAAAATCCGATCATTCTTCACCGAGGTATCCTTCGGTCATTTGGGCCGAGGGTTCTAATCTTGTTGAAGGGATTTATGACCTGATAAATTATCAGGGAAAGGTCATCAGGGTCCGAACATCAATTATCGCCAAACTATTAATAAGGGGTGGTAACCCCACCATCAACACTTATCTCTGAGACCCAGTCAACCTTTGTGGTCGGGAGATTAATTTTGGACAATATCCTCATTGCGCAGGAAATGTTCCATGGTCTCCGTACCAATAAACCATGCAAAGGTAATTTCTCGACAATAAAAAAAGATATGAGGAAGACATACGATAGGGTGGAACGGGTTTTAATAGAGAATTTTTCTTAAATAAATGGGGTTTTATCCCAAATGGGTTGGGTGGATTATGAAATGTGTCAATTCATTTCCTATAAGAGTTTACTTAACGGGCACCCTCATGATCATATTATACCGGAGCGAGGTCTCAAAAAAGGTGATCCCCTCTCGTCATATATGTTCATTCTATGTACAAAAGTCCTTACCACTAATATTAGGAAGGCTAAGTTAGAAAAGAGCATAATTGGTATTAAAGTGGCACGGTTGTGTCACCTTTTGTTTATGGATGACAGTCTATTTTCTTGTAAGGCGTATCTCAACCAGTGTGTGACTATATTGGAGATCTTGAAACAATATGGGAGGGTCTCGGGTCAGAAAATTAATTAATCTAAATCCTCAATTACTTTTGATCATTTCATCCCGTCGGATCAGAGAGTGGCTCTTATGAACTTGATGGATATTCACACCGAGGGTGGGATGTGATTCTATATGGGTCTTATGCTGAGTTTAGGAGGTGTAAAGAGTAATATTTTTGTATTTTTCGGGATCGCTTGAAGGATAGGGCTATGACTTGGTCTTCCACGTTACTTTCTAAAGGTGGGAAGGAAGTGCTTATTAATTCAGTGGCTTCTGCACTGTCAAATCATGTTATGTCCTATTATCGACTTCCAAAGACATTAACCTTCCAACTGGAATAGAGGGAAAATGCGTTGTTTATATTGGTTCAAATGGAATATTCTATGTGCTCCGAGAGCGGATGGTAGGATAGATTTTAAAACTATTGATGAGTTTTATTCGGCTCTTTTCACTAAGCAGTTTTGAAGATTAATACAGTTCCCATATTATCTTCTAGCACAAGTTAGGAAGGGGAGATATTATCGTATTTTTAATTTGATTGCTGATAATCGAGTTTATTCACCCTCTTAGGGTTGGACTAGTATTATGTCATCTAGGTTTATTCTTGAGAAAGGATTCATCAAGATGGTGGATTCAGGTACCTCTATCTCGGTTTGAACGGATCATTGGATTCCAGTTGTGTGGCTTAGGCCTGCCCATCCCCAGAATGATAATTATCATCCTAATCTCAAGGTTAAACATATGATTGATCCTCTCACGAGGACTTGAAATCTTAATTTATTGGATGAGTTCTTCCATCCTGAAGATATTGTTCTTATTTGGGGTATACCAATAAGTAAGACTCATACCCCTGATAGGATTGGATGGACGATGACTAAGTCTGGTATTATACAGTTCGGGCTGAATACATGATATCTCATTTTTTTTTGTTACAGTTCAATTGGAACCGCTTTTCTTTGGTCTTACAGTGACAAAGTTGCAAGCTCAAACGTGGGAAATCAATGGTCTGTCAAAACTGAAACACTTTCTTTGGTAGGTGACTTTGGGTTGCATATCGGTCTATAGTCGGCTACGTAATCGAGGCTTTAAATGCGATACAGTCTGTCCTCAGAGTGGAGTGGATAGCGAGAAGATCAATCATGATTTATATGAATGTCCTCATGTCGTGTTTTTTTTGGCACTATCTCATATTCTTAATGTGAATCTTTCCTTCCCCTTACCCTTGGTGTTTAAAAACATGGACTTCGTTTTTTTCACAAATCCCAAGGAGGTGCTGCAGGATTATACTATTAAGCCCTTTCCCTAGATCTTATGGTCTATATGGAAGGTCCATGATGAAAAAGTTTACAAAGGTATTGACATGAAACATGTTGATGGTGATTAGCACCCCTTATCAACAACTTTGCAATAATTTAAATTTGGCCCTCGCTGATCTCTATCTGATCCGAACTCAGATTATAAGCCCAATCAAGGGGATGTTAATTGTATGGGATGTTAATTGTATCACTAACCTCTGCCCTTTACATTGAGGGGGTATTGATCATTCGACGTTCTCGGCCCCATTGGCCGAAGAGGTGTTAGTCTTATCATTGACCTTGGCTCCGTGTACGAGAGGGGGTATTAAACATATTTTCTAGGTCGACCTCTAAGTTTGGAAGGGATAAGATTAAATTTTTCTAGATCCCTAAATCTCAGAGAATAAGGAAACTTTCCTAATCTTCTATTTAGCCCATGGGCTCAGAGAACCGACTGCATGACATGTATAAGGATCCTCCCCTTACACCGAAATACCATTCAGAATCGGAGGGAGTAACTAAGGGATTGCACCGAGCACCTTTTACCTTCTCTTTGATTAAAGAAAATTCGGCATTCCAAACTTGCACATTTGTACCTTGATAATCAATCAACTTTACTTTCCAAACAAGTCCTTTTTCTTTTTCTTATTTACCCTTTACGAAAGTTAAAAGCCGAACAGATGAATCAACATTTGGTGCGACATGAAGGGGGGTCTAGCAAAGCAAAAGAATTCTAGTATTGCCATTAATTCTTTCGCGCCTGTCAGATGTCTAACATCTCCATCCGGGACATTCTGAATTTGCATGTCTCCGCCAAAGGCCTCGGAATTCAAGTTAGGCTGACATGCGAACAATCTGACTCGATACTCGATACAAGTTAAAGGCCCTAAAAGAAGGTCGTATCCATAACGAGTTAGCCCAGCCGAGATCTTGTTGTCTTATAATTTCCGCGAGGAATATCGGGGAAGTACCTTTCTTTAGAAATGCACGATCTTACTACTCCTCTATAGAAGAGATGCCACAACATAATCCTCCAAAATATGGCTGAAGTGGATACAGTGAAGGACTCACTTTCAAAGGAAATGCCAAAATTCATGTCGTAGGAAGGTCAATATCGATCCTTGAAAGGGGAAAGAAGTGAGAACGCTAGTCCAAAGATCTACGTTTCAGATCCCCAAGCACAAACAACTCCTTGATGATTTGGAAAGGAATCCATTCACAACCAGAATCACAAGAGTACGTGTCCCAATTAATGAGAAACTAAGCCTCCTTACGTATGATTGGACAGGCGATCCCACAGACTTCTTAAGAGCTTTCCTGGTCAAATTCGGCTGAGTAGAAATTCAGTCTGAGGAGAAAAATTAAGGGTGTTGCCAACTTTTCCATAAGAGCCTAAGGGGGGAAGCACGGGCCTGGTTGACAACTCTCCCTCTAAACTCGATCGGATCTTTCGATGATCTTCGTAAAATATTTCTAAAATAGTGTATGCTGCACCTCAGACATCAAACCACCGCCTGTGATTTATATTCCGTAAGACAGGGCTCTACTGAACTCCTTCACTGTTTCATAAAAAGATTCAAAGTCGTCTATTTTCGGCTAAAAATTTCCGACGAACTAGCGATAAACGCCCTCCTCGGAGATACATGATACGAGTCTAGGTTTTGGGACGAGCTATCTGCTCACCGGACACAAACAATGAACAACGTATTTCAAATAAAAATAGAGGAGAGTCGAGCGAGATTAGCCAAAAGTTTCGGCCCAATGGTTCGAAACAAGAAGGAGAATCCTGAACATAAAACCGAGCCACACCAGCATTATAAATGGGAGTTTGAAACAAAGGAGAGGGTCGGAGCAAGTACTGCATTGGCTATCGCAGATTCATGATACCTAACAAGAGAGTGGAACGGTCAACATAAAACGATCCATACTAAAACCGACCGTCTGTATTGCGATTCAAGAAAGGATCCCTCGCTATGGTGTGAAAATCTCGGTTTCCTGGGCCACAGGACCGAGGAATGCAAACATCTTCGAGAATATCTTTTAGCAAAGTATATGAAAAGACTGAGAGAAGGAACACTCTTGGAGAGGAGTCGCACCAATCGATTTCCAGAAGGGAATGAAAAACGTATGACAGTAGAAGATCAACCGCCAAACTTGACTCCTCTAGATACTTCCATAACGTATATCTCCACCCAACGAGAGCTCGTGTTTACTATCGATGACTTGAGGGGAGTTGAGGTACCTCATTCTGATTCATTGGTAGTGAAGTTTCAGATTGGTGATCGAATGGTTCCTCGTGTTCTCATCGACAGTGGGAGTTCTTCTAATATAATATGCATAGATATGTTACGGGAAATTTGGACGAGAGGAATGAAGATTAAGCCTAAAGTAAGGAATCTCATCGCGTTCGGAGGTGAAGACTTCCTAACTGTAGGAACAATCGAACTCCCCATCACTGTCAGCGTAATGGTTAACATCGTTGATTTTGATGTAATAAAAAGAACCACCGTTTACAACGTGATTCTCAGTACCCCCTGATTATTCGTTATGAAAAGGGTAACTTCTATCGTTCATCAATGCATGAAGTTTCCGACACCATTAGGAATACTAACGATAAAGGTGGATCAAATTGAAGCAAGGAAGTTTCTTTCCACCAAGAAAGAACTCCCAATTTCCGAACACGAACGTAGAGTCATAGTTACTCATTCGTTCACTATTCCAAGCAGAGGTTAAGGAGCATTGGCAGAAGTTTCACCCACATCTGTTTCGGAAGACAACTATTTTATGGAACTATGCGGGACAAAAGGTTTCGTATTTGAACAAAAAAAAACAAAATTTCCCCTTTTAGTTATTAACCGTTGATATAGAGAAATTTTTACTCCCAAAAATACTGTAAGTGCACAGTTATGCAGTTGTAGCAAATCATGGTCGAATCCACAAAGACTCTTAAGAACACAATAATTTCTAGTTTCAAATTAAGCTAGGTGATGCGTGAATTGTTTTCACCTAAATAAACTGCAAGTGCACAGTGTACATTTGTAGTATGAAAGGTTATCGATCCCACAGGGAACCAAGTGATTACCGCAGATCTGGTACTTTGGAACTTGTCAAAGCAAAGCATGATTAGTATTATTAGTGATATCATTAGACTAAATCAAATGGGTTGTTTCATCATTGGTTTAAAGGCGCTAGATCCAAAGGAAATCACAGGAAATATAGATCAACAATCAATCAATAATCAATAGATTCACGAACACAGAAGACGATATATATAATAACCGATTTCTCGAGATATTATACCTATGAGTTAACCATTAGATCAGAAAGGATGCTTTCCAAACCTAATATGAAAACACATGCAATGAAACAGATCTGATTGTTCATAACCTTCCAAGCCAAACTCTCGTTTGTACAAAGACGAGGTTACCTACTAAAAACCATGTTCTAGAATCATTACCCAATGGTGTATTGGTGTAACTCCTCCTATGAGCAATATTCTAAATGGCCAGATCAGAATAAAGTAGAGAATACCATTAAAGTAGAGAATATTGATTACATCATGTTGAATGCATTAGAGATGTATAAAACCATTGAAAACCCTAGATCTAACAAGTTGTCTACTCGCACATAGGAAAACTCATGCACAAAGTAAACTTCATAAAAGTAAAGAGGTTCAGAGATACAAACTCATTATATTGGTATGAAGAAAAGATCTCTTCTCCCCTTCAAGCTCTCAAGCAAAGCTAGTGTAGCAAAACCCTAGAAATCTAAAAAGCAAAATAATATTTGGTGGCTGTGATTGGTGATTCTTTCTTGATTCTTTTCTTCATGGCTTCTCTCTGCCTCTTAAGACTCCTTTTATAGGTAGAAAAGTCGTGTCTAGGTCAAAACCTCCTTAAAACTTGAGTCGGGCTTGATTGGAGCTAAACGGGCCAGTCTTGTAGAATCCGTCAGAATGGACCTTCTTCAGTAAAATAACAATATCTCGCGCTCCAGAACTCCGTTTGATCCGATTACAAATGGAAATGAAATTCAACTCTCAAGGCTTCGATTTGATATGTAATTTCCCTATTATACCCTTCCTGTAGGTCGGTCAATTATCCGTTGACTTCCAGACTTCAATTCTGGCTGTGCACTTTCCTTTTCTGACAATTGCTCCAATTCTTTCTTTTATGCTTTCTTTTGTTTCCTTTTACTCCAAAACACCTTTTGCTTGTAAAACCTGTATAAATACCTAAAACACACTAGAAAGACTCTATAAAACCAGTCATATCATGACATAAAATCGGTAAAATCCATGATACATCACTAGGCAATAATCAAGTATTGAAAATGCAAATAACAAGAATTTAAATTTGTTGTTAACTGATTGGGAAAAGTGCTAGATGTAGAAAATTCTTAGAAAATCTAAATCAAGTAGGGAAAAACTAGGGTTCTTAAAGAAGCTCGGTTTTAGAACACAAACCAATATTCTATAGGAGTCTAGTTTCCGCTACTAAACCTATCTATTCTTAGTCAGTTAGGAGATCAAATTTCTTTGCAAATCCTAACAATTAAAGCATGCACTCTATCAAGTTTGTTAAGCTCACAAGCTATCTAATCCAAATTCCTTTGCAACTAAAATTATTTGCTCATCTAAGATATTTCCAGTAGAGTGATTCAACTTCGGCTGCAATCAATTAACCTAAGACTTATTACTGGGTGTACCATCCAGATCTGAGTGATTAAGAACAATTTAGATGAAGAACTCTAATGAAACCCTAATTCAACGAAAACCCTAACCTTTATTTTTTATTCGTTTGAAACCCTAAATCCAACTAGAGAATTATTCAAACATAGAGAAATTGACATGAGACATGAAAAAAGAGAATTACATAAACAGATTAAGAGTAAGAGAAAAGGGTTTTGAAATCTTCTCTAGAAACCGGCAGAGTTTGGAATTCAACTCCAAAAACACAAATATTCTCTCTCTGTAGAATAATCTAAGACTAAACAATGGTTGTACAATCCCTATTTATAACATTAGGGACGACTTCATCCCTTCTGAGGGTACGTAGGCAGCCCCATTTGGGCTCAGCTATGACATTAATAAATGCATTTTCTTTCTCAAAAATTCATCACAGTCCTTAGAAATCGATACATCCAGAGATTTCAGAACCCGATAAAGTAGGACGGAGGGATCCATAGCTAAAAATTCGGGCCTTTTCCACACGCATTCTTCGAAAATATAGTGGAGCAATAATCCACGCCAAAGCGTTGGGTTTGATAAAGTATGACTAACACACTGGACATATAAGTCGAGTCATTCTCGCACAAAATCCGAGCATCCCTCGCACAAACAATAGCCGAGCGAGTATTCAAGTCAGATACGCCTTATTTCTTTGATCCTGGTAAAATAGTTTCGCAAAACAATCATACACGTATTTACATCTGGAAAGTCTCAGATTTACCCATTAAACTTCTCGCCCTAAGCAATTGAAGCTGCGTCTTTGGGCCACTCGTAGCTGTCGAGGAAATTCTATTATTAAATATTGAGATTGAACGGAAACCTCGTCCTATCGTTAGGCTATAATAAATTGGTGATAGATCATAGCGTTCATTTGTTGCGGATCCAAATAAAGTTAATGGACGTAATAAACATCGGAAATACTTCTTGAAATTGAATCCGATTATGTACAAAGAAATGAAAAATAAGATACATTATCTTTTGGAAAAACTATCCAAAATCGTAGGATCGAGATCAGGAAGTTCACATTTGTCTAGTTCCTGTTTCGCCTTGGCAGCGTTCTCATCAGCTTTTTCTACAAACCGAGAATGAATCTTCATTCGGTCAACAAGACTGTGAAGCGTACAAGACACTATCTCAGCCTGCCCGAAATTCGACATGGTTTCGAAAGCAAGCTCCCTACACTCCACGTATTCTCGAGCTGCATTCAACTTACCGTAGGACAAATGCGCCACTACTTGCTTCGCCAGTTTGATTCTCTCGGCTATAGTGGAGTTAGCATTCTGAGTTGCTTTCTCAGCTGTCTTTAAATTATGAAAGAGAGAACTCCTCTCGACTTGTAGTGACTCGAACTCATTCCAAAGGCGCTCGACCTCCTTTCGTTTGTAATCGAGGAATGACTCGTACTCCCAAAACGCAATGCAAGTCATATGAGCCTCCTAAAATAGCAAATTCAGAAGAAATGAAATGTTGAAGGAAATTATTTTAAGGAAAAACGAAAATATTCGATACCCGAAAAAAGGAATCGGTTGAAATATTCGATACCCGAAACGGCTGCAGTACTCATCCTGTAAATAAGGAATCAGAAACAAGAGTCGAGATTCCGAAAAAAAACTAGTAGTACAAACACATGAATTCTTGAGGAGGATTCCATGGTCTTTGACCCGCGACATGAATCCAAACGTCTGATTTCTCGGGTTCGTCTCAGAACTTTAGAACTTTGTCTTTGTGAGAATCATTGAATTTCTAGTCACCCATGTCCTCAGAATCTTCTTCTTTTTATCCTGACCTTTGGTCTCCTGTTGGTCGGAAATAGTTCTAGGCTTGTTCTCCTTTGATTGAACATGATTAAACGATGTTAACGTCTGTTCCACCTGTGAGGAAGTCTCCTCCTTTTTCTATTATTTGGCAGAGGAGTCCTTTTCAATGTCGACGTTAGAGTTATTAGAATTATAACCCCTTCCCGGGGTAGAATCTCGGATTTGGGAGGAACTTGATTCAGTAGATGAAGAACCCGATTCGCAAGAACCTGACGTCGAGCTAGATGAACTTTCAGTCTCGACTGACATTCTGAGAAAGGGCGAAGATTGTGAAGATCGATAATTTGGAGAGGACGCAGAAGGAAGAAGAAAGCTTGGAGAATTCAGAATAAAGTGAGAAGATAATTCGAACCAACAAACCTTTCTTCCATGCTTCAAATAAAAATAATGTGTATCTTCCATGCAAATGGGACATGCCAATTTTCCATGGGTACTTCATCCTAATAACATGCTATACGCCAGAAAGTCGCTTATTGTCCAAAGTAGCATGACTCTCAAATTAAAACTTTGATTCAAGAACACACCAAATGAATCGATTCCAGTGCACCAAAACTCTTTTAACTCATCTATAAGAGGACGAAGGAAGATATCGAGACTACCCCGTGGATGATTTGGCCCATAATTCAAAATTGTGAGAAACATGTACTCTTCAATCATGCACATAACAGGGGTAAAATTATATGAAGTCAAGATAACAGGCCACAACGAATGGTTATGAGACATGCCAAAACGATTGAACCCATCAGTACATAACCCAAGGTACACATTTCGGGGTTCCTCGGCGAAACTAGTATGTTGAGCTTGAAAATATTTCCACTCAACCATATCCGACGAATGAGACATCTCATCATCGTCATTCGCTTCATGCTCAGCATGCCATCTCATAGCCGATGCAGTCTTCTCGTTCTGATTCATTAATTTCAATATGTCACCAATAGGTAGATACCACATACGACTATATGGTATGTTTTTTCTACTGTTCTTGTCTTTAGGCTTCCATCTTGGATGATCACAATGCAAACACTTATCTTCCCTTTCATCCTCTTTCCAGTAGATCATACAATTCTTGATACAAACATCAATTTTAATAGATGGGATGCCTAAATTGTGCATCAACTTTTTTGTCTCGTAATTTGAATTGGTTGCCTTATTTCCTACTAGTAAAAACTCAGTCATCATATCGCAAATCGAATCCACACCCCCCTTTCACTGACATTATAATCTACCTTATGCTGTAAAACCTGAGCAGCTAATGATAACTACAGCTGACCTTCACGACAACCATCATACAATGGATTATTCGCTCCTTCTAGCAAGTCATGAAATTTTTTTGAATGATTTCGTACCGGTTCATCATGATAATTGTCATCCTGATGGTAACTATCAAAATTCACGTTATCACGAAACGCATCGTTCACCATATGCACATATGGATCTTCTACTACATTTCCCACATATTGCGGATCAACATAACTCGTTCCTAAATTCATATCTAGTTCTTCTACATGGTTATACCAAACATAGTAATCCGGCATAAATTTGTAGCTAAACAGATGACTCCAAATTTTTCAACCCGCTAAGAAATTTATGTTCATGCAGACACTACAAGGACAATTGAACTTACCTCCATTACTCTGCACTAGGAGTTTGCTACCAGCAAATTGCATGAATTGGTCCACCCCCAATCTGAACTCCTCTGAAAAATTCCCCGTGGTTTCATCAATCCTCTTACATTCACTCTCGAGAATTTTTATAATTGTGACTTCCTGCCATTCATCTATACTTAATTTCAGATTTGAGAATAAGAAAAGAAGAATAAGAGGTGAAGAATGAAGAGAAGAAAACCCAAAAATTTCCTTATATAGAAAATTTTGCAACTATAATGCGACTAATAAGCAACTAATTGGCGACTAAAGTACATAGTCGCCTTAAACGGATACACCTACCACGAATCGAGATACACATGTTTTTGTACCGGTTTTTAACGACTTATAGGCGACTAATGTGCGACCCGCCAAACGAGTCACAAAATAATCGTAAAATTTGTGACTAATCTGTGACTATTATCCCCTGACTCCCATTTAGTCGTTACTTAGTTGTCATTTAATGACTATTTTAGCGACTACGGAAATTAGTCCCTTTTTCACGACTAATGTACATTTATATCGTATTAGTCACAGACTAGTCACAACTTAGACGCTTTATAGTCGCCAATTTTAACGACTATGGCCTTAGTCACAAGCTGTAGTCGTTAAAACGTTGTTTTGGTGTAGTTATGCATTCAAATTATCCATGAACCATAAAAGATATTCCAAAGTAAGAATCCCAAAGAGAATTTCTCATCCCTAGTGTTCATTCGGCCAATTTAGACTCAGTTAGGTCTTGAACTAATTATCTTTACTCCGTCATCCCGAACCCAATAGAGTGCCTATCCTCTGTTAAGGCTAATGATAAAGAATTACCACCGGGTAAGAAGGTGGCAACATAAGAAAAGACGGGATGTGTTAAACATCACGTTTGTCTCGTAATACCTTTGGAGCAACACCGCTTACTTCTCCCACAAAAAAAATGATTTTGGCTATTTCCCACACTAGATTTAGCAAAACCTAGATCCCCAAAACTAGAATCACAGATGTGAATCCAAATGTGAAAATAACACATGAGAAGCAAATCTCTCCGAGGTGATTACAACATGCAAAACTAATCCGCCTTGACTTGGCTCATGCATCACGATTTTCTCAGGATTCATAACATTTTAATTCAAGATTTCTTTAACAACAATCATTTACACCATTTTTGGTCATTTGGTCATGTTGTTATTTGTCTACTCATTTTCTTTAACAATTTGTCAGGTATAAGCTTATTCCCATGAATTTCATATGATCTCATCCTCTCATCCTATCATTCCAACTGTTTGCAATTAATGTTAGAAGAGTCTTCTACCCAATTACATCTCCAAACTGTCGATACTAGAATTTCATATCTAAAGATTTACGTACGTATTTATGGAATAGAAATTGAGTTATCTTTGGATAGCAAAGAGATGATTGCTAAACACAAAGTGAATATATTTTGAGAAAGTGAATATAATTGTTAATCAATGTTATTAAATCCATAGACGAATTATGAACAAGAATGCAAGAGTTTTTATTGCGTTCGAAACATATAAAGAGAAAATAGAAGTGTAAATGTCTAAGTGTGGGTGGTTTTGGATTTTCTTTGCTCTTCACTTCCTCTTATTTTATACTATGTTTACTGTCTAGTTTTTTGTCGTTAGAGCATTTCCATTGAACGGTTCTCAATGGTGTTCTAAGTATTAAAATAAACAAAAAAATACAAAAATTAAAAGAGAGAAAAGAAGAGAAAGAGAGGAGGTTATCAAATGAGAATCCTATTTATTTTCATGAGATACCTGTAAACATGTCTCTTTGTCTAATTAGTTTAATTTTTAAAACTAAATTTTAATTATTTAAGTAAATCAAATTAAAAATACTAATATAAAATTGGTGAAAAAACCTCAAATTCAGGTTCTTATCGAAAGATCTACTCTAATTTATTGGTTAGTATTTTTAAACACTATGGATTCAATCATTAATTTCGTGTACTTTTTTTTTATTGAGTTTGGACTCTCTACAACATTTTTCTTCTTATAGACTGGTATTCTTCTGATAGACCATGTTAATAAAAAAGTATGGAGAGACCTAATACATGGTTTTATGACATTGGGTTTTGTGGTAGGGGGTTAATCTTCATTCGAAGAATTTGATGATGGTTAGGTTGGTGCTTTTGGGTTTAGGGCATGTTGTGTCATTCCTTAACATATTTAAATGAACCCCTAATTTTCTATTCAAGAGAAAAAAGAAGAAGATTGATAAACAATTAATGGTACGTGAAGAAGAGTGTTGAATAAATCATGATTTAGTCTTTAATGTTGTTGAGCTGGTTAGGAGTTAATATTGAGTTAATATAAGCATATAATATAACCAATTAATTGTACGAGAATTCTTTAGCATCAAATTCTTGAATATACCGAGATACATGAGCAATCACTTCTATAATGATTGACTTAGCGATATTATAATATCCACCGAGTAGTAGTTTCAATTTATCTATCAATGTGATTGATTTTTTAAAATTTTTGATTTTGATTTTTATACACAATGTTATTTTTTATTCTAATAATATAAATTTCGGATTTTCATAACAGATCCAATATATATTCCGGATTCACATAATCATTTTTTTTAAAAATATCTCTATATGATTAAACTCCATGTACATTGTGACCATGTTTCTCCACTGGTATCTTGGTCTTCGACCATTATCAAGATCACTAATTTTGACAGTCAACAAATTTTACTTGGCACAAAATTATCTCTGTTGTGTGGTATACGAAAAATCATCGTCTCCACCAAAATTAAACAACGTCCAAAGTTGTGCTACTTTGTCCTGTATCTCGTCGCATATGTTTTCAAATCAGCTATGGAAACAATGATTCAATGAATTATTTTCTATTAGTTTTCGTGAGTCCGATTAGTATATTGTTGAATCAAAATCGCTTCTTATATGTTTAATCGTTATTTAAACTAAAACGTTTAAATGTCTTTTGTCTACATTTCACTTAATATATAAGTTCATTCTTTATATAGATAAAAAAAAAAACTCCAAGTTACAAGCAAAAGGCTAATTACATTGTAAAGCTACTCAATCGTTTACCACAGAACTAAGTAAACTCCAAAACCAAAATTGGTTCCAAATTAAGTAAGATGGCAAAGTAGTAAATAAGAAAGAAAATAAAGGGTAAAGAAAGAAATATATAAAGAAAGCGAATTGAAGCACGAGGGAGCTAACTCACGAAGTCTGCGTTGTCCAGATTCCGGAGAACACCCTGCCCCAATCTCTCTCTCTCTCTCTCTCTCTCTCTCACAATATCTTTTATTTTCCAGGTAATTATTTTTACAAACATATATTTGCTGGACATATAATTATCCCATACAGGAAAAAAACATATCTTAATTTTGAACTGAAGCGCCTTTAGTCACAACTATATACATATATCACCAATATTTTTTTTTTTAATTTTATTTTTGTTAAAGTATATCACCAATATTGTTCATAAGAATTAATAACAAAAAAAGAAAAAATTGTTAATAAGAAGTATATGTCAATTTCATTTTTCAGTATACATTATAATTAAAATCTACAAATTTAAATTTTAAGAAATACAAATACTCCTATTTGATTATCAACATAAAAATTATATTTTAATTAATGTTTAGTTGAAAAAAATACAAATCATTTATATTCTATAAAAAAACTTATTAGGTAAATAGTGTTATTTTGATGATAAATTAATTAAATGAATATAATATTAAAATTATATACAAGATAAATGATTTGTGCATTACTTTGAAATAATGGTAAATTAGTATATTATTTTTGTAAATAACGATTGTATATCATAGAACACATATCAACAAAAAATTAAATAATTTAAAGATGTCAGAGACTTTGTGATTAAGTGGTAAGAAAACGAGATTGAGACACCAATATATTTCAAAGTTTGATCTATCTGAAATTAAAACACATTTGTTTTGGATACACACATAGATATGGATGTTTGTTTTCGGTCTATTTGCATACTCGGAGACAGGATCTATCCGTGGATTGTATCTTTCCAGAAATTAGTTTATGTCTATTTGAGTTTATGATTTAGCTTGAATTATCATAAAAAAAATTTAAAAACAAATCAATTTTTTTTTCTCCATCATATTTTTTCTCTATATCAGTTTGAAATAGTTTCAAATGATATTTTAGTAACAATTATTTTAAAATAATTGATCATTTTATTTTCAATGCAATAATCTAATATTCTTTTATTTATCTTTACAATTCACTAATTTAAATTCTTAAATATTACACTTGTTTTTTCAATAATTTTCACGATAGACTTTTTTAAATATAAATTTATTCTCTTAGATTCTATCGTGAAAAGAACAGCTAAATTATTTAATTTTATTTTTTTGACATCGTAAAAAGAACAAATTAAATATTTTTTGATAAATGAAAAAAAGAAATTCGCCTAGTTTTTCTCGTGGACTTGTTTATTAACAAATGGAGTTTTGTTTTCTGTTTACAACCGATTCACATCTTCCTCTCTACAGCTTCAGAAATCTCTCTCTTCCCTCTATCTCTCTCCTCTTGTCAAAAAGATCGAACTTCCGATTTATTCAGTCGCCAAGAAATTCTTTCGCTTTCATCAAATAATGGCGAAGAACGTTGGGATTTTGGCTATGGACATCTATTTCCCTCCGACCTGTGTTCAACAGGTTTAAATCCCAACTTTTAAATTTTCTTTTAATTTTTAGGATTCCATATATTGCATTGACTCTCTATTTCTGTTTGGAGCTTTTTTTTTTTGTTTGGGTTTATGAAATTCGCCCTTTTGACGTTTGATTGTGATTTCATAAATCTTCAAACTTTATGAAAATTTCGGAACAGGTTTTCAAAATCTTAAGAAATATTCTAGTGGAAATTTTCAGGAACCCTTCCTGCAATATTGAGACAGACTTTTGCTTGTTTCTGGGTTTTATAATGCGGCGGAGTTTGGTAGGCGATGAAGTCAGCCTATGCTCAGTCTTTTTTTTTTTTTTGGCATTTAAAAAAAAAAAGTCAGTATTATAATGAATTTTTTGAAACTCGAGATCTCTGCATCTAGGTATGAAGTTTGATGACTGTACTTACTACTTGAGATGGATTAATGAAAGAGTCTGTGATTAATGACTAGATGTCTCTGTTGAGAAAAGTTTAACCCTTTTCACAGTATTAAGATGACCCTTAATTTTTTCAATGAACTTTAAAAAGTCTTTATTCAGTTTAATGGAAGAAGCAAGTGATCTAAGAACATTATGTTAGAATCATGTTTTTTTGTTCAGTTCTAGATTTCAGGTTTGTCATCTGTCAAAATAAAAGTGGTAGTGATTGATGAAATTGATAAATGTCTGTTATTTATGATATAGGAAGCGTTGGAAGCTCATGATGGAGCAAGCAAAGGGAAATATACAATCGGACTCGGCCAAGATTGCTTAGCTTTTTGCACAGAGCTTGAAGATGTAATCTCAATGAGGTAAATCTGTGTTAATGTTCTTGCATATATATATATATATATATATATATATTTCATGGCGAAAGACTGAATGGTTGGTTTTGTGTTGTTAGTTTCAATGCGGTGACATCTCTTTTTGACAAGTATAAGATTGATCCCAAGCAAATTGGACGTCTTGAAGTAGGAAGTGAGACTGTCATTGACAAAAGCAAATCCATCAAAACTTTCTTGATGCAACTCTTTGAGGTATTTATGCTTTCCCTCTATGCGATTCACAACTCTTGAGGATGGATTGCTCAAGTTTTTGGCTGGAAATGAACAGAAAAGTGGAAACAGTGATGTTGAAGGCGTTGACTCAACAAATGCTTGCTATGGAGGAACTGCAGCTTTGTTAAACTGTGTGAATTGGGTTGAGAGTAACTCATGGGATGGACGTTACGGGCTCGTCATTTGTACTGACAGCGCGGTTTACGCAGAAGGACCCGCGAGGCCCACCGGAGGAGCGGCGGCGATTGCTATGTTGATAGGACCTGATGCTCCTATCGTTTTCGAAAGCAAATTGAGAGGAAGCCACATGGCTCATGTCTATGACTTTTACAAGCCTAATCTCGCTAGCGAGTACCCGGTAAAGCAAATCTCCCAAGTATTATTGATATATCCAAGTAAAGTAAAGTTCTTATTTGGTTGTTGTTTCTTTTTGCAGGTTGTTGATGGTAAGCTTTCACAGACTTGTTACCTTATGGCACTTGACTCTTGCTATAAACATTTATGCAACAAGTAAGTAAATGTCTTTCTTTTACTGTTACTTGACTCTTTCTCTGGAGTTGTGTGTGACTCATTATCTATTCTTTGGTTTTGATAAGGTTTGAGAAAATCGAGGGGAAAGACTTCTCCATCAATGATGCCGATTACTTTGTTTTCCATTCTCCATACAACAAAGTGATTTTCTGAATCCTTCTAAAAAACAAAATAGTTATTATGTTCTACTTGAATTACATCTTACCAGTCTTCTCCTCTCTGTTATTACAGCTTGTGCAGAAAAGCTTTGCTCGTCTCTTGTACAACGACTTCTTGAGAAACGCAAGGTTTGTTGCGTTTTCTTTAAGGTCAATACTTGTTATTATACTATGAGTAACAATATTCTTTCCTCTATTTGCAGTTCCATTGACGAGGCTGCAAAAGAAAAGTTCACACCTTATTCATCTTTGTCCCTCGACGAGAGTTACCAAAGTCGTGATCTTGAAAAGGTGTCGCAACAAATTGCGAAACCATTTTATGATGCGAAAGTGCAACCGACGACATTGATACCAAAGGAAGTGGGTAACATGTACACGGCTTCTCTCTACGCTGCATTTGCTTCCCTTATCCACAACAAGCACAAGGATTTGGTAAATATATAAGAAATAACAAAACTTTTTCTTATTCTATTGGAATCCATTAAACTTAGTTGAAGTTTGATACATTTGTGTTTGGGTATATAGGCTGGAAAGCGGGTGGTTATGTTCTCATATGGAAGTGGTTCAACCGCAACAATGGTCTCACTACGTCTCAGTGACAATCAGTCTCCTTTCAGCCTTTCAAGCATCGCCTCTGTAATGGATGTTGGCGGTAAAATGAATGCTAGGCATGAGGTAACTCATCGGTTTCGGTTTTGTTTCTAATATTCTGAGTTTTGGAATCATTCATCTCCAATAATTGAAGCTTTGTTTGTTTGTTTGCAGTATGCACCTGAGAAATTTGTGGAGACAATGAAGCTAATGGAACATAGATACGGAGCAAAAGACTTTGTGACAACCAAGGAGGGTATTTTAGACCTTTTGGCTCCTGGGACTTATTATCTGAAAGAGGTTGATTCCTTGTACCGGAGGTTCTATGGGAAGAAAGGAGTGGATGGATCCATCGCCAATGGACACTGAGTCTTTAAGGGAAATATCATAAACCAAAATATGATAATGGTCTCTCCTTATTAAACGCTTTTATAATAGTTTCTTGTTATTTTCATTTAGTGATATTGAACTATTTGTATGCTCTGTTTATTTACTACTTGATTTTCTTTTGAATTTGTTGTTGAATAATATTGTGTCTGTTTGTGACCATAAAATTTAGGGATTATTAAAAGTTCTAATGGACCTTGTTCATGTTGTCTTCAATTTTGGTTTTCTTTTCGGGTCTGATTAATGAAATTTGAAAGCATGTAAATTTATATATACCTTAAGTTATGAAACTAATATATGTCTATTCTCATATGTTTATGTAAATTAAAATAACTTAGGTTATGATATTAATGAAATTTGAAAGCATGTAAACTGAAGAAGGAAAATACAAAAAGCAATGTCTAATGCTTTTTCGGGTAAATGTGAATATTTATTTATACGGATTTCGATTTTTGACAGAAAGTTAGAATATCGAAGTTGAGAAACAATAGTGCATTATTATCAGTCAAGGTTTGCCGGAACACATGAACATATATTTTACATGCAAGTATCTCTAATTGGATCACAATTATGCTTGTCATCTTTCTTATATAGGGGAAGTTATTAGGGTTTTAGGTTATGTTTAAATAAAAATTAAAATTGATTGACGTTTAAAAAAAATCAGATTGTTCATATATAATAACATCAAGATCGGAAACTTAGTTATTATCAAAATAAAGAACACCAATAATGATAATCAAGAAAAAAACGTAATGTTGTTCCTAAATCTCCCCATTCATATCCAATAAAAACATAACCCCCAAGAGGCAAATTTGCATCCCAAAAAAGTAAAAAAAAATAAAATAAAACAAAAAGCACGACCAAATTCTTTCAAAAAAAAGAAAAAAAAGAAAAGAGAATCTAATATAGAAATTGTGCATGACCCAAACAAAACTTCCATAGCCTCCTAAGCCAAGTACCTAAAGGTGTTAGGATTCTTCTCGTCTCTCTCCAAGTAATCTCTCGTAATCAAATCCTCAATACGCTTCTTTATCGCTTTAATATCAGGCTTGAACATTCGGCTGAGTAGTTCGACGCATTCAGAAACAAGTTGTTGATGTCCCAAGACTTTCCTGCTCTTCATGATCCTAACAATGGCAGCATCGATAGCGTGGCGTCTGTCTTTGTCAACGTCTTCCACAACTTTCTTCCTTTCATCAACTGGAGGAAGAGGGATCCTAATTCTACGCATTTTGTCTGTGAACTTGTTGTTGAACTCGAAGACATCGGTCTGAGAGACAGTCTTTGTGTTTGGCTCCTTGATGAGGATCTTGTACTTAGCACAGGACAAGGAGTGAAGCAATCTGACCAAATCTTCATGACTTAGGTTGAGCTGAGTTAGGATCTCAGTGTAACTCAACTTGTCTGTGGTGTTAAACAGCAGAAGCACAGCAGCCTGGTAAGTAGAGACAATCAACTCGATAGGCTTCTTTTGATCAAACTTGGCGTTGATGTGACAAGTTCCGAGTGAGTAGATCCATGTGAGTTTCCTGTGTTTCGTTTTCGTCTCGTAAAAGGCTTTAAAAACTTCAACACATTTGACCATCTCGCTGGGTAGATTTATGTCGGATGATTTGTAACTAGGCCAGAAACCAGTGGTAAGAACAGTGACGGTCAAATCAATTCCAGGGTTTGCGTTTGTGTTTGCAGCTAGATACTCTTGAAAATTGGTTTGGTTTTCTCTAGCCAAAGTCAAATCCGTCACCATTCCCTCCATCTTGGAAGTAAACTGCCCACCAAACTGTTGCTTAAGCTTTGTAAGAAGGCTTCTCTCATGATCATCATTAGCACTGCGATCAAACAAGAGTCTACGAGCCAGCTTCTTCCTGTAAAACTCTACGAAAAGATCCTTGTCACTTATGTAAGCGAGCAATTTCACAACCTTGTCAAGCGTATCTTCAATAGCTTCATCACTCAGCTTCTCACTTCCTCCCTTCTTGAGCAAATTATCACAAAAAGTAGCGAGTAGTTCCGCACTAGAACTCCCGGCGACTGTTTTGTTACAGAAAATCTCAAACGCTTCTTTCAAAGCCTTGTGGAAGAGAGTATGGTTCTGGAAACAATCAGTGACATAGACCATGTATTTATCATGTAGCTCAATCACTTTTCTGATAAAAACCTGTTCCTGCGCTGTGTCTTGAGCCTGTTGGACAACAAGTGCGTTACCCTCTTCTGTGACATGCTCCTTAAAGCTGTCTGCAACAGGTTCAAGACCTTTCACAATCTTATGATAAAGCCTGTACATCCTGGAGAGATCGTCCACCTTTTCATCTCTTAGCAAAGTACTGCACCCTGAGTGCTCTTTCTCTAGAAGCTGATTTGCATACACAACCAACAGTTCATGTTGTGCTTTCTCTACCAGCTTCGTCTCACTGCTTGAGTGAAGGTAGTGAGTCACTCTCTCCCCTTCTTTCTTAAGACATTCCTCACACTTGAGCATGTAATCAGGGCAAGAATCCTCCTGAATCCAGCTTGATGCTTTGCGAGAATAGTAAGATGACGTATCTTCAAGCATGAAGATTTCAAAATCTTCTTCATATCTATTCATCTCTCCCATTCCAATCTCCACATAAATATCTAACACGTTTTTAAGTAACGCCCTATCAATCTGCTCGCCTTCACGTTCTTTATCAACAAGTGCAATCACACCTTCTTTCGCTTTAGATTTCAACTCATTGTAAACCAGATCATGGAAGCATGTCAAGCCAACTTCATTCAGCGGTGGAAGCGAGCTCCTAGCAATGAAGTAACGGTCAAGATAGAAGAAGAAGCGAGATAGCCATCTAACCATGACTTTGTGGTTAGACCATCTTTTAACAAGCTCTTGCAGCATGTACTCATCATGCTTCTCCTTTAAAGAAGGTAAAACTGTTGACTTTATGTATTCCTCGAAGGCTTCGCGATACTTTGCATAAAGCTGCTGAGAGTAATCATGAGGAGCTTTCTGGGTGCCCATGTTGTAGATGGTCGTGTAAAGCATCATATAGTGCTCTGATTCAAATTGCGGCTCCGGCAATCCTTCCAGAATTCTTTTCAGCTTTGTAATACCAGTCTGCATGTACTCCCATCCTTGCTCCAACTCAGTTGTCTTGCGATCCATGATTTATAAAAACCCCCCAACAAAAGACCTTGACGATTTCCGATTCAGCAAGATCGGAGAGAGTTTTTACGATCGAGAGATGTGCGAGAGAAAATCAAAACCCTAAAAATCGTTTAAATAAAGAGAAAGAGAGGTTCGAGACCTTTGAGAAAGGCGGTGAATGAAAGAAAGAAGAGATATCTCCGAAAAGAAACTCGTTCTCCAATATATATATTGTTATTAAAGACGGATTTTGATTCCTAATCTTTACAACTAATTACTATTTATTTATTTTTTAAATATTTTTCTTTCCTTTTCTTGTTTTCTTAAGTAATTATCGTCAAGGTTTTAAAAAAAGATTTAATGAAATCGGGTTATTATTCTGGTTACAGTCAAAAGTTGAGAGTCCTAATTAAATACACGGCCATGATTTTTCTTTTTTTTTCCAACAAAATTGTTGAATCGGAAATTAAGTGCAAATAAAGAAAGGATTTTATGTTTGGAAGAATAAGTCCGAGATTAAGGTAAATCTTTCTATCTATCTATATCTATATAACTAATTATATCTATATAATTAATTGTGAAACATAATGACGTCTAAAGTTGTCCACGTCATCGTTTATCAATTAATTGTCTTTAATTTCTGTTTTGATAAAACGAACCCATAATAAATTGTTCGTTAATTACAAATTAATCCCTTTCTATTTAATTACAAACGAATTTATAAAATATTAAGGAATAATATTTAACTTTTAAAAAAAAAATATATCGAATTTTCCAAAAATTAAGAAATAATATTTATCTTAAAGGAAAAAAATAAATATAAATGTATATCTTCTAATTTAGATATGGAATTATTCTATATTATTTAGATAAATATAAACCTTCCTATTTAAATTGCAAACGAATTTACTAAAAAATTAAGGAATAATATTTTAATTTAAGATAAAATATATATCGATTTTCCCAAAAATTAAGAAATAATATTTATCTTAAAGGAAAAGAATATATCTAAATGTATATCTTCTAATTTAGATATAGAATTATTCTATATTCTTTAGATAAATATAAACATATAAAAAATGTATTTTCAAATTTTGATATAATAAAATATTCATAATAAAATTATTAATGGTCTAAAACTATTGTTTTTCTCAGAAAAACTCATAATAAAATTATTAATAATTGCAACTTTGGCATCACGTAATAGTAAAAAAAACAGAAAAAAAAAGAAAACAGCATTCGAGTTTTAAGGAATCTTATATATATA
This sequence comes from Euclidium syriacum, assembly GCA_900116095.1. NCBI lineage: Eukaryota > Viridiplantae > Streptophyta > Magnoliopsida > Brassicales > Brassicaceae > Euclidium > Euclidium syriacum. The sequence goes on from FPAK01000018.1 coordinate 705,931, forward strand.
TCTAATGAATAAAATAGAAATAACATGGAAATAGGAAAATACTATACTAATATATATCTTTTGGTAGAATATATATATTAAAAATGTATATATTTTGTTTTGATATACATAAATTTAGTAAATATTCTTTTTTTTTTGTTGATAATTTAGTTTATTAAAAAAAAAATAATAACTTAAAAAAAGAAGAAAATCTCACAATTAAATATACCTAAAAGTAAGATTTCTATGGTTAATATGTCCTAAAGCCACGCTTCTTAGATGTCATATATTAGATCTAATTTGAACACAAATCTTTTTCTTAATCATGATAAAAATATAAGAATATTACTTGTATGCCTAACAGAGAGTTTGGACGTTTTTATTGAAGAATGAACAGGTTTTTAGGTTTGATAGGATTTTGAATTTCATTAGTTGTAGTTTTTGAAGATAATTACTAGCTTACGGAGCAGGTTTTCGGTATGGATTTTTTAGAAGAATAATAACAGGAAGACGTTTTGATTTTTAATGAAGAATTATAAGTTACTAGGTGAAGAAGAATAAGAAGCAGCTGCGGTTTTGGTGGTGAAGAAGAAGAAAAAGCTGAGTTTTTGGTGGTGAATAAGAAGAAAAAAAGTTGCATTTGTGGTTGTGAAGAAGAGAAGTACGTGATTTATTTTTTTGTTTGTTGTTGATGATCATGGTTTCTCATACTAATTCCAATTTATTCGTTTTTGTTTGTTTTTGATTTCCGAACAACAACAAAGCATGACATTTATTTTTGGTGACGAGTTCTCTTCGTCATCTGAAAGGTGTTTACGGTTTTAGTGTGATGATATAATGAACCTGTCGATCATATGAATGTCCATTCATTGATAATTTCACGTGCTTGACCATAATCAACTCATGTTTATTTTTTTTGGCACTTTGTATTGGAAAGGTGTATTTTTTATTACAGGTAAAGTCCAAACTCGAGGATGCATAAAGGTGGGCCTTAGGTCTTTGGTTGATCAGCTCTTGGTAATCATCATAAAGGAATTTGGAAAGAATACAGAAGGGAAGAATGAGTTGAAAAAACTATGGCAACATGTTTGGTGAAGACTTACAATAAGTTCTTTGCTCAAATTTTGTTTTGAATTATTGATTGGTTAAAGTTTGTTGTATATGTATCAGTTACGTGATGATGCTACTACTTGTGTTTGTGAGTACGAGCTTTACAACATAATCTTTAAGATATTGCAGATTCAATTCTAGAGATGATCTCAGTGGTGCTCATGTCTTTAACAATGTACTTGAGATTTTTGTCGCTGTTTTGTAACGCGTTTCAATAGAAAGCTGACTCTTTGTTTATATAAGCAGGGTGTGAGTTAAAATGGTCAAAATAAGTTAAATTTTGATGTGGTAATGGATTTAGTTGGTGGAACTAATAAACAATCAATGAGATATAGTTAAAGCATCAAAAGCTTAGTCTTTCTGATGGATCAACCTTCTCTCGATCTGTTTGTTTTAACTTTAAACGAATATTAAATCTCTCAAAATCTTTGTTTGGTGTTTTAATCAATAAGTTTGCTCTTAACTTTCATAGATATGATAATAGCAAACCAATTGATAAAATCGTTGACGTCGAGGCCAATAGTTCAGCTAAGTGTGAGCCGAAGGCATCATCCAAATCGCATGAGAAATTACAAACCACGACGAGCATTGACGACTACCAGGATAATATTGGATCATTAAGCATCCGGATACCATGAGAAGTTACGGACCAATACGAGCAGTAACAAATACCTGGAGAATATGAGAACATTAAGCATAAACGGACATCCGCAAGTTTTTTAATTTGTGGTTATTGCAAAAGCAAGATTTTGTTTTTGCAAGAAGGAGAAGGAGAAGGAGGAGGAGCAGAATAATATCGATGCTTTGATACAGAGGTAAGAAAGCCATAAGCTAATGGATTCTTCATCTCAGAAAGCAAAGATAGGAGGTTGATTCAAAAGTTGAATTTTTGTTTTATTTATTTATTTTGATAAGAATATGTAACTGCAAGTGTTAATTATATTTACATTTTAATTTGTAAAGAGAAATTCATTTGTTTAATTTAAGGTTTTTGAACTATGCTTTCTTAAAAGCATTATTGAAAAAATGAAAAATATTCTAAAAATATCCCAAAATTTTATTGGAAATATTCTACTATCCGAGATATGTATACATTTACCATTTATTTATACAACTAAAAATTCAAGGAATGATCAAATTCGAGTTCTTTGAAGTGCATTACACGCGGTTGAGGAGATGAAAAGGAAAAAAAAAAAGCCTAGAAAAAGAAGAAGAAGAATAAAAATAATAAGAATGATACGATGAAGAAAACGAATAAACAATTTAAAAATGAATAGTATTACAAGTCCGAAAAAAAAGATAATATGAAAAAGAAAGAATAACAGTAAGATTTGCCAAAATTGGGTTTAGGAGGTAATGATTATTGTAACTATTTTAAATTACTTTCCAATTATTTCAGTAATGGTTCTAATGCTTTGAATTTTTAGGTGTCTAGCAAACTACAACATGGTTTGATTCTTTCAGAGTTTTATCGCACCATCAAGTATCAATATTCTTGAGTAGTATGTTATGTTCATTAACGTCTATCGGAATTTCATGGTCATTCATGCGTTATTTTGTATTTCAACTAACACACAAAATCATGTCCACCTACTACTCAAGAGATGATTCGGGAGGAAGCTCGAAAGGGATACCCACGTACTACTTAAGAGGAGGTTCGAGGGATGTTGAAGACAATTCTCGAAAGGTATCAGTTACTAAAGAGGAAACTTCAGAGGAAGCTAAAGAGGAAGCTCGAAAGGGATCTAAAGATCAACCTACTGCTCAAGAGGGGGTTCGAGGGGATGTTGAAGAGGGTTCTCGAAAATTGGCATGTCCCATTTGCATGGAAGATACACATTCTTTTTTATGAAGCATGGAAGAAAGTTTTGTTGGTTTGATTGTCATCGGAGATTCCTTCCTTACGATCATCCAATGAGAAGGAATAAAAGAGACTTTTTGAAGAACAAAGACGCTATGCAAGACGACCCACCTGCATCTCTGAGCGGTGAGCAAAATTATAGACATATGCGTCGCATAAACCCACCCAAAACTAAGGATGTGGGTGGAAACGGACACGACACGAAGAAGCCTCGCTTTGGAAAGGACCATAACTGGCACAAAGAAAGCATATTCTGGGAGCTGCCTTATTGAAGAGACCTCATTTTTCGACATAATCTTGATTTGATGCATACAGAGAAGAATTTTTTCGAAAACATCATGAATACTCTTATGCGTGTGCCGGGTAGATCAAAAGACACCATCCCATCAAGAAAGGACATAAAAGTTTTATGTTATCGGCCACACTTACATGTTGATCCCGATAGTGGTAGAGCTCCTTTCCCGGCTTACTCATTGACAAACGCTAGCAGAATAAGTTTACTAGAATGTGTGAAACATTCGGTGAAATTCCGAGATGGCTATGCAGCAAACCTAGCTACTTGTGCTGATATGGATAATAACAAGTTTTCCGGTATGAAGAGTCATGATTGCAATGTTTTTATGGAGCGGCTACTTCCTTTTATCTTTGCAGAACTCCTTTCCCGGAACGTCCACATGGCGTTATCAGGTACTAATTAAAATAGTTTTTTATATTTCCATTTATAGTAACCAATTGGTTTTTACTTATTTACATACATATTGCAGGTATTGAAGCATTTTTCAGGGACTTGTGTTCGAGGACTTTGCATAAAAGTCGTGTACGAATCCTAAAACAGAACATAGTTGTAATACTATGCAATTTGGAAAAGATCTTTGTTTTTCGATGTGATGGAACACCTACCTATACATCTCCCCTATGAAGCTGAATTAGGAGGCCCTGTGCAATATAGATGGATGTATCCTTTTGAAAGGTTTTTCAAAAAGTTGAAAGGGAAAGCAAAGAACTCAAGATATGTGTCAGGATGAATTGTTGAGTCATATCTCCTTGACGAGATTGGTTATTTCACCGAACACTATTTTCCAGCCAATGTGAGAACAAAATCAAGGTAGAATATAAAAATAATAACATTTTGTTATAGTAGCATAAATGTTTCCTTCGTTTGGTATACTAAATATCACTAAATTCGGTCAGGTATACAAGATACGACGAAGGTGAAGTCCCCGAATATCATGTTAATGGAGTTCCTGATATATTTACAGAAGTAGGTCGTCCAAGTGGGGAAATGCATAAAGTGTGGATGTCACGTACAAAACTTCTATGCGCACATACATATGTTTGGAGGAATTGTGACTATTTTCAGGAAATAGAGAGGTATAAATTGTTGATAATAGAACTTTAATTAGGCTTTATTATGCTATTGATACTTGTGTTGGTCTATTGTAGCTTGTTCGAGCAATCTCTATCTGTAAAATATCCAGGCTTTCTTGAGAAAGAGCTCATCGAGAAAAGAGCTGAAGAATACCATGAGTGGCTTAAATTTTGGATGAGTTTACATTTAATTTCAAAATCATTTTTGTAACGATAACTACGAGATTACATATGGATTTTTATATATATACATGTTATGTACTGGAAAATTTTAAACAATTTCCCATTTGGGTTCTCGATATTGTGCATGGACCTGTGAATAAGGTCAAATCTTGACCCATGTATTTTACAAGAGGCTATCTGTTTCATACAAAGAATCACGGCGTCGGACGAAAAACATGTAACTATGGGGTATCCGTTAAAGGTCAAAGTTATACAAGTGAATATGATGAAATGGATTTCTATGAGGTGTTAACTGATATCATAGAGCTCCAGTATGAGGGGACGGTAGATATGAGAGTTACCGTTTTCAAATGCACATGGTACGACCCTGTTCGAGGCACTAAGAGGGGAAATTCCGGCATCGTGAATGTTCTCATTCATCTAGAAGATACAAAAAAATGAACCATTTATACTAGGTACGTTTTGTGCATACGTTCCTATCTATATCAATTTACTGTCAATATATATATCTAACTTCTAACTACATCTACTGCTATTGGAAAGCTTCTCAAGCTGATCAAGTTGTTACATTCCGTACCCTTACACAAAGAAACCAAAACATTTGTGGCTAAATGTTCAAAAATTTAATCCGAGGGGAATCATTTTTGGAGAGTACGACGACAAAGAACCGACACTTTTACAAACAGAAACTGATGATGATGTATTGATGACGATAATTGAAGATCTCGAAGTCGACAATTTGAATCATCAACAAGATTCTGTAAACCTCGACTTCGATGTCAGTGATGCCGAACGAGACGATGAATTCGGATGTGATGTAATCCACACCGAGGATGATGTTGATGAGCTGGAGGAACCGTACTAATTATTCATTTTATCATTAATTAAGTTTAAATTCTAAAATAATTTTAAATTCTAAAGTAATTACTTATTTTATCTTTAATTCAGTTTAAATTTTGAAGTATTTTAAATTCTAAATTAATTATAAAATTATCTTTAATTTTATGATAATTTAATTTCAATTTATTATAAATAGTCGCCAAATAGACGTTTTACAGTGGCAAAATAGTCGCAAATTTCAAATATTTTGGTGTTTATAAACCAGGAAAAGGAAGCCCAATTTTTAAGCCCAATTTTTTTTTATCAACCGCGTAAAACTCAAATCCGCGTAAACGAAAATGTTCTAAGTCTTTTCGTAGAAACACAGAGGGGGAAAAATTAAAAACCCTAAATCTAATTCCCTTCTTCTCTCATCGAATCGTCTCTGCAGAAACGATCGATTTGGTCTGAAAACCCGTCGAATCTCAAATCCGCAGAACCCATTCAATCCCATATTCTCCTCTCCTCTCTATTTCGCATAAACCCTCTTACCCAATTCTCGCTTCCTCCTCAGTTTCGCAAAAAAACATCGATTCCAATTCTCGCTGCCTCTTCTTCTGATCAATCACAATGCCTAAACTCACTTTGAACGGAAACCGATGTCGGAAGAAACTGAAGACGGTTCCAAACATTACTCAGAGATCCGCAGCGTCGAACGTCACTGCTACCACCTCGAAAATTACGCCGGCGAGACCTAACGCATGCAACTTGACGCCGGCGAGATCTACACCGACGAACGTTAGTCCTACCTCCTCGAGAACACTGGCGTCTTTTCTACCGGATCAATACATAACGCCGGCGAGAGAAATCCCACGAACTCAGACGCCTACAACTCCAGCCCAGAATATTGCGTACCCACTAACGTCAACACTTCATGTGCGGGATTTTCCACAGCCGGGTCAGCTCTTCACGCAGTCGAGTCCTCTCCCTCCGCTCCAGAACACTGTGACTAGTTCTTCACCTTTAGTCCTCAACAACCTGACGAATCCAGTTTCTGCTCCCACTCCAGGCGAGAACATTCGACAATCAAGCTCGCCGCTTCAGAACTCTCACACTCAAAGCCAACCATCTTCACAAGGTCATAACTTCGAAGATGAAGCGCCTCCGGTTATTCCGGATCTCCAAGAGGACACGCTGCGGGCTCTGAATGCTCTTCTTGCAGTGCTGAACCGCCATCAGTTTGTACCCTTGCTCTCTCCTGACGAAAACGAGCCAAATTCGACTTGGTATGGCTATAAAATTTTAAATATTGGTCGATTTCTTTAAATTTTTGCTATGTGTGTCTATCTGATGGTGCCAAATATGTGTGTCTTCTTAAGGGTTTATGTTTTCTGTTTGATTTATCTATTAAGAATCTATAAGGAATCTATTAGGACTTGGATTTATCTATTACAAATCTATTAGGACTTGTATTTATCTATTAGGAATCTATTAGGGTTTATCTTTTGTGTTTTATTTATCTTCTCTGCCTGTTTAATTCTTTGTCACTGTTTGCAACTGAGTTGCAGGTTTGATCGTGATGACAAACAGAGACTCGTTCGAGCTATTACTAGAATTTTTACAGGAAAATTCGATCAACCTTATTATAATTAGTCCTCTGTGCCTCGGGAGAGGGAAGAAAGATGGTTCCTCGAATTTTCGGTACAACTCTCTCTTCTATAGCCTTTAACTTTGTGTTTCCATGTCTTGTATTAAGCGGCCTAACACATTTGTCTTTGTATTGTAGAAAAAACACACCTAGGATCCGTTGATAACAAGCTCAGTTCAAGCTTTCTTCGACTCCATCTGTCAAAAGCGGTTAAAAAACATGGTCAGCAATGCAAGGACTTCTGGAGAGCGGCCTAAATGGATCGACTACACTGTCTGGGAAAGGATGCAGGCCCACTGGGCAACTAAAGATCAGAAGCAAAGGAGTGAAATGTATTCCACTTGTCGTAAGTCTGACCGTGGAGGAATCGGTCCTCACCGCCATGTAACAGGGCCCAAATCGTATGCCAAGTCCAAAGAGAAATGGTAAGTAGAAAGATAAATTTGTTTTCTCTGTTACATATGCTTTTCAACCATAGGTTTTTCACGAAACCTTTGTTTTTTGGGTAACACTTGCAGGTAGTGGAATTGGGAAGACCGGTTACCCTTGGAGAGGTTTTTGTCAGGGCACATACAATTAAAGATGGTACTTACATCGATCAAAAGGCAGAGAGGATCGTCAATGTATATCAAACAAACGTGGCACAAAAGTTGGCTGATGTCGGTGGAGAGAGTTCAGATTGTTCAGACGGTGTATCACAGCCTCGTGACCTATCAACAGAAGAATATGACGAAATATTTCTAAAGGTACACCATATTTATATGCTCATGATCTTGACCATATGTTTTCTCTTCCTATTCTAACTTTTGCACAGTCCACAGAGGTTGATTCACAAGGAAACCCTTTTGGACGAGGAGCCCTCAAAGATATTGTTCTATTAGGCAAACGAAAGCATCCGAGAGAGTGTTCTGCGTTTGTGGCACTGCAAGACCAACTAGAGGAGGCTCAATGTCAAATAGCAGAGCAAGCTGCTTACAATGCGAAACGTGACACCGAGATAGCTGCTCGTGAAGCAGAGCAAGCTCGAGTAATGGAGGAGCAAAGGATATTGCTACTGGAGATTACCACAATTAGCAAGTTTATGCGAGCCAATGAACCAACGTATTTGGACTTCCTCGCTAAACAGGCTCAAGAGGAGGCTACAAGAAACACATACCCTCTTCCAACCACTTCACGTCAATCTCCGTCTGCTTCTTAGGCTAAGTATCACTCTCTCAATCTCTCAAACTTTAACTTTAATGTTGAACTTATGCTGTAAGTACCACTCTGTATTAAACTTGAACTTATGTTATTTTTTATGTTTTGCCAACTTCTTTTGGAGTTTAGATATGTAAAAATAGTACATATGTTGTTAGAGTTTTATGTAAATCATGTGATTTACTTTGATAGTGTTATAATGGTAAGTAGAACTAGCTAATGGATTCATTGTCAATCTAGGAAACCAATTCCACATTTTGACACCAAACAAAGTCACAAAATAGTCCTAAGTTAGTTGTAAAATGGTGTCAAATTAGTAGCCTAATTGTAGCATTGTTTTGTGAATCTAACAAATAGTCGTCAAATTAGTCACAAATTAGTAGTCAAATAGTCATAAAGTCTTTACCATATTTGTATCACAATCTAAAAAATAGTCGCTAAATAGACGTCAAATTAGTCACACATTAGACGATAAATAGTTGCAAAATATTCACATCAATGTATCTCGAACTCGAGAATAGTCCCCACTTAGTCGCTTTTAAAAAAAAATTAAACGCCAATTAGTCAATAAATGTTGTGACTAGTCAGCGACTATAGAAAGACTAAGTAAAATTAATTGTTTAATAGTCGTCAAATGGCGACTAATTTAGCGACTACCTGTTTTAGCGACTACAAATTTACAACTACCCCTGTTAGTCGCCAAATAGTCGTAAAACCATATTTAACGACTATTAAGTGACTAATATTACAGTCGTTAAAACGTTGTTTTGGTGTAGTGTAAGAAGCTGAGATCGGAATCTAACACTTAATGACTTAGGAAGTCGAACTAAAATGTTAAAGACGATCTAAGTTATATCTCTCTAATCGTAATCTCAAGCGTTGTCTAGATGTTAATGTGTCTCTTTCCCATTGAACGCATCCTCTATTTATATCGAGAAGCTGGCGTAAGGCTTGTAGCATGTGAGCTCATACTTCGAGAATCATCATTTGCTATGTGGTTGCCGAACTAGATCTGTGGATGGTTGAGTAGGCAATTATTCCTTCTGTAACCGAACTGTTCATGGTTAGAAGACAGTTGCCTCTAAGTGCAGCTGCTTTCATTAACGCATCCTTTTATCGATGGTTCTCGTTTGGTGTACGCTACGTGTCAGACATCCACCGAAATAGGATTCTCGGTTTAGAGGAGTAGGGCGTGTGGCGCTTGCTTACTGTTTTGATGTGGTTTCCTCAGACGTCGAGTTGAAGTTGATTGGACTGATTCTGGCCGAGCCCATTTGGGGGTGCTAAACCCACCTCCAACAAAAACGACAAAGATTTTAAAATATGAAATCAAGTTTTAATTAAATAAACGATCATGATAATGATACAAATTACTCTGTATAATTCAATAGCCATGATTAAGAAATAATTTAAACAAATGTTCAAGATTAAATAAGGGGGATTTGCGCCTTTATCTGGGATATGGATACCGGTTCTCGAAAGACACATGTTACTAAAGAGGAAACTCTAGAGAAATTTAAAGAAAATAATCGAAAGGGATCTGAAGATCCACATACCACTCAAGTGTAGGTTTGTGAGGAAGCTCAAGAGGATGTTAAAGACAATTCGCGAAAAGCACCGGTTACTGAAGAGGAAACTCTAAACAAAAGATATCAAACGTTGTTTTTTTTTTTCATGATAAAATGAACAATGTATCAATATGAAAGTTTTCCTTTCTTTTGTTTCGAGGGGAACGAGGTTAGAGGTGAAGTTCAATGAGATGTTGAAAATGGTTCTCGAAATTCACATGTTACCAAAGTGGAAACTCAAAAGAAAGTTAAAGGGGCAGCTCGAAAGGGATCTGAAGATCCACCTACTATTCAAGAGGAGGTTTGTGGGGAAGCTCAAAAGGATTTTGAAGACGGTTATCGAAAGACACATGTTACTATTTCAGAAGAGGAAACTTCATGTGAATATAAAGGGGAGCTCGAAAGGGATAGTGAAAGGGGCAACTCGAAGGAATCAGAAGATCTACCTACTACTCAAGTGGAGGTTCAAAGGGAAGCTCGAAAGATATCTGAAGATCCACCTACTACTCAAGAGGAGGTTCGAGGGGAAGTTCAAGGCATGTTGAAGACGGTTTTTAAAAGGCACATGTTACTGAAGAGGAAACTCAAAAGGAAGTTAAAGAGGAAGCTTGAAAGGGATCTTAAGATCCACCTACTGCTCAAGAGAGGTTCGAGGGAAAACTCGAGGAGATGTCGCAGACGGTTCTCAAAAGGCAAATGTTACCGAAGAGGAGACTCTAGAGGAAATTAAAAGGGGAGCTTGAAAGGGATTTGAAGATCCACCTAATACTCAAGAGGAGGTTTGAGGGAAAGCTCGAGGGGATATGTGCAATAAAATAAAACAGTAGATTCAACTCCCTGATGATATTCATCGAATGTCTGAAATGGTGAATGGATTAATGTGTCGATAATATCCAGATCGTCGTATAAGCAATATTTACGTCGATTGTATAGCGATATACATAAATAGTGATTGTAATTGTGATCCGATCAGATGATATATGTCGATAGTATACAAAGAAACGAGGAATTATATCAATTGTAATTTCAATATACGTAAATATGATATAATGTAATCAGTTACAATAATAACGATGAAGAATGAGAAATTCATTCCCGCGCGATACCACGGGAACGAAATACCTAGTATTACTTAAATGACAACATTGAATTTGACGCTGTCACATGACATGTTTCTGGGAAGAGCTGGGAAATTAACATGGACACCTCCATGAGTCCTAAAATTGTATTTTTATTAGTATAGATTCATTCATACATCATCATTGCATTGATTTAAATTAGTCTTAGGTTTCTGTGGAACCATAACGTAAGTACGATTGTACACTAACTAGATGAGTTAGTGATAGATATTCCTTGTTTGAAGTATTTGAAACTTGAAGATTATAACGAGGATAATCATTTTGTGTCGTTGAGAATATGCCTAAACGGGAAGAAGCGGATGTAACTTTTCGTCTCCCTGATCTCAAGAGTCTTCTTATTAGTTCAATCACATCATCACATCTGTCACGCGTCTTACGTTATGTTCATTCAGATATAAACACAGCGAATGAAACATGGGAATGGGTTGATCTTTAAGCCGGTGACACAATCGCCAGTGACGACGTTCCAGTTCCGTCCGTTCGTCTTGTTGTCTGGTCGTCGTTGATACTATTTCTTTCTGGGTATGTCCAAACCTCTGAAAGTTTCGGTTTTGTGATTTTAACTCTAATTAATTAGGTTTCGACTCGCAGGCGTCTCAGGACACAATTCTTCAGTCTGCTAGGAAACCTTCATCTCTTTGTCTCCTTTGCCTCAAAATCCCTTCAGATTCTTCTTATTAAGGTTAGTTTTCTTCTTGTATCGGTTGGTTTATGCTTTTGATCAAAGCTCCGACACTATCGACAGCGTTAGGGTCAAGATCTATGATAAGGACGGACTTCCTCCGGATCGGCAGAGGCTCATCTACGGAGGATTTCAGTTGGAAGACGGAGAACGTTGGCTTATTACAACATCCAGAACCATTCCACCCTTACCTTGCTCTTACGTTGGCCTGTTCATATGAGGATTTTTGTGAGACTCCTAAGGGAAAATACGATCACCCTTGAGGTGATGAACTCCGACACGATTGATAACGTCAAGGCAAAGATCCATGAGAAGGAAAGACATTACCCTCCGTACCGGCAACGTCTCATTTTCCCTGGGAAACGGTTTGAGGATGGTCTCACACTTGCTCATTACATCATCCGGGAAGATGCGACTCTCCACTTGGACATCTGTCCCCCTACTCATATGAAGATTGACGTGAAGGCCGTGGACGGTTTGAGAATCACCGTTGAGGTGAACAGCTCCGCCACTATTGACGACGTGAAGGCTAAGATCCAGGAGAAGGAAGGTATCCCTAGGGACCAGCAACGTCTAGTCTTAGATGGGAAACAGCTTGAGGATGGTCGCACACTGGCTTATTACAACATCTACGAGCCCACTGTTTGATTACAAGATCGCGATGGATGCAACCCTCGAGTTGAGACACGTTATGCAGATTCATGTGGAGTCCATGAACGATAAGAAAATCACACTGGAGGTAGAGAGCTCTGACACTGTTGACATGGTGAAGTCTAAAATTCAAGATCAGGCTGGTACCCCTCGGGAGCATCAACGTCTCGTCTTCGCTTTAAGGCACCTTCAGGATGTTCGCACGCTTGCTTCTTACAAGATTACGAATGGTTCGACCCTCCTCATGATCCTCCGTCCCGGATGAGAAATATTTTTGCGTTCTTAAAGCAAATTTTAAGACTTAGAACAGTAGAAATAGGCACATGCGCCAAGTCAATCGATAGGCTTCTTGGTTTTCTATTTTTCGTCTTTGGTAGTTAGAATTTTAGGCACTCTTGTGTGTTCGTTTTATGATCAGAGTAAAACTGGAAAATTAAGTTTAACTTTCTCTTATCTCCATCCATAAAAAACAATATAGTACAACCTTGGAGAAAATTTTCTCTGCGAAAACAAACCAAAGATCCAAAAAATTGTTTCATCAAAATAATCAAGGAATGAATACATGCTACCAAATGAGACCTATTTGATAATGTTATTGGTCAAGACCTCCTGTTTCACTTTCTTATCAACAATGTTAATGATATTGTGATCCCCAAAAGCCTTGCAGATGTTATGAATGGGTTGGATGTTTATCTCAGCATCTCACATTATGTCATCAGAAATAAAAAAACCTTGCTGCGATCACAAAGAAAAATCGGTGCAAGTTCGAATGAGAAAATGGAGATCCAAAGTGGTTATCTTGGGAAGCTTAAAGATTTGGTTGAAGTGTTAGAAATTAGCAATTGACCACATTGGAAACTTAAGGTCTAGACATGAAGGTCTTGAGAAATGGTAAGGATCACAAGAAACAGTTCAATGACTTGGCCAATGGAAAGTCAAAAGAGAATTGAGGTTGAGAGTGAAGAGAAACAAGATCTAGTAAGGTTTGTTATCCTTTGTGTACTAAGTGGAATTGCGATTAAGAGAAACACTTGAAGATTCCGGTGCTAGTATCAACTGGGGGTAAAAATTATGAAAGAAACACTAATAGAGGGAGTTATAAGTAAAACAAGTAGCTACAATAGACCCAACACAGATGATCAAAGAAGGAAGCAAAGTAACATTCAAAAGCATACTCTGCCCCAAGAAACCAGCAACTGTGATCGTTGCATCAGCTATCACACGTGCAATCGTGCCAGCTTCCGTCGACAGTAACCCACCGTTGTAAGTCCCACGTGACAGCCTTGATGACATCACCCTCGATAGTAACGATAAGTTCACACCTGACCAAAAACCAAAACACACAAGTTTTCAAGTTCCCATTCATATTTTTACCTTCAAGCACGCAAGAAGATTATTCGTTAATTTTTTACCTTCAAGAACTTCAGCAGAAACAAACATGATGAGACCTGAGCAAACATATTGTGGCACAGTGTAAGGAATAACTACATGGAAGCTGAGAAGTATTCCGATACAAACCATAATCTCTGCTGCTAACAAAATTTGCCTGTATTAAGAAGAGAAATTCACAATTTTTAGGATATCAGAAGCGGAAAAACAAACAAGAAACTACAACATATAAAGGTAACTTTACCGGTCTTCGAACATGTTGCTGATATAGCTTCCAACAACGAGATTAACCGGTAAAACGGTGAGACCGAGACAGAACAAAAATATAGAAACCGAACTCATGGACCAGCCAAAGTAGTATGTTGTAACAACACTTGATTCTGAGAGGAGAATCTCCATTGCGTACTTTAGCATGAAGTATATCAACAATTGAACCTAAAAGAAAATTCACAAAAAAAATTAGTCATCTTTCACCTCTCTTGGGAAAAAACTGAAAACAAGTAAAAATAATTTTAACCTTTACAGAAGGAGTGAGTAGTTTGTAAGCAGCTACAAAGGAGTTCGCAGGTTTACGAGAATCCTCAGAAGATTCTTCACTTCCATCGCCGTCATCATCTTCTTCATCATCATGTTGTGTTTCTTCTGATGCAAGCAAGAGCGGCTTTTTAAGTCCTTTCTCCAAATTCCCATCTTCAAACCAAAGAAGATTTTTCTCTCAGTTATAAATCAGATGTAATCGAAAAGAAACAGACCTATTTCTCTTTTAGTTTCATACCGGAGTTATGATCATTTGAAGTATGAATCTCTTCTTCAGGCTCACGTGCGGGTTCCCGAAACGAAATAGCTAACCAAACTAAGTACATAAGCCAAGCAATTGCCATAACCCAACCAGGTAACGTATCTTGGTTAAACGTAAGATTGTAGATTTTGAAATTGGTTTGCAATAAACCAGCAAGAGCAGGACCACATGCCATTCCTAAAGCACTTGCGCTAACAAAACCCGCTGAAGCCTGCATCCGAATTTTCAACGGTACACAATCGCTTATGTACCTCCGGTTCACTGCTCTCGCCGAACCAAATCTACAAAAAAAGAGACAAATATCGATAATCAAAGGCAATGTCTCATGAAAACTGAAAAATGTATAACACGAGTACTTACCCGGAGAAAAGTCGGCCGATCAAGAGAAGTGCTAATGAATGGAAGTCATAAGCTAAAGCGTATAGCAAGTTTCCGAAGAAAAGAACGATGCTACTGAATATAAGCGGTTTGAAGTAAGATTTATTAGACCAGGCACTAAAGTAAACCGAAGAGAAGAGCTGAGCAACAGCCATTGTACCAATCACAACACCACAAACCGTAGCTGCGGCTCCTAGGCTCATGGAGTAATCATCTGCTGTAGGAACAATGATATATGTATTGACCATATAGAGAAACGTGTTGGCCAAGTTTAACAAGAGAGACATGAAGTGATATCTCTTTTCTTCTTCTTCATCCGATTGTTGAGGAATCAGTAGGTCTTCTTCGTCGTGCATGATTAGAGCATGTTGAGCCATGAAATTAAGGAAGTTTGTCGAATTCGTTAGCCTGTCCACTGCATTCTTAATTGAATCCACCACAGGGTCCTGAAGAGGAATAACAGGCTGGTCGTAAATCGATAAGTAGCTTCCTTGATTGTTTTGAAGCTCATGAAGGTTGCGAGATATGGCTCCAACAACTGCTCCAAGACCCTATATATAATATTTGAAATCTTGAATTGTAGTGACAGATTAATAATAGGACGTGTGAGATTGTAAAGATCCTTACCACATGTTTAAAGACTTGCTGGAGTTGAGAGTAAGGATGATCAGCGCGAGTTTTGACGTAATAGTTTGTGAATCTATAACCGAATCTTTTATCGAATTTCTTGAGTATCTTACGGATACCAATAGCATTCATATCGACGAAAAACAGAAGCTTGAGAAGATCATGTCCCACGGATCTATAAGCTTCTCTTAGACCAGATATCTGAGAAATGTCAGGCACATCTTGGAGAGCATCATGCCATTCCCTTAGTTTCTGTAACCTACTTGAAAGCAAACCTTGTTGCTCCAACATGAAAAGAGCGATTTTCTCAATCTGGTGATCCAACATTCTTGAGAAATCTTTAAGAACATGGCGGCGATCTAGACTCCCTACTTCGATTTGTCGACTGTATTGCTTCACTCTCTTCTTCATGAATTTGTAGTTGATGTAATATCTACAAGAGGAATTCACAGAAATGAAATCACAAACCTAAATTAACCAAAATCTTGAATATAGAAACATACTCTTGCCATTCTTCAATGCTCCGTTCCTTGAGCTTTTTACCAAAAGCCACCATTTTCTACAACAAAACAAGAATCAGTACCAAGAATTAGCCAGCAAAAAGATTAGATTAAACTTGTTGTACAAGTATACTACAAAGCTTCTGTGCTTACAAATGTATCAATCAATTTTGAAGATACTAATTTTTATTTTTAGTCAAAAGTTATTAATTGTTAGATATGTATTATATCGAGAAGATTGTATAAAAGTGTTGTGATTGATGATAAATGTATGCACCTCTTATTTTTTTGCTGAATTTAGATTCTGAGAAAAGCAAGGGAAATGAAGAGAAATTTGATTAGAATTTTCGATTGGAATATATAGCAAAAAAAATTGAACTCTTAAAGAAACGGCCATGATGATATGATTCTAAATTTCCAACATCGGATACATGTGATAGTGACACTTTTTAAAACCTTTTTATTTTAAAAAATAAACGAGAATTCCTCCTTGGATTTTCTTCCTTTTTTTCCTTGGCCTTTACTAGTGTCTTCTCAGCATTCAAACAGATTCCAGGAAAAAGTTTAATCAATGTTAAAAACAAGACCAAGAAGAACACAAATGACAAAAAAAAAAACGCCTAGTAATTTCCCTCGTTTATTCCGCCGAAAAAAAAAAAAGGAAGATAGGAGAGCTAAAATTCAAACAACAAAGTGCAATTTTGTTTTTTTTTTTTTTTGTCACGAAAAGTGCAATTTTGTTAAATCCAGGAACTACGATAATGTAACAAACTCAACTTCCAGAACTAATAACCTTCAAAGAAGCACTGAAAACTCTATGTTGATTACCTCAAATGTTGATTACGACAAGCAGATAGAGACAAGGACAAATAGAGAGAGAAATCCCCAGATTTTATCTGTTGCTGAATCCTAGCTAAGGCTGAAATTTCGGGTCTTTCTCTTAACCCAATTTCTCGCCGAGAATCTAAATGGGAGGAGAAAGAAAATAGATAGTGGTTCTGATGAGCTTAGGTTATTTAAAACTCTTGAGAGAGAGTTTCGGATAGAGATTCATGTTTTTGGTCGGTTCTCGTTTTTTTTTCCCTCGTTAAGATCGGTCAATTCTATTCATTTTTATTTTATTTTTTATTTTATAAGCCTGCTAAAGCTAAAGCATAAGATCGGTCACAAGTTAAATGTTTTTGTTTTTTTTTTTTTCTGGTTATAAACACATGATCTTCTAGTTACACCAAAGCACCCCTTATACTAATAAACACATGAAAGGGTATAGTTAATAAGTATCCGTTGCAGAAAATGACACTTATGGGATATGAAAACTCGAAAAGAAGAAATGAACCGAATCAAACCGAAAAAAAAAGAAGATAC
Source organism: Euclidium syriacum (assembly GCA_900116095.1). Taxonomy (NCBI): domain Eukaryota; kingdom Viridiplantae; phylum Streptophyta; class Magnoliopsida; order Brassicales; family Brassicaceae; genus Euclidium; species Euclidium syriacum. Next base: position 723,194 of record FPAK01000018.1, read on the forward strand.
ATTCTGATTCTAGATACATTCAAATAATCTAACTGATCTCAAAGTTACTATCTATGGGTATTAGGTAATATCCTAACCGAACCGACTACCTATCAGTATTCAAATAGAACCAGAAAACTTTACTCCATTATAATATGAACCATTATGTTCAAGTCCAATAATAATATTTTCTCATCCAACCAAATCCCTAAGTCGTATTTTGTTGTTTCTCATTCTCTCTCTCATTCTCGTCATTATCATTTTTTTCCAAATTGAAGCTGCAAAGAGAAGGAAACCCTAATGCCACCAACGAGCATCTCCAAAAGACCAAGACATGCATTGACCATCTTCAGTTCTTCACCTTCATCACCAGATCCATGTGCGTATATCTCGGTCTTCATCATCATACAAATTAGTGTGTTTATTAGCCATATCCAGTTAGAATTCATAAAGAAATTTATCACTTCCTTAAACGCATCTCTTAACTTCCTCCCAAAACTGATGATAGAAGTTAACCGTAAAACCATTACCTTAAGTGCTATGTTAGGACTACTATCAAAATATGAATGTTGGATTTCCTTATCAGTCACCCTTTTAACAAAGTCTTCATTCATATCAGAAAAAAGTTTTTTCTCATACCTATTAAAAACTTTAACATTATCATATCACTATCTAAACTAAAATAGATATTGTTAAAATATTTTTAACTATATTCAGAATATCTCTGTCTCTTCTTCGTACCACTCCATTCTAATCTTGAATGGAGTTGATCTTGTTTCTAACCCGTCTTGTTTTGGTGATAAATATGTTTGACTCAATTTATTTCTTAGTTTTGCTTTCTCCCTCACAATCATTATACCCATAGACATTCACTTGTCTAACTTCACCCTAATTAATTTTATTCACCCTAATTAATTTTATTGTCTCCTCTGAATTTATTCTATGATCCTTTTACAATGAGAGATAATGTTACATCTCTTAATATATTAAACAAGTATTTTCTCTGATTCTCCATATCTTACACACTTATAACCTTGTATACAACTTCTTTAAACCCATATTTGTCACTGAATCTAGTATCATATCTGAAATCTTCTTTCCTTATTCAATCACATCAAATATGAAGGTGATCATTGGTATATGATCCGACTCACCTAATTTTAGATATTCGGTTTCAGACACAGAAAAAAGAAATTTTTTTTATTTCATATTAGCCATAGTTTTTTCAAGGTAGCATAAAACTTGGTGTATCCTTCTCGTGTCAAACTAGGAAAACTTATTCCACTACCTTCAAATTTGTAAAACCACAATTCTTGGTCATTATTTAAATTTCGTAAACGAACTCTTAGCTCTTTAGCTCCCCCCCCCTATTCTCGTTATTTCCCAATATCACATTAAAATCCCCCAATATAATTAACCAAGGCACAACTCTTTTATTGACCCTCAGTTCTTTCAATTTTTTTCCAAACTCGATTCCTTTTGATTTGGATGTCCATACACAAACGAGCAAAAGAAATAGATTTCATTTCTAGTAACTCCTAATCAACTACATTAGGGGATTTGAAACATCTCTAAATTCTTTTAAATTACTTTCGAATTTTATTTAAACTCTTGTTCTTTCCTCTCTAAGTTCTTTTCGAGAAGGCTCCAAGTTCTAGAAAACCTGGATGTATCACGGATCTTTCATAGCCGTGTAGTGCATATCAATCCACTTCGTTTCCACCCTATCTCGGATTAGACAAGGAGGGACCTTAGTCTAGTTGTCTCTTCCACCATGGTCTTGTTTAAGACTTCAAGCTTATATCAGTGCGAGCCGTCAGACGAGGGTGGAGCACAGAAGCCGAGAGAAGATAAGTTCACAAATGGTGGCGATCGGGGCGTTACACATTTGATGTCCGAAAGAAATCTTCTAAACATCTCCTTGAGGCGTCGAACTGTCAAGTCAATACCAATTTTGTGGCTTCCACTTGATTATCTCTTGTCAATTCTTTGAATTTTTCCTTTCACTTCAACAACCTCTTCAAAATTCCTCTTTAGATTCACATGTTCCTTCTTCATTCCACCAGGGTACTCAGGAAAGAGATTATACATCTCTTCCATATTGAACTGAATACATGTTCCCGAAGTGTGGTTCGTCAACTAAGATTTACTCATCAACCTCTTCAATCTCATCTTCACTGTCTCCATCAATCTTCACATTATTCTGGCCAGCACCATTGATATTTTCCATTTCCTCCTTATTTTTCTCTAATCATCATTTTCGTGTCTTGCACCATGAATATCATTAGCATGCCCATTGTGCATTCCTCTGGCCATTGGTGGTTTGTCTTCTACATCTCTATCATCACCATCAAAATGTTGCCCTAGACCGTCATTCTAGATTATGCACCTTCTTTAATGAGTCAATCTTCCACATACTTCACTAAACACTCTTAACCTCTCATAAATGGAAAAAAAAGTCGTGGTCTCTCCTTGAGCACACTGGAACTGCTTTCCGAACTTAAGTGGTTCATTGTCACCAATTTAATCTTGATATGAACATATACTGCTCACATTGCAGCTTCAACATTGATAGCCACTTCCAACAACATACCCATTGCATGACCAATATGAGAGATGAGATTCACGCTCATGTATTTGAAAGGGATTCTCACACCTGATTCCATAAAGGAATGAAATTCAGGGCTAGTGTATTGAATAGAGGAGTCCAATTTCTTAGAATCAACATTCTGTCTGCAAACCTACAATGACCGTGTCTTAGAACAGATTCCATCACCTCATTAGACTGAAAACAAATTGGAATCTCGCTCCGTCGATGATTCTGCCATGAGCTAATCCCAGAACACCTCAAATTCTATGCATATTTGTTATGATCGATCTCAGATTCAACCTTCTTGGCATAACAGGCATTTCAATGATATTGAATTGTTTTGAGCAGCAGCTAGATCAAAAATTTCGATCATAAGAGTAACTGGCGGATCATTTGCATCCAGATCCAGATCTTGTATCATGCACCTTAAAATATTTACCATCTCGAAAAGATTCTCGTAAAATTGAAATGGGAATAGGAGAATTGATAAATAAATTTGTTTTTTGAGATGCTGAAAACAAACTCGTGGAGATCCCTTTTCATAGAAACTGGATATTTTCGTAGAGCACTCATCATGAACAACAATGATTCATATTGTGGGATTAACTACCTGGTAATGGAAATCAAAGGGGAAGAATCTACCGCGATTCCATCACCGGCGTTTAATGTGTTGTGGTTTTCCAGTTTTAAATTTATAAAACACCTCAATCGTTTCCAAATTATAATTAATACTCATTGTACCAATTGAGGAATCGAACCCAAAGAAGCGTGGTAGTTTATTCAAAGGTTTGAAAACCGAATATAAACCGAATGAAATGGGCTATTGATTGTTTGGTTTTGAGAATAGTTTTGGTAACACAAATTAACTTACTAAACCTTAAATAGATATTAAAATGTATGGGTCTTATGAGAGAATATTATGGTTAGGAGGGATCTTATGTAACAACCACAAACTATCCACCCGAAGACCGCTCCGCCCGACCGAGCAACAATCAAACAAGAACATGCAACGCCCAAGTTTCCCGGTCTGAACAATCCAATGTGCTTTTGTCCGACGATACTCGGTCCCGAAATGGATTAGATAATCTAAGACTCTTCAAGTCTCGTCCCCTCATCTCTTGTCAAAGATCAAGGTTGTGTTAGGCTGATTAAACATAATATCAGGGTTTTCACATGTGAATATAAAACCAAAACCTGTAAATAAAAATTTGTACATCATAAAAGCAAGAGTGCGGATCCGATTTAAAACAATCTAAACATCGCATGCAAAAATAAAAACCGCAACTTTACAAAGTCATTGAAATAGACTCCGATTGTCCTAACATCCAGCTCTCATCTACCCGGTTATCCAACTAAGATTACCTGCAAAAAGGTTAAACAACGAGGGGTGAGTAACTCAAGAAAGTTACTCAGCGAGCAAGATCCAACTAGGACTCACTCTAATCATAAATCTAGCACATAATAGTCGAAGCAAAGCATTAAACAAACAATAACAACCACAAACACCAATAAGCATTACTTCCTCATGAAACAACGCATATTGGTCCAACAATCCCAACCCCAGCTGATCACTAAACCTCGACATAAAAGAAACAACCAGCTTTAACCTAACACGGAGTAGTGGAACCTCCAACCATACGACGGAAAATACTTCTATCGGTTCCACTCCTCATCCTAATATTTTTATCACCACACACATCACTCTATCTGAGCCTTGAGCACTCGGTATGCCAACCAAAGGTGGTGGAGCACTGGATGGTTCACGCATGAATATTGCACCCGGCCTCTTCCATTCTGCACAGTCATACATACCAAACGTTTCTTATAGCATGACATACTGCAGCTCCCTCACTCGCTATCGTACCTTGCAGAGTTCTATACGCTCACTTTAATTACCGGCAATCTAATCCTAATATTACAAAACCCTAAAACTAAAACCCTAAGCTAAGCATTCCCCAACCTAAATATAGTCCTAGACCAATCTATACTCCGCAAGGTTTTTCTTAAGCTGACGGAACCAAGTTACCTCGCACACATCCACCAACGTTGTTCCGTATTCGCGCTACACAGAACCTATGGCGTCGATGCGTCTAGGAACTAGATAGCTCTCTCTGCATACCAAGTCCAACTAGGACCTCACACATCAGTCATTCTCGCTCGGACATGATGTCTCCACACCACTACTACCAGTTTCTCTCAGAAACATGATAACCTCACCACCTTACGTCATTTCTGGCTCACAGCCAAGGTTGGACCTCACACCACTAACCCGATGATCCTAATAAAATGTTCAGCCTCTCACAAGTAGATGCCAAGTGAATCAGCACACTATCACTAACCCCACCTGCAAGTAGAGGAAAAATGCGCCATGATATGTTATTGTATCATGGATCACACAACAACAACAAGCAATAATAACTTGTCTAATAAGCAATCACACAAGCAAAAGTTCTCCTATTCTACATGCAATGCATCTCATCATCTCCTAACAATTATTATGGTTTCACTAGACAAGCCAATTTACATGTATTGCTCTACACCGGTACGTACCAAATTTAATGATCAGCCTAACTTCTAGGGTTTAAGTGGGAGGTCTATATGTCCTATCTAAATGTAACAAAAAATAAAAACATCCATCCACTCACAGTGACAAAGGCTGGTTGACGGATGTGATCGGAGTGTCTCGTCTGGAACCCCAAACCCAAAACTAAAACTGTTGAACCGAAAGCTTTCTTGAGCTTCTAACTCCTCTTTTGCGCTTTTACACTCTGTTCCGAATCTCTGAATCTTGCTAAACTGATCCGAACAAAGGCTTCTGACTCATCCAGATCCAAGTCCAGTCTTCCGAATATCCAGATTTTCGTAGCGGACCCCAGATAATAATCTCACCCTTATCAGATGGGCTTAATTAATGTGCGCAACCCAAAGCATGTTAGAATTTGCGAAATAATTAAGAGATTTAGAGATTAGAGATTGTAGAGAATATGGAAAGAATAATTTTCCAAAAGTATATTTATCAATTATGTGCTACAAACTCTTTTATAAAGACATAAGAATAATAAAATAATATAAAATATCTCGAATTCAAAATATGAATGTTAGAAATGTTCTAACGGTCATTAAACATGATTTTGTAGAAGTGGGACCACCGTACTGACCTACACATCCAACTTTGATAGATGGTAGACTTGTAATGTTTCCTCCTGACATACTTGTATCACTTCGTCCTGGCAGACTTGTATCCAACTTTGTTCTGGCAGACTTGTGATAGTTTGATAGGTGGCAGACTTTTAGCACTTTGGTTAATACTCCCCCTCAAGCTTAGCATTTGGAACCACCCAAGAGGTTAAACTTGGAAACCCATGAGCATCACCGCATTAAAAAATTTAACATAGAAAACCACTGGGACAAAACTATGTTATAGTTCCTACCTTGGTCGGGGATTCCTTTGAGATATCTAAGTATCCTTTCCACTATGGTCCAATGATAAATTGTGGGTTCTTGCATATGTTGGCTCATTTGGTTGACCGCAAAGCATATATCCGGTATTTTGAGAGTTAGATAGATCAATTTCCCAACAAGTCTTCTGTATTGAGAAACATCTTTGAACTTTTCATCTAATTTCTCCCCCTTTCTATTGACATTGTAGCCATCTTCAAGTGGTGTCTTGGACAGTTTGGAGCCAATTTTCCCGGTTTCACTCAATTAATTCCTTTGACATAAGAATAACCCCTCTGGACTCCTACATACTTCAAGCCCAAGGAAATACTTCAACTCTCCAAGATCCTTGATATCAGATATGGTGTTGAGGAAGGCCTTAGTCGTCTTAATACCTTCGTTGTCATCACTGGTTATGAAAATATCATCCACATAAACAAGAACCATTACAAGGCCTTGAGAACTTTGAGTAAACAAGGTACGATCCGAGTGTAATTTCTTGAACCCATGATCAATGAGTGTGGTACTCAACTTGTGGTACCAGGCTCTTGGAGATTACTTCAAACCATAAATGGCCTTCCTTAGTTTCAACACTTGGTCGGGCTCACAAAGGTCTTCTAGGCGGGGCGATGTGTCATGTAGACTTATTCTTCAAATTTTCCTTGAAGGAATGCATTTTTTACATCCATTTTCCATAGATTTCAAGATAGGTTGGTAGCCAAGGATATGACTACCCTGACAGTATGAATGCAGATGTAGTATATAGGGGTCGAATCCCACAGAGACTCTTTAGAGTACAATAATTTCCAGTTTTGAATTAAGCTAGGCGAAAGATGAATAATAAAAAACTGTAAATTAAACAAGGGCACAAAGACTTAAGTTGTAAACTTAATGGGAAAAAGCTAGGCTTTCGAAAATTCTCTGAAAATCAGAATTGCATCTTAGAATCTACTAGAGAATTATTTATAAACCTATTCTAGAACACAAAATACTATGCTATAGAAGACCAGCTTCCGCTGCGAGATCTAACTATGTCTAAACAGCTAGAAAACCAAATTACTTTTTGAAAACTAATAGTTAAACATCCATTCAAACGAGTTTTCTATGTTCATAAATTCCATAACCCAAATTCCTTTGTGATTAGGCAAATTTGCTCATCTAGATTTGTTCCAGCTAATTAATCAACACTTCTATGCTCATTAAATAACCTAAGAGCTTAATCCTACTTCATGATTCTAGAATCAAGTATTGAAAACGATCTAGATGAAAAACAAGTATATAAACCCTAGATTATTTGATTCCAATCAACAATCCATCAATTCCTTTGAATATTCCTAAACCTAACAATGAATCTACTCAGACATGGTGAATGAGACAAACAACATATTTTGAATAAATTTCATAAGAGAAATCAAAAGAGAAACAAGAAGGTTTTAAATAAATATTTTCCCCCTAAATCAATCTCTCTATTAAAAATCCTAAAACATAAAGCATATCCTCAACAATGGCTGAAAATCCTTTTTATAAACATTAGGGACGACCTAGATATTTTCTTTTCCAATTAGGGGTTAATCTGTGGAAAATATAGCAACTTTGACTCCAAAAATCAAATTTCTCGGAAGTCCTGTCAATCGACAGAAGAAGGCCTGTCGATCGACAGAAGAAGGCCTGTCGATCGACAGAAGAAGGCCTGTCGATCGACAGAAGAAGGCCTGTCGATCGACAGAAGAAGGCCTGTCGATCGACATGCACCTCAGAGGATACACAGTTTCCTCAGCTCGCGACAGATCAGACATGTCTTCACTAAAACGACCATATCTGGAGCTATAAGAATGAGAATCACTTCAAACCACTTGGAGATGAAATATAACTTCCACAGCTTTCTTTTGACACCGGTCTGGTAAATTTTGAGTACTGGGAAGACCTTCAAACAATATCAAACTTCTGAAAGTCGTATCTAAGACTGCATCTTCCATTTATCAATTTTGCTCCTTTTTGCTCCACTTTCTCCAAGTCATCCAAAATGCTCAAAAAACCTAATATATAGTATATAGACCTGCAAAAGACTTTAAAACTAACAAAGACATGGGTTATAAAAACCGAAAAACCACACTATATCAGTAACTTAGCAACCAGAGCAAACGTATCTGTGTATTCTTTTCCATAAGTTTGAGTGAAAATTCTGGAAACCAAACGTGCCTTGTACCTTTTTGTTTCACCATTATTCTTATATTTTATGCTGAATACTTACTTGGAGCTAACCACCTTCTTCCCTTTGGGAAGATAGTTTACATCTCAATTATGGTTTCTTTCTATAGCTTCCCTTTCGCCGCCTATTGCATCAACCCAAACCTCCTCATCCTTAGCTTCTTCATAAGTCTTAGGCACATACTGTTGCTCAATCTTTTCAATGAATGTTTGATGGTCGGATGGCAAAAGGGGAATAGAACTTGATTGTTATAATTCACCGTTGTGTTTACCCAATATGGTGTAGTGTTCTTGAGTCTAGTGCTTCTTTTAAGTGGTTTAACTACCTCTTCTACAACCGGTTCAACTTCTTCTTGCAGAGGCATCTCTTCTTCCATGCCAAAGACCTCTTGTTCTGGAACTTGGTCTTAAGATAGTTCCTCCTCTTGATCTTCTACATGATCTTGTGATCCGTTTGGGATTGGTTCTTATTCCCTTGGATTAATGTTAGATTGTTTCCCATTTTCACTCCCAATTGCACTTTTTGGTTGATGGTTCATCATTACCCAAATTACTAATTGAGTAGGAACCTGAAACAAGTAGCTTGGTCCGATGGTGATCTTGATAGGTCTTTGAGATCTTCCCAATTCTTCTTATCATAGTAACCTTGTCATTCAAGAAACTTGACCTATCTAGATACAAGTAGCCGGTTGTTGATAAGGTCAAAACACTTGTAGCATTTTTGAGTTGTGGAATATCCAAGAAAGATGCATTTGGTGCTTTTGACCTCTAACTTGTTCCTTTGTTCACCGGGTACATGCACAAAACAAAAACAACCAAAGACACGTAGTGCTCAATATATGGGTTAGAGTAAGTGGGTACCTCAAATGATGATATGTAATTCAAAACTTTGGTTGGAATTCGGTTGATGAGGTAGCATGAGGCTAGAATTGCACTCTCCAAAAACTCTTTGACACATTGACATGGAAGATCATCGATCTTACTTCCTCTATTTTTGAAAAGATATAGGCTTTTACTTGCTGTATTTTTGATTGATATGCTAGATTGTAGATATTTTATCTGATAATCGTAGGCTACGCTCCGTATTTTCTGAACAAGTTGACGAAAAGAAGAAACAACATAATAGAGTTTATAGGTTTAATAAATGTGGTTATACAAATTGGGTCCTAATTTTGTTTTATGTAGAGGAAAAACCATTAAAATAGATTTTTTTTTGTCACGATAAAATCAGGTCCTAAATATATCAGATCAAATGCGAAAGCTCCATTAGTTCAGCACATGACCAAAGTCGAACCTGATTATAAAATACTCCCTCCGTTTCAAATTATGTGTCGTTTTAAGACTGTTTTTCGTTTCAAATTACGTGTCGTTTTAGATTTTCAATGTAGAATTTCTATAAAAAATTATATCTTTAACTCTGTTACTTTAATGTATTAATAAAAAAATAAAAATATTTTCTATATATTAATTGAGAAGTTAGAGAGAAAATGATAATGATTTATCAGCGTGAATAAAATGAATATTTTTAGGAAACATACCACTTAAAAAAAATTGTATACTATTAAAAAATGTATAATCTAATGTATTGTATTAGCTAAATATATCTTAGAAAATTGTATTTGAAAATGTTTAAATGACACTTAAATTGAAATGAAAGGAGTAGACTTTAATGAAAAATCAAGTAAATTGTTTCATACATAATATATATTTCAATATGATGTAATAACTTAAAGTTTATTTGAACTGTCAATTTTTTTACTTCAAAATACAAAAAGACACAAGCCATGTGTCAGAACTTAATTGATTAGATGACTTGTGTTCTATATTAATTTTTTCAAGAAATACACTTAAATAATAAATTAGAAATTAGATATATTAGTACGCTAAATTAAAAAAATGGATAGATTATTACATTGCTTCGATAGCAAGTTCTGAAAAATGTAGACGCAAATTGTCTGTGATGAAAAATTCGAAGAAAAGATTCGGACATTTGAAGGCAGCAGGCATGGAATAATTCGTTGATTCCCTCCAATCCTCTTCTATTTTTGTTTTATTATTTATTACTTTTAAATAAAAGCTCAGACGAAAATGGCGATCATTTGGTAACCGCCTTTCTTTTTTCTTCTTCTCTCTCAGAAAAAAGAAAAAGGAAAGAAAAAAAACAATTTCTGCTTTGATATCAACAAACGCACTATAAAAACCAGAGCCACGTGATTCGTTCTACGCTTTGACGACTCATCAGATCATTGATTGTTAAATTCAATTTCCGAAAAGCTTTTTTAGGGTTATTCATTATTTTGGGGGTAAACACCACCACCACATTGACTGAATCAATCGGATAATTCCTTCATTTGATTTAGCTCCAAACGGCTTTTCTCAGACCGAGATTCATCTTGATTCGCCCCCAATTTCCGCTTGCTAACGGTACGTTGTCTCTCGATTTTAGCTTCCGTGTTTCTCGAGTGATAAAAAAGTCTTATTATGTTTCCTCAGTTGCGTGATTCCTTGAAATTGGATGTTGCATGTTGTTCCAAATTCCTATTTATTGCGAATCTTTTTTCTTTTGATGGCAAGTGCTATCATCTTGTCAGAGTTTTTATCTTTTCAGTACTCGTTTGATTTAAGATTGTTAGTTTTTTTTTTCCCGGAATGGGATTGTATAACATCACAGAGTTGCCTATTCTGGTTTGTTCTTAGTGTACGTCTTATATAATTTGGAGCTCGTTGTTTTTCTAAGTGATCCATGTCAGTTAGTTTACCCATTTGTCTGTGATTGATATATTCTAATTTAAAGGAAGTATATTTATGTTCTTACTTCTTCATGTGTGATGTACAAAGGCTAGTACTAGTTTTAGTATCAGTGACAAACTTTGGAATTCAGGGATCAGACAACATTTTAGCTTCTCCTCGAAGTAAAATTCGATGCAATTTATCTTTTGTTGTAAGATTTGGCACTCGTGTGATTCAGGCTCTCACTGAATTTCAAAGTCGGAAGTCCAAGCACTTGTGGCTTTTTTTCTCCGTCATTGATAATTCAATTGCCATCAATCATTAGTTCATGGAAACTGTAACATTACTGGATCACACTGTACTGAGTTTCTTCTTTTGTATTCTCTTGTTTCCTTAGGCACAAGGCTTTGTCTGTCAAACTAGAACCGGAAGCTCAAAGTTATTCATTAACCATTCCTATCTCTGTCAAGATCTGAACTGTCATTCAGAAATTTCAGGAAGTAAACTCAGAGGAACCACATGCGATGGGCTCTGACAAGCATTCTGCTCGTTTATTAAATACCCTCAAAATGGAGAGGGTCAGAACGATTCTAACCCACACTTACCCTTATCCGCATGAGCATTCACGTCATGCTATTATTGCTGTGTTTTTTGGTTGCCTATTCTTTATTTCATCGGACAACATGCACACCCTCATAGAAAAGTTTTCAGTCAAGTGGTGGTCCATGTATGCATGCTTGCTCGGATTTTTCTACTTCTTTTCTTCTCCATTTATTGGAAAGACTATCAAACCAAGTTATTCAAACTTCAGTCGGTGGTAAGCAGCTGTTAGTTCCATCTTTTGATAATATGCTATATCAATTTTCACTTTCTTAATTCTTTGTTATTTTTTTTTTGTGTAGGTATATTGCCTGGATTTTAGTTGCAGCTTTGTACCATCTTCCTAGTTTTCAGTCAATGGGTTTGGATTTGAGGATGAATTTGTCCTTGTTTTTATCAATTTACATATCATCCATAGTCTTCCTTGTTGTCTTCCACATCATTTTTCTTGGCCTTTGGTATATTGGTTTTGTTTCTCGCGTGGCTGGACGGCGCCCAGAGATCTTGACCATTCTTCAAAATTGTGCTGTGAGTTCTCCATCGCCAGTCTTTCACATTAAAGCCACTTTTTTTTGCTTCCAATATTGTTTCATATAAGATATTATTGTCTCCATTTCTTTTATCTGTGCAGGTTCTTAGCATGGCTTGCTGTATCTTTTACAGTCATTGTGGTAATCGGGCTATTCTGAGGGAAAAACATCTCGGAAAACAGCCTTCGAGCTTGTTTTCGTTCTTCAAAAGAGAAGTTAGGAACAGTACCTGGCTTGCAAAATTCATTCGAATGAATGAGCTGAAAGACCAAGTGTGCTCATCATGGTTTGCTCCAGTTGGATCTGCAAGTGATTATCCACTGTTATCCAAATGGGTCATCTATGGCGAGGTAGCTATTCTATTAAACTGTTCTAGTGAGTTTTGAATTTATTTGATTTCTTCACCATTTAATCTTATCCTATTTTAACCTTGTTGTATGCAGATTGCATGCAATGGATCCTGTCCTGATTCATCTGACGAAATTTCTCCTATATACTCGTTGTGGGCCACATTCATTGGTCTTTACATTGCCAATTATGTAGTGGAGAGATCAACTGGGTAAGTAGCATCTATAGCATAGTACTTGTCAAATAAATTATTGCAATTGAGGATCAGTTATTCATATAAACAACTTTGGTTGTACATTTATATGGCATGATTTATCTTAAATTTTTGATATGCTTTCTAGGTGGGCTCTGACACACCCTCTGTCAGTGGACAAATATGAGAAGCTGAAGAAGCAGCAAATGAAACCTGATTTCTTAGATATGGTTCCTTGGTATTCAGGGTACGTTAATGCCAAACCAATATTTCCCCTTTCTGCTTACCATTGATTATGTTGAAGCAGCTAAACAGTGAAAGCCGGACACTGGAGCTGACCTATCTAATTATATATTGCAGAACATCAGCTGATTTGTTTAAAACTGTATTTGACCTTCTCGTATCAGTAACGGTTTTTGTTGGCCGCTTTGACATGCGAATGCTGCAGGTATACGTTAGTTTATTATATGATATGAACAAGTCATTCCTCTTTCTGCTATTAGACCTTTATGATAATCGTATATAATTTTCTTTCTTCTATATTTTTTGCCAAATTCTTAGGCTGCAATGACCAAATCTTCTAATGGAACCGAGAGGAAAGAATTCTTATTTGATCACCTTGCTGATAAGGATGATTTTTGGTTTGATTTCATGGCGGATACTGGTGATGGTGGGAATTCATCATATGCTGTTGCGAAACTTCTTGCTCAGCCTTCTATCAAAGTCTCTGTGGATGATGGTTTTCAATCTCTACCACGGGGTAATCTGCTACTTATTGGAGGAGATCTTGCGTAAGTGCTTTACTTATTGTAAGCAATTATATACCTATTCTCGAGTTTTTGTCAGTTCTAATTGTGGATGTCTTCCGTTGATATGTCCCAGTTATCCCAATCCATCAGCGTTTACATATGAAAAACGTCTCTTTTGTCCTTTCGAGTATGCGCTCCAACCTCCCCAGTGGTATAAAAATGACTCTATAGCTGTTGAAAAGCCTGAATTACCCGAGGGATTTACTGATCTGAAGCATTATGATGGTCCTCAATGTTTCCTCATCCCTGGAAACCATGGTAAGTCTTAGGTCTCAGCTTCATTTATCTTTCAAGTAATTTGTTTCACATACCTTCATGAAAACTTTGGTTTCTTCTGCCATTTCCTCTAACTATAGAGTTATTTGTTTATCATTTCGTAGACTGGTTCGATGGACTCAATACTTTCATGAGGTATATATGCCATAAGAGTTGGTTAGGCGGCTGGTTAATGCCCCAGAAGAAAAGCTACTTTGCCCTGCAGCTACCTAAGCGATGGTGGGTGTTTGGTTTAGATCTTGCACTTCATGGTGATATTGATGTCGACCAGTTCAAATTCTTTTCCGAATTGGTGAAGGAGAAGGTAGTTTGTGTATCATTTTTCTTTCCCATACTTTATCTAGATTTGTAAATGCTATGTATTCGTTTTCTTCCCCTACTCAGAGTTCTACCAATGTTTTGTTAACGATTTACGTTCTGGATTACTGGCCTCCTCTTTAAAATGTCTTTGGTCTCCTAAACAAGTTGTTTAGACTATATTTTAGTGGCCTCCTCTTTTCATATTACTCAATTTGCATTTTGGTGCTTTAGTAACATTAGTATTTTTCTCATTTAGGTTGAGGAGAATGATGCAGTGATCGTTATCACACATGAACCAGGCTGGCTTCTTGATTGGTACTGGAGCAGCGATACAGGGAAGAACGTGAGACATCTGATATGCGATGTTTTGAAATACAGGTGTAAACTTAGAATGGCAGGGGATTTGCATCATTATATGCGACATTCATCTACTCAATCAGATGGACGTGCCCACGTCCAACATCTTCTCGTTAATGGCTGTGGAGGAGCTTTTCTGCATCCCACCCATGTGTTTAGCAACTTTTCGAAGTTCTACGGTGCTTCCTATGGAAGCAAGGCTGCCTATCCCTCTTTTGATGATTCAAGCAAGGTAAAGTTTTCTTTCTCCAATCTCTTATCACCAACTTGCCTTTTGCTTTCGTTGCATTCTGGATGTTATATGTTGTTTACTGCTTTTTGCAGATTGCTTTGGGAAATATTTTGAAGTTCCGGAAAAAGAACTGGCAGTTTGATTTCATAGGTGGCATTATATACTTTATCTTGGTGTTTTCATTGTTTCCTCAGGTGCGTTTTCACTTTTCAAAGCTCGCTTGTCCTATTTAGACCGTGTTATGGGAAAGTGGATTTTTCATATCTGTAGAGTTTCTCTTTTCTTGAGAACCATCTTATAGGCTCACTGCTCACGAGAAAATTGCCATCTTATACTTTCTTGTCCCTCATTGGTTCCAGTGTAAGCTAGCTCACATCTTACGAGGTGATTCATTTTCTGGTCACGTGGAGAGTTTCTTAGGCACAGTTTGGACGGCTTTTGTGTATGTGATGGAGCATTCTTATGTGTCTTTTACTGGTGTCCTGATGTTGCTGATAACTGCAATCACATTTGTCCCCTCGAAAATATCACGGAAGAAAAGGGTGGTAATTGGAGTCCTTCATGTAGCTGCTCACCTGATGGCAGCTCTGATTCTCATGTTGTTGCTGGAACTGGGCATAGAGATCTGTATCCAGCATAATCTCCTCGCAAATTCTGGTCAGATTCTGTATCCAGCATACCGTTGGTTGTTAGGGTTGTTATTTAATGTTTAATTGAATTTGTGAATGTGTTTACATGACAGGGTATCATACATTGTATCAGTGGTACAAAGCAGTGGAAAGCGAGCACTTTCCGGACCCAACTGGGCTTCGAGCACGTATAGAACAATGGACGTTTGGGTTATACCCTGCATGCATCAAGTATCTTATGTCTGCATTTGATGTTCCTGAGGTGATGGCGGTCACCCGAACCAACATATGCAAACGAGGAATGGAATCGCTATCCAGAAGCGGAGCAGTTTTCTATTATGCATCAGTGTTTCTCTACTTTTGGGTGTTCTCAACTCCCGTGGTGTCTATGGTATTTGGAAGCTACTTGTATATCTGCATCAACTGGCTCCACATTCACTTTGATGAAGCCTTCTCTTCGCTCCGCATTGCCAATTACAAATCTTTCACTCGTTTCCACATCAAAGATGATGGAGACATCGAAGTGTTCACTCTCGCAGTTGATAAGGTAACTCTACTTACAAACTCATGCTATTATCTTTTCTTGATTTTCTTAGTTTCTTTAAAGATGTATGACAAGAGGTGAGTTTAGGTGCCAAAGGAGTGGAAGCTTGACACAGATTGGGATTCAGAGCCGAAACAGGGTGGGGAGATGAGCTATAAGAGAAAGTTTCCAAGTAAATGGTGTGCATCAACAGTGCAACAAGACCCTGTTAATACCGTAAAGATAGTGGATCGTTTCGTTATTCATAGATCAGAGAAAGAAAACGGAGAATCATAGATATGTGGATCACTGATCTTCTTCTTACTACTCTCTGTATATCTCTCTTTTTGTATAAAGTAGTATGTAATATGTAGCTTCTCTTCATCTTGTGATGAATGAAGCCTCGTGATTTGTGAGCATCAGAACATGCATAGGTTCTTAATTTCCAGTTTTATGTATTATTAGCTAAATCAGAATGTATTAAAAAAAAAAAAAAACAGAAGGTTTGTTGGTTTTGGAGTTGATTGTAATGCCGAACTTATTATTGCTTTAATTTGACTTAGATAAAAAACAAACAAAGTTTCTTGATATGTAGATGGGCACAACATTCTCTAATAAGCTACAAAGTAAGTTATCCTCTGCTCTCCCGCTCTCCCGCGCAAGTCTCAACCATACAACAATTTTATGCCTGCTTTATGTGTTTAATCTAAAATTACAAATCAAGAAGAAATAAAGAGCGGGATGGCTCATACACAAAAGCTTTAAAATGGTACAGTGAAGATTGATGTTTTGAGGGATCTTTTATGAAGAAGGGGCGTATTCTTGGATGGCTGTTGCTAACTTATCCCTAGCTTCTGCTGTCTTTGTCCTTATCAGAAAGGTTCTCGCTGTTACATTCTCGTTGTTGGAGTCCTCCTGTTGGACATGTAGACAAAGTCAGAGAGATATACTAAAAAACAAACCACCATGTAAGAAAACGCTCAAGAGAAAGAGCTTCAGTGGTTTTACCGAGGAGTGAAATATTGCAACAAGGGCGTTTTTCTGTGCGCTCGTCTTGATTCCAGTATACAGTAGAGCATTCAGAAGCAGTTTCCCGACCTGACAATAAACAAGGTTTATAATCATGTTGAGAATCTCTACACTAAGTTGAGGATATCAAGTGAATCATACATCGTTTCGGACAAGAATTGTGGGTTTTGATTCCTTTGTTCCCTTGTCGACGCCTTCTTGGCATTTTATATAGAGATTCCCAGTTCCTTTATCTTTCCATGTTCCTTTATCTGTTGGGTCATTTGACTGCATCACATTTACAAAAGTTATATTTATAGACAACACAACATCAAAAGTAACTAAACGAAAGAGAAAGAGAGAGGAGAAACTCCCTTACAAGCACACTATGCCACCTAAGACGACTTTTAGGATGAAAGATTAATCAGGAACCAACATTTCCATCTCTAACAGTCTTAATGGGTTCATACGTGATGCTATACCCTCGTCATGATTATTCATATTACTACATCACTAAACTCATATTTATAAACAGAAAAAAAAGTACGTGGAACAATATAGTGAGTGGCTAAGACTGAAGAAAAGGAAGCATCAAGCACAAGTGTTACCTTGACATAAAGTTTGCATTTGACTTCATGAACCACAGTAACACCCTTCTCTTCAGTCTTTTTCACAGATGGGCTGCTTGGTTGAGGTGGCTCATCTTCTGCAGAGCCAAAAGAATCCCTTGTTTACAAGACTCAAGATTTGTAATAAGAGAGTTTCCTCTAGGTGAACAGTCAAGATGGTAATTCCTAACATATTCCCTTCCTAAGAAGAACAAAAACAAAACAGGGCTTTAATCTACTCACCACCGTCTGCATCATCTGCGCTATCCCGCTTTGCCGGTATGGACACTGGAGTTACTAAAAAAACCAAACAAAGAAAAATGTCCAGGTTAGGTCTCTGAGATAAACTATTGTCCTGAAGATACAAAGCTGATCAATGAAAATTCCAATAAATGAGTTTTTCTTAGTGGGCAAAGTAGATACCTCCAGATGAGAGAGAGGTTTGGTTATTAGAAAATGAGAAAGGAGATTGGCTATTAAGGATTCCCCCTGCTTGACTGCTGGAAAATTGGCTAGGTTGGCTGCTTTTGTTTAAACCAAACTGGCCACTGCTAAAAGATCCAGTTTGGCTGTTAGATGTTAAACCAAATGGACTGCTGGAGAATACTCCAGGTTGGCTTGAAAACAAACCAGACTGACTACTGGAAAAATTGGATGATTGATTATTTGAGAAGAGCCCAGCTTGACTGTTTGATGAAAATGGGCTATTATTCGAAACTGGTTTAACGTCGTTGTTCTTGACTTCGAGGGACGATTTCTCTGCTCCACGAGATTCAGGGGATACATTCTCCCCCTTTCCCTTGTTTTCCTTTAGCCAGTTCACCACATCCTTAAACTTTTCCTGCACGAGGATTTCCATGAAGTAAGAACTGATGAGCTAGTGAACTATAAAAAGGATTATCACAAAGAAGCAAGCAACTCAAGGAGTTATCTACTTAATCCTTTCTACGTAATAGACATTAAAACTGAAGACATAATAGGAAGTTAGCATTCTTGACCAGTCAAAACCATCCTAATGAAGACTATTTTCATTTGCGAATAAGAAGCCTCTGAATTCAGGAAAACCCAAATAAGTCGACAAAGCGTAAAGAGGAAAAAGTCATGTATTTGGAGAATTTACCAGAATGTTTGAAGCATGGCTAATGTAGTCATTCATCCCATCTTCCCAGAGTTCATCAGGATGATTCTTTAGCTGTAACTGCACCCAACTGTATTTACATTTAAGCATAAGCAATTTTTTTATTGAAAGAATAGATCAGAAAAGGTAAAATATGTTTCATATACTACATAGAAGACACAACAAGTGCAGAGATAATCTTTTTCACGAAATTTTTTTTTAAAATTGTTCACCTTACAAATTGGTTATTGAGAGCTCTCACATGCTTCCTAGCTAACTCAGCCCTCTGTTTATCCAATGATGCTGACGTTAATGGACTCTGCTGCATCGGTGCCTTACCAAATAACGTTCCTTCCATTGGTTTTGCGTTCTTAAACTGAAAATACATTTTCAATTTAATTCCGGAATATAGCAAAACAAAAGCAGCTCCAGTGGATATGGAGGCCACAGATTTAATTCGACATCAAATTGCGTATTAGGCAGAAAACGTAAACTCAGAATTGAAAAACTAAAGCAAACACTTTGAACTAAATTGTACAGTCGCATACCAATCATGACAATACCCACAAGTTCTTCTAACATTAAGAAAACGCCGACTTAATTCATCAATCACCCCAAAACATATAGAAACTTGCTAACCAATCATCAATTATCCACCACTAAATATCAAAACTCTCTTTTCCCTACACAGAGAATCCACGCAATACCAGAGATTCAATCGACAAAACCGTAATATATACCACCAACACGAAAGGAAAACGCAAAAACTCACGGGAGAGTCGTTCGCTTCCGAAAACGACGCTTCGGAAACGGCGGCGCGTTTTATTCCCCTCATGATGGAGTCGGGCTTTTACTCGGCGGAAGGGGAATCGGAAAAAAAGAGGCAGCTGCTAAAAGGGGGAAAATTGATTTAGGGTTTATTGTGGCGTTCTTTTTTTCGAAAATTTTAAAAATAACAACTTAAAAAAGAGGAGAAGACAAAGATACTTTTTTAGATGCCTTTCTTTTTCGACAAAACCTGTTGTACTTTTTTATTGATTAAGAAAAGAGTCGTCGTTAAACAAAGCATAACAAATAGACTGGCCGAGGGAGATGAGTGTGCATGAAACTTTGAAGCCCAAAACGTATATCTCGGCCTCGGCAGACGTTAATCAGATTTCTGTCATAGAGTCATCATGGGTTAGTCTCCTTAAAAATCTATTAGAGAACAATTTCTCAAGAACTAAAAAAAACATTATATTTTCTCTTGCGATTTCGAATCTCGCATGCAAACCCTAGATTGCGAGTCGCCAAACCCAAATTCCATCTAAATCTTCATGTTTGGGAGATTCCGAGGTCATACGGCTCTTTGGCTTAGGGTGTCAGTCAAAAAGGAGGGTAAACCTTATTCCTTGAAATGAAATTTAGAGATCTCATATTTCACTATCCAAAGTTTATGTACCACCTTGTAGGTGATCCAACAGTCTGTTTGGCAAGGAGGTGTCTCAACCAGCCTCGAAAGAAAAAAAAAGCCTTATATCTCGAGCCACCATCGTCTCAGATTTCGACTAGCCTTTTTTCTTGCTTGACTCTTGGACCATCATTCATGTGTTGCTCCTTAGGTTTAGGATTTCATGGGATAAAAAGACCAAATCTCAATCCTTCGTGGGAAGTATAGAGATTTTAGACTTTCTTACAGGAGCCTCAATAACACCGTTTGGATGTTCCAATGATCTAGACCAACCACTAAGTAGCTCAAGAGACATACTATCATGGTTAGTCTCCTCGATAAGGTACAAATATGAGATCTTTGGGTGTAAAGGTTTTTTTGTTTTGTTTCTTGTGTGGACTGCGTTTCCTTTTTAATTCCAAGTGGAGGATCTTATCTCCAAGTAGTTAAAACTTAGTACGAAATTTAAAATATAATAATACCTCTCAAATTAGGAAGACAAAGTAAAAGGGGTAGTATCTTAAGTTACAGCTAGGATTGGGGAAAATATCCGTTAAATCCGCTTAGCTTCTTTATTCGCTTTGATTCGATCCGAAAAATCCGGATAACCGTAAGGTTTTGGAGCCACTTATGATGACGTTGATTTTCTTTTTCTTGAATGCATTCTATTTTATCGGGTCGTTGTGATCTGGATATTACTGGTTTGGTTGCGGTTCAGGTTGCTTCGGTTTAGTTGTGGATAAAATTGACTTGCTTATGCATTTTTTATCTACCATCATTGTCGTCTTAACTAGCTGGCACATCGTGCACTCCTGAGGTGTCTACGACCCGTAATAGACAAGTAAAGGAGACGTTTGCGTGACGTTTGCCACTTGATGGTAGAGCCCTTCAGCGTACTTATACATCTATCGAGGCGCGCGTGTTGTCCAAACGATCTTTTCCTCCTATGGAAACCTAACACGTGCATATGTACCAGACGCTATCAGTTTTATTCGAATTTGACTATGTCTGGTGGGATTTTAGTTATCGACTAAGGATATATCTGAATTTATCTAGTGGTGATACTCCATCTGGTTGTTATGTCTTCCTATATGCGCTTCTCAGGATGGATCGCATCTCCTTTAGCACGTCTCTGGGTTGGGGTGAATGGCGAGTAATCCTCGTCCAATAAGGCGTCAATGGGACGATCCCCATGCTCGAAACCTAGGCTATTGTAGAGTCAAGTCTGAGCACAATACTTCGTTGGTCACTCTACCCTCAGCACGCCTAGACGGATATTGTAGTCACACTACCGATACTAGGGCGCAAGGGTCCGGTGACCCCACCTATAGAGTTACTCGAGTCTTCACGTAATCAGACCCATGTTTCTCATGATGATGGTACATGGCGCTAAACTACTTTCCATATCGTTGCATAAATCTTGGAATCAGAGGAAAGCTATCATGAGAAAGAGATTTATTCCAAGTCATTACCATAGAGAGTTTCACTATAAACTCAAACTTTGTCCCAAGGAAGCATGTCTGTTGAAGAATACTACAAAGAGTTAGAAACTCTTATAATCAGAACTGATATTCAAGAAGATAGTGAAACTACAATGGCCAAATTTATAGAATGACTTAATAGAGACATCATTGATAAAGTTGAGGTTCATCACTACTTGGAGATGGAGGAGCTTCTACACAAATATATCATGTTTGAGAAACAGTTATCAAGTTCTTACAAGGATTCTAAGACATTCTCTAAGCTCAAGGAAGAATATCAGAATCTCAAAGGGAAGGAAAAGCCATCAACTTCCAAGACCAAAGACATCAAATTCTTCAAGTGTAAAGGGAATGATCATTATGCTAGTGAGTGATCAATCAAGAGAGTAATGATCATTAGAGAAGATGGAGAGCTAGAATCAGAGTAGGAACTTTATGAAGCAGAATCATTAGAGGAACACGTTGCAAGGCCAGCCAAAAGAGAGCTCTTGGTCACTAGGAAAATTCTGAACTTGCAGACCAAGAATGAGAAGAATGAACAAAGAGAGAACTTGTTCCACACTTACTGCATCGTTCAAGACAAACTGTGTAGTCTAGTCATTGATGGAGGAAGCTGTACTAATGTAGCCAGTGAATCAATGGTGGAGAAGCTTGGTTTAACAGTCATGAAACGCCCAAATCCATACAAGCTTCAATGGCTCAACGATGAAGGAGAACTAGAAGTATAAAATCAAGTGATGGTGCCTTTATCTATTGGGAAGTATGAAGATGAGATACCCTGTGATGTATTACCAATGGATGTTGGTGATACACTACTTGGGAGGTCGTGGCAATCAGATACGAGAGTTATACATGATGGCTTCAACAACCGATATTCTTTTGAACTCAAGGGGAAAAAGAATGTTTTGGTTCCCTTAATACCACAAGAGGTTCAACAAGATCAAATCAGCATGAAAAAGAGCAAGGCACAATCTTTTTCTACAACACCACAATCAACCAAGCTCATGATCAAGAAAAAAAAAAAAAAGGAAGTCAACTCCCAAGCCTTCTGCTAGTTTTGAAAGTTTTTGTTAATCTAACTAAGCCAATGCATGATATGCCTAACAAGATTGAATTGCTTTTGAGTTCAAAGATGTGTTTTCAGAGGAGAATCCACAAGGCTTACCACCAATTAGAGGCATTGAACATCAAATTGATTTCATTTTAGGAGCCTCTCTACCAAACAAGCCAGCTTATAGAACCAATCCGGTAGAGATTAAGGAGTTACAACAAGAAGTTATTGATCTAATGGAGAAGGGACACATCCGTGAGAGCATGAGTCTTTGTGCTGTACATGTTCTATTTGTGCCTAAGAAGGATGGGAGTTGGAGAATGTGTGTTGATTGCAGAGCCATAAACAACATTACAATGAAGTATTGACACCCTATACCTAGATTAGATGATATACTTGATGAATTATATGGTTCTAGCATCTTTTTAAAGTAGATCTTAAGAGTGGTTACCACCATATTAAAATGAAAGAGGGTGATGAATGGAAAACTGACTTTAGGACTAAGCAAGGACTGTATGAATGGTTAATGATGCCATTTGGGCTAACTAATGCACCTAGCACATTTATGAGACTAGTGAATCATTTTCTTATAGCTTCCATAGGTCACTTTGTTTTGGTATACTTTGATGACATCTTAATCTATAGCAAAGGCGTAGATGAACATGTTGAGCATCTTAGGATGGTTATAGAAGTGCTTAAAAAAGAAACCTTGTTTGCCAATATCAAGAAATATACTTTTGGAACAAATAACCTTGTTTTGTTTGGTTTTGTTGTGAGTACAGATGGTATAAAGGTGGATGAAGAGAAAATCAAGGCAATTAAAGAATGGCCAAGTCTGATGAGTGTTGGAGAAGTGAGAAGCTTCCATGGCCCTGCTGGGTTTTACAGGAGATTTTTTAAAGATTTTAGCACTCTAGCAGCTCCACTTACTGAGGTTATCAAGAAGAATGTGGTTTTAAGTGGGAGCAAGCTCAAGAGGATGAATTCCAAACGTTGAAAGAAAAGCTTACCCATTCCCGGTCCTTTCTCTCCCTGATTATAATAAGACTTTTGAGATTGAATGTGATGCCTCAGGATATGGTATTGGTGTTGTTCTTATGCAGGAGAATA
This sequence comes from Euclidium syriacum, assembly GCA_900116095.1. Taxonomy (NCBI): domain Eukaryota; kingdom Viridiplantae; phylum Streptophyta; class Magnoliopsida; order Brassicales; family Brassicaceae; genus Euclidium; species Euclidium syriacum. The sequence continues at coordinate 746,740 of FPAK01000018.1, forward strand.
GGTCTATTGCATACTTTAGTGAGAAGCTTGGAGGAGCTACGTTTAACTACCTAACCTATGATAAGAAGCTATACGCACTTGTAAGGGCTTTGCAAACTTGGCAGCACTATCTCTGGCCTACGTAGTTTGTAATACACACTGATCATGAGTCTCTCAAGCACCTAAATGGTCAACACAAGCTCAAAAACAGCTACACCAGATGGTTTGAGTTCATAGAAACATTCCCTTATGTTATAAAGTACAAAAAAGGTAAAGACAATGTTGTAGCAGATGCATTGTTTAGGAGGTATGTTTTCTTGACTTCTCTTGAAACTAAGCTGCTAGGATTTGAACATATTAAGACTCTATATGATACTGATGCTAATTTCAAAGAGATATATGCTTCTTGTGAGAACTTTGGTAGTGGAAAGTATTATAGAGCAAATGAATTCCTCTTCTTTGAGAATAGACTGTGTGTGCATAACTCTTCTTTAAGCTATTTATGTGCCAAGGAAGCTCATGCAGGTGGTCTAATGGGTTATTTTGGCGTGGTTAAGACTCTGAGTGTGATGCAAGAACATTTCTACTGGCCGCACATAAAGAAAGACGTGGAGAAAGCATGTGAAAGATGTGTTACTTGTAAGCAGACTAAGTCTACAGTTCAACCCCACGGTTTTTATAACCCTCTACCTATACCTTTGTATCCATGGCATGATATTTCAATGGATTTTGTAGTTGGTTTGCCTAGAACTATGACTGAAAGAGATTATATCTTTGTGGTAGTTGATAGGTTCTAAAAATTGGCACACTTCATTCCTTGTCATAAAACTGATGATGCCACTAATGTTGCTGGATTGTTCTTCAAAGAAATAGTTAGATTGAATGGCATGCCTAGGACTATAGTTTATGATAGAGATACTATGTTTCTTAGTTTCTTTTGGAAAACTCTTTGGTCAAAGATAGAAACTAAGCTGTGTTTCTCTACTACTTGTCATCCACAATCTGATGGTCAAACAGAAGTTGTTAATAGGACATTGTCTACATTACTGCGTGCATTGATTAAAAAGAACCTAAAGACTTAATGTTTGCCTCATGTAAAATTTTCCTATAATCATGCTAAAGATTATGCATCTAAGTTTTCTCCTAAGTTCCAGTAAGCAATCAACTCTCTTTTACATACTATCAAGGACCAACTTGAGTGTGCTTATCCAACAACTTTAATTGGGATTCAAGCCATTTAAGTCTTCATCAAGAGAAGTGTTTTGGATTGCACTATTTTTTCCTCTTCTTAGTTTTTTCTTGGGTTTTCTAAGAGACGTTTTTAGTGAGGCAAGGCCAAAAAACTTTATCAAAGCCTCTTATGAAATCCATGCCCAATTCTACCACCCAATTTTGTGAAAGAAGAAGGGAGAAAGCTAGTCAAAGTTTATATTTAATGTTTAGTCTTTGTGTTTTGTGATTCATTAAATATTTAGATGTCTTTTGTTATTTCCTATGATTTCAAACTCTATTTGTACGCTCCTTGTTTTTTGTTTCAGACTCATCAAACTTCTTAATATCAAAAATCTTTCTAACTGTTTGATATTAGTGGTGAGTAGCATCCACTTTTCTTGTTTTGTGATTTTGGAGTAATTCCTATCATAAACAAGCCCTTCATAGTCTAAGAGTCTGTCACAACTCGTAGAAGTGTCTTTCACCCCCAAATTTGCCCTTTCAAATCATCCACAACACTCTGAATCATCAACAAAAACATCCATCTCATTCAAACTTTGCTGAAACATTCATACAACAGATGAACAAGAGAGTTCAGCACCTGCAGCACCTTCCCTTGCCGTTTTATTCAAGCATATACCATTGGAACAAGTCACATGCCACAAAGAACATCAAAGGGACATGATGTTATCACCTAGAATCATATTACCGCTTCCCTTGGTGGTGTCGAAATGGGACTCCGTCCTGATCTTCGTCCTCGGAATGCCAGACGGGAGTGGGACTTCAGCGGAGTGCTGGAACTTGCACTCCAATCTATTTGGCACAGAGGGTGCTACGGTGGCTCAGCTTCTCCTTCACTTGGCTTGAAGTGTTGGAGTCTCTGCCTCTATCCTTTTTTGCTCAGCCACTGCGAGTGTGAAATCAAGAACTCAACCCGGAGAAAATTTACTAGTTGTAATCGAATGATTGTAACTTAGCTTTTTTTTTTTGTAATTCGTAATGATTTACTCAATAAAATGTTAATTTTATTCATGCCCCGTTGTTATTATTAATTTTATTGCCTACCTATTTCTTGCATAACTAAACAAATTGCTTTAAATGTCATGATTGTGAACACAATCCCTAATGTGATTAGTTGGAAAGGGTGAATTAGCATGTTCCGAAGAACCATGGGGATTCCCTGAGGTGATGACGCGTTCTGGCCTCCCTAGGTGTTGAAACTCTGACCATTCTCATGTTCCTCGATTCGCGCAGTTCCCCCTCCCCCCAAGGTCCTTGACTGCCCCTATCGCTCGAGTGCTCCTTTAACCCATACTTCATTCGCATCTTTTCACCACTGCCTTCCTAGGGTAGCGTCGTATCTAAAGAGGTTTCTCGTGACGTGGTAGGTTATCATCTATGTTTCTTTTATCCCATTGGCGAGATGGTCGATGACTCCTTTGACATGAATTCCTAATAACACGCATACTACCAGTCCCCCTAAACATGGTACCACTCGTTTGGGAGTATCCCTGTCATGAGCAGATGGTGGACGGACATGAGACTGACAACACTTGTTGGATCAACTAACATCTTTCGAGTTGGGAAATCGTCTATGAAATGTGTGTCATCTCCAGTTCCCCATACCCTACCTTGGTTGTTTCTCCTCCACCGTATTGTGGTCACACCCACTTGGTAACCCTCCGGCACGATGTTTACCCTTCTTGTGGTCACTGCTCTGGGGACTAGACTCTAAACCTCTGCCACTAGTGTAGTGCAGGCCTACTTCCTTTTCCCCAAGGTTTTTCTTTGGCGTGCTATGCTTTGTCAAGAATGACTTCTCTCCTTAGCGTCCTTCTCATATTTTCTTTGGTGGGACGGACGTTGCTGTTCTGAAACTCTTGTGTATATGCCTTGGATTCGAACCTTGTTTATTCTTTAGCTCCTCCAACCTTTTTTACTCCATTTCGTTCTTGTTGTTTGTCAACATAGCGCTCTTCTCACCTTTCAATGTCTGACGGTTGGATTCTTATCTTCTTTAGCGGGGCACCCCTTAGACCGAGACTGCTTCTCCCTCCTCGCCTTTGAGTGACTTCCCCGCCTGTCTAGGTGGTCTTAAATCTCCCTTGTTCGAGCAGGCCCTACTACAATCTCGCTCAACGGAACTATAATGATCCAGTGTGAGGTGATCTCTGTCCGAGCCTTTTTGCATGCTTGTCCTCCGTTCTTGGGATCGGGCATCCTCGCAGCACATATCATTCTTCTTTTTACCTTCCCGGAGGAGCACTCCAAGTGTGTCTCGGGCGAACATGACTCTATGACTCAGACTTTGCTCCACAATCTTTTCCTGAGTCTTCTTGTCTTCTCATGACCACGGTCCGAGGAACTGGTCCCCTATCACGGCTCAGTCACAGATCCTTCTTGATGTGTCTCCTCGGGCTTTGGGTACACCTTAGTCAAGAGAAAATGCGGATAAGCGGGGTGATTTCTAAGATGATCGAAAAAGATCTTACTGCTTAGGACGAGCGATTATCTTGGACGAAAAGGTTTGGAAACGGTGGTATTTGGACCTTAACCTCTCGGAAATCTCAAGTCTTAACTGAAAGGTCGAGACTTTGGAGGTTTTATTAGCAAAAAAGAATCAACTAAGCGTTGTTTAAATGTCGGAACTTTTAACCACTCAGTTGTGGACTGAGCTAGGAGGTAAGTTGAATGCTCTCACGAATAACTCTTACGAGAGCTGATCATATCACTCCGACGAATTCTTAACTAATGTTGAACAAAATCCAGCTAAGAACCTAGGGCAGAAAGCTTTCTATGAGAAGATAGAGTAAAAACCTAAGATGAGCAATCTTATCGTAAGCAATGAATAAACGATTAACCTACCCTTTCTCATGATGAGTAAGGGCTGTACTTATAGAGGATACCAAACACACATGAGTAAACCGGGTGATTTTGATTTATCCGGCTGTGACTGGTTTGGTTCTGATTCGGGTTTCTTCGATTTAGTTGTGGGTAGGATCGAATTTTTGCACTTTTTACCTACCATCCATGTCATCTTACCCAGCTGGAACATTGTGCGCTTTTGATGCGTCTATAGCCTGAAAAAAATGGGTAAAGGAGACACTTACGTACCATTTGTCCGTTGATGGCTGATGCGTGAATTATTTCAGCTAAACTAACTGCAAGTGCAAAATGTACAATTGTAGTATTAAAGGTTTAATGATCACACATCGATTATGTCGAGTTTCAATTATAACTAGAAACTATGAGTGAATTCAAGTAACTTAGAAAATATCTTGTCTTGTAAAACTTATTAATTAAAGGCGCTAGATCATAGGGGAATCCTCAGGAAGTATAGACCAACATTCATTCAATAATTAATGGACTCTATAACACATAAGACGTAATTATATAATCTTTGATGTCTCATGTGACTATACCTTTACCTATGTGTTAACAACAAGACCAGAAAGGTTGATTTTCAATCTAAGAAACTAACACATGCAATCAACATAGATATGATTGTTCATGACTCTCTACACCAAATGATGTGTTTGGAAAAAGAAGAAATTACCTATTTAAAACCATGTTATGACTATGCTATCATATGGTGTAGAAGATAACAAAACCTAGTATCAATATCCTAAGTGATCAAGTTAGAATATCATGTGTAACACCATTAAAATAGAGAGTCATACTGATCATATCATATTGAATGCTTTAGAGATCTATAAAACCATTGAGATCCCTAGATCTAACAAGTAAACTACTCACACATAGAAAGAAAAACCATAATCAAATTAGTATCAATAGCTTGCATAAAAGTAAGAGTAGAGTATAGAAATAATTAAGAACAGGTCATGGCTGTCTCTCTCCTTATGAAAATCCTAGAAACTAAACTCAAGAAACTTTAAGAACAAAGGTGGCTTCTTGAGGCAAATGTTTTTGGTGGCTTGAGTGTCTTGGGAGTTTTAATTCTTGAGAAATTGAAGGCTTGACCTCATTCCACTGCTTAACAGGGTTTATATAGCTCCAGAAGCCGTGCATAAGTCGACATAAAAGTTTCAAGACCTCGGGTTTGAGAAAAAGCCGACAAAATGAATTCTTCTGATCGGCCTAATCGAGTCGGTCGACTACAGCTTCCAGTCCGTCGACCTAGTCTTCCGATGAACTATTCTTCATTTCTGCTACAAATCGTCTAAGTCTTTTCCAAATGCCTCATCACGTGAAATCTCTTATCCATCCTACTTAAAGTTAGAAAAATCTCCAAATCCGTATAAAATATGTATATGAAAACCGATAAAAATACTGATACATCAATGGAAGAGCCCTTCAGTGTGCTTTAATGTCTAATGAGGCGCACATGTTGTCAAGCGATCCTCTCCTCATGTGGATACCGGACACATGGATTTGTACTAGATGCTATCAGTATTATTCGAATTTGACTATGTTTGGCGGGAATTTTACTTATCGACTAAGGAAAAATTTGAATTTAAGCGCCAAACCTTACTTGGGTGATGATACTCCACATGAGTTTTGATGTCCTCATGTCTGCGCTTCTCAGGTTGGATCGCCTCTTCTTGAGCACGTCTCCGTTCAAGGGTGAATGACGAGGAAACCCCGTCCATGAAGGCGCCAAATTGACGACCCCCATATTTTGCACCAAGACTATTATAGAATCAAGCCTAAGCACAATACTTCATTGGTCACTCTGCCCCCATCACGCCTAGACGGATAGTGTAGCCACACTACCTGTATTAAGGTGCAAGTGTCCGGGTGACTCCACCTATGGAATTACCTGGGTCCTCACATAATAAGACTCAAGTTTCTCATGGATGCTGCTACATGACGGTAAAGTGATTCACTTAAACTAAGTTACACGTGGCGCTAAAGTGATTTAGATAACTATATTACACATGACGCTAAGTGATTTGTCTAACCTCTTATCCATGTTGTTGCATAAATCGTGAATATTAAGGGAGTGAAATTTACCCGAACAATTCGCATTAACTCAGTAGATTGACCATTAATTCTTTGATTCAGCTGTTATGATTTGGTGTTGACCCTGTTACTAGCCATTGTCAATGGCTCCGTGACTTCGGGCGCCTAGAATTTGGGAGGACTGTTGAGTTTTGAACCATATCTATATTCTAGCCTGTCTTTGTCAGGTTTTCTTCTTCACCTTGATGGACATATTATGGGTTTTTTACCTTTTCTTTATAGGTCGTGATTTTGACACCAACAATAATATCTAAGCATCTTTTGTAACAAAGAAACAAAATTCTAGTGAATTGTGAGTACTATCTCACTGCGATGTACATGTTTGTTTGTTAGAGAACTCATAAAATTATCTTGTGTTCTTTCGTTGCACAATTGTTTTATCAATTAACTGAGTCATATGTTGGATCCTAAATCACAACAATAGTGTTGTTGTTTTCATGTCATACTTATACGTATTCAGATTCATGTATAAAAATCATTTTTTTTTTTATCAGAATGGAAATTATACTATGAATATGAAAAATATAAAGTCTAACCAAACTGGACTAAACCTTTTGAAATATGTAGTTTTTCATATTGTTTAGAGCTAGACAAGCCTAAGCCTAAGATTTTTAGTTTTCAAACTCTTAACTTAGAAAAATTATGATTTATGTTGCAGGCTTGTGAAAAACATTAACGGAGAGATAAGCTATGATCATGTGAATACCATTGTGTATCTTACCTATTCAATATTCGGGGTTACCATTAACGACAAAGATGTTTTCTGGTCCACGCGAGCTCTCTCTTTCGCAGTCCAATTCGTTATCTCAAGCGTATCAAACTTTTGATGCTCAGTATTTCGGTGACCAAAAGCGTATTCAGAGGCCATCAAATTTTTTTAGTGCTTTTCTTTGGTTAAGATCTCCTAACTATCAAAATAAGTGAAAGTGGCTTGGTGGGTGTTGATGTATCGATATTTTTACCGGTTTTCACAAGTATACTCTATATGTTTTCACGAGATGAAGCATTTTGGGAAGACATAGATGATTTGGAGCAAAAATGGAGAAATTATCGAGAAGAACTGAAGTCAACCGACTAGAGCTTCAGTCGACTGACTCGTATAGGTCGGTCAAAAGAAATAAAATTGTTTTATGGGATTTTCTCTAAACCCTGATGTTTCAAGGATTCATTGTCGACCCCATGCACGACTATTGAGCTATAAATATCTTCATAAACTCAGAGATTAGGTCAAACCTTCAAGAAGCAATCACCCTTTGAAGATCTTATAGCAAAAAGTTACCCACAACTCTCCTCCTTGCCTCAAGAAGTTACTTTGTTCCTAAGGTCCTTTGAAGTTCTACCACTGAGGACTTTTACAGAGAGAGAGAGCCACAACTTGTTCTATTTCTTAAGCTATACTCTTTACTTTTATGCAAGCTATTGATATTAATGTTCATTATGGTTTTGTTTGCTATGTGTGAGTAGTTTAATTGTTGGATCTAGGGTTTTCAATGGATTTATAGATCTTTACAGCATTTAAATATGATATGATCAATATTGAATCTTTACTTTAATGGTATATTCATACAATATTTTCACTTGATCACTTAGGATATTGATCTCTAGGTTTGCTACTTTATAGACCATTTTGTAGTGAGGTCATAACATGGTTTTTAGTAGATGATCTCATCCTTGTACAAACCAATGTTTGGTTTGGAAGGTCATAAACAAGCAGATCAATACTTATTGCATGTGTTAGTTACCTTAGATTGAAAATCAATGTTTCTGGTCTAGTGGTTAACTCATAGGTGTAGTTTCGCGAGAGATCGGTAACTACATACTTATTCTTCTGTGTTCAAGAGTCTAATGATTGTTGATTATATGTTCATCTATATTTCCTGCGAATTTCCCTTGATTCAACGCCTTTAATTCATAAGTTACCAAGACAATATAATACAGTAAGTTAGTTACCTAGATTACTTTAAACTTTCCAGTTAATGTGGGATCGATAACCTTTTATACTACAATTGTATAATGTGCACTTACATTTAATTTAGGTGAAATAATTCACGCATCAGTTGTTTGTTTAGCCAAAGACGGAGGGTGGTTTGGGTATATGTAGTCTCAGGGACTCGCATACGTATTCTCTATACGCTTCATTTGGTACATTATGTCAAGTACTAGCTTGTTTTGGGTAAAATGGACCAAAAAGGTGTTTTTTTGGAGTAACACATTTTTGGATACCCGAGAATCTCTTGTTGACTTTTGGAACTAGGGAAAGCATCTTGGGATTGGTTTAGTCTTTTACCTAATATAAAATTAGGAATAGAAAATGTGTGGATTTTTAATCGGACACAAGATTGGATAGAAGTCCTCCAACGTGATGGAGGTGACAGAGGGAATCATCTCATGGGTGCATAGAAAGTACTTTTGTGGCTAATGGTACACCTAATGGAGGATGACATTTTGACATATACGAGACAAGAGATCTCGATAAGTTTTGGAGAAAGCAATATCTCTACCTCCGCATCATCCCAATAGAGGTCAAGCTGTTATAACATGAAGACACAAGAATATCCGCTTCCTCCCTTTCTTCTCTTCCATAAGATATGGAAGCAGATTCAACATCGCCACTTTCGTCTTGATTGGCTATGTCTAGTGTGGTTTAACCGTAGTTTCAAGGTTTTCATTTATTTTGTGGCTGGGAGTGAAGGATTCACTTGCAACGGGTGCTTATTGTCGAGCTTATGTTAAGGAAACCGTATGTATTATGTGGAGAACCAGAAGAGACACAAGATCATATTTTTCTTATGCTGATAGTCATTTACGGTTTGGACGGATCTAACACAATATTTTATTGGAGATTGGCTAAATCCGAATTGATACAAGATTTACACTTCCTAACTTCCCATTAGGTTTTATAAGATTTTCTTATTAAACCGAACTGAACCTTCCGATCCGAACCGAACTGATGTTTTTGTGAACCGAACCGAATTAATTTAGTGTGTAAGAACCAATCGGCAGGTTTTAAAATTTAAATCGGTTACCGGTTCGGTTTGGTTCAATTTACCCAATGGGAAGTTAGGAAGTGTAAATCTTGTAACGATACACTTCAATATATTTGGGCTATAGCCCATATAAAAAAAGCTTAGCAGTTCAGTGGGTTCTAACACATAATTTTATGTTTTTTTTTCTTCTATTTTGTTTAGGAAATAATTTTCCATGTTTTCACCCAAATTTTGGTTTATTTTGGTTCGAATCAGATAACCCGAAAAAACCGAAAACTGAATCGAAATTTTATTTCGGTTTGTTTCGACAAAATTTTTGAAAATTAACCGGTGTCCCAGGACTAAGATTGACTATATTTTTAATTTTGAAAATTATGGTTTACCGCATATGTCTGGAGATAAATGGATGATTTCACTAGTTTCCCAAACCAGCAACAACTATGTTTTGGGCAATAGACCGAAAAATAAATCACCTATCGCCACTCGACTACATGTTATCCCCTAAGCTCCAAAACATCATGATAAAGGGGATTGAAAGCTAATGGGTAAAGTTTTATGTTTAAATTTTTTTTTACTTTATTTGTTTTTAATCACTTCAAGAACCAACAAAGCAAAAATCTAGACTTATTTTAAAATTAGTAAATATATATAACATTTTATCCAAAAAAAATAACGATTAATTTTTGAATATTTAACTTGAAAAGTAAACCCTATAGAATCCAAACTCAGAGTTTATATTAAGAGTTAGAAAAAAAAAACAAATACATAATGATCATGGACTCTAACTCGCACCCTAAACTTTAAAAGTTGAAAAACGCACATGACTTACTTAAGTTTTTATATGATTCATTCCCCTCATGCCAAACTACATATAGTTTTATTTGAGATAATATATTTAATACATTATGAAATCTAATCTTTAAAAAAATGTCAAAATCTCCACTTCCAGACAAACAAAAAACTATATAATTAACTTTCATTACGAAACTACGTCAAAGATGAATTCATCCACCAAGGAAGTGAAGAAACCATTAGCCAAATCTTCAACCACACTCTCTTTCCCATCTCCATTAATGCAACCCCATTTCATTTCCTTCACATAAACCTCTCTCTTCTCTCTCACTTCCCAACTCATAAACATCTCTTCCTGTATCCCCATTACCCACTCTTTTGCTTTGTTCACCATTAATGTCTCCTCTTTTGCCCCAATATTATCTTCTTGAAGATAATCTAACAAGAGATTATCCGCTACATTAGAAGCTAGTATGTCATTTTTTTCACCGATTTGCGACTTCACAAGAGCAAACAAGCGGTTTGCTCGGTTTTCCGATTCATCTTCTTCGGTTTCCATCGCCTGATATGAGTGCTCTTCTCTCTCCACATATTTCTCTATGCGTTTCTCCAAGTCTAATGGCTCGAGCCTTACCAAACTAATTAACCTCCTACTTTTTCTGGTAATTTTCTCATATGTATCTGCAAATATTAGTTTATAAAGTTAATAACTTGTACTAGAGTACAAAATCACAGTTTTGGTGTAGTGTATAACAAACTGTTCAATATTGATGGATATTGTCTATTCACAAAATTACCATTTTGGTGTGAAATAGGGATGAATGTATCGTCTTCATCATCGCTGTCTTCATCATCGCTGTCTTCATCATCTTCAAAAGGGCATTCCAAAATTGATACTGGACTAAGTTGTTCTTTTTCTTCATTAACACATTCCTATAAAAATTTGCAATTAAAATCAAATCCATTTCACATGTTATCACACATCATTACAAAAACAAAGAACTTCATTAACACATTCCTATAAAAGTTTGCAATTAAAATCAAATCTATTTCACATGTTATCACACATCATTACAAAAACAAAGAACTAAACTAAAGTCAATCTACCCATGATAAGTTGACAACATCATATATTTATCTATCTATTTGTTTCTGTCCCCATTATGATCGTATCTTCGTTAGAGATTATTGGTATTTTAAAAATATTTTTGTATGATTAAATACAATAATAGATCATCAAAAGATTTCATTAGTTGTGAATTTCATGAACATGGGTGATGATGGTGTAAATTAATCCTAATTTTGTTCTTAAATATAATGTTACAAGTACTAAGGAAAATGTGTGAAGATATGCGTATCGAACTAGAATAAATATGAAATGTATGACATCGGGAGTAATAATTAGCTACGTGACGTACCAAGAAACAAAATATACTCTCACGGGATCAGGTGCCGTATAATCCGCATTAGAAGCTACGTCGAAGAATCTCAGCTATTCAAATCTGAGTCCTACCCCACACGTGACTCGCACGCGTCCCCCGACAAGTTTCAATATCTGACCCCTTTTTTTATTTATTTCTTTAAAAACATATCAAATGCTTTCACACTGTACAGTTGTACTAAGATTTTTAACTAACCTTTCTGTTACACAGGCTGTTGCGGTTGACAGATGATCCCTCACAGTCATGTGCGCTTAAATTCTCTCCGCTCTCAATCCCGTCTTCCACGGCGTCGTTTTCGTTCGAAACTTCCTCAGATTCACCGCTAGACGACGAAAACGATGACGCCGAAGACTGTACAACCTCCGACGATGAGTTCGTGAAAAAACCGCTACCAGAACTCGACGACTCACCGGCGTTAAATTCCACGACGGTCGCGGCAGAGACTGAGAATGTTGCTTCGTCGGCGACGGTGGAGATATTAGAAATCCGATCGTATGGAACGGTGGAGACTGAGAATGTTGCTTCGTCGACGGTGGAGATTTGAGAAATCAGATCGGAAGGTTGATCTGAACTCATTTCGTCCGGGAAATACGCCGCCGATATCCACCATTGGATCACTCCGTCTCCGTCTTCGTGGACGGTAACATCACGGCGAGATTGACCTACAGGTTTTCTCCAGAAGCTTTTGCTTAAAAGCCTTTTAGAGAAGCTTCTAGAGAGAACGCTTTTACCGTCTCCCTTTTGTGACGGAGACTTAACCGTGGAAGGAAACGGTAAGAGTTTAACGGCGTTAAGAAACGCCGTGGAAGCTTTGTGTACGGCGTGAGTGATCGCTGTTCCACAAGTTGTACGGGTTCTTCTTCTGGTGAGACGCGGTTTGTGATGATGGATCAATCCTGACCGTTTGATCTCAGCGTCAAGGAGACGACGGACGGTGGAAGAAGAAGATGGACATTGACGACGTGGGAATGATTTGAAGCCGTTGGATGAACAAGAGCTAAGATCATCGAGTAGGTAATCTCTTAACATCAACGGCTTCAAACGTCTCTTGCTTGTGGAAAGACGTTGATCAGAGGAACTGATCGACGCCATCGCAAATCTAAAGAACACGTGATTTTGAGTTTCAGTGATGAGTGTAGATTTATAGTGAATAAGAAAGAAGCTTCGATGTGAGGTGTGTGATCATAAAACCGAGGTTTTACAACCTTTATTAATATTTTATTTTTGAATTTGAAGTTACGCTTGTGGAATTATTTATTGGTTTAGATTTGAAATCAGAATCTAATAAATTACTAAGTTAAGAGAGAGAGAGAGACCAGAAGTTGACCTTGTAATAAAACAGGGGACGAGATTCTTGCGGCTGAGATACAGTTTTTGCCTCTCACGTGTGTATATGCACGTCAATATTTTGGCTCCGCTGCGTCCTTTCCTCACAGACTTTTTGGAAATAGGTTTTATTCTATTAGATTTACAATTCTTTGTACATTTATTATATACGTATTAGTGTAAGTTCCAGATCTCTATTAGCAGCTTCCAACTACTACATCGAAACTATAAAACAAGTCTTATTTGTTCAGAATCATTTTTGATCTACTGGTTGCGCGTTAGGATTACTAGTGTGTTCCGTTATTGTGTAGGGTTAAAAGACTCGATAAAAAGAAGTATGCTGCTGTCAAATACTTTCAAAACTTAGGTTAGAAATAAAAACAAAAGAAAACTTATAGGAAAACATTTTCACCGTTAGAGTGCTTACATATAAAGTTGAGGGATTTTTATACTTTTATCTTTTCAAATCTATGGTTTGCTATTATTGCCGATTATTTTCGTCAACAAAACTTGGTTTATAGCGACCCAATATAAATGAGGAAGAAGGTCCATTAGGATTTTCAATAACGAATTTATTGTTGGGATATCAATTCAAGTATGAGAAGATAAATATGGTCTAATATATAAGTCAAATTGAACAAGTATGACGTCTTTTACAAATGAGCCTCGAGAAAAATCTATACGGACTTGGCCGCTCGGTTTAAAACAGAAAATATCATACTAATGGGAAGTTGGACATAGGTCGGAAAATCTAATAATTGGTATCACATCGAAATTCAAGAAAAGATGGACCTATAGAAGTGAATATAAGTATGTATGTTTGTTATGGAAAAAGTTCTCAAGGTGACCTCGAGATTAGGGGTTTCGTCAGCTTGTGTTGAAAGTTTTTTTAACAATCTTCAAAATGATCAAAACTATATCAATTGACACTTTTTATACAATCTTACGTTTTCAATAAACACTTGCATTTTCTTTCATTTTTAGCCTTTTATCAGATAATTTATTATATAGTCACTTTTTATTGATTTATGTATTACAATAAAAACTGATCCTCATAATTTTATTTATTTCAACCGAAATCGACTTGAAGGGTATCTCACATCTACAAATTGGCATTGTCTGCAAGGGTAAACCAAGTTTTACTCCAAATCTCGAAGTTAAAAATGGTTGGAGATGATCAACTCGATATTCCTTTTGATTATGATTCACGTGCGGAGATTAGAAATTTAATGGAACAAATGTTGCCTAAGGTTACCGAGCAAGAAAATGCTATTCAAATCTTGTCAAAAAAATTCTCAACCTAGAGAGAAAGTATCACCTCATTGTTGGACGGACTAACCATAACCCAACCTTCGTTAGAGAAATGTTTGAATGAACTAAGTTTAAATTAGTAATGAGATCCCATAACATAAAATATGACTTCTCTAAGAACTATAGGGACCTCTCGTATAACCCGCCATTTGTTTCCATATTGATATTGGAAGTTCTTCCATTGGTACAAGAACTACATGTTGGTCATTCCAATACGAAAGTCTCAAACCATCAATTTTTTGTTTGAAAACTCGTTTAGACCCAGAGCGATAAACCTTGGTTAGATCACGGAGAAAGATGGAACATAAATAACTTGGGAATATTGAAGCAAAACCAGAGTCTTCCTCGGATTCTCTGAAAAATCATCAAAACAATGACGTTAAGGATTAAAAAGCTTGTTGGGCCAAGACATAACCAAGCGCAAAGAAGAGAAAGAACAAAGCCCATCTCAAATCTTGTTCAACGGCTAGAAAAAAGGAAAATAAGTGACAAAATCGTTCAAAAGGACAGTTGCAGAGCAGAATCAACTTGCAAAAGAAGGTTCCAAATCCCAATTCAAAATTGATTCTTGACACTCCAAACGTAAGCATTAAGATGCTAGCACCTGTCAAAGAGAGTGCTAGGGTTTCATTCATGTAACTCAATATAAATAGCTCATCTCTGTAATGTCAAAAATCTCTAAGAAAGAAATGAATCAAAGTTGAAATTTTTCACTCTTACTCTCTTATTGAAAACACTTACATATAGTATTAGAGCCATGACGGCTAACTCCTTGGATCTTTATTTCGTTCCTTCTCTGAGCATCAAAACTGTGTGACTGTTGAGCTCACCCAAAGAAACTACCTCCTCTGGAAAACTCAGTTTGAGTCTTTTCCATCTAGTTAAGCTCTTCTTGGATTTATCACCGGAGCTACTCCTAACAAAGCTCTACCAACATCGATGGAAACACTTCTCAAAGTCTAAATCCAAAGTTTCAAACCTAGAACAAGACATATCAGGTTGTAAAATCATGGCTTCTTGGCTCTTTCTCGGAAGATATCTTCTCTCTGGTTGTCTAATGCATCACCTCTAAAGATGGCTGGCTCAATGTGGCCAACCACTTCAACTGAGCTTCATCCTCTCGTCTTTTTAAACTGCAGCACCGCATGCAAACTGTTTCAAAAACAACAGATAAAACAATGGCTTCTTATCTCAAGGAAAGCAAAGATCTCTGTGACGAGCTTGCCTCTATCGAACACACATTTTCTGAGACGATGAAAGTGTTTGCTGCACTACATGGCTTCAACAAGGAGTATGCACAATCATCACCACCCTCAAAGGTTCCATGGACTCTCTCTTTCCTTTGATAATGTGGTTCCCAAACTCATCGGTTATGATGATAGGCTCAAACATTATGAAACTTCCCAGGAAGTTACTCCTCATATGGCTTTCCAAACGACTACTGAAAACAACCATAATTCAAGACCTTCTAGATACTCTGGTCCCTCTTACTACTCCAATCGAGGTCTTGGGTCTTCCTATGGTCGATGCAGGTTCTATCCAGGTTGATTTGAGTTCTCTACTCGTTGGAGAGGCTTCCCTAAACAGTTCTCCTCTTCCACCTGATTCTACAAAAAAAAAAAAAATACAAACAACATCATTTGTCAAATATGTGAAAGGCCAGTTCACCCTGCTTCTAAATCTTGGTATCACTTTGAGAATACTAACCAGTCTAAAGATCCCACTACAACTCTACATACTATGATAATCACTGCTGTTATAGACCAACATGGTCACAAGTGGCATCCTCACTCTGGTGCCAATGATCATATTACTAACAGAACTTCCCACTTGAATCATTCTAGTCTATACATTGGTTTTAATGCTATTATAATTTGTAATGGTGCTTATCTTCCCATTACACACACTGGTAATGTCTCCTTGCCATCTACCTCAGGTATGATTCCACTACTTGATGTTCTTGTGTCCCCTCAAATAACAAAAGCGTTTCTCTATATTTCTAACCTCACCAGTGATTATCCATGTATTGTCTCCTTTGACTGTGATACTGTGTACATTGTTGATAAGGCCACACAGAAGGCAGTGGTAAGGGGAAACAGACATGATGGGTTGTATCAGTTGGAAGGATATGTGCATCAGACTCTCTTTTCTTTGAGAAAAGCTTCAGCGAGTGTTCTTGTTTGGCATATGATACTGGGACATCCTCATGAAAAAATACTTCAGCAACTATCTAGTTCAAATGCTATCAGCATAAATAATTCTTCCAAGTCAATGTGTGAATCTTGTAGTATTAGCAAAAGCTCCAAGTTAGTTTTTTTTCTATTATTATGATTCTTTTGTTGCTTCTGATCCCTTTGAGTGTATCCACTATGATCTTTGGGTCCAGTACTTAAATTTTCAAAACAAAACTTTAAATATTATGTTATATTCGTTGATAATTATTCCATATATTGTTGGCTATATCCGCTTAAGCTAAAATCAGATTTTTACTCTATTTTTCAACTATTTCATAAGTTAGTCGAAAATCAGTTTCAAAAGAAGATCCAAGTATTTTAATGCGATGGTGGTGGTGAGTTCATGTGTAAACATTTTCAAGAAACACTACAAGACAATGGTATTCAAAATTTGACCTCTTGTCTCCACACTCCTCAACAAAACGGAATATTAAAGAGAAAACATATACATGTATCAGAGTTGGCATTATCGATGATGTTTCAAGCTAAATTACCTCCTAAGTATTAAATTGAAGCTTTCTCTACTGCAAACTTCTTGATTAGTCTGCTTCCCACCACTAGCCTTGTTTTCAAGAACTCTCCATATGAAAGGTTGCACGGTAAAGCACCTGAGTATATGTCTCTCTGTACTTTTGGTTGTGCTTGTTTTTCAAATTTTCACAACTATGCAGCAAATAAGTTTGATCCTCGATCTCTCATGTGTGTTTTCCTAGGGTACTGTGACAAATAAAAGACTTATCGCTGCTTATATCTACCTACGTGAAGAGTTTACATAAACTGATATGTGATTTTTGATGAATCAATGTTCCCTTTTGAGAATAAATACCTGCAACTACAACCACAAGACTTCTCTCTTTTGTATACTACGTGGAAAAAGGTTTTCAATCCATCACCATCCACCACTAGGTTCTGAGTATGTCCCTCCAAGCTCTCCTCTGATGTCGCAGATCTACATAATACTGGTTCCTCTTCGATAACTCAAGCTTCACAGCCAAATGTTACTATGGGCTCTATTCCACTCCTTCTCCAGCCACCTTAAACACCACAACCTGATTAGTCTTCTAGTAATTTTGGCAACTCTTTGACCAAAATAATTAGTATTATGGACGTATGTCAGGCTTTGATCCTATTACTATAGACGACAATGCTCTTTCATCTCCTGGTCAAAAAGTTGCTGAAACAGCTTCTCCAACACCTATGGTTCTTTCAACATCTACATCTTCAGAAACAATTCCTTTAAAACAACCTGCAAAGGTAGAAGAACGAATGGTTAATAGGTCTCAAAGTGGGGTAGTTAAGCCTAATCCTTGATATATGCTACTGACACACAAGGTTGAATATACTAAACCAAAAACTGTCAGTGAAGCTTGAAATCATCCAGGTTGGACCAATACAATAGGAGAAAAATGGGGAACTGTGCAGAGACAAACAAATGGTCGCTAGTGCCTTATGAAACAAATATGAATGTCCTAGGTAGCAAATGGATCTTTAGATTCAAACTCAATGCAGATGCTATAATTCACAAGCTTAAGACCAGAGTTGTGGCAAAAGGTTTCAATCAAGAAAATGGAATTTACTACCTTGAGACATATAAACATGTTGTTAGATCAGCTATTGTTCGCATGGTTCTTGATCTTGCCACTGCTATGGATTGAAATATTCGCCAAATGGATGTCAAGAACGCCTTTCTTAATGGCGATTTGATCGAAGATGTATATATTACCCAGCTTACTAGTTTTGTTAATCCTTTAATACCCCATCATGTATGCAAGCTACATAAGTCACTCTATGGGATCAAACAGTCGCCACGAGCTTGTTTCGACAAGTTCAGTCTGCTTCAGTTTGGCTTCACATGCAGCATACTAGATCACCTGGAGCATACAAATGCGATCTTGCTATTGCTATATGTTAGCGATATGATTATCACTAGCAACAACTCTAAGACTATGGATTCGCTACTTCAAACTCTCAACGGCTAGTTCAAATTGACGGATATTGGAGGTCTACACTACTTTTTAGGCATTCAAGTACACTCTTCCTCATAGGGGCTCTTCCTAAACCAAACTAAATATCCTAAAAATTTTCTTATAGCTGCTGCCATGCTAGATTGTTA
Organism: Euclidium syriacum; assembly: GCA_900116095.1. NCBI lineage: Eukaryota > Viridiplantae > Streptophyta > Magnoliopsida > Brassicales > Brassicaceae > Euclidium > Euclidium syriacum. Next base: position 765,119 of record FPAK01000018.1, read on the forward strand.
GCCAATGCCCACTCCGCTACATGTACAAGTCAAGCGTAAATCTAAAAATGATGTACCATTTGGAAACCCAACATATTTCATAAGATTCATGCTCCTACACTTTTTGAATTTCAACATCTTAAACGCATCTTCAGATATATCAAAGGCACAATCAACATGGGAATTCATTTCAGAAACCATTAAGGGTTACATATAACAACTTACTCAGATAGGGACGGGCTGGTTGCTCTAAGACACATCGATCCACCAGCGGGTTTTTAAATTTTTTTGAGGGGTATTGGTCTTCCAAAAAACAAAAGTTAGTGTCGAAAAGCTCATCTGAAGCGGAGTATCTCTGTCTCTTGGATACAGCTTCATGATTAACATGGCTGACTTCTGTGTTGCGTGAAATTGGATTTTTTCCTCCTACTCCGCTTATTCTCTTCTGCGACAATCTCTTTGTGGTCTACCTCGCATCGAATCCCGCCTTCCATGCTAGAAAAAAACACTTTGGCATTCACTACCACTATGTGCGAGAACAGGTTGCTCGTCGCACCCTTTTTGTTAAACATATCCATGGATTTCATCAAATTGCTGATATCTTCATGAAATCGTTGTTGATAAGCACCTTCACTCGACTCATAGGCAAAATCGGTGTATCTCTCCATTTCCCCACCGATTTTGAGAGGGGCTATTGAAGCAAAATCAGAGTCTTCCTCGGGTTCTCTGCAAAATCATCAAAACGATGACGATAAGGGAAAAAGCTTGTTGGGCCCATACATAACCAATCCCAAAGAAGAGGAAGTACAAAGCACATCTGCCAATCTTGTTCAACAGACAAAAGTTCAAAGAAAAATCAACTTGCAAAGGAGGGTTCCATATCCCAATTCAAAATCGATTCTTGACGCTTTAAGCTTAATCATTAAGATGTTGAGACCTTTCAAAGAGAGTGCTAGGGTTTTCATCATGTAACTCAATATAAATAGCTCATCTCTGTAATGTGAAAAATATCTAGGAAGGAAATGAATCAAAGTTAAAATCTTTCTTTTTTACTCTCATTTGTAAACACTTATATGGAATAGAGGTCTCTTAGCGTAAGATGACATATAAATCGAATCGATGATGAATATCGTCTCATCGATTTTTAGTTTGAAACATTACAAAGATCTATTATTAAATAAAATTATGAGTTAAAAGCTATAACATCAAAGTTCCATCAACAACCAATGTGCATCAAGTCAAATAACCAATGCTCATATCTAAGATAACGAGAAGCTCCAACTATCAATATATGGGTCTACGAACTATCCAAAAGCTCATATGATAGCTTTTTGGATAACCATGAGGCGAGCTCACCTATAGGAAAATAAAATGAAAGCATGTCGCTACAAGATTTTCGCAAAACACCTTGACGGACCAGCTTATTCTCCAAGTTGAAAGAGAACTCAATTCATAATTTCACTCGGTTGTATAGTGTATCCTATAAAATTAATCGATTTCAATAGAAAGAGTGACTTTTGATGTAAATTTGAGGATCTTTTTCAAGAACCAACATAATCACTGAGATCATAATTGAAGAAATTTACAGAAATTATAGTAAAATTCTCCTTGATTAGTGTGATTCTATCTCTTTAGTCGTCCTTAGAACATGATATGACATGAATTTTGCTTTAAAGAAGATACGTTGATAAACAACCTAGTCAAGATGCGCCATACCATGAGTCGAATTGGACGTCTCCCAAAGAGAAAGAAAAAACTGGTTAGCTAATCAGTTACCCGACTTGACTGTAAAGGAACCACTTCGGTTAAATTTCCATCTACAACCATCCTCAATAAGCACTGTTGGCTTGATCGACAAGATTCTTGCTACATCATCTAGTAGAATAAGTCTTGAATCTTTAGCATGATCAAACAACTCCATGTATTTTTAAGTTAAGGTCTGAGAAATTGTTCTTCACCAATGAAATTTCATTTATCGCATTATGTATTGAGGGATCTAGGAAAATTGTAATGGATCTTCCATTCCCAACAAAAAAAACATTCACTAATAATTATCTCAAAAAAAAAATGCACTTCCATCCATTGCGTACAGGTTCTTGATCCTTCTAAGGTATCCAAGAAATTCCCATTAAGATGTATCTTCTGCTCTTTGTAAATATGGAAAACAGAGAGGCAAGATCTTTGAGCAATCTTTAAACTTTCTTTGCCAAAAGAGCTTGATTGAAACTCTCCAAGTTTCTTAATCTCATCCATTTCTTCTTTTGTAAACATACTTTATCCCAGCTTACCCACGTCATCTTCCTCTGATGCTCATGAAAACTTTAACAAATTTGGATCTAGGCACTTGTTAGGGATGTTGTTGTTCCTTTGGATAAACTGAAACATAACATAACATATATTGGCATATAGATATACCAACTTATTTACTTAAGACTTATTAACCTCCTTGAGATAGTAACCTGCCAAACCAGCTATAAACTCTACCGTTCAGCTTGTCTTTGATGTAGCTCAGCAGTTTAATCTTTGATATAGAGAAGCACTCTAGCAATCCTAGTTATGTAACAATTAGTTCTCGTACATTCTCCTTCCTATCCTCTGATACCTGAGAGCCAAAAGTTATTGAAGATTTCGCTAGATTGATCATCTCGCTTTTTGCCTTTTCATACTTGACCAAAATCTGTTGAAGAGATTGACCCTGTTCTTAGTTAGCTTTGCATGCAAACAGACTGACATACGTAAACAAAAGTTGGTGAACAGCAGGACACTTAGTAAAGAGCCTCAAACGAGTTATCTTTTTATGGTCCTATGCTTGGCTTAACAAATGGGATTATCCTTGTGAGCATAATAGTGGGAAAAAGATCATACCGAAACTACCATTAACTAGCACTATACATGTCATTAGAGACGCGCATTCCATCACTTAACTGATCCACTTGTGATGTAACCCTAAAGTGTTGAGAACTTCCTTGAGATAATCTCATTCAACCTTGTCATTAGCATTTGATATATTTGATTTCTAAGAGTATATACTTTGATGCAACGACGGATTTGTCTTTCATGTTGTGCACAATCTCAGGAGCCACTAGGATGTTGTTGGAGATTAATCCTCCTGGTACAAACGTTAATTCACATGGAGATACTAGCATACCCAAGAATGGTTGCATACACTACCAAAATCTTGGAGAATATTTTGTAAAGAACTAAACATAAATTGATTGGCGGTAACTCTTGGTCTTAATCTTGCATCTTTGAGGGCTGAGATATCTTAGGTAGCAATAATAACTGAATATAATCTTTTAGAAGAATAACCCCATCATACAACAGTACAGGCGCAAATTGAGGATGTAATTGAGTGTTAAATATTTACGTCCGTTCTTTGTAAACCTAAGAAATGAAAAGATGAAATAGCAATTTAAAAGATTGAGTAAACTACACACGAGACGAGAGACATTATGCGGCAGTAATGTATGTAGTATGTACAAATGAAACGACTAAAGGACGACGATTTAATAACGTTTTAAGGTTTTAGCTTATAACCCACCAACAAATACTTTTCTTTTATAGAAAGAAAGATAAAAAGTAACTTTGAAAGTTAAAAGAGTTTCTGAGCAGAAAAGACGTTCATGTGAGTCTGATATTAAAGAGCTTAAACTTAACTCAGATAAGCTCAAGGAACAATGCTTCCTGTTTGGTAGTCAACCCAAGATCGTTCAGAGTCGACTCACTTTCTCCATCCCCAAACGCATGCCTCGGATATGGCCTCACCTGTTTCATCAAAACCAAAACTTAAGACCGGTTCTGCAGTCTGAATCCTATACAGTCATTGGTCTGGTTTGGACCGGTCCAGCTGGGACCATCACATCCTTAGGCATGACTTGAGGGCGTTTTATACGTCAATAATTGATAAAAAAGGCACAAGTTTTGTATTTACCAGTCTGTAAGTATTAGGTTTCACCACTCTGCCAATGTCTATAAAGTCGAAAAGAGACTGCAAAACAGCGTAACCAACGGTTACTTTGGCATATAATTCGAGAAAAGCAATAGCAAAGTCAAATGGATTTATGGCAAAACTAACTTGGAGTTTGTCCGATTTAAGAAACCGGCGGCCACGGCGAGTGCCATCTGGCATCCGAACTAGAAGGGTTATGGCATTCTCTTCGTCTGCTTGTGGCTCCTTAGGTAGAGACGCTTCTTTTGCCTCGAGCTGTCTCTCTAGCTCCTGCAACAACATCCAGAGGAAACAACCGTATTCAGTCACAAGAAAACCGCCTTTATTAAATTCTTGTGCAAACCGGCCTATATGCTGTTGACTCCACAGATTCTGAACCTAGTAGCAACGTTAATGCAGACTACTTTCCATAATTCACTGTATGGAATAAGAAATCCATTTTTTTTGAAGTAAGTAAAGGGTTTGAAAGTTGCATGTAGTTTGGCTGATTTTTCTCTATCTACTTGCGGGAGTTGCGGCAGTAACTCGTGAAAACTTGTTTGAATGCGGACTTAGAAAGAGAGTCATATGTGAGGACAGAAGCAAGCACCTGTTCCTCCTCGAGTTTTCTCTGAGCTTCTTCCTCTTTTTGCCTTTCTTCCTCCAGAATTGCCTTTCTTGCATTTTCTTCATCTCTAATGGATTGCAGTTCTTTATCTCGGTCAGCTTGCAAGGATGCAAGATACTCATCATCCTGCACAAGGTAGCAGCTCAAGACCTCGACCAAAAATAAAAGGATTTAGCCAAGCAACTAGTAAGTGTTGCCTCACCTGCTGTTCACGTATCAACCTCTGAGCTGTCAATGAAGGTGAGGGTGGACGTGGTGGTGCTCTCGGTTGAGGAGGTACGAATGGAAGATGATTATATCCAGTTTCAGGAATGCCACCAAACATGGCTGCCTCGAGCATGACAGCTTCATCATGTTCCTCAGACGAAATGCCTCCCCACTTGAGCATACACAAAGAACTATTAGCAATGCATGGACTAGCTACTCCAGGAATCTTAACTTTAAAGGAATACAGGTCGTATGATCTCAGTATAACATACACTACATAAATTAATGATACCTCAGACGGAAACCCATTGCCACTACCCGCTGGATTATTACTTGCATGTTCTCCTCCTTCAGGGCTCCGACTCCGGGAACGGTCAGCATCAGGTGGGGGCAGTGGAGCCAAAGATCCGGAGGCTGCCCGTCTTGACCTGTGTCTAACAAGAGGTTGCTCCTCAACATCATCAGAGTCATCCTCAAATGGTGAGCTTGGTGCTGCCAACCTAGACAATATAAACGACTATTTGTTAGGTCTCGTTTTTCTTTTTGGGGACAAATATCAGTAGACTAATTGTTCGGCAGAAGCTTTTTGCAACTGCAGATATTAAGCTCTGAGATAAAGCAATACTACCAAAGCGTTACGCAGAAAATGAAAAAACAAACCTTTCGTTCAAGGCTTGAGTATCCTGAGGTCCTTGATTAGCAGTCACTTCAGAAGTTCCTATTTCTGAGGTTGAGGCCTTATACCCTTGATTGCGCAAAACTTCTTCCTCTGCTGACTGCGCTCACTTATGTTAAAAGATATCAAAGGGATATGACAGAAAAAATAAAAGAGAAAGGAGACAGCCACCTACCTTCAATGACATTGTGACAGCTTTTGCTATGTCATCATCATCTTCCATGTGAGACGGCCTCTCCTCAGGCAAAGGATTATTTGATCGCTATAAAACAATCAAAAAGGCTCATGAAGTTTCCTAAATCAATAAACCCAAATACTGCCTATTCTCTTAGAAAGGCTTACCTCAGCCTCCACTTTTGAGGCCTCAATGGCAGCTCGGATCATTTCTTCTTCTATATCATTGTAATCTTGATTAGTATTGGCTACAGAACCGGCAGGTATGGCTTGTCTACTTTGTCTTGTTGGTGCAAAAGGAATATCATCGTCACTTTCTTCATCTACAATGACAGTCCCTTGAGTAACTGGACCCTGAACATGTGCTGTTTCTGTCACATCCTCAATAATAGGAGCATCACTAGATCTTCCTGATGGCCCACTGCTATCCCTAACCTCTATGGGTATCTGCCTAACCTCTCTGGGATGACTAACAAATGGAGGACGTGGCATAAGAGGATCATTCTCAAATATACTTCTGCCAAAGTTTGAATCCAGAAGCGAAAAGGGGCTCATTGTTCTAGCTGCATTGAGAAGAGATAGAGGAGATTCTCTGTGTGCAACCGGAATCACATCATCTATATCCATTGCATCGTCATAAGGGGCATTAACTGGTGCTTCACGTACGCTGCACAAAGAGCATAAAAACGTACCACTCAGGAAAATGATAAGTTTACAAGAGATAAAGACGAAAAACAGGTGGAAAAATCATTAGTGAGATAGATGACATACGCATTTGGATCTCCCTCGCTGAAATATGCATTCACAGCTTGATTAAGATCACCACGATGTTCCTGTAGTAATAAAAAGCAGGCGAATCAATCAATTAGCTATACCAAGAACTACACTAAAATCTTGATACGAGGATATACACATCAACCTAATAATAATAAGGCGAAAAACCTAACTTAACTACATCGAAACAAGCATAAACTAGTCTACAAATCAAATCTCCTCTATCTGCGAACGTTGGCGAAAATCATTCAATCATCGATGAACAAGTACGAAGTACGATAATAGCGAGAACTCTGGAGAAAACCTGTCCAATTAAAGAGAAATGTAAGAACAGAAACCCTTCTAGAAAGTAGAAACTCAATCACACCATCAAATAACCTAAAATTCTGAAAATTAACTTCAGTTACATTCCCAGCAATCAGAGATTAAAGTGAAACAGCGAACAAAAAGATTAGGAGAAAAATAATCCAATAATCCAATAATCAAACGATCGGCTCATCGAACTTTTACTTATCAACTCGAGAAACTTCAAAATAAAAGAATCAAAGCCAAACGAGATAGCACGTCAGACCTGAAGAATCACGAAATGAACAGAAAGAAACATAAATCCAGATGAGTAACTCGAATCACCTCAAGCTTCTGAACGGCGACGGCGTCTGAAGCACCGGTGATGCTCCTGAAAGTGTCGATTGCTTCCTGATTCAGTGTCGCCATAAGAAAGAAGATGAAGAAAGAATCTGAGAGAAGTCTCGTTCGCAACTTAGAATTGTGAAATTCGTCTTTTGGAAATTGGAGTGAGGAAGGGGAAAGAAAAGATGTTCTTTGTGGTTATTTTTTTGTTGTTGTTGCAAAATGGCAATGAATGGGATTGGATCGGCGAGACTCGTCGTTTGAAGTTCTTTTCTAGAGATGTCAATTTGAGCCCAAGTCTACAGGTTAGGCCCAAAAAAGACCCATTGTGGGGCGTGTCGGTATATATGTTGGACCGCAATCCGCGCGGACCGACCCGTCGGGTTGCATACAAAAAAATTGTCCGCCGCCCGGACCGCTTAGGTGCGGATTGGTCCGACTAGACCGCATAATTCATCTCGTTTTGGTTTTTTAGTCATACTCGACTCAACGCACTCGATCAACTATGGATGTGTCGGCCAAAGTTAGAGGAGCAACTCAATTTTCCGACGAAGACGAAATGGATGAGGAAGAAGTGATGTTGTCGAATCGTCTCCTCCTCAGCAGTGGGCAGACAACTTGAACTAAATTTGCTATACTAAATTTGCATAGCAACGGGGATGCTGATTCTAGTGGGCATAATAGGTAAAATTTAGGAAGAAAAGGAATATATGATAAATCTACTGACATGAATGAAAGCTCAAAATTTGATGATGCAATTGATGATGTGGCTGAATACGAGATTTTGTGAGAGGAAGTCACTGTGCCTCTAACTAGTGCTACAACGAATAAGAATTTTAGATTTACCTTGATTCAAGATCATTTATTTGATTCTTAACTAAAATCAAATTTTTCATAAAATTTTTTTAAAAATGGGAACTAGCGGGTCAACCCGTAAACCCGTAGAATTAAGCGGGTCGGGGCGGGCCGTATATATTTAGACCGCGGTCCGCACGGAATGGTCCGCCGGGTTCAAAAAAAAATTTGTCCGTCGCGGGACGGGCCACTTGGGTGCGGGTTGGTCCGACTGACACCTAGTCTTTTTCTCTCTTTTTTGGGTTTAATTCGATTTTATTTTTTATTTCTTTTTCCGTTTAAAATAGCTTTATTAATATGATCAAAGTATACAAGATTACAAATACAACCAAACAAATAAATTAAAATAAATTAAAATTAAGCTCCACATTAGGAACAAATACTTAATCGTCTACTTGTTTTCTGTCACTTCGGTGTGACATTCTTGCTTCGTAATTTTTATCTAATTGTGATCTATCTATTACATCGCAAAATTCTCGATCGAAATAGGTCGAAATAAAGATATATCATCTTTTTTGGTTGTAGAGCATACTAGACTTGAGCATTGCGGGTTGAAGGTGATCAGGTAATAGCGGATAAGGGTAATTTGAGTATCAAAAATCATTACCGAACCAATAACATAAAATTAAGGGTCGAGTTAAAAAATAAGGGTAATTCAAAAACCTAAAATCACTACTTGGACGGTAATATTTATGTAATTTAGACTACATAAACAAATTTAAGATTTGCAATACTTTTACAAAATAAAATATATGCACAATTATCACAATAAACATATGATTACAATGCAATAATACGAAATAGTTGACATGTACATTAGTATCCAAAAAATAGCTTTGAGTTTCAAATCAAATCAGTCCAATCCAAAAACTTGTTTAAGATGAAGACAAATCCTAACGTTCCTGATTATGGAGTTAAGTCTTCATTCAACAAACAAACTGAGTAAAAAAAAACTCCAACTTTTCACAAATTGTTAAAAATTATACGAATTTTCGGGTTAACAAAAAAACACATAACTTTTTTTGACTTTCCAATTTATTAACAAAATTTAGGGGATGACATGTTTTTATTTTCAGATAAAAATTCATGTGATCAACAAGCCGACAATCTACAAAGCTATCCTCAGCACCTCGTGGCTATATCAACTCAAGGTCGTCGCTTCAAACTATCACCAATGCGTGAAGTTCCCAACCAGGTTAGGGACAATGGTGCTAAAGGGCTGCCAGGCCGAAGCAAGGATGTGTTTCGTCAACGAGCGCAAGCTCAAGAATGGGCCACCTCAGTGCTAAATGATCTAAGCGCCCGTCGTCACACCTCGCTCTGCGCGGAAGCCGGGAATCAGTCGATGGGTTTGCCAGGTCATTCTTTGATTTTCCCTCGGCGACTCTCCAACCTCTTGGATAATCAAAATCAGAATCTGCGAAATTAAGAACTTTTAGATTAGATTCAACTTAAGGTTATGTGTTACAATCAATTTCTCCTTTTTATAGGGAGACATAACAACCCTTAGAAAATAAACCATAGAATGAGTGGACCATATGAGAACACATCACTCCAATTGTATCCTTACACGTATAAAAGAGGAGACTGAATTTGTTGTCTAGCTTGATTTCCTTAGCTGGTTTCTTCTCTTCTGACCTTGTACCTTGTACTTTGTTTGCAGGTTTCAGTGATTTAATCGTTGCTTATTCGAGTGGAGAGGAAGACATTAATACTTTGGATAGGCTTAAACATTTGTTGTCATTTTGTTGATATTGGGCTACTCGTATCTTGAAACGGAGTCCTATTTACAACCAAGCGAGTAGAAAAAATAGCAAGAGGCCAAGAATTGCCTCACTCCATTGGGATAAGTGGAATAATGACGGATACCGATGTTTTCCATCCCAATGTTACTCATCAGCATCTCGAGTTGCCTTTTCAGACCAAGGCATGGTGGTCATGTCGAGAAGCTTCAATGGCTCCATAGAAATTAGAAGATAACGGTTGTTTAAAACTGTATCAAAATCATCCCAATGACGGTTGCGTCGTTTCTTGCATTCCGTTCTTGAGACTACCTTAGCTCCTTCTTCGCCTTCAAACGGGTTAGGCAAAGGTTCCATCTCATTCTTGCTCCACATATCATCGTAAACATTGTGCTCAGAATCACTGCTAGACATCTGCAAAAGAAACAAGAAAATCGAAAAATTATATATGTTTTCTTTGGGTTGCATCGAAGTCGACCGACCGTAAGGTTGGGACGATCGACTCGAGCAAAGAGAAAATATTTCTGCTTAATTGCACTCGCGTTCTTCGCACGTTTCATCAATTCAGCTTAAAATTCATCAATAATTCAACTACATTCCAGTATAAACATCAATAATCTACTGTTTCTACAACCGAATTTGCCAAAATTATACTCAAAATCCGAGACATGCAAGAGTTTCAATAGTTTGAAAATTTCATTCCATAAATCGAAACAAAAATCACACAGACATGGATGAATACCTTGCAGATCGGCAAAATGAGTTATAGCAAGTGAGAAAGCTTAAAAATCTGAACTTGGAAAGCTTGAAATCACTAAAATCGGTTGAGAATTGAGAGAGAAAATCAAGTTTTAATTTTTATGTTTTTGGTGAGTTATGATGATTTAATGTCAGGACCTCTAGTGAGAAGAGACTCATCCAACTTAATGAATTGGATGAGATACGCTATCGAGCTTATGAAAGTGCAAGGCTTTACAAGGAGCGGATTAAGATTCAACATGATAGGAAGATCATATCGCAGGGCGTTCAGCCAAATGATCAAGTCCTCTTGTTTAATTCAAAACTCAGACTTTTCTTGGAAAAATTTAGATTGCGTTGGTCCGGCCCCTTTATTGTCAAGGAATTCAACGCATATGGAGCTATAGTTTTGACTGGCATGGATGGTGTAAGTTTTACTGTGAATGGACAGAGAGTGAAGTCTTACTATGAAGATCTCCCCCCTCCCCCCCCTCCCCCCCAACCAAGGAGATTGTTATGCATCTTCAAGAAGCTACCCCAACCCCACCTTAATCATCCTCAGGCCCCAAATTCCGGTTTGAAGAACCATTGAAACCGTCTTGAAGGTTTCAAAGTAACCAGCATAATCAGAACCGTGACAATGATAGAGTATTTGTGACACCTCATGTTCTTGAATGCATCGTCAAATAATCCTATGAGCGCAGTTCTTGTAAAGATATGGTGCCTCCCAAAAATACTTTTGTACGTCTCTTAACAACTTCTTCTTTTTGTAACCTATGAATTCTTCTTGTTGTACATCAACTGCTAGGAAGTTGAAAATCTAACTTAACCAAGATGGTGCCAATGGTCTAGATTTCTTCTTTGCATCGCCTTGAATAGCTTGTATCATCTTCTTTGTGGTATAGTTCATGATCGAAGATCCAGAAGCTTCTAGTCGGTCGACGATAGTAGTAGGACTGTTGACCCCCTTCCTGTCGATCGACTCTAAGAGAGAATCGGTCGACTCAAGCTTCGTACATACGCACCTTTGACTTCTTTCGCCTTCGCAATTACTTGATGTCATTCGTATTGCATATATGTGTTCTTCATGAAGATGATCCTTGATGTGAACGTCATCTTCTATCCTTATCCTAGATAGGTGGTCGGCTACTCCATTCTCTATTTCCTTCTTGTCTTGTACTATGATATTTAACTCTTGTAAAATTATGAGAAAAATTTCGTAAGATGCCACTATTCGCCTAAACCTTGAGAGAAATTCAAGTAATGAAATAACTAAGTCTAGGGGAGAGTGAAGGAAACTTGTATGTTAAGACTTTCTTATCTTAGTATTGAAAAGGGAAAGAATGTTCTTTGGGTAGTGCTTTTGTGATGATGAATTGGCAGTGAATGGTGTTTGAATAGATTGGATTGTGAGATTGTGGAGAGAATTTGGAAAAATTGCTAGGCTCAAGGGAAGTACATTGTGATCTTGACTTGACTGATTATTGTTTTATTTGGATTAGTGTCTAGAATAATTTGGGTTTTCTTATGAGTTTCCAATGTTTTCAACACTTTTTCCAGCAACCTTAATTCATATTTACTTGAGGATAAGATATTTACTTGAGGATAAACAAAGGTTTAAGTCTGAGGTAGTTTGATGTATTATGGATTTTACTAGTTTTCTACTGTGATATATGTGCTTCTGTAGACTCTTTCTATTATGTTTGGAGTGTTTTCACAGGTTTTACTAGCAATTGATTTTTTGGAATAAGAGAAGCCAAAATGAAGAGATTTGGAGCAAGACTAGCAAGGAGAGATGCATGGACAGAATCTGAAGTTCAGAAGTTAACCGACATTTGACCGACCTACCGGGTGACCCAGAAGACGGTATACATATCAATTTGTACGCATGAGAGTTAAATTTTATTTTCAATTTGAATCAGCCTTATTGGATATTGGAGGCCAAAGATATGGACATTTTACTGAAGATATGTCATTCTCATGGGACTTACAAGACTGGCCCGTTTAGCTTCAACCAGGCCCGACTCAAGTTTTAAGGAGGTTATACCCTAGGACCAACCAAAGAAGATATAAAAGCAGCTATAAAAGAAGCTCTCCATTTGCAGAAGAAGACACACATGCTCATTTTCATTCACAAGCAATCAATCACACACAAGATTTTGTTTCCATTCATTGTTACTAGTTACCTAGGTTTTTGCTCTTTCCATTTGATACTAGACTCTGAAGAAGTTAAGAGGTTGTCATTTACTCATATTTTGAGCCAAGATCCTCTGATCTTATATTTACATTTATCTAATGATGATTTGTGATACCAGAATTATGTATGAGTAGTTACCTCATTAGATCTAGGGTTTTCTTATGGTTTTATATGAATTGCTAAGATAGTTTTTAATCAATCAAGTTTTATCTCTAAAAGGTTCTTCCCTACAGTTGCTCTTAACTGATTTAGCGGAATCGCGAACCGTCTTTTATCAAATCCAGCCGAGACCTTATAGCAGAGATGCATCATCGATCGCCTTATCTCTCTGTAGTGAGCAAGGTGCATTCTGTGTCATAGCCATCGCTTGTTCGGACGTTTTGAACATATATAGCTCGATTATAATGCTTGTTTATCTTCAGCGAAAATCTAAAAGAACTTTTGAAATTTAGATTTTTAAACAAAGGTGCTGCCATAATACACTGTTAGGGCATTATATCATTAAGTGTCCAGAGTTCTAGAATCAAGAGATAAAACCTGATTGAGTGCTTAACTCATAATTCATAGTTGCCAGTAAAAGTTTCTAAATACAATATCCACCATAATCAAATACAAACCGACATTTTCAAGTTCTCTAGTTACAAGGATCATCGCTACTTTAGATTTCTCTAATCAAAAGATCAACCCTAGTTCTCTGTGGGATCAATAACCTAAATACTACAACTGTACAATGTGCACTTGTAGTTACTTTTAGGTGAATAACTGCACACATTACTCGCTTACTTAAAATCTTTCCCATCACGAAATTAGTGCTACGATAGAGTTGGTTTCATATTTTGGTGGTAGCAGTTGGTAAATTAGTGCTACAATGTACTACTACCAAAACCACTTTTTCTTGTAATGTAGGTGAAGTACATGGTAGTCTTGACTTGGTTGATTTTTGTTTTGTGTGGATTAAGTAGATAAGTTTGATTTGGTTGTTCTTATGATTTTCCAATGTTTTCAAACATTTTTTTTCCAACAACCTTAATTCATATTTTCTTGAGGACATACTTAGGTTATCGACCCCACAAAGAGCTAGGACTGATCTATGATCTTAAAAAATCTCAGTTGTAAAGAAAAGAGTTGTAATTTCTTGGTTTGTGTTTCAATATTGGGAAGGTATTAGATCATGAGGAATTTCAATTGGCAACTATGAATTATGGATTAAACACTCAATCAATCTTTATCTCTTAGTTCTAGAATTCTAGGCACTTGAAACTTTACCCTATTGGTGTATTATTTTAAAGCCTTTGTCTAAAACCCTAAATCTCAAAGTCTCCTTTGGATTGTCGCTGAAAATAAACAAGCAATAGAGATTAAGTTAGATCTATTCACATGGTGTCTGAACAAGCGATGACTATGACACAAAACACACCTTCCTCACTACAGAACGGTTCGTCGATCACAGATGCATCTCTGCTAACAAATCACGGCTAGGATTTGATAGAAACGGTTCGCGATTCCGATGTATCAGTTAAAAAAACTACAGTAAAGAACCTTGTGATAAAACTTGATTGATTAAAACTATTTTCGCAATTCATAGAAAACCGTATGAAAAACCCTAGATCTAATAAGGTAACTACTCATGCATAGTAACAGTATCACAATTCATTAGTAGGTAAATGAGTTGAATACAAGATCAAAAGTGGATTGTAGAAGGTAATAGGGTCGTGGATCTTCAACGAGTAATGACAACCTCTTCACTTGTTCAAGGCAAAAACCTAAATCTAGTAACAAAACAAAAACTAGCAACAAGATTGAATTGGAAACAAGTAATGATTTTCGTGGCTTGTGTATTGGTTGGTTCCTTCTCCTGCTGCTAAGAGCTTCTTTTATAAGTCCTTAGGCCAGCTCTAGGTTAGAACCTCCTTAAAATTTGAGTCGGGCAAAACTTGTAAATCCCGTCAGAATGACACATCTTCAGTAAAATGACCATATCTTGGGCTTCAGACATCTTTTGGGCTTAATTCCAATTTCAAATGAAAATTAACTCATGTGCCTACAAATTGATATGTATATCATCTCCTGGTTCGTCGAGTAAGTGGATCAAAGGTCGACCGAATTCTTGGCTTTTGTTTCTGTCTTTGCAGCTCATTTGTTGGTTTTGGTCTAAATCTCTTCACTTTAGCTTCTTTTGTTCCAAATCATCTTTTGATTGCTAGACCTGTATAAATACCAAAAAAAAAATACTAGAAAGACTCTATAAAAACACTTATATCATGGTAGAAAAACTAGTATAATCCATGATATATCAAAATCCCCCAAACTTAGACATTTGTTTGTCCTGAAGCAAATAATTAAGATTGCTGGAATTTTTTTGAAAATACTGAAAACTCATGAGAACAATCACATTAGACTTGTCTATTTAAACCACACAAAACAATCATCAGTCAAATCGAGACCGCCATGTAATTCCCCTAAGCTTAGCAACTTTTCCATACGTGCACCACAATCTATCACAATCAACACAAGCTTTCATCCCTGCTATTTATACAATATAGAAACATTGTCCAAAGAACAAGTTCTTCCCTTTTCAATGTCAAGATAAGGAAATCCTTAAACTACAATTTATTCCCTCTCCTCCAGACTTTTCATTTAGTTACCTTTCTTTTCTTTTTCTTTGAAATTCTCAAGGCTTAGGCGCATAATGGCATCACGGAAAATTTTTCTAGCCGCTCCTTTTACCAAGATTCTCAGGGTACATGACCTAATGAGATTTCTATACCCGAGCTTGTAGTGATGAATAGTTGGTGTCCTTGGAATTTTTCTTCTACCCCATCACTAGGTTAAGTACAAATTCAATTTATAAGACTTTTCTGAAAGGAGAATTGGAAACTAAAGCTATATGAAAGATCTTATAGTTGCATTAAATGAGGATTAGCTCCAACAATGAGAAAGTGCAATAGTTCAGTCTTACTTGTGTTTCATTAAATGAAGATATGGGCATTTTCTGGTTGGTTGATATGCTCCCAGGTTTTTCATTAGTCATATACTTGAACTGAATCCTACAATGATGGTTATTGGAGATCCTGCTAATGTATCTTCTGTCCTGGATAATCATCGTTTTCTCAACGGATTTGACTCAATAAAACAAAAGTGGCGAAAAACTTGAGATCACAAAGTAAATTTCATCAGCAATAGATATGCATTCCCCCAGACTTCAATTACAGTGTCCCGGTGTAACAAAGAAAGTAAGGGATGTTAATAACAAATACGAAAGAGAATTGAAAAGTTCATGTTACCTCAGAAGAGTTTAAGTCGGTCGACCCTAATGAGAGGTCGGTCGACTCGGGCAAACGAGTTTTGATTTTTGTTGAATCCCCTCGCCTAAAATCCAAAAGCACTTAAGAAGAAAAATAAGAAAACAGACCTAGTGGGTTGCCTCTCACTCAGCGCTTGTTTAAAGTTATTAGCTTGACTATAATGGCGATTAAAGTGAACTAGGAGTAGCCATGTGGAGATGCATGATGGAATGTTTGCTAGTAACACCATCTCCATAGTAAAGCTTCATTCTCTGTCCATTCACAGTATCCTCAACATCATAGTTGAATTAATCTTCAAGTACCTTGATTGAATTTGAGTAGAAAGGGATTTTGTATTCGATATGCTCTGGTCGAATCCACTTAGAAGTAGATTATATTCCTTATTCACATGGTTTATATAGACGGAATTGAAATCGCTCGTCTTTTTTTCTTAGAGAATGGGGTCGACCGACGTTGGAGGGGTCGACCGACTCCGGTCTCTTCGATTTATCACTATCTTTTCTTCAAACTTCTTAAACATCTTCATCCTTTGTTTTGATCTAGTAATCACTGCTAAATTCTTGTTCTTCGTCTTTTCTGAGTTATGGTAGATGAGTTCGTCTTCCTTTTCGATCTTGAAAATAATATGTGGGCTTCCCTAATTTCTCAAGGTAATCCTATCATCTTTGCAATTGATTAGGGCTCCAACGTTCTTGAGGAACGTTCTTCTAAGTATTATCTGCCCTGTACCATCTTCTTCATCTGCATAAGCGGTCTCCAATACATATAAGTCAAGAGCGAGAACCTATCACCAATCATACATGGTAGGTTCTTCATCTTTCCCAATAGGCTAACTCTCGTACCATCTACCATTCTTAATTCCTTCATGGTTGGTCGAATCTCGTAGTATTTGAGTCTCCAACTGCGGTAATGGTATGGTGTTGTTGTTTCACTATAAGAAAACAGGTTTTATAATAATGCAAAAACTGTCGGAAATCAGTAGCAAAACACCCTGTTACAACTGATTACCGACTGATTTGGGGTGTAGTTAAAGGTCTCGTCGCAAAAAATCAATCGCAAAGAACGCATGGAACCGTTCGTTGGTTTTCAAGAACTTGTTGGCAATCGCAAGGATCTGGGCCTGTTGAGAAGCTGTAACCCGAGCAGCTTGTTCCTCCAGTTTCTGTTTAGCTTCTTCAAGCTGTTGTTGCATATGCCGGAAAGAAGATAAGGTTGGCGGGTTTGTTACCTTTTCGTTGAGCAAAGTCTTAAGGCTTCCAATACCAAACAATTTTCCCCTATCATTTATGAATGTAGACTAAAAAAAAAAAAGATTAATCCTAAACACTATCATTAATCAAAATCGAAAACAAAAAAAAACATAATCGAAGCACTTCACTTGAAGAAAGAGCTCGTTATCTTCTTCTATGGATAGGTTCAGATGACTACCATCCGAAATATAGGGTTTCTGACTCAATGTTAGACAAATTGTCTTCCTATTTCTTCATATAGGCTTCAACAACTTGCTCCGCTTTCCGATGGTACATGAAATGGAAAAATGATAAGGTGAATTAGTAAATGAGAAAACAAAGTTAGAGTAAATGTAAATACAAACCAAGGCTAACCATAAAATCAAAGCCTTAATGCAAAAATCGATCAAGAGATTTAAACCAGCAAAGCTCATTCAACATGAAAATATTTAAAATATAAAATCATTTATCACAGATTTAAAAAAAATTAAAATTTAGAGTGACTTACCATTTCTCGTTTGACTTGTCGGTAAGACTTCTGTTCAGTGGTGTGTTTGTGAGTACCAAGACCTTTACGTTCAGACATCTGAGCTGCTGAGGTCATTGCACTCTTTGCTTTTCGTTCTCCAGTGCTCCAATGCGCTTTCATTATTATCAAGAGCGTATCATTGACCCATCGACTCAACTGCAGACGGGTGATTCCATCGTCAGGTCGGTCGACTGCAGTAGAAGGTCGGTCGACTTCAATTTCGCAAAAACATATCGTTGGCTTCTCTCACCTTCTTCATTGGTTGCTGTCAACCCTATGGCGTAGATATGCTCTTATGGAAGATGATCTTTGATAGAAACGTCGTCTTTAATCTGTATTCTTGATAAATGGTCAACTACTCCATTATATATCCCTTTCTTTTCTCTTACAATGTTATCGAACTCCTGTAGAAGTAGGATCCATCTTAGAAGTCTTGTTTTGCATCTTTCTTTTGCATCAGGTACTTAAGTGCAGCGTGATCAGTGTGCATTATCACCTTTGATCCAACGAGATAAGATCGAAATTTCTCAAAAGTGAACACAACAGCTAGAAGTTCCTTTTCTCTTGTTGCGTAGTTTCGTTGTGCATCATCAAGTGTTCTGCTTGCATAGTAGATAACATGCAGCTTTTTATCCTTTCTTTTTCCCAAAACTGATCCTACTGCATAGTCACTTGCAACGTACATAACTTCAAAAGGTAACTCCCAATCCGGTGGTTGGACAATAGGTGCTGAGATTAAAGCATCCTTGAGTGTCTTGAAAGCATTCATGCAGTCTTGAGTAAACTTAAATTTGGTTTCCTTGCATAAGAGTGCTGTTAGGGGACGTTATATCCTTGAGAAATCCTTGATGAAACGCTGATAGAATCCGGCGTGTCCTAGGAATCTAGGAATTCCTCTTATGTCTGTGGGTGGTTGTAGACTTGTCATGACTTTGATTTTTGCTCTATCAACTTCGATTCCTTCCTCCGAGATTCGGTGTCCAAGCACAACCCCATCTTGTACCATGAAATGACATTTCTCTAAATTCAACACTAAATGTTTCTCTTCACATCTTTCGAGTACCTTACAAAAGTTGTCTAGGCACCCATAGAAGGATGGGCCATATACCGAGAAATCATCCATAAAAACTTCCATTTTTTTTTCTATCATGTCTGTAAAGATAAACATCATACACCACTAGAATGTGGCTGGTGCATTACATAATCCGAAAGGCATCCATCTATAAGTAAACGTTATGTATAGGCAGGTGAACGTCGTCTTCTCTTGGTCTTCGGGATGGATCGGGGTTTAAAAGAATCCTTAGTACCCATCAAGGAAGAAATAGTACTTGTGGTTCGCCAATTGTTCCAACATTTGGTCAATGAATGGTAGAGGGAAATGATCCTTTCTGGTGGCTGCGTTTAGTTTTCGGTAGTCGATGCACATCCGGTGTTCGGTTATGGTTCTCGTGGAAATTAACTCATTTTTCTCCGTATTCACCACCGTGACTCCTCATTTCTTTAGCACCATGTGGACTAGATTTGAAATTGGAAAGATAACACCGGCCTTGACTAACTTGAGGATCTCCTTCTTCACCACGTGTTTAAAATTTTGGTTTAGCCTCCTTTGTGTTTCAACTGACGCATTTGCTGCTTCCTCCAAATGAATCCTATGCATGCAAAGGTCTGGAGATATACCTACAATGCATCCAGATAATATCCAAGAGCTTTGCGATATTTGCGCAGTTTGCTTAGTAGTAGAGTTGTTTCAACATTGTTTGAATTGGCATTCACTATAACTGGATAAGTAGAATTAGGTCCAAGAAAAACGTACCTTAGCCCTGCTGGTAGTGATTTTAGCTCGAGCTTAGGGGCATTCTCCTCACTCCAGTCGGCTATTTGCAGTTTCTCGGTCGGCTCGGTTGGCAACTCTAAGCTTTTTACCATTTGTTTCGTGTGTTCACTTGAATATAATCTTTGCAAAACCATTTGCAAGATCATCAAGGTATCCTTCTTGTTTACATGAGACGGTGAGTGCCTTCTCTAGCGGATCAGTCACACTTATCTCTCTAAAAAACCTCCTCCGTTACATCATGGATGATATCTACATCAAACATCCGCTTCTCCATTGGTGGCCGTCCCGTAATCTTCTCCATTTGGAAACTGAGTTGTAGTTTTCGAAGTTGAAAGAATATACTTCCTCTGTTTACATCAATGATTGCTCCTGCAGTAGCCAAGAATGACCGTCCCAAGATGATGGGGTCGAACGGGTCCTTGTCAAATTTTAACACCACAAAGTCTGCGAGTATGAAACATCCTTCTACTAATACCGGTGTGTCGAGCAAGAATCTTTCGGGATAACGGACTGAACGATATGCTAGTACAAGACTTAGTTGTGTAGGAGTAAAATCAGTGTATTGTTGATGGTGGGGTTATCACCCCTTATCAATAGTTTGGCGATAATTGAGGTTCGGTCCCTACCAACCTTCCCTGAAGATTTATCAGGTTATAAGTTCCTTCAATAGGATTGGAACCCTCGGCCCAGATGACCGAGGGACACCTCGGTGAAGAATGATCGGATTTAGTGTCCAAAGGGAGGGTGTAAAAAACTTCGTCCCAAGCCGAAGTCTAAGCTCGGACAGAATAAGATCAAATCTTATCACATATTCCCTGAGCTTGGAAAAATGAAATATTTCCATTTTTCCGAGGTTAACCCATGGGTTTAGATAACCGACTACTATGATATATAAATATACATCCCCTTCATTAATTTAATTCATTCAGAATCGGGGAAAAGAATTACTAGATAACCTAGGTTTAATACTTCTCTTTGATAAAGTTAACTCGACATTCCGAGTTAACATCCTTGTAACCGATATTATTAATAAAAGTTATGTTTTCCGAGGTTTCTCTTTTTGTATTTTACTTAATTTACTCAAAATACGAACCCCTCTAATTATAAATAATTAGAAGTTGAACCCAGTATCAACATTTGGCGCGCCAGGTAGGAGGGTCTCTTTTAGGAAAAAATGACAGAAATCTCGAGAAATCAAGATGGTGAACACACAGCAACCGCCTTCGGAGGAGCGCCGAGACGGCGAGGCCGCCGAAATAAGCGACGAGGAAGAAATAACGGTTCAGAACAACACTCACCAGGTTAGAGAGTCGGCAAAAGTCCTGTTCGAGAACAACGATCTCATAGTCCGCGAACTAAGTTATTCACTGATGCGTGAATTGTTTTCACCTAAACAGACTGCAAGTGCACATTGTACATTTGTAGCATGAAAGGTTATCGATCCCACAGGGAACCAAGTGATTACCATAGATCTGGTACTTTGGAACTTGTCAAAGCAAAGCATGATTAGTAACATTAGTGATATCATTAGACTAAAACAAATGGGATGTTTCATCATTGGTTTAAAGGCGCTAGATCCAAAGGAAATCGTAGGAAATATAGATCAACAATCAATCAATAATCAATAGATTCACGAACACAGAAGACGATATATATAATAACCGATCTCTCGAGATATTATACCTATGAGTTACCAATTAGATCAGAAAAGATGCTTTCCAAATCTAATATGAAACACATGCAATGAAACATATCTGATTGTTCATAACCTTCCAAGCCAAACTCTCGTTTGTACAAGGATGAGATTACCTACTGAAAACCATGTTCTGGAATCATTACCCAATGGTGTATTGGTGTAACTCCTCCTATGAGCAATATTCTAAATGGCCAGATCAGAATAAAGTAGAGAATACCATTAAAGTAGAGAATACTGATTATATCATGTTGAATGCATTAGAGATGTATAAAACCATTGAAAATCCTAGATCTAACAAGTTGTCTACTCGCACATAGGAAAACTCACGCACAAAGTAAACTTCATAAAAGTAAAGAGGTTCAGAGATACAAACTCAGTATATTGGTATGAAGAACAGATCTCCTCTCCCCTTCGAGCTCTCAAGCAAAGTTAGTGTAGCAAAACCCTAGAAATCTAGAAAGCAAAGTAATATTTGGTGGCTGTGATTGGTGATTCTCTTGTGATTCGTGATGGCTGCTCTCTGCCTCTTAAGACTCCTTTTATAGGTGGAAAAATCGTGCGTAGGTCAAAACCTCCTTAAAACTTGAGTCGGGATTGATTGGAGTTAAACAGGCCTATCTTGTAAAATTCGTTAGAATGGACCTTCTTCAGTAAAATAACAATATCACGCGTTCCAGAACTCTGTTTGATCCGATTCTAAATGGAAATGAAAGTCAACTCTCGGGGCTTTGATTTGATATGTAATTTGTCTATTATACCCTTCATGTAGGTCGGTCAATAGTCTGTTGACTTCCAGACTTTAATTCTGGCTCTGCACTTTCCGTTTCTGACAATTGCTCCAGTTCTTTCCTTTTTGCTTCCTTTTGTTTCCTTTTGCTCCAAAACACCTTTTGCTTGTAAATACCTAAAACACACTAGAAAGACTCTATAAAACCAGTCATATCATGGCATAAAATCGGTAAAATCCATGATACATCATTCACAAACAATGCCCAGTCAACCTGGTGAACAAGGATTCATAACCCCTGTTAATCAAAAAACCAGAGCCTCGATAGCAGAAACTAAGAATTCTCAAGAAGGACCAAGCGTATCAACGATGCCTCGGCCCATCTCTTAGTCAAGCGAACAATCTTTGATGATGCCATCTTCGAATAACGGACAGGAACAGTCGGTAGCAAATCGAGCTCCCAGTGTAGTAGAAGTAGCAAGCCCCGAAACATGAAACGAGGGAGCATTAGTGAGAATGCAACAACGACGCGAGGATTGGCTGGCAGAACAATTTATTCATCAACAACGGGTTAATCGGAGCTTAATTGATCAAATCGCAACTCTATCAGAAGAACTCCAAGCTTCGAGAGCTCAAAGTCATAATCAATCTCCCGGAACGACCCTGGTCAGTACCTTACGAACCGCTTCTCAATGGGTAACATTCGAAGACAATCGGAGTGGAGCAAGAGAACCTAGGACACCAACCATGACTGTACGCCGAGGTTCGAGAATTGGAGATAACGAAGTACGGACCCTGATTACCAACCAATCAATCGTGATTCTAAAAAGAGAATTAGAAGAAATGCGTTCATTGGTTCATAAGGCAATGAGCACCGCTCCGGAGGTCGATCAGTTACTAGCAGAAATAGAAAGGAGTACGTTCACCTACAACACCACACGAGCACGGGTACCACTCAATGATAAATTAAGACTCCCGACCAATGATGGAACCGGAGATCCAACGGTTTACATAGAGCGTTTCTAGTCAAGGTCGGAAGAGCCGAGTTCTAAAGAGGAGAGTAGGATGAAGGAAGATGTCAGCTCTTCCCGGAGAGCTTAAGAGGAGATTCCCAAGCTTGGTTTACTAGTCTACCTCCTGAATCAATTAGTTGTTTTGCCGAACTTCGAGAAGCTTTCGTTAAAAATTACATGTCGCATTTAGAACAACAAGCTACCGCATTAGACCTTTACGTAGTAAAACAAGAACCGAGGGAGCCGCTCCGAGATTTTATTAAAAGATTTAAGGCGATTTACTCCTTCTTAAGGATAGACGACGATTTAGCGATAGGACCGCTTAGTGCGGCAACGTGGTATCAATCGAGGTTTTGGGATGAGTTATCTGCTCATCGTCGCCAATCCATGAATGATGCATTTCATCGGGCAAATACTTGTTGATACCGAGTTCAACTTCTAATTATTTATAATTAGAGGGCTTCATTTTTGGAAAAGTATAAAGTAAGAAAACAAGAGGAAACCTCGAAAAAAGGATGTATTATTAATGAATTTGATTACAATGCTTGTAAGGTCGGAATGCCAAGTTAACTTTATCAAAGAGAAGTAAAACCTAGGCGATCTAGTTCTTCTTCTCCTCGATTCTGAATGAATATTATTAGTGAGGGGAGGAGGGTATGTATTTATATATCCTTAATAGTTGGTCTAGTAAGCCCATGGGCTAACCTCGGAAAAATAGAATATTTCCATTTTCCCAAGACTAGGGAATCTGTGATAAGATTTGATCTTATACTGTCCGAGCTTTAGACTTCGGCCTAGGACGATGTTGTTTATACCCTCGTTTCAGACACTGAATTCGATCACTTCACCGAGGTATCCCTCGGTCATCTGGGCCGAGGGTTAATATTACTGTTGTCGGGACTTATAACCTAATAAGTTATCAGGGAAGAGCTCGACAGGGATCGAACTCCAATTATTGCATAACTATTGATAAGGGGTAGAACCTCACCATCAACAGTAAGTCCCCCCCAGTTCGTCCGAGGATGTCTTTGGGCAGCGTTGGCGAATTTCAATTCTAAATAGCTTGTCAATAAATGAAGTTTGGTATCAGTTGATATTCGTTTTCAGTAGTCTTAGTTTTAATCCTCCAATATTCTTTGTTCTTCAATTTGGCGGGAAAACACCGGACAACGAAAAGTCCATTCACGCAAAACTTCTCGATTCTCGCAAAACCTTTCACCTCCCGAGTGACGTGTCATCTCCAAAACAGATGAAAATAAATGAGAAGAAAGACGCCTCCTCCCGCCTCAAGTGTTGGCTAATCAGACCTTTTCATTACTGTAAACGAAGCGTTCATCATCATTTGTTCGTTTAATAAAACCGCTGATTGTTGATTAATTTCTCCCATAATCAACTCTCCACTCTCCGAGGTAACCTTCAATCTTTCTTCTCTGAGTAATATCCTTTTACGAAATGTCCGGGAGAAACGAACTCGAGGTTTCAATTTCTGGGAATACTCGTCCTTGGCCAAATATCCCGGATGTTGGACCCTTTCTTTTCCCTAGATCTGAAATTGGGTCAATTAAAAGGAGAGCCTTAAACCCCGAAGAGATTGAAATTCTGGTTCCAAGGTCCTATCAGAGACCTTGGACCCCACCAACAGGTTACGTTTGCCTCTACGAAAGTTTCTTTGCCGAAGCCAATCTTTGGTTTCTAATACCGCAGTTAATGGTAAGTTACTGCGCCTGTCGAGGAATAGCGAAGTCACAACTAACACCGAATTCTGTAAAAATCATCACCGGGCTTCTGGTACTCGCAGCTCGGTGCAACGTTCGATTAAATTCTCGAAAACTAGAAGAAAATGACGAACCTTTCTGGAACTGGAAACCTAGAAAGGACCTTCAACTTAAGCATCAAACCCAAGAAGAAAATCCTCACTAGATTTCGTACAGGCGCAAAGTTGTGGTTCCGAAGTTACTTCTACGTCCGAATCAATGAAGCCTTGGTTTACAGATGTGACGCCACAATCTTCCGAAATTGGAAGATTATGATTGGTAGAAACTAGGTATTCTCTTTCCCTTTTTATTCCGACGCTGAACTCTCTTTGTTTCATTTTCAGTTAAACCAAGCTGCTTCCCAGCACCTCCGCCGAACTTTTCTGAAGAATTTGAAAAACTTAATGCAGAGGGAGAACTTCAGTGGGGCGATATACTTCCTTCTTCATTTTCAGAGCTCGCTCCTGGGCCGGTACACTTTCCTCGAACTTCTTAATTCTTTACCGAGCTACCTCTTATTTTATGGTTGATTTTCTGTAGGACGAGAAGACTGGGAAGGAACCGACTCTTCTCCTAGAATGAAAAGACCAAACCCCGAAGGAGCTTCCGGCAGAAATCATAATCTTCTCCCTAGAAAGAAACAAAGCTCTGAAGCCGCAAAAAAGCAGAATGCCGAGAACAGGAAGCTCATCTTGCCTGTGAAGGATCACCATGCCTTCAAGTTCGAATTTGATGGTGCCAACCTGCTTTTTAAGGATACGAAGAAAAGCGCCGAGCTCTTGCGAAAGGCAAGCGGTTATGAGAGTCGTCTGCTCGAGGTCTGCTGTGATTCAGACACTCTGGAAGCCCTTTCTTGCTCACTTTTGAAGGTAACACCCGAGACGAATTTTTCTTTTCTTCAGAAACTTATGCTAATATTTTCCTTATGTCTGCTCCAGTCGGTGGGTTTCGTCGGACAAGCGTTTCTTCGGTACGAAAATAGGCTTGCACAGTCCGATTTGAAGATCGATTCTCTTCAAGTCGAGAACGAAGATTTAGAGAAGAGGTCCCTTGACGCCAAGAAAGCTTTATCCGAGGTGCAAAACGAAATCACGACTAGGGATAAACGCTTGGGTAAAATGAAGGCACACTTTAACGAGGAAGAATCGAGGATTTACGATATTTTCAAGGAAAATTCTCGGCTAATCACTGAATTGGTTAAAGTGAAACGTCAGGTAGTTGATATCTTGGAGGAGCGAGATGTCAATAAAGCTACTCTGGACTCCAAGTGTGCCGAAAGCTACCAGGAAGGACAACGCGCAGCCGCCGACATTTGTCGAAAGAAGTTAAACTACCTTCGCGGGTTTCTTGACGAATATTCCGAAGCTTATTCTGATGTCTTCAGGAAAGCTAACGAATATGGACAGGCCGCGGCTGTTGCTATGAATCTTCGTCTTCTTCTTGACAAGGGACTTCCGATTCCAGAAGAGGATGTTGTTGAGGCCGAGAAGGAACGTGACCGACTAGAAAAGCTTGCAAATACTATCTTGATTCCAGAGTTTCGAAATGAAGATTTTAATATTTAGATTAGTAATCCTTGTATTAAAACCTCAACTCGAATCTCTTTGTAAATATATTTATTGGACGTTAATAAAAATTTTTATTTTTTTCGTATAACTGCAATACTAATCTTTCAATTTCCATCCGAATGTGATATGTCTGATGTTTAAAAGTTTCGTTTCTCGTAGGATTGGATTTTTTTACTCGAAGTTGTTCAAATTAATATTTTGAAACCCGGAAATAGCGAAACAAATAAAGCGCTTTCCCTATTTTGTTGCTTTGAAGTTTTTCAATAAGTCCTACTTTATCAAACTTGTTGTCGAACTGTTACATTCAGTAAAGAATGTGTAAGAGGTTTTTTGATTTCGTACCCTTTAATCTCTCGGCCTTAGTTTATCGGGCTCCGAGATTCTTCCAGGTAATTTTTATATTTTGGTTGAGAACGTGATCAAGGTTCCGACTTTGTATGAACCTCGGCATAGTTGAGTTGTAAACTTCGAGACTAAAACCGGGATTGATGGTGTTGTAGCTGAACCTTGTGAAAGGCTACCTATGTACCCGCGAAGGGGATCAAGCTACACGTAGTTCAACGTTTTTTTTTTTTTTTTTTTTTTTTCTTTTTGCCTTTAGGGAAAAACTAAGCTATTCCTTTACGACCTTTCTTGATTGTTCTTCCTAGATATTGTTCCGTTTCGAAAAGTTCTGCCAAGATTTCAGCAGATGTTGGTTTCTTCTTGTTAATCGCGGTTAGTGTGAGAGATTGATTCATAGGTTATTCTTGACTTCATCGGAGTTTGTTTTCTGTTACGAAGCATCTCCGAGCCATCTTTTGGTCAACTCGGACCGTGAAATATCCTTTTGGAGTTGCAAATTTCAGGCATTGGTGATAAGTAGATGAAACGGTTTACATAGAGTATAGCCACGGGGTCCGGACGATCGCGTTAAAATGGTGGCTCTTTCTACTACTTCGAACTTCACGATTTTTGTTACTTCTCCGGCCGATAGTGGAAGTTTGATGGTTCCGACAGTTGAGACTGTATCTCCTCCGAAAGCGGTTAGGTGTTTAACCGGGGATCTAATCTTCTGATCCTTAACCTCCATCTTTGCAGTGTGCCTAAAGATATGACATCTACCAAGATTCCAGTTTCAACAAGTATCCTTTGGACGTCGCAGTCGCCTATCTGAAGTTTGATTACGAGTGGATCGTTATGGGGAGCGTCAATTCCTTTCAGGTCTTCGGTTTTAAATGTCAGCTCTTTTTGCAAAGTGGAGCTTTATGGAACCTGATCCGTGGATAATCTAAACATGCTTCGCTGAATTGATCGAACATAATCTTCATAGTTTGCTAGTCCTCCCATTATCATGTTAATCCTTTTTCTCTGGTTTGGGGGGGGTGATGGTAGAACTTCTCCTTCTTCCGTATCCTCGCAGGAAGGTGGGTTTTCCTCATCTTCGCGTCTTTTACGTTTCTCCTTTTTTCGGTCTTGTTCAAATCAGATGGCCATTAGATGATTATTTAAGTTTCGGTAATCTTCGGTTTTGTGTCCCGGTCTCTTGTGATACTCACACCAGGGGGTGGTTGGATTTACTTCCGACCTCGATTTATCCTTCCGAGGTTGATCCCTTTATACTTGTCGCCCTTCTACTTTCTCCTCTGGTTTTGTCTCTTTGTTTATCTTTGTGGATCCGTGTACTTTGGCGAGTTCGGCACGATTTTATTCGATCCTTATGTGAGTATTTGCTTGATGAAAAGCATCTTTCATAGACTGGGGCCGATGAGCAGACAGTTCGTCCCAAAACCTCGATTGGTACCAAGTTGCAGCACTAAGTGCTCCAATTGCTAGGTCGTCGTCAATCCTCAGTTGCGAGTAAATCGCTTTAAATCTTTTAATGAAGTCTCGGAGTGGCTCTTTTGGTCCATGTTTTACTGCGTAGAGGTCCGATGCCGTGGCCTGTTGATGCGTAAAAAGTTATTCACCAAAAACTAACTGCAAGTGCACAATGTACAATCGTAAAATTTAGATAATCGATCCCACAGAGATTATGTCGAGTTTCGATTCTATTAGAATGCAATCTATCTGGTAACTAATTGTGTAACTTATGGATTAAAAACGCTAGACTTAGGTAAATCGCGGGTATTATGGGCCATACACAAAATTGGATGTTGCTCTACTCTTAAACACAAAAGACAAATGTATACAATACCAAATCTCTTTGCGTATTACACTATGAATCAACCAACAGATCAGAAAGGATGCTTTTCAACCTATATAGCTAATACATGCATTGGGAATGGATTTGATTGTTCATGATCTTACAAGCCAAACTCTCGTTTGTACAAGGACGAAATCACCTGCTAAAAACAATGCTCCGGGTTTAATGTAAAATGGGTGTATGATGCAACAAACCCTAAAATTCAATATTCTAAGTGATCAAGTCAAAATATTGTATGAATTAATATTAAAGCAGAGAGTAGTCACGAATTCAGCAACAATTCGTGCACCTAATGACCCATAAAACCTTTGACAACCTAGATCTAAGTAGGGAACTACTCACACATAGCAAACAAACCAATCATAATCATTAATATCAAGAGTTTGCAATATGAAAGCAATATCAAAAAGAGATCAGAGAAAAACGTGGCTCTTTCTCTCTGTAAAACCAAGAGAACAGGGGCACAAGAAAACCTTCACACAAGGGTGCTCCCGGAAAATAAGATCTAAGTAACTTTTTGGTGATTTTTGGTAAAGAGATGCTTGAATGCTTCAGAAGCTTGATGGAAGTCGTCTCTCTCTTTCTTCTCTGCTTAAAGTCGATTATATAGCTCCTCTAGGTCATGCATGAGTCGGCAAAGAAGTTCTAGAAGTTAGGGTTTCGAAAAGAAGGCCCAAAAAGAATTTCCTTTTTACTAAGGCGGCCTCTGA
The DNA here is from genome assembly GCA_900116095.1 of Euclidium syriacum. Taxonomy (NCBI): domain Eukaryota; kingdom Viridiplantae; phylum Streptophyta; class Magnoliopsida; order Brassicales; family Brassicaceae; genus Euclidium; species Euclidium syriacum. The sequence continues at coordinate 794,197 of FPAK01000018.1, forward strand.
GTTGGTCGACTCTTCCTTCCAGTCGGTCGACTCGGGCTTCGGATCATAATTCTTCATTTTTAGCTCCAAATCTTCTAGATTCTTGCAAAACACCTCAGCATGTCCATTTAACCTGTATAAAATGCAGAAAAGGCTCCATAACAGCGTAAAATATCATCGTGAAAACCGATAAAAATAACAGTACATCAAATTCCCCAGACTTAGCGTTTGCTCGCCTCGAGCAAATAAAGAGCTAGCTAGTGGTCAAAACAAATCCGGTTTACCGTGATCAAGCTATCAACCTTCAGCAACCATTTCTTTCATTGTGACCTCTCCAACAGCTGACGAATACGCAGAGCAAGTTGTATTATCCAATGAAAAACTTATTAAGAACAAATTAGAGTTATCTCAACCACAATGAAGACCATATTTCTGATACCATCAAAGCAACTCATTCTACTGTCATCACATAGCCGGAAATGCTTATCAATCGTCACCTAATTTAGCACAAGATGGTCTTTTCGCTCTCTCCCAGACTTATCCTTTTTAATCATTCAGTTTATAACTCAAAATTTCTCAAAGTTTAGGCGAATAAGGGCATCGTAGGAAATTTCCTAGCCTCGCTGTCAACTGAGTTCTAAAAGGTTCAAATGCATCCTGGTATCATCGGGAATTTCCTTAACCGCATAGATCCTGAGCTTCTAGTGATGAATAATTGGTGTCTTAAGGAATTTTCCTCTACCTCATCACTAGGTTTTTTACAAAATACATACTTTTCATCAAATTGTCTTTAGGGAGAGCTGAAGATCGAAAATCATGCTTGTGAACGAATATTTAGCAAGAAATAAGGGCAAATGTGACAAACGAAATGATACAGACTTAACTGTATTGTGCTCTGACATTGCTGAAAATTTCAAGAAAATCATGTGGGTCTACTCCGTATTGTATTTATCAAGCTCTGTGGATTTCCATATGGTTGGTCCTTGTCAATGCTGCTGAGTCACTCAATCATTGTTAAAGAAGGTGAAAAGTGATAATAGCATCATATCAAATAACAAAAGGTTCACCAAAGATCCATAAAACGAAAGAAAGTCATAATACTCCCTCCCCCAGACTTAAATTTCATTGTCCCAGTGAAACCAAGTCAAAACAAAAGTGCAAAGAGAAATCCAGAGAAAAAGAAAAATAAATGCTGGAAATAAAATGATAGAACCGTATCTAATCGCGGGGACTGCGAGTGCGTCTCCTCTCAGCTGTAGGGTCAAAGTTGTGCGAAGAACTAGTGCCTCCAAAGAAATGTGGTGGCACGTGGCTCATCATCATAGGATCATCCGGGAAACTCGTCAAGTTGCTCGGCACTGTGGAAAACTGCATCGTCTCCCCTCTCTGTGCCGCAGTCGACCAACCTATGGTAAGGTCGTCCGACTTGGTCTCCGCATCATCATCATCTCGTCGGTCCTCAGTATCTCCAGCTCTCTGTGGCTCTGGTACTCTCTTGGTTGGCTCGTGGACTCCTCGGTCAGACGAACAACGTGTGAAAAATGAGTAAAACCATCGAGCAATCTTGTTCTTCCTCCTGTGGCGCTCCATTTTGTAGTCGTATTTCACCTCTAGACTCGCCTCAAATGGTGGCCGCTCGGGTAACTCGAAGAAATCTGGCATCCCGCCAGTAGAGAATCTCGCTCCAGCAAATGGAAAGTCGTCAGCTCGATGTGAATCACGCGGCTGGGAAGTAGAAGTGCGCGGTGGCTGGGCGGCGCGTCTGGTATGGCGAGGTGGGGCATACATGGCCTCTGGTAGCAGAGTCGGTGCAGCGGCTATAACCGTCAGCAAATCAGCAGGTGGGTGAAGCCCAATGTCCTCTTGTGAATCGAGCCTAACATGACTCTCGTTCGGGAGGCGAAACAAACAAGTCGCGCCATCATTCCGAATGAACTCGTACCATCCTCCCATACGAACAATCTCAGAATGATCAAGTAAAGCCTCATCTAGAGTAGTATTCGTCGCATCGGCGGCCTCCTTGTTGAATAGATCAAGTGGTACTTCACACAACTTCATGATGGGGGTCAAAAGGCTCCCCACGGCCTCCTTCTTCTGAGAAGTAGCGTTCCCCAAGAAGACGTGACTCCTCGTATCAACCAAATGGCGTGCAAAGAGTGCACCCATGTTCCAATCAGTGTCCTTAGGCGCGTCTAGAAGCATAAATGAATCACCCAAGGCATAGTAAAGTAAGGTCAACTCCGGCTTGAGAGTCGGCCGACCTCAGTGCGTCTCAAGAGTGTGTGGCTAATGACTCTAGCCCAAATCCGAAGGGCGGGGTGGCTGATCAAAGACTGCTTCGTCTTCGTCGGCTCGTAAACTCTAGACCCAATAATCGACCACATCTGGTCACGCTCTCCAAAACTCTTCATGCTCCAAAATTCGGTTCCCTGTCGCTGAAAACCAAAAATACGACAGATGTCCGCCACTGTGAGCGAGTAATGCTCACCACGGATCTTGAAGTGGAGACTCCATTGGTTCACGTCCTCACAGCGGCGCGGTGTATCCAAATACATCGAGGCTAAGAATTGCCTCGCCGCCTCCGGGTATGTATCATAGCAAGTGAAACCAATGATCCCCATACCGACATTCTTCATCAACCGCTTCAAATGGTTCTTCAGCTTCAGACGTGACATGTAACACACGTCCAGGAAACGCATCGGCTGGATGAGAATGTCCGTGTAGCGGTTGTAGAAAACCGTGTCATAGTCATCCCAATCCCGATTTTGTCTTGTTCGGCATGCGCGGCCCTTAACAACATCCGCATGGTTTCTCTCGGGAAATGGGTCCTCGAGTTTCTCGTTCTCTACTTTGTACCAAATCTTGGCATCACTCTCGGCCTCAGAGGCAGACATCTGCAAGAAGAACGAAGAATCGAAAGGAATTTAAACCGTTTTTATCAGAAATCAGAAACCGCAGTCGACCGACTCCTCCAGCGAGTCGACCGACTCGGATCGCGATGTGTTCTTCATCAACTCATCATCAAATCTGCTATAATTCATCAATTTAACTCAAATTTCTTGCATAATCTAACACAAACAATGATATTCGGCCACCCTACACTAAATTCAACCTAAATCCCACTCTAAATCATCAACATGCAATTTTTCTAATTTTTTTCAAAAAAAAAAATCGTGAAAGAAAACTAGTTGAATCAGAAAAATACCTTGCAGATCGTAAAAACCGTTAGTACATGATGATAGAGCTTAAAATTGCGATCCCAAGGGGCTTTGAATCACAAAATTTGGTTGAGAATTGAGAGAGAAAATCGTGTTTGAATATTTGAGTTTTAATGAAATTATGATGAAAAACTCGGTTTTAATAGAACTTGACCCACGAGTCGATCGACTGCTCAACGCAGGGTCGTCCGACTGGCCCCAAAAACAAAATAATTTTTTTTTTTTTTTTTAGCATTTTTTAATGACTCAATTTAAATTGAGACTAAAAGCACGAAATCCTAAAGAATTAAACTAAAACAGACTCACAAGTGGGTTGCCTCCCCCTAAGCGCTTCTTTACAGTCAATAGCTTGACTTTGTCTGACTTGAATCTTTTACTTGGTAGAGCTCATCTCAGCTCCTTGATCTTCTTCCTGTTCCTCCATAGGATTGTCTTCACAATCCTCATCATCATCATCTTCAGTAAAATCCACAAATTTGTTTTCATTTTCAGCTTTCTTTACTTGTTCCTTAAGCTCAATTCTTGCAGCGAACAGTGATTGTTTGGTGGACACATGCTTCTTGTTTCTTAGGATTGGAATGTAGGTTCCCTTGAAGAGGGCGCGTTCAAAACCCTGAGGTGTAGTTCCAGTCATCCTCATTTTCTCTTCTTCAATGGATTCAGCAGCTCTGAACTTAACTCTTCCCGTTCTGCAGTCTATCTCGGCGTATGCAGTGTGTAAGAATGGTCTTCCAAGGATCAGCGGGTGTTAGAGGCTCACTTTCAAACATTGCCACGTGGATATCTACTACGAAGAACCGGCCATTGGCTCTCACAGGTACATTCTCTACTATTCCCTCGGTTATCTTGTAAGTATCATCAGCTAGCCTCAAAAACACTCGCTTGTTCACCATTTGGTCAAACTTCATCATTTTGGCAACTGAGAGCGACATTAGGTTTACTCCAGCTCCAGTATCAGATGAGACGTTCTCAAACCATATGTGCCCAATCATAACATTAATCAGAGTTCTTCCAAAGTCTCCAAGCTTCTTTGGCATTGATTTCTCGATTACTTCATCACACATCTTGGCAAGTCTACTGCAAAACTCCTTGGCTCCCATCTTATTCTTCAGTAAGTATGGTGTCAACTCTTGTAACTCCGTCTCCATTCCACATTGCTCCATAAGTGGCCAAATCTCCTTACATTCTTTGATAAACTCCTCCACATCATATTTGAATTGTGTCTCAAGTACCTTCAATGAGTTTGCAAAGAAAGTGATTATGTCCTCAATGTGCTCAGGTCGTATCCAACGAGCAGTGGATTGAATGTATTCATCAGACATAGAACAAGCTGTCATAGAAATTGATCTTCGATTTAGCTTCAGGGGAGTCGGGTTGACCGACTGGTGGTAGGGTCGACTGACTCGGGCGTCGAAAAATTTTCCTTATGGGTTCTTCGATAACTCTCATCTTTGGTTTGGAACTTGTGATGACTGCCAAACTCTTCTTTTTCTTCTCTGGGTAGTAGCAGACGAAATATTCTTCTTCAACTTCTTTATCCTTGATTTTGAAACTAATGTTCGGACTTCCCAGACCTCTTAATGTTATTGTGTCTTCCGAGCAATCGATTAAAGCTCCAACGGTCTTAAGGAACAATCTTCCAAGTATAATCTGCTCTATCCCATCTTTCTCATCAGCATAGCAAGTCTCCAGGATGTAAAAATCCAAAGCAATGAATCTATCACCAATCATACATGGCAATTCAGTGAGTTTTCCCAAAGGTACAACAGTTGTATCATCAGCTAATCGCATATCCTTCTTGGTAGTCTTCAATTCGAGTGGTCCCAATCTTTCCATGGCAGAAAAAGGCATGGTGTTACCGCTCGCTCCTAGATCATACAAGCATCTCTTGAAGATTTGGTCTCCAATTGTCAAAGTGAGTTCAAATTGTCTAGGATCCTTCTTCTTGTATGGCATCCGGTACATGATCGCTCTATCACAAATCGCAGCGAACAAGCAGTTCCCATCTTCTGGGGTTATCTTCCATCTCATCACCTTACTGAGGACGTCTTCAAGTTCAGCGTTCAGCTTGCAAGCTCTTGCAAATTGCATCCTCCTCATTAACACTTTAGAATAGGTCTCAACTTCTTTATTGAGCTCACAATCATCTTCTTTAGCTTCTACATCAATTCCTAAGTCATCAACTTCGTGCTCATGAATTGGAATCCATGGATACACTGATTGATTAGTGCACCATGGGTTATAGACACTCTTCCTGGGTGGAACCTTCATCAAAGGACATCCACTTCTTCTTCAGAAGCTAAGAGTCGGCCGACCTTCTCCTCTGTCCACCGACCGTTGACACGTCCACCAACCATTGATGGTAGTCGACCGACTGTGTCAGACGATCCTTCTTCACTTGTGTCTTCCAAGGTTTTCTCCTCTTCAATCTCCTTAATATGGATAGCTCGGATGGATAATGGACACTTGGTGACTCTCCTGACTCCCACAAATTCTTCAAGCTCTTCCATTCGCTCATGAAGTCTTCCAACATCAATCTGAAGGTGGCTTATACGCGAATCAAGCGTAAGGAAAAGTTGAACCATCTTCTTTATAAGGGTAGCATAAGTTCTGTTCTGCATCCCCGGAAACGGCGCCAGAAAAACTTGATGCGTGAAAAGTTATTCACCCAAAACTAACTGCAAGTGCACAGTGTACAATCGTAAAATTTAGATAATCGATCCCACAGAGATTATGTCGAGTTTCGATTCTATTAGAATGCAATCTATCTGGTAACTAGTTGTGTAACTTATGGATTAAAAACGCTAGACTTAGGTAAATCGCGGGTATTATGGGCCATACACAAAATTGGATGTTGCTCTACTCTTAAACACAAAAGACAAATGTATACAATACCAAATCTCTTTGCGTATTGCACTATGAATCAACCAAGAGATCAGAAAAAATGCTTTTTAACCTATATAGCTAATACATGCATTGGGAATGGATTTGATTGTTCATGATCTTCCAAGCCAAACTCTCGTTTGTACAAGGACGAAATCACCTGCTAAAAACAATGTTCCGGGTTTAATGTAAAATGGGTGTATGATGCAACAAACCCTAAAATTCAATATTCTAAGTGATCAAGTGAAAATATTGTATGAATTAATATTACAGCATAGAGTAGTTACGAATTCAGCAACAATTCGTGCACCTAATGACCCATAAAACCTTTGACAACCTAGATAACTAGGGAACTACTCACACATAGCAAACAAACCAATCATAATCATTAATATCAAGAGTTTGCAATATGAAAGCAATATCAAAAAGAGATCAGAGCAAAACGTGGCTCTTTCTCTCTGTAAAACCAAGAGAACAGGGGCATAAGAAAACCTTCACACAAGGGTGCTCCCGGAAAATAAGATCTAAGTAACTTTTTGGTGATTTTTGGTAAAGAGATGCTTGAATGCTTCAGAAGCTTGATGGAAGTCGTCTCTCTCTTTCTTCTCTGCTTAAAGTCGATTATATAGCTCCTCTAGGTCATGCATGAGTCGGCAAAGAAGTTCTAGAAGTTAGGGTTTCGAAAAGAAGGCCCAAAAAGAATTTCCTTTTTACTAAGGCGGCCTCTGAGTTGGTCGACTCTTCCTTCCAGTCGGTCGACTCGGGCTTCGGATCATAATTCTTCATTTTTAGCTCCAAATCTTCTAGATTCTTGCAAAACACCTCAGCATGTGGAATCTTCCATTTAACTTGTATAAAATGCAGAAAAGACTCCAAAACAGCGTAAAATATCATCGTGAAAACCGGTAAAAATAACAGTACATCACCTGTTGTTCTAGATAAAGTAGGTACTGCATGAAGAAAGCTTCACGGAGTTCTGCAAAACAACTGATTGAATCGGGGGGCAAACTAGTAAACCAGGCTTGGGCATCTCCTGTCAAGCTTTCTAAGAAAAGTTGACATCTTTCCTCGTTCTCTTCACCTCTTTGGAACTCGGCTCGGTCGACTTTGACTAAAAAGGCCCTCATGTAGACTGCGGGGTCTCTGGTCCCATCGTAGGCTGGGAGTCTTAGCTTGTCATTGAGTGGGACTCGCGCTCGTGTGGTGTTAAGAGTGAACGGGTTTCTTTCCGTTTCTGCCAGTAATTGATCGACTTCTGGGGCGATGCTTGTTGCCTTGTGGACTAGCGATCGCATCTCCTCTAGTTCCCTTTTCAAGATTGCGATCGATTGGTCGGTACTCGGAGTCTATCTTACATCATCCCTACTTCTCAAACTTTGGAGAGTAGCGGACGTCATGGGTTCTCTCTGGCCGGTTTGGTGGTCTTCGAACCTTACCCGCTGAGAAGTGGTTCGTGAAGGTCTAACCAAAGTCGTTCTAAGAGTTTTGGTTTTGACTTTGGGATCTCAAAGATTGGAGTTCTTCTGATATGATCGCGAGTTGGTCGATTAGGCTTCGGTTAACCCGTTGCTGATGGTTAATTTGCTTTGCCAGCCAACTCTCATGCTGCTGCTGTGTTCCTATCATTGCTCCTTCGGGGGTCGTCACCTCTTCTACATTGGGAAATCGATTTGTTATTTGTCATTCTTCTCCGTTATTTGATGATTGTATTGGCGCGGGTTGTTCGGCTGTCCGAGGATCAGGACGAGAGGTTGTTGACGCGCTTGGTAACTCTTGCAAGTTCTGGATCTCGGCTGTTGCAGCTCCGACTATTGGATTGGTACGAATGATGAATCCCTGTTCGCCGAGTTGACTGGGTGTAGCCTGAGGGTAACTCAGTTCACGGACTATGGGATTGCGACTCTCAAATAGGGTCCTGGCCAATTCCCTAGCTGGATGATTAGTATTATGGACCGTACCTTCTTCATTGCTTACTTCTGCGACTTCGCCGTCTCGACGTTTGTCTGTAGATGGCGTTTCTGTGTTCATCCTCCTGTTTTCCAAGGTCTCTTTCTTCTTTTGCTAGAAGCGATATTGAAACCCCCCTTCCTGGCGCGCCAAATGTTGATACTGGGTTCAACTTCTAATTATTTATAATTAGAGGACTTCATTTTTGGAAAAAGTATAAAGTAAGAAAACAAGAGGAAACCTCGGAAAAAGGATGTATTATTAATGAATTTGATTACAACCTAGGCGATCTAGTTCTTTTTCTCCCCGATTCTGAATGAATATTATTAGTGAGGGGGGGGGTATGGATTTATATATCCTTAATAGTCGGTCTAGTAAGCCCATGGGCTAACCTCGGAAAAATAGAATATTTCCATTTTCCCAAGACTAGGGAATCTGTGATAAGATTTGATCTTATACAGCCCGAGCTTTAGACTTCGGCCTAGGACGATGTTTTGTATACCCCCGCTTCGGACACTAAATTTGATCATTCTTCACCGAGGTATCCCTCGGTCATCTGGGTCGAGAGTTAATATTCCTGTTGTCGGAATTTATAACCTAATAAGTTATCAGGGAAGAGCTCGACAGGGATCAAACTCCAATTATTGTCAAACTATTGATAAGGGGTAGAACCCCACCATCAACAATACTCATATAAGGATTGAAGAGAATCGTGCCGAACTTGCAAAAGCACATGGATCTTAAAAGTAAACAAGGATATGAAACTACAGGAGAAAGGGGAAGGACGACGAGAAGAAAGAGACCAACCTCGGAAAGATAAATCAAAATCGGAAATATCTTTTTCTGTGACTGACCCACAAAAGGATACACCTCGGAAGGATAAATCGAAGTATACCTATACTTTAGAACCTGACGCTCCGGCCCTCCCATGGTCTGAATATCATAAAAGACCGGGTCATAAAACCGAAGACTGCCGAAACCTAAAGAATTATTTAATGGCTATCCAATTTGAGCAAGACCGAGAAAAGGAGAAGCGTAAAACACAGGAAAACGAAGAAAATCAACTTCCTCGAGATGACACGGAAGAAGGAGAAATCCTGCCCTCACCACCTCCAACTCAGAGGAAAATGATTAACATGATAATGAGAGGACTCGCGAACTGTGAAGACTCTGTCCGATCAATTTAGCGAAGCATCTTTAGATTATCCGTGGATCAGATTCCACGAAGTGCTACTCTACAAAAGGAGTTGACATTTACTACCGAAGATTTGAAAGGGATCGACACCCCTCATAACGATCCACTCGTAATCGAACTTCAGATTGGTGAGTGCGATGTCCAAAGGATCCTAGTCGACACAGGAAGCTCGGTAGATGTCATATCTCTGGACACACTTCAAAAAATGGAGATCAAGGATCAGAAGATTAAAGCTCGGGTAAAACATTTAACTGTTTTCGGAGGAGATACAGTTTTAACTGTCGGAACGATCAAACTCCCGGTATCAGCTGGAGGAATAACAAAAATCGTGAAGTTCGACGTAGTAGAGAGAGCCACTATTTACAATGCGATCGTCAGAACTCTGTGGTTATACTCTATGGAAGCCGTTCCATCTACTTACCACCATTTCCTGAAATTTCCAAATCTGAAAGGATATTTTATAGTTCGAGGTGATCAAAAGATGGCTCGGAGATGCTTCGTAACAGAAAGCAAACTTCGACGAGAAACCAGAAATCAAGAAAAAACATCAGATCAATCTCTTATGTTAGCCCCTACTAACAAGAAGAAACTGACGCCCGCTGAAATTTTGGTAGAACTTTTTGAAAGAGCAGACTACTTAGGAAGAACCATCAAAAAGGGTCGAAAGGGAAGAACTTAGCTTTTTCCACGGAGGCAAAAAAAAAAAGAAATGTTGATATCACAGATTCTACGAGATACTCGACAAATATCAAAATTTCGGAATTACGTGTGGCTTGATCCCTTCGAGGGTACATAGGCAACTTTTCATAAAAGTTCAGCTACAAAATTAGTGTAAATCTCGATTTTATAGTCAAGAAGTTCATGCAACTCTACTATACCGAGATTTACACAAATCAAACGTCGGAACCTTGATGATGTTCTCGACCACAATTAGGACAGTTTGTCTAAACTTGCCTGAAAGAATCTCGGAGCCCGATAAAATAAGACCGAGAGATGAAAGGGTACGAAATTACAAAAAAATTTACTTACACATTCTTTACTGAATGCAAAAGTTCAATAATTAGTCTGATAAAGTAGGACTTGTTGTAAAACTTTAAGCAAACGAATAGAGAAAGCGAGCCTTATTTTGTTTTGTTATTTCCAGATTTCAAAATATCAAATTGACATCTCGAGTAAACAATCCTGATATACGAGAAACGAAATTTTATTAACATTCGAAAAGTCATTACAATACAATTACAAGAAAGACCGGGATCAATTCGGATTAATCTGAATATTAAAATCTTTGTCTTGAAACTCCGGAATCGAAACAGCATCTACAAGAACGGACAGTCGATCACGTTCTTTCTCGGCTTCAGCAACGTCCTCCTCCGAGATAGAGACCCCTTGTCAAGACGAGAAGGAAGATTTAGAGCAACAGCCGCAGCTTCCCCATATTCGTTAGCTTTTTCAAAAGCTTCAGAATTTTTGCCAAGGGATCCACGGATATTATCCAACTTCTTCTGGCAAGCGTCAAAGATTGCACGCCCAATTTTCCTTTCTGAAAGTACTCGGTACACTTGGAGTCCATAGTAGCTCTATTGACGTCCCGTTCCTCCGACATAACAAGAGTTTAACGTTTAGCCTCTGCCAGTTTGGTGATTAGCCGAGATTTTTCCTTAAAAAGATTGGAAGTTTTCGACCCTTCCTCCAAGAAGTTCGCCTTCAGATTACTCAAGCTCTTGTTTCGATTTTCAACTTCGCCTCGCGCTTACCCGAAAAAAGGATATCTAGGTCGGTTGTTTACCCAAAAAAGTGAACAAGAAAGGGCTTCTAGAGTATCTGATTCATAGCAGACCTCGGGGAGACGACTGTCATAACAACTCGCCTTCCGCAGAAGTTCGGTGTATTTTTTCTTATCTTTAAAAAGCATGTTTGCACCATCAAATTCGAATTGGAATGCATGTTGTTCCCTTACGGGCATTTAAAGCTTCCTGTTCTCGACGTTCTTCTTCTTGGCAGCTTCAACATTATGCTTTTTGGCAGCTTCAGCTTTCTGCTTTTTGGCTCCCTCAGTATTCTGTCTCTTTCTCGGAAGAAGATTTCGATTGCTGCCAGAAGCTCCTTCGGGGTTAGATCTCTTCATTTTCGAACGAGATCAATTTTTTTCTCAGTTTTCCCTTCCTAGAAGATTGTTTGTAAAGTTAGTAGTAGTTCGGATTGCGATTTGAGAAGTTCGGAAAAAACATACCTGTCCAGGAAATGGCTCTGTGGATATGGATAGGGAAAATGGCACCCCACCAAAGTTTCCCTTCTTTCTTGAGTTTTTCGAATTCTTCAAAGAAGTTTAGTGGGAGATCGGAAGCAGCTTGGTTTAACTGAAAAATAACAAATGTGTGGTTAGAGTTCAAATAGGGAAAGAAAGCAGCTTGGTTTAACTGAGAAGTGAGTGTTGTTTCTTCTGCAGATGGAGAGATTATTTTATAGCTTCTTAGGTCGGCCCAAGGGTATAACCTCCTAAAAACTTTAATCGGGCTTGATTGAAGTTAAACGAACCAGCCTTGTAAATCTCGTTAGAATGACATCTCTTCAGTAAAACTTCTATATATTGGGTCTCAGATGTCCAATAAGGTTAATTCAAATTTTAATTGAAAGTTAACTCCCGTGTCTACAAATTGATATGTAGATCGTCTCCTGTTTTTTCAGATAAGTGGGTCAACGATCGGTCAACAGTTGGTCAATGGTCGGTCAACTTCTGAATTTCAGATTTTGTCTTTACATCTCTTTTTGCTAGATTTGCTCCAAATCTCTTCTTTTTGCTCCTTTTGTTCCAAAATATAAATTTTTAGTAAAACCTGTATAAATACTCCAACCAAACTAGAAAGACTCTATAAAAGCACATATATAATGAAAGAAAACCGGTAAAATTCATAATACATCATGAACCTTGAGAAATTCAATAATAAAAGTGATGAAATGAATAACTTTGGGGGGGGGAGACAGAGGAAACCTCTGTGTTAAAACTTTCTTATATTGGTATTAGAAAGGGAAATAAATTTGTTCCTTGGACAGTGCTTTTATGATGAAGAAATAGCGATGATGGAAAATTGAGTGGATTAATTTGTTAGATTTGTGGTGCAAGTATGGAGAAGTTGCTAAACTGAAGGGAAGTATATGGTGGTCTTGATTTGGTTGATTCATGTTTTATGTGGATTACTAGAGTGAGGGTTGATGTAATATTCTATTAGTTTCAAACCTCTTCAACAGTTTAGTTTTCTATTTTGCTTAAGGGCAAGCAAATGCAAAGTATGGGGGAGTTAATCTAGGACGGTTTTTACCGGTTTTTATTATTTTTTTTGTGGAGTTCTTGTTCCTTTTACAGGGATTATAGGTGCTAAATTACCTAACAAATCAATTAGAATTACTTGGAGATATGAGCAAAAAGGATAAAAAGACGAGATGTCATCTCAGATACGACTTTCAGAAGTTTGATGTCCAAGTTTGATATCTGTTGGAGATCTTTCCGATACCCAATTTCGACAAAACCAATGGCAAAAGAAAAATGTGGCAGTTAGATATCATCTCAAAATTGAATAAAGTCAATTGGTTTTCTAAAGCAAAAGGTATGATCATTTTTCTAAAGACATGTTAAATGTGACGGGATTTTGAACATGACCCATTTCCGTTCCGCTGAAGTCCACTCCGAATTTTATTTGGAACTCCCTAGGAATTAATTCTACAGTTATATAAGGGATTTTTAGGTCAATGTTAGGCTACCTTGAATACCTAAACCTTTAGAACTATTCTAGACTTTTGAGAGAGATTTGTTGAGAAGTTTTGGATAGACGAATCCCGCACTTTTTCCATCTCTGAGAATATTTCAAACTCCCTTTCTTGTTATTGATATTTTTCATGCTTTCTATTTTATAAATGATGTTTGTTTCATTTACCATGTTTGATTAGATCCATTAGTTAAGTCTATGGATTTCATAGTAAGATTGCATGAATAATTGTTAATGATACTAGTTTATTAGGGTTTATCTTATTGTCTTCTACTTGGATTGTTTTTATTATTTGAATATCAATTGGCTATTTAGATCTAAGCCTTTAGGTTTATTAGCTAAGATCCATCCTTCTACAGCAAAGTAGCCTAAACTCTTAGGCTACTCGATTTAGAGACTTTTGAACACATCAACCTTGCGCCCATTGCATGCTTGGAATCGGAGGATTCTCAATGGAAACTTGGTGTTATAGTTTTTATGCATAATTGTCTCGTTCAGCCCAATTAGGTGAGCAAATAATTGTGTTCAGATTCAGAGACGGATCTTAAATTAAAAACCCTGCAAATCAGTTAGTCATAATTAGGATTCTCCTTAGGCATGACGCTTTTCTCCATGGAATTACAACCGTTACTTTTGAAAACTTTTCGATGTTTGACTTCGTTAATTTATATCGCTTAGCTTAATCCGAATCAAGTATTTTTTGTGCTTTACAAGTCTTTGTGGGTTCGACACTTTAAGTACTACAATTCTTTTTACTGAGCACTTGCACATTATAGGGTAAACTTTATCATGTGTCATATGGTTAGGTAAGGTTATATCTATAGGTCGCAATGATTCTTAAGGCTTATATTTTAAGTTTCTATCTTTTGCAAATGATTTGCGGTTAGGCTAGAGCTTGATCAACTTGATTCTAGAAGTATGCCTAGCAATGCCAGTAATGTGTTCACTATAATGTCTAGGATAAAATTGAAAATGTATCTATTATTCCTACCCATTGAGAGATGAGTTTACGGTAATAGGTACATGTATTAAGGCTAGGGTAAAATTTTTTCTTTGCATATTGATCACTACGAGAATTCTAGATGATCAACCATTTTTAGTGAAAGAGAATTAGCTATAAAATTGGCTATCTTAGCTTTATGACCTTTATCTACCAAATTTGTGTTTGGTATATTTTCCCAATGGAAAAAAGTTGCAAACTTTAATCTAGTTCCCGTCAAAACCATACTCCTTATCCATTTTTCATCATAGTTGCATCAAAACCTTTAAAACCTTTTGATCTATTGCATTGACCTTTACCCTGTAAGTTGAATTCCACATCATTTCATCATTCAGCTTTCTTTATTGTTGCATTTGGTAATCAATGGTGACTTAGTTATTGCTAGGTTCTTTAATTGCTTGGTCACCAATGTTAGGTTGTTAGAAGTCACTATAAACCCATCATTACTTATGCATGTTAAAATCTTAGTCATGTCTTAACTAGAGTCTGAAATTTATTACATACCTCCCTTTGGTTTGACTCTTTGCAAGTTACAACAAATCTAATCTTATTTTTCGGATTACAAAGCCAACATGTTTAGATTACAAATTATTAAAACTTTAACATAATTTCATGATCATTAAGGAAGTAACAAAAAAAACCTACCACCTTTTTCTAATCTATGAAAAGCGTTTCGGAAACATCAGTTGAAAGTATCGACTATGATTGACAGTTGGATAAAAGTGATTGCAGTTTTGAATTGCGTTTAGAAACCAGCAGGTAGGGTTAGGGTTTCCAATTAGGACTTCCAATATAACTTTCCTTGCAAGTTAGGGTTAGGGGTATACATAACTTAGGGTTTCAGGATTAGGGTTTTATCTCTTAACCCCCCAAGTTACTTAATTAATGGCTAGGATTGTGATTACGGCAGCGTCGGTACAACAAAGGCGGCGACGGTTGCATTACGATGAAATTGGTGGCGGTACGATGAACACAGCATGGTGGCGGCGACGTCTCTCCTCCTCGTATCTTCTCTTCTCTACCTTCTTCTCCTTCTTTCTCTTCGATCTCTATATGTGTCTCTCTTTCATGGTGAAGCTTCCTTCTTTTTATGGAATAAATGTCCATGGTGACTTCACGGACAACGAAAACGGCAAGGCGAGATTCAGATTTGACATAACTTCGATAAGGTTTCTAGATGAGCTTTCGGTTAGGTATGTCCATTTATTTATAATTTATCAAAATTTTATAGTTTACCAAAGTAATCAAAAGTAACTGAAATTTTTGAAATTTTTTAATTATCGTTTCTCCAAATTTTTACCAAATTTAATGAAAAGTTAAGTAATCTTTTAGTTTTTCAGATATTTCGAGTATACGAACCTGACTCGAATTTGGATTCGAACTGAAATAGAAAAAGTTGAAAAAATCGACTATGTGGACTTATACTTGAGATAACAGTCATAAATACCATCCAAAAACTACACCAAACCAGTAGTTTTGTACAATTACACATTACATATTTATATAAATGCATCTAAAATTTTCAAAAGCTATATACAATAGAATGATTCTTGGGTATTGCAAGGAAGGTAGTAACTATAGAATTTGAGATTGTAGAAGGAGATGGAAGCGAAAAGATTGGCTCCGAGTCTTGCTACATATAATTGTTTGATTAGACTTCTTTGCAAATAGAGAAAACTAAAAGAAGCTGAAGATATAGTTAAAAAGATGATTAATTGAGGGATTAATCAATCCGTTTCAATTCATAATTTCATCACTTCGATTTTGAATTAATTTGATATTTTTATTCTATTTTTCATAAAATCCACAACCTTTCAATATGATATATATAATTCGTGTTATTGGAACTTGTTAGGTATATAAATTTTGTAGCTGCTTTAGAGTTCAAACTTTCAATCAAAGCAGTTATATTCTTCAAACATGTAAAATATTGTTTCAGAAAACATATATTTCATGAAAACCAGAAATAAAATAAATAATTATCTATATGGTGTCATGTGGCATCAATCTGGTTAAGGTTACCAATGTCGGTCCAACTTGGCTCGATCTAAACCCAACATGCTTGGTTTACACAAATATAGATTCATAGAAAGAAAACGAATTCGTAGAGAAATGAATGTCACGAGTATATTATGAACCCCAAATAAAATATACTAAAGCATATTCCTCCATAATTAGCAATATATGATACAGTCATAAAGAAATTACATACTTCCTAATAAACTCCAATTAATTGCGTTTACTAAAATTAATTCGCTGCAGTTTTCGAACCAAAAGAATTATAAATTCGCAGAAAGAATCACATATCTACATTCGTGTACTAGAGAAAATAACCAACATACTCTTTTAAAAGGAAGAAGAGTCATTGTCGATAAAAATGTTTTGGGTGAGGTTTTTTGTCATAATAGGGGCTTTTATGTTAGCATATTGTGCTGCAAAGCCTGCCATTAGAGAGTTGTCTGAAGATGAAGATTTGGAATTAGAGAGACAACTTAAGGTTTTGAATAAACCACCGGTTAAGACCATCCAGGTTAGATCGTTTTATTTTTTTTATTCCATCATTTTTCAATAATTTTTTTTATGAATAGTACTAATGCCACTAAATGATAACATGATTTATCTTTCACATATTTGAATTTTCGCTGATAAAAAAGTAATATTCAATTTTTGTTTGGCAGACTGAATATGGTGAGATCTATGATTGCATAGATTTTTACAAACAACATGCGTTTGATCATGCTCTCTTGAAGAACCATGATTATCATCCTGAGGTAAATGAAAAAACGTAATATTTTAATAAAAGAGTATGAACTTACCACGAGGATCGGCTTCATCAATTAGAATCCTTTTTTAATATCCAGATGAAACCAAGTAAAGTGAATAGACCAACAAAAGTTGAGAACGCAGAAGGAAAAAGGCGTAACCATAATATAAAATCAGTTACTTTGAAAGGAGTTGGATGTCCACGTGGCACAGTCCCAATTCGAAGAACTACAAAAGAAGACCTCATAAGACTAAAAGCATTCAATGAAATGTTTGATTCACATATTCATCCTCAAACCATGTCCGAACCGGGTTTGCACGTACGTATCCTCTCTTAGGCTTTTGTTATACTAATAAAAGTATCTGCAACTTACACTTACAATTTGTTGTAAAATGTCAATAGTATGCAGGAGGTAGAGTCCGACCAGAATTTATAAATACGAATATAGGAGGAGCAGATGCTCATTTCAGTTTGTACCAAACTCCTTTTGTTCATCAACTTCAATTCTCTTGCGGTTTAATCAAAGTATCCAATGGTACAGATTTCATCAAGGCTGGTTGGATGGTACGATAACATAATATCAAATTAGTTAATTTACATAAATTTGTATTAATTTGTAAATGTGTAATCTTTTTGTTATGTATGTTTATTTAATTTTTGCAGGTTGCTCCGACACTATATGGAGATCATCGTTGCCGTTTTTTTACATACTTGCATGTAAGCTATATACATATATAATATTACATTACATGGCTATATTGTTTGGTAGTATTGTTTTGTGCTTTTGTGCACTTGAAAAATTGCAGGGCGAGTGCCACTTATTACGTAAAACCAGCAAACAGTTCTTATATAATTGGTCAAAACAAAGACAATTTTCACTAGACATAATTCATAATATATAATTTATTAAATGCTCTTATACGACAAATATATAAGTTTTTTATTTAGCTTTATGTTTAGTAATAATCAGTATTATTTATTACCATATATTTGCTTCATCTTAGTTATAATATTTTGTATTTTTAATGTATAGACGCGTGAACAATATTGTTTCAACACAAACTGTCCCGGTTTTGTGATAGTGAATACCGATATTCCTCTTGATTATGCATTTCCCGATGTTTCACAAACCGGGGTGCATATAGTCGAAGCAAGATTTTATATTTTCCGAGTAAGTTAAACTCTTCAAGTAGTTTCTAATGAAATTCTTATAATACTAATAGTCTTAAGAAAATTAATATTTTGTATCTCTAAGCTTGTGTTTTTTTTCCCTTTTCAAGGACCCATTGAATGGAAACTGGTGGTTAAACATAGGAGATAAAGAAGAAACTATTGGTTTTTGGCCATCACGCATCTTTACAGATTTAGCATACAACGCAGATGACATTTTTTGGGGCGGAGAAATGTTTACAATTCCAAATACGAAAAGTTCTCCGATGGGAAATGGACTAAATGCGGAATTGGATGAACCAAAACTTTATGCATACGCTCGTGATATCAGAGTAGTAGACGCCGATCGTCAGAATATTATTGGTGTGGCTGGTGCTAATGAGGTCATATCAGATATTGGTTGGGATTATGTGAGACAAAATTATATATCTGTTAATAAATATTGGGGACGGACTATTATGTTTGGTGGTCCCGGAAGAATCTTTGGAAAATAATAAAGGTTTATCATAAATATGAAAATGAAAACCGATAGAGACAATGATTGTGAGGGATAAATTGCGTTTTGAATGTTGTGTTATTAACAGTTGGCTCCGAACACCATGACATATTATCGGCACAAAGATTTAAAATCCTAAGATAAAATAACAGCACAAAGATTTAAAATCCTAAGATAAAATAAAAAAATAAGTAAAAGAAATTGTGAAATGCAGCTCCGATGTAAATTTTAATTTGACCTCACTTCCTCAAGAAAATAAATTATATGGTTTTAATTTAGCTTAAGAAGAAGTAAACTTTAAGTTTGATCTCACTTCTTTATACTTGGGACTCTTCATTATCACAATCTAGTTTTCATTTCGACTTCAAGTTTCCTTTTTCGTATTCAATTCGGCACTACCATCACAATGATATGCTTTTCACGCTTCATAGCTTTTCCGAGAATTGGTTGATTTAGCGGTTTGGACAAGAGTTTTGCAGGGATGCGCAACACACCTCCACTATGGCGCATAAGATAAAAAATTTTTTGTGAAACGCACTAAAGTATCTCAATCGATCCAACCCGATTTCGTCCAACAAATCAACTCCTTACCCACTATATTAATCTGGAGCAAGTAAATCTATAAATGACATCCCTCTCTTTTAAAAATGGAGATACTTTTATCACACATCTCACTAAATCTTCACTAGTTCTTTTCTCTCTTTCTTTCTCTAGTCCTAAAAGCTTTTCCTTTGTCTTAAAACTTTTTATTCTTTTTTTCCATTTAGTTTCAGGTTACTCTATTCACCAAAATAATAACGTGTCTTCTCCCCTAGAGTAAACCAAGAAAACAAACACACCGCAAATCATTGTTTCCTTCTGTTCATGTTCTACGTAGACCTTTTTCCCACTCGTTCCTGTTTTCGATCTTATTGTCTCATGATTTTTTTTTTTCTCTTTTGTTGAATTGAGCATTAGATAATTTTGAAAAATTATCTCATTTTGGGACCTTCACACGTTTATCCTATTTAGCAGGAGACTGCATGGTAAAAGTTGAAGTCGTTGCTCGAGCTTCTCCTAAACAATTTCTAGAATAGGTTTTCTTTTTCAAGGAAAAACACTCTTTAACTTTTGCATTTCTCAAACTTTGTATATACATTGTATTTATAATAATGGTGATGATGTCGTTGCACTTAGTTAGTATTGCAATTGGAAAATGAATGGGGAGAGTGAATATAAAAAATCAATCCACAATTAATATATGTGAAATTTACTCTCATTAGTATTAATATTTAGTATCATTACTAGATTAGTATCATTTTACAAAATTAGTATTAAGGATGTTCAAAGTACTAAATTACTCTTTTACTAACTTAATATTAAGTAAATAATATTTTCTTAAAAAAGTAAAAAATTTTGATTATCAAATTTTAATTAAAATAAAAACCATATATTTATTTTTTTTAAAATTGTTAAAATTTTTGAAACACATTTTCAAACTTATTTCTATTTTTTATAAAAAAAGTTTATCAACTTTGTTTTTGGGACTCCAAAAACAAATCTGCAAAAAAAATTTTTTTTTCCGCCACGTCCTCACTTTTGAAAAAATGTATAAAATTTTAAATAAATATGGGAAATTCGGCCAAAAAAAACCCCAACCTTTCATGAATTACCAAAAAAAACACGAACTTTTGGACTCACCAAAAAAACTATGAATTTTTGTTGACTTACCAATTTAATAACAAAATTTTTCGTTGACTTGCCAATTAAAACACGCCGTAACAGAAAAATTAGATGGCGTTAATTCGACGTCTACTGTTGACGTTAAGGGAAACGGCGTCGTTTTGTCTTTTTTTAAAACGACGTCATTTAAGGTGTTTCAAAAAAAAAAATTCCAAATGTGTCGTTACACTACAATACTGTTTCTGTAATTTTTTCAGCAACTATTGCAGTGTTGCAGAGTTAAATAAATTTAAAACAAATACAAAATTTTTTTGACATTATGATTTAAATCTGCAAAACAAATCCACAAATGATGGTTTTCTAGCCCTTTTTCCTCAGCTCCAGTGATGGGTGCCAAAGGAGTGCGTCAGAGTTTATCCCCTCTTCACTCAGAGATGGAAACATTGCTTTGGGCGATGAAATGTATGCTTGCTCATCAAAAATTTGAGGTGACTTTTCAGACAGACTGCTCGGAACTTGTGAAGATGACTACAATGGCAGAAGATTGACCTGCCTTTGGGGCCTTACTTGCAGATTTTTCCACCCTCAAGAACCAATTTCAAGTTTTTGACCTCACTCTTATTTCTCGAAGACTTAATGGTAAGGCGGATTGCTTGGCGTGTAGTGTTATTGCTTAGGGTAGGGAATTAATTTATGTAAACTGTAATCCCCTGCTTTGATTTCCAAACATTTTATGTAAGTTAGATTTCTAGCAAGATGTCAAAAAAAAAAAAAAAAAAAATCCACAAATTATGAAAAACCTGCAAAATGACTCAAAGAAAAAGAAAAAGAACATTAGTACTTTCCTCCCCAAGACTTAACCAACACTGTCCCCAGTGTGATCAAAACTAGAGAAGAAAAAACCTCAATGCTTCAGCAGAATCAATACTACAAAGCCCGGATGGAAGCGAGAGAAGCGGAAGAGTGCCAGCATCATCCACATAACCATGATAAAATTGATCCCATTTTCCCTTAAGAAAATTGCCCTTCTTCAGACTCTTCTCATCAATCCTACCTAGAGTTACATCCTTCATCCTTCCATGGAGATCAACATGAACTCTCTCAAAGAATGGAGTAAGTAAACTCCCCACTGTCTCAATCTTCTCACTACCAGACAACCCTCTAGACTTAAGTTCCTCCAAGAGATGAGCAAAAATGGCTCCAAAGTTAAGCTTGTGGCTCATGTCCCAACCTGCACAATAGTCAAACATATGGCCAATGGTGTAATGGAGAAGAACCAACTCATTCCGTCTCATCTTCCCAGGCTCCATCTTGCAAAGCAAAGTGTTGCTCACCATCCTCATAAAAAGTCTCAAAACAGGATGTCTCACTTGAGTGTGCTTGGCTTCAGCAGGAATATGTAGATGCATGTGATCTCTTGCCACAATCCCTGACAAGCTGCATCATCCTCGGGAATCCGCTGAATAGTCCCAGTCTTGTCAAAACCAAACATCTCACAAATATCCATAAAACTCACATAATAACCCTTGCCATCAATCTTGAAATGCAAACCACCAACACCTTCTTGTGGATCATTCGGATCTTCATATGAAACACGTCAAGAAGCTAGAAATTGGCGTGCCAACTCAGGATACAAATGATAGTGCTTGAGAGGCATAGACCCGAGACCCAACCATCTGCATAAGCGCTTGATATCAGCAAACCACTTCACATTTTCACAGAATTCTCGACTGGCTAGCCGTGTTGGCTCAAACTTCACACTAAGAAGTCCGTTGTAGAAGTGGCTGTCAAATACATCCCATTCTGAAGTGATAGGTTGACGTCTCGCCTTCTTAATGAGTTATGTCGGAGTCTGCGCAACAAGAGAAGCAGAAGTCACAAATGGAACTCCTTCCGGATGTGGCCAGACAATCTCTGTAGGCTCGATAGGTGCCACAGAACTACTAACTGGCTGCTTTTCCTGCCTTCTTGCAGCTTGTTCCTCGGGTGTCTTGTTCGTAGTCTTCTTCTGCCTCTTGCCTCTGCCATCAACTGTTGGTGAGGGTGTTGTCCGAGTCCGAGTTGGTGCTGGTACATGCTCCCTCATCTACACACAAAAACCAAAGAGAAAAGACAATGTGAGAATGTGAAATATCCAAACCCAAACTCAAGAATTAATCAAGTCTCTAATTCATCACTTTCTAGCATCCATAAGAGTGTTAAGAACAACAATCATCATTAAATTCGTGCTAAGTCAAAATTTCAACAAAATCCCCAAATTTTCATATATCACAAACCCTAAAGTTTCAAAGAAAGTGGTGATAATATCGAAATTAAAGTAAACCCAGCACGAATTCAGCTATAACAAGCCTAGGCAAGCTAATCCCATCCATAAATTGATCATAAAAACGCAATTTGTGGCTAAAATCAAATTGTTCTCCGTTTTTCACTATTTATCGGACTGAAAATCACAAATTTCGAACACATACCTTGATGATTGCGAATTTGGATGCTGAAATCAAATAGAGAATGAAAATCCAAAGAGTTTAGAGCCAAAAATCACTCAACTCGGTGAAGAAACGAGAATTTTGGAGAAATTCTCTCTCTAAAAATCGTAGGGAGTCGAGGAGAAGAAGAGAGAATGAATGGGTTTTGATCCGAACAACTTCTTTTAAACCCGCGGAAACATGTTTGTGTCGACCAACACAAACTCCGTGTCGACCGACACAAGACAAAAATCGACCGACCCGGACCTCTCCTGTCGACCGATCACACTCTCGCACATTTTTATTTGACGAAAATTCAGACGGACACAGATGTGTCGATCGACAGGGTGGGTCGACAGTCCTTTTTTTTTTTTTTTAATTTAGAAATCGTAAAAATCCAAATTTGAAATCCTAAGTATTTTACATCCTAAAAACTAAGTCTAAGCGATCTAAAGCTGAAAAATAAACACTTACAAGTGGGTTGCTTCCCACTATGTCGGGAATCATGCAACAGGTGGATCCGAGACGGTCAGTTCATGTCCGTCCGGTTTCCCGGTTTCCCGGTTTTAGCCCAGTAATGCTTCAACCTCTGTCCATTCACAGTGAATTCTCCTCCAGTGGGATCCAATAACACAACAGCTGCATAAGGGCGAACAGCCTTGATAGGGAAGGGACCTGACCAACGAGAACGCAATTTTCCAGGAAATAATTTCAAGCGAGAGTTGAATAGAAGTACCTGGTCACCTGGCTGGAAATCACGAGAAAGGATCTTGCTATTATGATATGCTTTAGTTCTCTCCTTGTAGATTTTGGAGTTCTCATAAGCATGATACCGAATCTCGTCTAGCTCGTTCAATTGAATCAGTCTCTTCTTCCCAGCTGAGTTGAAATCAAACTTCAGTGTTCTCATATCCCAATCTGCCTTGTGTTCTAACTCAACTGGTAAATGGCATGGTTTTACATAGAGCAAGTGAAAAGGTGTAGTGCCAAGTGGTGTCTTGTATGCAGTTCTATAAGCCCATAGTGCATCATCTAACTTTGCAGCCCAATCCTTTCTTGTAATTCCAACTGTCTTCTCTAAAATCTTCTTGATCTGCCTATTAGAGACTTCCACTTGTCCACTTGTCTGAGGATGATAAGGAGTAGCAACCCTGTGCTTCACATCATGCTTCTTCAAGAGATTGTCAAACACTTTGTTGATGAAATGTGTTCCACCATCACTAATAACCACTCTTGGAACTCCAAATCTTGGGAAGATAATGGACTTAAACAGCTTCATGACTACCTTTGCATCATTGGTTGGACTTGCAATCGCTTCTACCCACTTAGACACATAATCAACAGCGACAAGGATATATTTTTTCCCATAAGAAGATGGAAACGGACCCATGAAATCAATGCCCCAACAATCAAAAACCTCAACTTCTAAGATAAAGTTTTGTGGCATCTCATGTCGCTTCCTGATATTACCTCTCCTCTGACAAGCATCACACTGCAGAACAAACCGATGAGCATCCTTAAACATTGTTGGCCACCAAAACCCTGCTTGAAGAACCTTAGTAACTGTCTTGAACATGACCGTGAAAGAGCACGTCTGCAACCTCCTGTTCAGGAATACATCTTCTATAAATACCATCTGCACAGTGCTTGTAAAGATATGGCTCATCCCAGAAATACCATCGAACCTCACGTAGAAACTTCTTATTTGCATATCCGGTAAAGTCATCTGGTTCCATCCCAACAGCAAGATAATTAACAATGTCACCAAACCATGGACGTGTAATGGGAGCTTGAGGAGAAGTACTAGAAACCGTGGCACACCCCAAGTGAATGAAAAGTGGGAGCCCTTTCAAAACTGCGTTCCTTGGCGAAGCTTTCTCTGATTTTGTCTCCTGTCGATCGACGGAGTATAGTGTGTCGATCGACACACTTGTTCTGAGGACGTGAACCTGACAATTTTCTGCAATTTTCAACCCAACTTGCTCACCAATCATGTAGACATTCTCTTCTCGAAGATCATCATTGATAGGAACGGATTCATCCACCTTAAGACGAGATAAATGATCTGAAACTCCATCCTCTATTCCTTTCTTATCCGAAACCTCGATATCAAACTCTTGTAACAATAAGATCGATCACAAAAGTCTAGGTTTTGCATCCTTCTTTGTCATGAGATACTTTAGAGCTGAATGATCAGTATGGACTATCACCTTAGAACCCACTAGATATGGCCTAAACTTCTCAAAAGCAAAAACAACTGCTAGAAGCTCTTTCTCTGTTGTTGCATAATTTCGTTGTGCGTCATCCAAAGTCCGACTAGCATAGTAAACAACATGCAGCTTTTTGTCTTTACGCTGACCTAGAACTGCTCCTACTGCAAAATCACTGGCATCACACATCACCTCAAAAGGCAAATCCCAGTCTGGAGGTTGCACTATAGGAGCACTCACTAATGATTCCTTGATCTTCATAAAAGCATCCATACACTCATTAGAAAACTCAAAAACGACATCCTTGCAAAGTAACTCAGTGAGTGGTTGTGCCAACTTCGAGAAATTCTTAATAAACCTTCTGTAGAAACCTGCATGCCCCAGAAAACTCCTAATGTCTTTGACTGATTTTGGCGGTTGTAAGCTTGCCATAACCTCGATCTTTGCCTTGTCCACTTCTATCCCTCTCTCTGAAATCTTGTGCCCAAGTACAATACCATCTTTCACCATGAAGTGACATTTCTTCCAATTAAGAACTAGATGCTTCTCTTCACATCTCTCAAGTACCTTGCACAAGTTGTCTAAACAGTTTGTAAAGATGAACTGTAGACAGAAAAATCATCCATGAAAACCTCAACAATGTCTTCAATCATCTCAGAGAAAATAGACATCATGCACCGCTGAAAAGTTGCAGGAGCATTGCACAATCCAAAAGGCATCCTGCGGTAGGCAAATGTTCCATAGGGGCAGGTAAAAGTTGTCTTCTCTTGATCATCAGGATGTATAGGAATCTGGAAGAAACCCGAATAACCATCAAGGAAACAGTAATAAGGGTGGTTGGCCAGTCTCTCAAGCATCTGGTCAATGAAAGGGAGGGGGAAGTGATCTTTCCTAGTTACAGCATTCAGATTCTTGTAGTCAATACACATCCTATGCCCAGTGATGGTTCTAGTCGGAATCAGCTCATTCTTATCGTTTTTAACCACTATGATTCCCCCTTTCTTTGGCACAACATGCACAGGACTAACCCATGAGCTATCTGAGATGGGATAGATGATCCCAGCTTCTAGTAGCTTCATAATCTCCTTCTTAACCACATCCTGCAAGTTTGGATTCAGCCTTCTCTGATGCTCAATAGACGACTTTGTTTCATCCTCCAAGTGAATCCTATGCATGCATAAGTCTGGAGATATACCTGTAAGATCATCAAGAGAATAGCCAAGCGCTTGGCGGAATTTTCGCAGCTTGCTTAAAAGTAAGGTAGTCTCTGCATTGTTCAAATCAGCATTAATAATCACGGGATAGGTGGAGTTAGGACCGATAAACGCGTACCTTAACCCTGCTGGAAGTGTTTTGAGATCAATTTTAGGAGCATGTACCTCGCTCCAATCACTCTTCCTAGCTGCTTTGGATGAAGTCTCTGGGATTTCTAGCTGAGCTACCATTGTAGCAATTGCTTTACATGAATCCATCATCCTTGCATACTTCGTTGCATCTCCATTAATGAACCCACACTCACTTTCTACCTTAGTCAAAGCAACCTCTAAAGCATCTTCTAAACTCAGCTCCTCAAAAACGTGCCCAGCTACCTCATCTATAGAATCAACCATGAAAGTCTGGCCATCAATTGTCGGTCTCTTCAACATCTTGTTCATATCAAACACCATGGTCATGTCATCTACTCTTAGCTCAATGATTCCCTTTCTGCAGTCAATAATAGCTCCTGCTATGGCTAAGAAAGGTCTCCCAAGAATGAGGGGATCTTTTGGCTCTTTGCCATCATAGTCCAAGACGATGAAATCTGTAGGTATCCAGCATTCTCCAACCTTGACTGGAACATCCTCTAAAACACCTTCAGGAATTCTCACTGATATATCTGCTAGTACCAAAATAATTGAAGTATCTGTAAACTCCGTCATCCCAAGTTTCTTAGCCACTAAGTAAGGCATAAGATTAACACTTGATCCAAGATCGCAAAGTGATCGCGCAAAGTCCTGACCACCTATGTTGCAAGTAAGCACAAAACTGCCTGGATCTTTCATCTTCTTGGACATCTTGTTCTGGATAAGCTTGGAACATGTCTCCGTGATCATCATTACCCCTTCATCAAGAGTGATGGCCTTAGACACCATCTTCTTCACATACTTTCTCAGAGAAGGAGCCATCTGGCATGCTTTGTAGAATGGAATGCGAACCTCAAGTTGATCTAGTATCTCTTTGCACTTAGCATCCTCAATTTCCTTCTTAGATCTCTTAGGGAGCTTTGGGTAGGGCATCTTGGGGGTGTAGACGCGTTCTGGTTCAGTCGGTTTGAGATTAGATGAAGAATTTCCGGATTCAGGAACGTGTCGGTCGACATTGACGTCGTGTCGATCGACAGAAGGGTCACGTCGGCCGACAGAAAGTTTCTCGTGTCGATCGACCATATGTCCGCAACTTTTTTACGGAGGCGATTTATGCATCTGTCGATCGACAGAGGTATCAGTGTCGACCGACAGAGGTGATTTTCTGCTTAAAACTTCGTTTTCTTTATCTTCTTCAAGCTCAATGATCTCCTCTGTCAGTGGATCAATCCCATAATTGCAACCATGAACTTTTCCACTCCTAGTCTTCACTGCACTGCAATGTTCCCTTGGATTCACATCTGCTCTTCCTGGTAGAGTTCCGGATTGCCTCTTTATCGCTTCAGCTGTCTGAGCTACTTGGGTGTCAAGTTTCTTCATATGGATATTCATGGATTCAAACTTTGAATTCAGCTCATTATACACAGAATCAATCTTCCCATTGAAGTTTGTACTCATCTGGGTTTGCCCATTGAGAATCTGCCTTAACATGTCTTGGAATACATCTTCTGCCTTAGTAGGAGGGTCTATGTAATCTCCAGCTCCATAGTTCCTGTTATGGGCTGGCTTTTGAGCTTGCTGATTCGTGGTGTACCCACCTTGGTTGGCATCAGTGCTCTTGAAGTTGTTGCGATAACCATTACCTGAGGAGTTTCTGTTGTTCTGATATGGAAATCTTTGCCCTTGAAATCCCTGACCACCAACAAAATTGATGTCTTCTTCCTCTCGCCCAGCTGATTGATCATCTTGGCCAACAAAAGACACATGCTGCTTCTTCAACATGTCATGGATTGAGTTCAAAGCTGCCTTCATCTCATTCAGATCTTCTTTCTCAGGAACTACTGATTTGGCTCTTTCTGCATCGATATTTTTTGAACTGCTACTCTGAGTCAAGATGTGGATGAGTTCCTTTGCTGATGCAGCACTCCTTGTCATAAAGTTGCCATTGCTTGCTGAGTCAAGAGAAACCTGATACATCATGTCGACTCCCCTGAAGAATGTGCTAAGTAGTTGCAGCTCAGTAAACCCATGATGAGGACAATCTCGTAGGTACTTCGAGAAACGAATCTAAGCAGCTCTGAATGCTTCCCTTGGGCCTTGCTTGAATGAAGAGATTTTGCTGCGCAGCTCCTCTGATTTTGCATCATCATAAAAGTACAACAAGAAGGCTTTCCTGGTAGCTTCCCATGTTGTCAAAGACCCAGCTGGCAAACTGTTTAGCCAGCTCAAAGCTTCTCCAGCCAAAGAATGAGGAAAAAGCTGACAGTGGATGTAGTCACTGCTGACTCCATTAGCCTTAATCCCACTGCATATCCCTTCAAACTTCTCCAAGTGATCCATTGGGAATTCAGAAGGTAACCCATGGAAAGGATTCTGCACCACGTGGGTGTAATAGTGAAGCTTCAACTCAAAATCATTCCTCTCAAAGGGTGGAGGTCTGATAGCTGATATGTTGACATAGAACTGATCAGGACGATTGTAGTCAGCCAATGTGTGAACGGGTTGTGCGTCATTATTGATTGGTTGTGCTACTTCTGGAATCACATTTCCAGCATCATCAATTCGCTGACCAGCCTCATTGTACTTGTTTCCTTGAGCATCCACCAAATCTCCAGCCTCATTTGGTCTGATTATCAATCGTTGCATCTTGGCTGCTTTCCGGTTTTCGTGTTCTAGCTTTGCTAACTCTGAGTTCGAGAGAGTGAAAGCTCTTTGTCCTTGTTGCTTGTGGTACTGCTGCTAGGCATGCACCTGAAAATCACAAAGAAAAGAAGAAGAACACGAGAGTAACAAAAGAAAAATAAAACTTAGACTAAATCCTACTACTAAAACCGTATTGGTCTAGATCTAGTCCCCGACAACGGCGCCAAAAACTTGATACAGGATAAGTTTTACCCTAAAATAATCTGCAAGTGCACATAAATACAATTGTAGTATTAAGGGGTCGAAATCCACAAGAACTAGTTAGACACAACGGTTTCTTGATTTGGATTAAGCTAAGCAAATAAAATTTTAATTAAAAGCAATAAGAACTGAATTAAAACTAAAGCACCGAGTTTCCTACGCATACTTTCCGAATATAGATATGCAATGCAAACAAGTTGATTGGTTCACAAAGTCCCTAAAACGAGTTTCCTACGCTTTTAGGCCACTTTGCTCTCCTAGGATAGATCCAGTTAGCCAATAATGCTTTCGCATCTATTATCTAACCTACAGGCTCAATTCTAGGTCGCGAATCTAGAACTAAGTAATGAAAACAATCCTAGTAGAAGATCAATTATAAAACCCTAATAATCTAGTATCATCAACAATATTTCATCAATTTATTGGAATCTCTAGACCTAACAAGAGATCTATTCAGACATGGTTGAATTAAACAACATAGCAAAAGTATAAAGCATAAAGAGAATAATATTAAAGGTAAGGAATTCGAAATCTTCTCTGAAAACGGACAGAGTTTCGGGATTTATCTCTCCAAAAACTCTCAACAATACTCTCTCAAAACCTAGATAAAATCTTGTCTCTTGATTACAAAGACTCTAAAAAACTATATATAGGTGTTTAAAATAGTCATGGGCTTTCTCCTTGTGGGATTAGGAAATCTGGACCAAAACTTGCAGAGAAAAGGAAATTGGGAATCTGATTTTTAGCATCCTGTCGATCGATACAAGTGATGTGTGTCGATCGACACAAGTGATGTGTGTCGATCGACACACCCTTGTTTGACCAGGTCAACGCCCGGAAGTCAACATCTTTGACTTTTCTTCAACTTAGACCGGTTTTCTGCTTCTTTCTTTACTTCCGCTCCAAATGCTTCAATCCATTAATTGACACCTATATGACCTGTAAAAACACATAAAAGACTCCAAAACCAATATGAAAAACCCGTAAAAACCGTCATCTATACGGGACCACCATTTTTTGTAGCAACCATAGGCAAACCATGAGCTGCAGCCTAAAAGTTAAAAAAGAAAACACATTTTACCAAAATGACAAGAATGAGTCACGAAAGACAACAATTTGACAATAAGAGAAAACCAAATACCTCAATTAAAGCAAGTCCAAATGGTTACAAGAGTGCTCTCAGCAGCTTCCTTCCTCTCACCCAGGTATATGTGATAGTTTCCATTCATTTTGAGGTGTGAAATTTTGGACTCAGCCAAGGATGATGCAGCAGGAATGAGGTGAGAGTCAAGTAGGTTCAAGATGCCATCGCATATCTTGCTAAGCTCAGTCTCAATCTTGAAACGTGATCACTGTGGCCCCTACTTTCTTCCTTCTGCTCAATGGAAGAGATGATCCTCTAAGAAGCCCTCCTAGCACCAAAAAAAATATCATTACAAAGCTGCAGTGATGAGACAAACTCGAATCTCCATAAATTAACTAGTTATTGTCAACTCAAAAAGTGAATGAACTTGAATGCAATAAGGTTAACACAACTACCGAAGCTTGCTAAAACTGAATCAATCAAACGAATATGAAATCATTAGACGGTCTAGATTTGAGCATAGAAGATTGTGCTTATTCTTAACACTTCAAGATCATCAGTTTTACCTATTTCACTACTTTACTTTATCTTTCTAAATCAAACATCAATTCTCGCACCGAAAATAACCACAACTGTAAAATACAGCCAGATCTATCAAGATATAAACCAAAACGCGAAGATCGACAGAAAATCTTGCTAATCATGCTCCGGTTCTATGAGATCTGTCTCAAGAACTATTGTTTAACAGCAACCTCATATCGAGAAAAAAAAACTCTAAGACACCAATTTCCAAATCAATTAGTAGATATGTTAATCTGTGGTAAAGAGATGATAGCTCAAATTAGGGTTATATTTGGTTGCGTGAAGTGAAACAATACGAAGAGAGGGACAATAAATTACCCATTTGCTTAATCGCAACGGGGAGAGTTGAGAGACACTTGCTCTTCTTTTTCGTCCAAAACCCTAATTTTCGAAGGGAAAAGCAGAACTGCTAGAAGTGAGATGAGATTGGAGCAGGCGAATCTCGGGAAGAGAGGGAACTGCAGACGAATCTCGAGAAGAGAGGGAACCGCAAACGAATTTCGGGAAGAGAGAAACCACATGCGCTAGCAATGTCTGGCGGAGTACGCAGGGATAAGAGAGACACGATCTATCATCAACAAGACTAGAAAGGGAGGGGCACTGAAGCAAAGACGCATGAGAGATGAGTGAGGGAGGCTGTCGTGATGTGGAAGAGACTCTCCGACGCCAGATTCAATGACGAGTGAGAGATCACGGAAAGAGGTCGTCGGGATGTACAAAGCTTGTCCGAGTTTTTTAGTTTTTTTTTTCTTTTGTGAATTAGAAAGTGTGGTTTAAAAAAAGAAAGAGAGATTATATTAAAACCAAAAGAGGGAAAAAGGGTAAGGGCGGTAACTCTAATATTTTGCTTAATGTTTGAGAGGGAAACCAAATGTAAAACACAAATAGGCTCCAAACCTATTTTTTGCTTCCCGCTAAAGTGAAAATACCGGACAGCGTTGATAAAATTTTGATTCAACGAGAGAGTCACAAATCAGTCACTAAAATTGCTAGTGATTAACACTACATTTTCTCGACTACAAATTAGTCACTATTTAGTCGTAAACCTGGTACTGATTATCGACCGATTGTATTGATCGCTCTTTACCGACTGATTTACTACTGCACAATCAGTAGCGAAAATCTAATTTTGGTGTAGTGTAAAAAAAGAAGACTAATTGTTCTACGTGGAAGTGGCAACCAAATTTGTATGGGATAGCCGAAACAAATTGTGGTCCAAAAGGAAAAAAAAAAAGAAACATTGGAAGAGTGGTGAACATACACCCAACAGCAGGAGAACTTTTCTATCTTCGAATTTTGGTTAACAAAGTGAAGGGAGCAACAAGTTTTGATGATCTGATGACCGTGCAGGTGTGAAACAACCCACTTTCAGAGATGTGTGTTACACTAGAGGATTGCTAGATGAAGACAAAGAATGGCATGATGTTATAGAGGATTCAGCACTTTGGGGAACTCCACACCAAATTCGAGATTTGTTTGTCATGCTCTTGATTTTCTGTCAAGTATCACAACCACTTAAATTATGGAACCATTGTTGGAAATATATGGCAGTTGATATCCTATATCTACAAAAGCAAGTTCTGACTTTTTCACAGTTAAACCTTAACGAAAGAAAACTGGAGCAATACACGTTAATAGAGGATGAGAAGCTGCCGCGGGAAAATGAGAGAACAGTTACTGAATTCCCATATATGCCATTACAAAATAAGGCCATATTAGAAGAGTTGAACAACTCCATGCTCAAGCAAGAATTTAAGTTCAACATTCAGGAGGAAGAAGAGATTCACAAGGAATTATTCCAACAACTGAACAATCAGCAGATAAAGATTTACGAAGACGTAATCAGTTCGGTCATGAAAGGCGACGGGAAGTTATTCTTTATCTATGGATCTGGAGGGACTGGAAATACATTCCTGTACAAAGCAACCATCTCAGCTTTAAGATCGAAAGAGAAATTGGTAATGCCAGTGGCATCATCAGCAATCGCGGCTCTCCTGCTACCTGGTGGAAGAACTGCACACTCAAGGTTAAAAATACCAATAAATGTGCATGAAGAGTCAGTTTGTGATATCAAGACAAGGTCAATGCTAGCGAATTTGATATGTAAAGTGGATCTCATTAAATGGGATGAAGCTCCAATGACACATAGGCATACATTTGAAGCATTAGACAGGACCATGCGAGATCTCTTATCACTCAGTGACGAAACAGCTATATCAAAACCATTTGGAGGAAAAACAGTTTTGCTAGGTGGGGACTTCAGACAAATCTTACCGGTGATACCTCAAGGGACCAGACAAGAGACTGTGTGTGCAGCTATAAATCGATCACATCTATGGGACTCGTGTCACTTATACATGCTAACTCAAAACATGAGGGTTAAACAAGAAGAAAGAGAGTTCTCAAAGTGGATTTTGCAGGTTGGAGATGGGATAGCTTTAACAGAAAAAAACGGGACCTCATGACTATCAAGAAGAAGACATAATTATTGTGGATGAAAGTCTATTGCTTCCCAAAACTGAAAACCCATTAGAAGTGCTATGTCAAGCAGCTTTTCCGAACTTCGAACGATCATTTGAAGACATAGACTATCTAAAGGGTAAACTATTCTAACTCCAAAAAACGAAACAATAGATGAAATTAACTCCTACCTGCTATCTAAAGTTCCTGGAATAGAAAAGGTGTACATAAGCGGTGACAGTGTGGCCAGGATGAAGAACATGCATGAGGTTTTGCCATGTCATATCCCGTAGAGTATCTAAATGCATTAGAGTTCTCAGGTTTACCAGCTCATCGATTTTTCTTAAAAGTCAGTGTTCTCATAATGCTGCTAAGAAACCTAAAGCAGAAAGAAGGACTATATAATGGAACAAAGCTCATAATCACACGTTTGGAAGAAAGAGCAATAGATGTAGAGATTCTTTCAGATGCAAAAGTGAAAAAGAAGGTAATTATACCAAGGATTATTCTGTCTCCACAAGATTCAAAGCACCCTTTCACTCTAAGACGAAGACAATTCCCAGTGCGGATTAGTTATGCAATAACAATAAATAAAATTCAAGGGCAAACCTTAGACAAAGTCGCATTGTATTTTCCAAATCCCGTCTTCAGCCACGGCCAATTATATGTGGCTTTATCACGTGTCACCTTTCCTAAAGGTCTTATAATTCTAGAAACAACAAAAAACAAAAAAAAAAACCCTCAGAAGTGTTTCAAACATCGTATACAAAGAAACATTCAGGGGTCTACCACAACTTACATGTATTAGTATAAACAAACTTATACATTTATGATGTAGCACCAACAGAAAATACATTTATAACAACCAAATTGAAACATATATATGATACTTTATCAGGTTGCACAATTGACCAAGTGGAGGACTGCGCATCTCCAATGGAACAGGTAAACAAATAATAATCAAACTTCCACAAATAAAATGCAAACTAATTCAATGAAAAAACTCATCGAAATAAACATCAATACTGTATAACAATCCTTTAAACTGAAATGCAGTGACTACAATGAGACTTTGAGAGCTTCAAAGAAGGAAGATATAATTACAAGAGCAAAGATTACACAAAAATGAAAGAAACAGCTGGAGAGTCCATCAACATCATGACTATCAAGAAGAAGACAAAATTATTGTGGATGAAAGTCTATTGCTTCCCGAAACTGAAAACCCATTAGAAGTGCTATGTCAAGCAGCTTTTCCGAACTTTGAACGATCATTTGAAGACATAGACTATCTAAAGGGTAAAACTATTCTAACTCCAAGAAACGAAACAGTAGATGAAATTAACTCCTACGTGCTATCTAAAGTTCTTGGAATAGAGAAGGTGTACATAAGCGGTGAAAGTGTGGCCAGGATGAAGAATATGCATGAGGTTTTTCCATG
The DNA here is from genome assembly GCA_900116095.1 of Euclidium syriacum. Classification (NCBI taxonomy): domain Eukaryota; kingdom Viridiplantae; phylum Streptophyta; class Magnoliopsida; order Brassicales; family Brassicaceae; genus Euclidium; species Euclidium syriacum. Next base: position 828,758 of record FPAK01000018.1, read on the forward strand.
TCATATCCCGTAGAGTATCTAAATGCATTATAGTTCCCAGGTTTACCAGCTCATCGATTATGCTTAAAAGTCATTGTTCCCATAATGCTGCTAAGAAACCTAAAGCAGAAAGAAGGACTATGTAATGGAAAGGACTATGTAATGGAACAAGGCTCATAATCACACGTTTGGAAGAAAGAGCAATAGAAGTAGAGATTCTTTCAGATGCAAAAGTGAAAAAGAAGGTGATTATACCAAGGATTATTCTGTCTCCACAAGATTCAAAGCACCATTTCACTCTAAGACGAAGACAATTCCCAGTGCGGATTAGTTATGCAATGACAATAAATAAAAGTCAAGGGCATACCTTAGACAAAGTCGCATTGTATTTGCCAAATCCCGTCTTCAGCCACGGCCAATTATATGTGGCTTTATCACGTGTCACCTTGCCTAAAGGTCTCATGATCCTAGAAACAACCAAAAACAAAAAAAAAACCTCAGAAGTGTTTCAAACATCGTATACAAAGAAGCATTCAGAGGTCTACCACGACTTACATGTATTAGTATAAACAAACTTATACACCTGTGATGCAGCACCAACGGAAAATACATTTAGAACAACCAAATTGAAACATATATATGATACTTTATCAGGTTTCACAATTGACCAAGAGGAGGATTGCGCATCTCCAATGGAGCAGGTAAACAAATAATAATCAAACTTCCACAAATAAAATGCAAACTAATTCAATGAAAAAACTCATCGAAATAAACATAAATACTGTATAACAATCCTTAAAAACTGAAATGCAGTGACTACAATGAGACTTTGGGAGTTTCAAATAAGGAAGATGTGATTACAGGAGCAAAGATTACACAAAAAGGAAAGAAACTGATGGAGAGTCCATTCACCAGTTACTACAATTTCAAAGCATGAAATCTTCTCTCACTAATGTCATAAACATCACACAGATTGACACATACATATGTTCATCTTTTGTTTTCTACATACTATCCAGTTTATGACATAATGTTTTTTTACTAATGATATAATTCAAAGTAGAAGTATAATACATGTACCATACAAGAGTATTTCTTCAAAAGGTGAAAGGATAAAACCTCTTTAAAAAATGGCGTCGATACCCCTAAACGAAAAAAGAAAAGAATACTCTCCAAATGAATCATTTTATACTACAAATATAAATTTAGTAGGGTTTCAAGGCGACAAAAAAGAAAAAAAAAATTAGTAGGAAATGCAACTTCGGTGGGAAGAAAGTCAAGACTTGTGGCCGGGATGAACAAAATAGACTTTTCCATAAAACGCAATACTAATAGTTCCTTACAATCACTTCCATACTAAAATCTCTTCTAAACTTCCAGACTAAAATCTCTTCAAATAGGAATTTCATCGAGCAACTGGCGGCTCAAAGTGAAGAAACCAAAAGCCACCGCATCATCATCAGTAGCAGTTTCATAAACATGGGATATTGACACCTAATGAGGACGGTGAGCTCAGAAAAAGGAAGATAGGACTAAAATGGAAAAAAAAATAGACGAAATTCGGATTAAAATATCATTACGAAAATGAAAACAACGATCAATGAGGTTTTCGAATTAGACACAATTTTTCAATTCCGGTAATAAAAACTCAAAAATGAAAACCGTATTACAAAACTCAAAAAACCAAACAACTACGGATTTTGTGATTTTTTAAAAAACAACAAACCAAAATACATGTATTAGAATACTGATGAGTAATATTCACGAGGTTTTGGTAAACGTAGCGTTTTACAAAAAAAAAAAAAAAAAAACACTCAGAAAAATAATGGGCTTGGTTCATAATAAATAATATACTAAACAAACACAGATTGATCACATATGGGATTTGCCTTTTTGGTAACTAAAAACCACCATCATCTTTCTATTGTCAAACCTAAAATTTACGCAGCCGTACAATATCTGACGCACATATCACGTTCTATCGAAACCCTCTCCTATGAATTGGAGAATTGTCTCCATAAGCAGAATTCAAACATCGAAAGATTAGTCTATCTCATGATGACACAATATTTATTAACTGTAGAATTTTCAACTTACGAAAACTCCATACTTTAGATAGAATCACAAAAACATCCATCTATAAATTACATTACAATGGCATCTATGATGAAACTATCAGTTTTAGAATACATTGCTATACAATCAATGGGTATTAAAACATTATCAAGGAAAATATAAACAACCGCATGTTTAGAATACAAAATCTTGGTTCATGAAGTAAACTAATACTGTGAAATTGTAATTTTGAAAACTAACAACTGTGAAAAATCGGGAATTTCGGTGCTCAATAATGAATCTTCACTTTATTAGAGAATAAAGACATATCTTACAAATATGTCCGTTATATATAACATAAGAAAAACAACTACTTCATTCGACTATGTATATTCAATTACAAAATCATGTTTCTTTCTTTTCACAAAAAAACTCGGCATAATATATTGGTCATGCGTGAATTCCATCGCTACCTAACCTCTTCCAATATTTCAGTTAAAAGCAAAGGATCTACTACATCAATGTCAACCGCTAAGCCTTAATGTCAGTTCAGAAAAAGGTTTACATCGACAACAAGGAAAAAAAATAGTAAGACCTCATGGATATTTTTTAAAAAAACTTATCATTAACTTCTTATTTTACCATCTAATTAATATGTGCTATATAATAGAAACTACCAAAACAGTTGTTCGCCAAATATCTCACAAAAAGAGAAAACCACCATATTGTTATTCTGAGATGTCCATCTTCTCCTGATCAGATTTGGAGAATCCATCTTAAAGCAGAAAACTCATTTAAGGGGTGGAAAAAATTTGGACAAGCTCAATCACTAAAAATTGGTGATGTGTTGCTCTTCCAATACTGTAGAAATGGGAATTTTACAGTCCAAAAAATCAACCAAAACTCAGGACAACCTCACAACGAGAATCCTTATACTGCTCCGGGATCTAAAAATGCCAACAACGGTGTGGATGCTGGAAAACCTATAGGGAGAAACCGTAAGTAACTACTATAAATAAAACTAAAATTCTTATAGCAAAATGCAATAATCTAATTATTTAAATATAATGTGTATGAAGAATCAGGACTTGTGACCCTCATCATAACCCTAGAATGGTAAGTCATAAACCCACTTCTATACTTCACCCTTCATATAGTTAATAAGCCCGATGGTAGTTATAAGTTTGGACAGCCGTTATAATGAAGAAGAAACGCTTATAAATCAATGATCTAATGCTATAGCTCCCAAACCATGCAAATATCAATCTACGATACACAAATCATATGGTAGTGTAACTTTGAGATTAAAAAAAAAAAAAAAACAAACAAAGGAAAAACCTAATTACAATAATGTTGATGACACTACTTTGGAAAAATACTAACAGGACATTCTCATTTTTCCGCAGTATCTTCCGCAACGTTTCTCTGAGGCAAACAAACTGAAGAAGCTTGCAGAGAAAACCATATACATGGCTTCTGAAAAATGAGAAAAATGGCAAGTTCACCTCAATTTAGAGTTCAAGCAAACAAGGGAACGATTGCAGTTGTCTAACGGACTAAGAGACTTCCTCGAGGCGAATAACATTATGCCACATGATCAGATTGAAATGGAGCTACTCTGGGAAAACACCAACACTACAACATTCCACCTAAGATCAACATATATATTAGTACCTAACTGAATCCAACATTATTAGTATAACAACTTAGTAAGGCTATGTTTTAGGAAGTTAGGTGAAATTTTCCAACCTCGTATTCAGCCTAACAGAAATAACCAACTCCAAAAATGTGTGGTTTGAATTTCGGAATATGTGACTTTAAAGCCTTCACTGATTTTTTAAAACAACTCTGCCTCAGATATTTAGACGGATTAATAGAGCTTAGTATGCGTTTCCAAAACTACAAAGCCGCAAAACATCATCCAATCTCCAAACTATATGATTCATGGTTTCATCAAGTCTATATTCAGTGGATTTTATTATGTGTGTTTCTCTATCACATATTATATCTTGATAAATAGACAAAGCTATGGAATAGTAAAACCTTAGAGGGGATTGATACGAGGAGACTCCCCTTTTTCTCTCATGTAATAAAGAGTAAATACTTAAGTAAAATGTGTGTTTCCTATGATTATCTACAGTTTTTGCTACAAAATGTAACTTTATCATGAAATTTGTTACAATTTTAATTGTAGCAATTTTGTTATGACATTTCATAAACACATTATGTTTAAATATGTAGTAAATTTGTTACTATATGCTACAACTTTTCTACATAAACAATTTGTTACAATTTTTTTTTGAAAATTTGGTAGCAAATTTTCATAGCAAATATATGCTACAACAAAACTGTCACCAATATGTAGCAACATAGCTACGGTTTTTATATTGAGGTAAATTTGTAGCAAAAACTCACAATTTGTTACTGATATGGTACAATTTTTTGAAAATATTTTTTTTTTGGCTATTCCATCTCTAATTGTAGCAACTTTTGCTACGGAATACGTCCGTAACAAATTTTTGTAGCTATGTTTATGATTTATTGTAGTGTATACCGGCTTATCCTTCAAAAATCACATTACAATAACAAAAAAAAAACATTGAACTTAAGTATGCGGATAACACAAACTCAGTAAACATTAAAAATAAAATAAAAGGACACACCAAGAAAAAAAATCTGCGTTACGCGCGGATTCAACCCTAATATATTATAATTTGTAACAGAAAAATAATAAATCAATATATAAAAAAAATTTAATGGCAGTAGTGACAAAAAAAAAAATTAGGAAAAAAATGATAGAGTAAAAAAAAAAAGCGATCTAACCTGGATGGTTTAACCGATAGTTTACTCAAAAGCTTAAGTTGTCTCTTTAATTCCAAATCTTCTTCTTCAGACAATGCTTTAGTGGTAGGTTTTGCAGCAATATTTGTTAACATAAAATCCCCTATGAGCAAAAATTTCCCCTAAAACATTTTTATTGACAATGACTACTTCTTCTCTTACAAAAATTTGTTGGTTATTTTCTCCAAATCAGACAAATGTAGATGCATGATTCTCATTCAAAGAATTTATAATTTTTTCGGTTCACAAATCGCAGCGAGTTTCAAAATCTTAGTAAATCCAATTAATTTTGAGTTTATTACGAAGTTTGTAATTTCTTGTTGACCGGATCATAAATTGTTAATTATGGAGGAATATGTTTTGCCAAATTATATTTGGGGTTCATAATATCGTGACATTCCTTTATGACTTGACCTATGAGTTATTTTTTCGTTTCTTTTTAGGAATCTGTTTATGTGAACTAGTTATTAAAAAAAATAAAAATTATGTTTGGGCTAGAAAGAGTTATCGATTGTGACTCAAAGTGGAAATAAGAAATAAGGCAGAAAATAGGTGATCGTACACGACAAAGAAATTCTCATAGAGGAATTTTTATGGATAAGACAAAGCATAAGAGGAATAAGAAAGATAAAACTACTAAGTCAAAAACTATCATAAAGACTTTGGTACATAAGTGTTGGTACTAAAATATCGATTTTTCAAAATCATATCTGAACACATTTGGTTTCAAGAGGTGGTTTGTAAAAAGAGATGTCAACCATAAGATGTCGCAAACAAATCACATCAGAGAAGAAATAAATATGAAGTCGGAAAAATAACTGATTGTATGATCGGTTAATGAGTAAGATTATTTTTCGAAAAACATCTTCAAATTCTTTTCTACTAAATATTTTTCATTATTTTACATATACATTTGCGTATATAATAATTTGTATTTCAGTAATTTTATATAATGTCTTTGTAATTAATTGTTTATTGCTATTTAAATTGTCGTATCCTCCTATATTGTTTATTTTTATTATTGTAACAAAATAATGTAATCACATCTATTCGGGGTTTTGCTTTTTGGATTATACTTCTTCTGTTTTTGAAAGAGTGTGATTCTAGCCTAATTTTTTTGTTTCTAAAAGACTGTCATTCTAAGATTTCAATACAAAAATTTGAATAAAAATCTAATTTTAACCTTATTGTTTTAATGTATTAATTTAAAAGAGAAAATTATTTAGTGTGTTAATAAGAAATAAAATAGATATTTTAATATTTTTCTTAATATGTGTGATGACACTCTTTAAAAAATAAAGGGAGTATATATCAAGTATCCTTCTATGAATTTATAGTATCTTCTGTGACAAGAAAATATTCCATGCAAATTTTTATTTTGTCATTGGTTTCATAAGATACATGTTTTCTTGTAATATAACTGCACCGATTAAATGTTTAAACTTTAAACCAGATCGATTACAAGTCTCAACAACATGAAAATTATTATTATTAACCAAATGCTCAATTTTATCCTTATCACTTTAGTTTAGTGTGAATATATTATATGATATAGTTAATAAGGAGTAAAATAGAAATTTTAATTGTTTTATTAATATTTGTGAAAAGATATAAAATGACACTTTAAAAAAATCGGAGGGAATATATATCATATGATGTTTAACTTTTCTTAATAAAAAAGAAAAATGTTGCGTATTTCGTGAAAAATACGAATACTAATTTTAATTCAGGTTAAAACTGTTGTCATCTTTTTGGGCTCTAGAGATGAAATCATGAATCGAAGCAGATGGATTAATCCCTGAATCAATCATCTTCTCAACCAAATCTTCAGCTTCTTTCAATTTTCTCTCTTTGCAAAGAAGTCCAATCAAACAAGTAAAGGTAGCAACATTTGGAGCCAATCTTTTCTCTTCCATCTCCCTCAACAATCTCAACGCTCTATAACAACTGTCTTCCTTGCAATACCCAAGAATCATTGTATTGTATATAACCTCGTTCGCTTCTAACTTCTTTTCGACCATCGACCTATATATCCTCGATGCTTCATTCATTTGACCTTTGATGCAGAACCCGTGAATCAACACACTATATGTATGAGCATCCGGGACTAATCCTAGTTTCTCCATCGACGATCGAAGCTTAATCGCTGTCTCCATGTTACCCGAACGAGCAAAAGTGTCGATCAGAATTGTGTATGTTACTTTCGACGGTTTAATCCCTCTCTCTTCCATCTCCTTAACCATCTTCGCTGCTCCTGAAGTATCTCCTTTTTTACAGAAGCCGGAAATTAGAGTATTGTATGTGACTAGAGACGGAGACAGACCTCTTGACTTCAAATCTCTGCATAAACTCAATGCCTTGCCTAATTTTCCAACATTACAAAACCCATCAATCAAAGTGTTATAAGTGATCAGGTTTGGGTTGATTCCATCACTCTTCATTTGATCCATCAGCTTATTGCCTTCACTCGCTTTCATCTCTCCACACAACCCACCGATTAGAGTATTATAAATAACAGTGTTACACGAAACCCCTCTTTCACGAATTTCGTCAAACACTTGGAAGGCGTCTTTTATTCTTCCCTCTTTGCAGAGCTGATTCATCACACAGTTATAAGTGTAGAGATTGGGGACGACGCCATCGGCCTGCATTTTCTCGTACAGCTCAAACCCTCGTTTCTCCATCCCGTTTTTGAATAACCCATCAATCAAAACTGTGTACGTATGCTCATTGGCGACTAATCCGAGTTTCTCCATTTCGGAAAACAAATCTTTCGCCTTTTCGATTTGCCCGTTCTTGCAACAACCATCAATCAAAGTAGTGTAGATAACGACGTTTGGAGAAAACCCATTCTCTCTTAACTCAATAAGAAGGTCAAAGCTTTTTCCAATTTCCCCAGCTACACAACAGCCTTTAATCAAAATTCCAAAGCTGTACACATCCAATTCAACTTTGCTCTTGCTCTCGTTAAAGAAAACCCACCATTCATCGAAAGAAGACGACCCAATAACGAAACGTAAGAGATTATTGAAGCAATTCGATCCAGGAGAAAGACCCTTATCGAGCATCTCGTTGAAGTAAGAGATCGCGGGGACTAGTGCTTGAGACTGAACATACGCATTTATGATTACCTCATATAGTCGAAACCTGGTTTTCGACTTCTCTGATTCTGTCAAATGCTGTAACAGAGAGGAAGAAGTGAAGAATTGGGAGTGTATTCTTCCAGAGATTACTTGCAAAAGAAGTGACTGAGCGTGAGAGTATAAATTCCCAGAGAGAAGGAGACGAAGAAGAATTGACAAGGATTCGTGTGTGTGTTGAGCTCCATGAAAATTCGAAGAATTCAAGAGAGAATAAGCCTTCAGTGGAGGAACCTTGATGAGATTCGCTAACAGAAGGAGAGTTTTCTGGGATTTATCCGCCATAGTTAGTCGGAACATTCACGCGCCTTGCAAGGAGAAGAAGAAATCTCTCTCAAGCACTAGGTCTTGGATTGACGAAATCGCGTGGAGACTCATTTTGAATATCAGATTTTATTAGAAAAATAGATTTTTTATTGTTGGAACTCATTAAATTCTAAAGACGACTTTAAATTTCCTGAGAATCGTATGATTTTTTATAAATAACTATAACGACCATTGATATTTATAAAAGTTTTTATAAAATTCATCGAATTTTTCTTATATTATTGCTTAAAAGATCCTAAAATTACTAAATGTAGATAATTATTGATATACAAAAGAAAATTAGACTATTTTTTACTTATAACTTTGTTTAAATGAATTCTTTCGTACTCGTGATATTATCCTTATCGAGGGAATTTCGATAAGTAGATTTCCCATTTCTGATAGGATTTCATGGACGTTAACTAAATTTGGTGTTTATACGATCCGGTCTGTCTATCGGGTGGCTCACTCTGTAGTCACGGTTCAATCAATACCACATTTTATTGGCTCTACAGTAACGACGCTAAAGACAAATTCATGGAAAATTGAGGGTCCGTCCAAATTAAAACATTTCCTTTGGCAAGTTATCTCATAATGTCTTTCGGATTATCATCGGCTCCCTAATCGGGATATTAATTGTGATAGGGCTTGCTCCCAGTGCGAAATGGACAATGAAACGATTAATCATGCGCTATTTGAATGCCCTCTACCTTGCAAGTTTGAGCTATATCTCCCATTCCAAGCGGAAATCTATCTTTTCCATTCCCCTCAGTTTTCTCAAATATTGACTTTTTATTTTCAAAGATCCCAACGAATTTCCTTCAGGATTACCCTGTTAACTCTTTCCCATGGATTTTATGGTTTATATGGAATGCTAGAAATGACAAGGTTTACAAAGGTCTGGACCGGCCACCGTCGGATATTCTTAAACATGTTATGGGTAAGGCACAAATTTCCTCGACGGAGGGGGCTCGGGCGGAGAGGGCTTTCATGGATCTACTTCCTCAGGATAGTAGTTTTCCAACTGTTGGAAGTGTCTGCCAGGTTGATGGATCATGAAAGAAATATTGTCATTTCGCGGGTTTAGGATAGTGGTTCAAGAGCTCATCCTCTTCAGCTGCTGTGATGGGTGCCAAAAGACAACGATAGAGTTTATCCCCTCTTCATTCTGAGATGGAGGTTCTAACACCCAATTCCGACCAATATGGCCGGCCGGTTTTGAAAACGCGGATTATAAAAACATTTGGCTGAAAAGCCGGGAAAAAATAAAACCGATTAAAATCCCAGTTCATTCCGATGGTCTTGACGTCCTGCGCTCCGGTTCCTACTAACTCACTAACCTGCATCCATGAGACGGAGGCGTGAGTAATTGAATTACTCATGAGATTGGTGAAAATGTGGAATGACAAAGAGTGTATGGTAATCACACAGTAGGACACGAGATGACACACAGTAGTTTCTCTACAAAGAATATACTTTGATTAGAAACTCTTATGATACACTTACAAGTAATATCAAATCGCTCTTCTTACAAAAGAACTCGCTCTCTAATCCCAGATGATCAAACCCCTATGTTCTATTACAAACCCTTGGCTATAGATCTTTCCCAAATGATCTAAATCCTATGTTGTGTTTCAAACCCTTAGCTTTAGATCTTTCCCTCTCTATTACAACTTGTGAAGTGATGACCCTCATACACAGGCCTTCGAGTCTTTATATAGTTAGAGTGATATCCTATGTTTCCTTTTCTTGCAACAATCGAAAATCCCTTAACTTCCTCTTTGATTGATTTCCAAAGTTTTCTTATTTGTAACATTTGGAAATCCCTTAATTTCCTCTCAATCATTGATTGCCTTGATTCCTTAAATTAAAGATTCTTGATTCTGCTCCAAATCCTTGATTGATGTCAATCTCTGATCTCCAAAATCTTCAGATTGCATCACCCTTGATGTCCGCATTCCAGAATCTTCTCCATTGATCTCGCACGCAGTCTCCGGTGTAGTACTTTTTTGTGTCATCGCTCCAACTGCCACACATGTTACATCACCGGCTGACTTGCAATCTCAATCTCCCCATTTTTAGCTGAATTTGACACCTCAAGCATCTGCAAGATATCAACTCAAGCACACATACCAAGCAGCAATAGATACATAACCATTATTAAAATACTAATGCATTAAGAACCCAGAAGGGCAACGTTTGAACATAAAACAAGAGCAGACAAACACAACAAACTTTAAACCTTAAAGCTTTATGTCTCTATAGGGAAAAGAAAAACAACAGAAACCGCAAATGAAAACAAAACAGCCTTCAGCTGTAACATCAGCTCCCCCTGAATCCTTAGAACTCCTCAGAGCCACTAGAATTTTCTTCTTCAAGTGTGGCAAGGGTGTCTTGCAGCTTGGTGATTGTGTCACGAAGTGTCTCAATAGCTGCCACAGTATGAACCCGTCCAGTGGGGATTTTCACCTTGATCGTCTCGTATTTATGTGATGAGGCAGTATCTGAGTCAGACTCGTCATTTGATACATCCACACCTTTACCCTTCTTGGAATGGATTTGAGAGTATGCTCTTCCAGACCTCTTATCAGGAATGAACTCAAGAGGAAACACAAAATTCTCACCAGCAAAGGAAGAAGGCGCCCTCTGATTCATCAGTACAGCAGAGATCAAAGACGGAAAGTACAGGCCTGCCTTTGTAAGTGATCCGAGCTCTTGCAAGAACCTTTTGGAACACAAACTCAGCAAAGTTCACCCTGTGCCCATGAGCCATTTGAAAGAGAAATCTACCCTTCTCGATTGGAGTGGCGGTGCGGTTCTTTATTAGCAGCCAATTGTAACTCGATAACATCCACAGAGATGCAAACCGTGGGGTACACTTTGTGGTAGAGAATGATTTCCAAGTCACTTTCTCTTGGCACAAGAATCGAGCGACAGCATTGTCACTGACATTGTCACACTTGGCTGCAGAGATGGCTTCCTTAGCTGTGGGTACAGGAAACTCTAAGGCCTTGTTGATGAGATCGGCTGAGAACTTGTATTCATATCCCCTGACCCATACCTTAACCTCCTTTTGTCTGGTCTTCTCGTGTGGAAAATGAGCATAGAACTCACATATTACCTATGGAATGTAAGGAGGCAGGAGTTCTCGATCGACTGTAGACTCCATCTTACTGCTCCTTATCATTGCAACTATCCCAGCAGAAGCCTCAGAGCAGAAATCAACATACCTTTGACTCACGATTTCCCTGGTCAAGTAGTGTTGGCACACCTTGCGTGCATCATCATGCTTGAAACGTTTGGACTTGACCTTAGCTACTGCTTCACCGGAGGAAGTTGGACTTTCAACAACTTTTCTCTTTCCTTTTTGTTGCGATGAGGCTCTGTGTGAGGCATCCTTCGCCTTTTTGCTGAGTGGTTCTTCATCCTCTGTACTCAGCTCCACCACATCCTGGGCCTCCTTTTGCTTTCTTGAGATCTTCTTTCTCTTCACCGGAACAGAGCCCTGCTTCTTGCGCTCCTTTAGCCTCCGTGTGACAGACTGCAACGGAATGTTGTCATCGGAGTCTTCATCTACCAATTCTGGCACAGGACGAACCTTTGGAGCTGATTTCGAAGGTCTTACCGTTTTCTCAGAAGAAACCCCAAAATTACGATCTAGGGTTTATGGGGAGACAGGACGAGGACTCACGGCTGATGGATTTCTTGAGTCTTCAGCTACCTCTGATGACTCTAGTGTGGGCTTCGTTGTGGTACTGCTTGGAAGAACCGATGAGTGGAGCACCATTGTTGTGCATGTGTTGGTCGTTGCTTCTTCTGATGCATCACCGATTGACTCTCCAGTTTTTGGGTTAGATGCCGATGATCTTGAGGATGACGAAGTTGATTCAATGGCGTAACGTGAACCATGACTTCCTTTTATGTGATTCACCATTGTTCAGTTGAGAGAAGGAACGCAGATTTTCTATCGAATTTGGAGGAGATGAGGAGTGGAGACTCTGCAACTTCTTCCTTTTTAAATTTTTCTCTCCTGTCTTCCATGGAAATCGGCCCCACTTTCCCACCAATCACGTATTTTCAAATATTTGAAAATATCCAAAAATGGCAAGTAAATCAGTCTCATTTCCTTAACCAATTTTAGGAAAGACTTGAGATCTCTTTGCTCAAAATACATGATTGCGCTCACACAACTCCTTTGACCTACATACAACTTTAACATCCACATATTCATCAAGCTAAAACTCAAAGTATAATGATCAATCAGTAGTTACCAACCGAGTTTAGCTGTTCTTTTGATCTAAGATGATTTTTCCTTGGATTCTTAGCCCCTGAGATGTGTTAAGATCACACACCCTCTACCACATGCGCTAGCTCAGGAGCTGACACACGAAGGCATATCGTGCTATGACATGATTCTTAGGGCATGATTGCTTCCTCACTTCTCGCTAGCTTTCACACTCTCATGTCTTCATCCCACAGAAGTTTTCAACCTTTATCCAACACTGGAGGGCGGCTGGATGTGCATTCTCTTTTTTTTTTTATTATTATTATTTTTTTCTTTTTCCTTTTTTGTTTTTTTATTTCTTGTGCTATCTCACAAACTTGTCTCATGATTTCTTGTTTCTGGCATTTAGTCCTTCAGCTCCTTGTACTCCACTCTGAGTGTGAAACTTGTACTGCCTGTAAGACGACATGAGAGGTAGCTCTTTTCCATTTGTGAGTACTGAAGCTCCATGTTGAGTCTGAGTCTGATATACCTGGTGTGCTAGTTCCTGTGTCAGCTCAGCATGCTCAATAAGAGAGTTAGTATTCACACACCCAAATTGCTTTGCGCAAACTTACAAAGCGATTGAGATCCAGTGGTTTAGTAGACAGATCAGCTAATTGCAACTCGGTAACCACATGATCAATCATTACCTTTTTGTCTTCAACTAGCTCTCTTATGAAATGGTGTCTTATGTCGATATGCTTGGTTCTGGAGTGTTGAACTGGGTTCTTTGAAATGTCAATGGCACTTTTGTTATCACAATACACCAGTAGAGGTCCATAGTCCATCCCATAGTCAGAAGCCATCTGCTTCATCCATAGCAACTGACTGCAGCAACTCCCCTTGCTTCTTGCTGTGCCACGACACCAAGTTATTTCCCAGAAGAAACAACCACCACTTCTGCTTCTTCTATCCAATAGACTTCCAGCCCAATCCGCATCAGAATATCCAGCAAGATTGTTGTTTGATGCCTTTAAGTAGTATACTCCAAGATTAGCTGTTCCTTTAACATATTTAATGATCCTTTTGACTGCTTGAAGGTTTCAGTTCCTTGGATCAGCTTGGAATTTTGCACACACACCAACACTGAGACTCATATTTGGTCTACTTGCTGTGAGGTACAAGAGACTTCCTATCATTTCCCGATAGAGTTTAGAGTCAACTCTCACTCCTTATTCATCCTTTGATAGTTTGGTGGTGGTGCTCATAGGTGTGCTTGAAGTCTTGCTACTGTCTAGTCCAAATCTCTTTACCAAGTTCCTTGCATACGTGCTTTGACTTATAAAGATTCCTTCATCATCTTGAGCTATTTGTAGTCCCAAGAAGTACTTCAGCTCCCCACACATACTCATCTCAAACTCCTTGGTCATCTTGTCAACAAACACATCAACCAACTTCTTTGAAGTCCCACCAAAGATAATATCATCTACATAAACCTGAACGATCATCAACTCAGATTCGTGAGATAGTATGAAAAGAGTCTTGTCTACACTACCTCGCGTGTAGCCACACGAGATCAAGAAAGTCGTGAGTCTCTCATACCAAGCTCGGGCTGCTTGCTTCAGCCCATACAGTGCTTTGTTCAACTTGTACACATAGTCAGGATGATGAGCATCTTCAAAACCCTTGGGTTGCTTAACATAGACCTCTTCTTGAAGATAACCATTCAAGAATGCACTTTTGACATCCATTTGGTATACTTTGAAATTTAGTATACATGCCATCCCCAGAAAGAATCTGATAGATTCGAGTCTTGCCACTGGTGCAAAGGTTTCATCAAAATCGACACCTTCTACTTGAGAGTATCCTTGTGCCACCAGGCGAGCCTTGTTCCGCACTACCACACCATCTGCATCACACTTGTTCTTGAAGATCCACTTGGTGCCGACCACATTTCCTTCTGTAGGTCGTGGAACTAGTACCCAAACTTCATTTCTGACAAATTGCTCCAGTTCTTCCTCCATAGCTACTATCCAGTAGTCATCTTCAAGTGCAGCAGCATGATTGGTAGGCTCTAGCTTTGATACGAAACAACCAAACATGACCATCTCTTGAAACCCAGCAAATGCATATTTTGCCATCTTCCTGTAGTCACGTACCACCCCTCTAGTTCTTCTCTCACCATTTATATCACCAATTACATCGTCGGATGAGTGATGTCGATGAACTTGAGTTGGTGACCTACCTGATGTGGTATTCCCTGTGGTATCGTCTTCAGAGTGATCCTCTGGTTCTTCATCTGGCCCAACCAACGGCTTGTTGTTCCCAGCTTCTAGTTGTTCTTCTTCAGAGTCACTTTATGAGTCCCCCACATCTACATACCGATAAGATGTATCATCGAAAACAACATTGACTGATTCCTCAATAGCTCTAGTCCTCTTGTTGTAAACTCTGAAGGCTGAGCTAGTTCTTGAGTAATCCAGGAAGAACCCCTCGTCACTTCGTGAGTCAAACTTTCCAAGATGATCCTTGTCATTCATGATGTACACCCTGCAACCAAACACATGAAAATAACTCATGTTAGGTATCTTTCCTTTCTATAGCTCATATGGTGTTTTAGTGGTTACTTTTTTGATGTACACCCTTTTGATGATGTAACACGCAGCACTTATTGTCTCAGCCCAAAACCTCTGGGAAACTTTGTTTCCATGTATCATTTCGCTAGCCATCTCCTGAAGTGTTCTATTCTTTCTCTCCACCACTCCATTTTGTTAAGGTGTATAAGGAGCTGAGTACTAATGTATTATCCCTTGACTTTCACAGAAGTCATCCATCATCTTGTTTTGAAATTATCCACCATGATCACTCCTAATGAACTTGATACGTCCCTTCTGGTTCATGAGTTGCAAGGCCCAAATCTTGAAACTATTGATAATTTCTGATTTTTCTCGGAGAAACCTCACCCAAGTGAAGCGCGAGAAATCATCAACTAGCACAAATACATACTTCTTTCCTCCTAGGCTCTCCACTTGCATTGGGCCCATCAATTCCATATGAACCACTTCCAATAAATTGGACGTTTGCACATCTTGCACCCTCTTGTGCTGAATCTTGATTTGTTTACCTTTCTTGCAAGGTCCACACACCACGTCCTGATGTGTCACCACTGGTTCTATTCATACACTTCTTTGCTGTACCAGAGTGGTGAGTGTCCTGGTGTTCATGTGCCCAAGTTTCTGATGCCATAGATCCAACGTAGTTGTAGCACTGAGGCATGTTGTGTGGTTCTTCGTGGGATTCTTCCACATGTAACAATTGTTCTCTGATCGGATTCCTCTCATCTTAACATTCTCATATTTGTGAATTGCCTCACAGTCGATACTTGTAAAGACTACTTTCAATCCCTCATCACACAACTGACTCACACTGATTAGGTTAGCCTTCAAGCCATCAACGAAATACACGTTCATCAACTTGGGCTGTTGGTCTTTAGAGGTTTTTCCTTTGCCTGGAATCAAGCATGTGGTCCCACCATCAAAGATAACTTTTCCTCCTCTGACCCCTTTGACTTCCTGAAGATGCTCAAGTTTCTTAGTCATGTGACTGGAGCATCCACTATCAAAATACGAGGCCTCCTCCTCTTCTTCTCTTGAGTCATCTTGGTAAGCCATGTGACACCGCATGTTGTAGTTCATGTTGCAGCTTATGTGGTAATAGTCTCTCCTTGGTTCTGCCTTATATTCCTCATCCCAAAATCTTTGTTGAGGATACCCATAGCCTTTATTATACCTTGAGTTATACCTACGGATTGGGTAAAACCTGCCACGAGTGGTTTCATGAACTCTTCTATTCTCCTGTCTTCCTGACCTCTTATGACGTGCATCTGCTCGTCCAAATCGTCAGCGTAAGGTTCGTTGTGAGGCAGGTTGTGATCTTCTATGTCTCTAACCTTGCACCTCATTCATGTGTGTCGTCCTGACCCATCCTCTGTTCCTCCTAACTTCATCATAGTGAACCTTGTTCTGCCTAGCTAGTTTAGCCACCCTAGCCTTGAATTCTGGGCACTTGGCTTTGAAGTGATCCAAGCTTCCACACACAAAACAACTCCCACACGTGTTTTGATGTGTGGTAAATTTTTTCACAGACTGATACTTTGGACATAATGCCTGAAAGTGCTCAAAGCTTCCACACAAAAAGCACGATCCTATATTAAGTTCTTCATCATCTGAGATCTCTCCTTCTTGTAAGGTATGTGGTGAGGTACGTTGTGTGGCAGCCAATCGGTTAGCCTCAGTGTCATGCATTTCCTCCTTGACGAACTTAATCTTGAATGAGCTTGTTGCTTCAGTGTATCCTATACCAAAGTTGGTTTTCTCATACCTCTATTGATTCAGTATGTGATCAAGTCGCTTGGTTCCTAGCAGCATCTTTATCTTCTTGTGCTGCTACGTGAGATATGCATGAAGTTTTAGGCTTTTTGATCGTTCTGCCTCAAGCTCTGCCTTAAGTAGGTTGATTTTGCAGGATTGTTGGGAATTTATTCCACTGACATCCAGCACTTGCTTGCACATCTTCTGATACTCCTCTTCAACATCGATGTCAGAGTCGCTGTCACTTTCAATTGTTACCTCATGCCTTGGATCGACATCCAAATGTTCTTCAGAAATGCCCGCAAATGCAACAAAATTGTTACACTCTTCTTCATCAATCTCATCTGACTCATCACTTTCTTCAACACCAAGCATGGATTTTTCTTGCCCCTTCTTCTGGTCACTTAGACACTCTTGTTGAGTGTGTCCAAACCCTTTACACCCAAAGCACTTGATTTCTTTTCTTTTGAGAGTTGGGCATTCGCTTTTATAGTGACCGTAGCCTTTACACTCATGACATTGTGTGGCAGAGCGTGAAGTAATTTTGACTGCATCACCAGACCTTCTAGTTGATTCATTTTTCTTGAAGCCTGAATCATATCTGTTGAATGCTCGGTTGAATCGCTTTGCCATGAGTCCTAGTGAATTTTGCAGCTCCTCTATCTTGTGTGACTCACCTTCTGCCACAAGAGCTATACCTTTCTTCTTGACTTCACTTGTTGTCTCCATTTTGTATGCTTTTAGCATCCTGACTACCTCACCAAACTTGGTTTCATCTTTGTTGGATGAAATAGAGAGAGCTGTCTTGTAGGCAGTGTATTTCTCTGGTAGGCTCCGCATAAGTTTCTTCACTAGTTTCTTCTCTTTGTAATTCTTCCCAAGAAGTTGTGCTTCATTCGCAACGTTTCTGATGCATGCACTGAATTCACCAACTGACTCGCTCTCCTCCATCTTCATCAGTTCGAACTTAGAGGCTAGATAGTCGATTCTAGTCCTCTTCACAACATCAGTTCCTTCATATTCGCGTTCAAGGATGTCCCATGTTTCCTTGGCTGTCTCACAGTTTTGGATGGTTTGGAATCGTTCCGAGTTCACCACTCCAAAATTGGCAGAAAAGGCACGGGAATTGAATTTGGACATCTGTTTCTCTTCGTCTGTCCACTCAGATTTGAGCTGAGGCACCGTTTTTTCTTCTACCACCTTAGTTGGAAGTGCCCACCCGGCTTCTACCGCGGTCCAAGCATCTTCATCTATGCTTCTGATGTTAGCCTTCATACGCTGCTTCCAATGGCCATAGTTGTTCCCCTCTAGAACAATCTCCTTAGTCCAGAACTCTTTACCCTTCCATATTCTTCCTTCCCGATCTTCACCTGCTTCCACTACACTCAAGTGATTGGCTCTGATACCAATTGAAAATGTGGAATGACAAAGAGTGTACTGTAATCACACAGTAGGACTCGAGATGAACACACAATAGTTTCTCTACAAAGAATATATTTTGATTAGAAACTCTTATGATACACTTACAAGTAATATCAAATCGCTCTTCTTACAAAATAACTCGCTCTCTAATCCGCCAGATAATGAAAGCTCTATGTTCTATTACAAACCCTTGGCTATAGATCTTTCCCAAATGATCTAAGCCCTATGTTGTGTTTCAAACCCTTAGCTTTAGATGTTTCCCTCTCTATTACAACTTGTGAAATGATGACCCTCATACACAGGCCTTCGACTCTTTATATAGTTAGAGTGATTTCCTATGTTTCGTTTTCTTGCTACAATCGAAAATCCCTTAACTTCGTCTCTAATTGATTTCCAAAGTTTCCTTATTTGCAACATTTGGAAATCCCTTAACTCCCTCTCAATCATTGATTGCTTTGATTCCTTAAATTAAGGATTCTTGATTCTGCTCCAGATCCTTGATTGCTGTCAATCTCTGATCTCCAGAATCTTTAGATTACATCACCCTTGATGTCCGCATTCCAGAATCTTTTCCATTGATTTCGCACGCAGTCTCCAGTGTAGTACTTCTTGTGTCATCGCTCCAACTGCCCCACAGCTTACATCACCGGCTGACTTGCAATCTCAATTGGCAATAAGCTATACAAGTCAATCTAACAACCTAGCATCAATCAATCAAACTGTCCAGTTACTTGAGCCAATCTTCCTAACCTTAGCCGTTTCAAATCAATTATCTATTCAGTTCGACTTAGTCGTTTCAGTCCATTTAACCTATTTATTTCATCTATCTTGTTCATTTCGTATTCCATAGCAATAATATTCATTTCACATGCACAATCAATCACATTCTAACAATCACGCCCCACCTATTGGGCTCAGCCGAAGATGCATCTGCGGCGAAGCCCAGGCTCGCATGCGCGATGACCAATCGGCATATCCAGCCGAAGCTGTCATTTCATATACCACTTACAAACCCGTCGATCCGTAAGCTCTCATTCCGATCGAAGCATCAAGACTCATCCCGGCCAACCGTCCGAGAACCTTACCCAACAGCTTATTGGTCACGCGGCCTTGCGGCCAGCGTCCCCTTAACATGCCGGTTCGGTCCCGACCGTGCGGCCGACCTCATCACTAAGCCATCACCGTGTCTGATGTGATCCTCATACGATCCTTGGTCCGGTCTCACGCTGGTGGCCAACGGTCAAGCTTACCGGTCCGTCCCGATACTTACCACGTCTAGGTCCCCGACACACCATCATGGTTACACAATCCTAAGACGGTGGTCATGTGGTGGCTTACCGATCCTGCACCGCATATGTACCACTAGGTCCTCGACATTGACTGCAGTCTATCACCAGGGAAAACAAAGCCCGCAGAACTACCCGGCCATAGCCTTTCCTTTCTCATATCCGAACCTTGGGCCGGTCTCCAACCTTCATACCATGGCTAAGCTTACCGGTCCCAACACGATGCGTCAGACATCCGAGTCATCTACATATCCCGCAGGATAGCTTACCGATCTCATCCGCCTGCCCACCGCTAAGGCCATCGACATTATCCATAGGCTGAATGGCGAGTAATCTCTGCTTGCAGAACTGACCGGTCGTAGCCTCAAATTTTTTGCTTTCATCATCCATTCAATCACAATCAACAATCTACATCCACATCCATTCATCATTCATTAACATCTAACATGCATCCTTAATCATTTGTCTTTTCATCCATTTTAGACTAGCGGATCCCACCTAGGGTTTACAAAACGCTAGCCGTGCCGCCAGCCTAATTTCTAGTGATCAATCATGCGGTTCATGCCTAGGGTTTATGAAACCCTAGCCGTGTCGCCCCTATCTCTAATCATGCTCAAACATACGGTTCACTACTAGGATTTTCAAGAACCCTAGTGTGTCGCCCCTATCATGCTATCATAACACAATTAATCAAGCAATTCAAATGCATCTTTGAATCATAAACATAAGCAATAATTCATGAAATTTCCTTTAACTTATCAACACATATTAACTTTCAATTCAATTTACAAGGATTGATTTTCATCGGTCAACCTAATACTTCTACATGTCTAGGTAATCTAGGTAGATTCCTTTATCATAAATGGATTGGAGGAGACCCTAATAGTCTGTAGTGCGCAAGGTGTGTTCCGTGTCATAGCCAATGCTTGAACGGACACCGTATGAATAGATCTAACTTGTGTGTTCTAATGCTTTTCTATCTTCAGAGACAATCTGAAATCACTTTTGAGATTTAGGTTTTTTTTAAAAAAGTCAATTCGCTAAGACATCATCGGAGTTTTGATAGAATAACGTGTTTAGAGTTCTAGAAGTCACCTAAGCGAACTGTGATCTAAAAACCCACTGAATTCCTATAGATCTAATGTTTTAGGTCTTGCGTACTACATATTCTGTTCACTTAGTTTTATTAGTTACTTGATTGAAATCGTTACACACACTTGTTTGCTTGTAACAATCTCAAACTACATTAGTCCGATAATTAGCCGAACTGTAACAACCCGTTTTTCAGAAGAAGCTGTCCAAAGAGTCAAGTCAAAGTCAGCTGCCCGAAGACGAGAATTTCCCAAACATTAAATTCTCAAAAAGGCGGAAAAGAATGTCATAAACATCAAGTGAAGGCAATCTGAAGACCTGAGGAGATCCATAATAAATTCAAGATGAAGACTAAGTTATGAGGGAGAAGAATCTGCATTGGAATAGTTACATAAATAATTAAAGGGCTATTTGCTTAATATACACCGAAAATTGAATTTAAATGCTTTATATACATCGTCACTTGAAACAAATGTAGGAGTACCCTTCTGGGGTTGACTAATTACAGTTACCCCCTTGCGACCAAACAAAAAAACAGATAAAGCAATTACGATTGTAACCTTAGGGTTTTAGCAGACGTCACTAGAGGTCTGTGATAGGTATATCAGACTTCTCCGGACTTCTCGAAGAAGTTAGATATATAATTAATGAGTAAATTTAAATTTAAAATTCAGAAAAAAATAAGTTTTAAAAAACTTTTAAACCGTAAATTAGATATAGACAATTTAATTGTTTATAAATTATAATTTTGTAAAATTAAATCAAATTAAACGATGTTAGGTGATTAATGTCTATATCCCAATATTGTCAGATTTTTAAAGAAGTCTGATTCCGAATAATTTAGTAAATTTAAATTAAAAATTATAAAAATTAATTTTGTATAAAATTATGGTATACATAAATTGAATATAGACGATGATGACGTATAGAAATTGAAATTTGTAAATTTGAATCAAATTAAAAACATGTAAGGCAAATTAGATTGTTAACCCCAAAACATGGTTTACAATGGTACATTTACATATAATCTTAGAGTTAGGTTTAAGGTTAACAAAATTTTAACTTTTTAAAAAAAGTTTGCACATTTATATTATAATCAGCAAATGATTAACGAGTTTTATGTTTCCTTGATTTGTTGTTCAATTATTTTGTGGAAAAAGTCCTAAATACTAAGTCCTAAACACACGCATTTAAATTAACTTAAATGATATCAAATTAAATACCTAGGAGTTAATTTGGGTGTAAACCCCATGTTGTTTGGAGTTTAGGCTTAGATATTGGTTGTAATAGGGATCATATTTTGCTTGTAGTGTCTAAGTAACTATAAAAGAGTGTACATATCGAGTTATATAGTGGATTCTACTAATTACCGAGTTGTGAAGATTTTCATCTATGTGTGACATGTGAGGTTGGATAATGGTTTTATCTATGTTTTTATGTATAGAGTTAGATCTTGAGTTTGAGTTTTTTGAAAGCATATTGTTAAAGTGACTTATAATAGTTAGTTCTTCATCATTTTTAAGGAGTTTTATGTTTGTTATCAGTTTTCTACCTAATATGATTGTATTTAAGGTATAATTATTAGATTTAGGGTATGTCAGACGTCTATGTCAGTCTGTTATCATGCACATAGTTTAGCAGACATATATTGAAGTCTGATTTTATAGTGAATAAGTAAACTTACTTGCTAATTTACCCCCATATATAAACGAATTTTTCCAACCCTAGTCTCCATAATCATTTTCAACTCTCTCTCACTAAAACAGAGTCTCCCTCTCTATACTCTCCCAAATCTTCCGGCCGGAAACCCTCGTTACCGCTCAATATTCTTCCTTCTGGTTTGAGTTCACCTTTTTCATGTCTCCTTCGCTTTGCATCGCTCTCTCTATTCACCTTTTACTTATTGTTATTTTTCCCTACAAGTTAAATTAAGAAATCAGCGCAACCGTCACCGCCAACGCCACCGCCACTGCCACCGCCACCGACATCAATACTGTAATCCTCTTTTCCCCAACAAATTTTTCAAAAACAACGTCTTAGATCTGTAGGAGAAAGTTTTTCTCTTTTTGTAGAGTAGATCTACATCAACACAATACTTCTGCCTTTTCTCCTTTCATCTCTAAGTCGAATACATCATTTTCGGTGTCGTTTGCTTCGATTTGTACGCAGAAAGATATATTTTTTATCTTTCTCTATCAGATCTATCAGGAGACATACTTGTCAGACTTATTTTGCAGTCTGAGAAACAGGATGGGGCGATTCAGTCACCTTCCAACGTCGAGTAGTAGCTCGGACCCAAGTATCAGTTCCACAGCTTGATATCGGTCCAGAACATCCCACAGAATCCCCGAGAAATGTTTTTGCGGTCTGGACCCTGTCATTAGAGCATACACTACCCCTGACAATCCGGGTAGAAGATTCTATGGGTGTCGTAACTATCTCGTAAGGCCTTCATTTGTATGTGTTCAGTGTTCTTGATTTATTGCAACTCAAAATATATGGACTAAGATTGTACGCATGTAATGTGGTTTCATAGGATGGAGGATACCACATAATGAAGTGGTGGGATGAGGCTCTAATGGAGGAGTTCGTGGAGTTGAAGAAGTCTGTGGACCAGGTCGGTGAGCAAATTGACCACATCTTCCTCTATTATGCTGAGTCAAACAGTGTTACCACGTTGCATAATGACGTGTTGAAAACGCAGGCAGGGTTGAATCAAATAAAAGAACTATTGTCTAAGAAGCCAGCAGACAAAATGAAGCATGGCATAGAGCCTAAGAACCTGATGTTGTGTGGTGTTCTTGTCTTGGTCCTGATCATATCTATTATTGCTGGTTTTAGGCATTGTTAGTTTAGATAAAAGGCTACGGATGGTTGGCACTTGTGATCGGATGTCCCTTATTTTGTATACGAAGGGATGTGATATATATATATATTTCTGTAATTTTGTGACAATGTTAACATTCTGATGAAGGTTTTAACAAATTATTTTGGTCAAATGCTTCGCCAACTGATTGACAAACTGCATATGTAGTCAGTTATTCCAAAGTTGTGGTCAGACCTTGGAAGCAAATCTATCAGACTTCAAAACTAAATCCTGGGCAGACTTCTAATACACATCCATCAGACTTCAGCCAGTAAACCTATCAGACTTCTAATACTGTACATCAGACTTCTAATCGTACCTTTTCATTGGAAAAAGAGCGGGAAATTTCCCGCCTATTTAGTTGAACTTCTTATCAGACTGCAAAATAAGTCTACTGCATGACTTCGTGGAGAAGTCTGATATCAGACTTCATATTGAGTCTGATGCTCATTATTCTACTGTGGTGAAACCATTTTTTTTTTTACCCCCTCGCGTCGGACATATAAATAGTTTTTAACATTTTATCCACTGACTTAGTTTTTACAGTTTATTTGGAAAGAAAACAAAAAGCCCAAATCTCGCTCGAAGACTCCGAACCGTCGCCGGCAATTTCTGAATCGTCGCTGCTGGACTTCAATTTCTAGATCGGAAGTCTTTCTTAGCCGGTAAGATTCGTACACGCTTCCCTTCCCCTTCAAATTTCCAAACCGTCTTTCATTTTCCTCCTTTTATCACTGACATCCACTGTTTCAATTTCTAGATCGCAAGTCCTTCTTTGCCGGTAAGATTCGTACGCGCTTCCCTTCAAACTTCAAAACCGCCTTTGCATTTTCCTCCTTTCTTCACTGACAACCGTTGTTTAAATTTCCAGATCTAGGGTTTTTACACGGCCGTAGCTCCCACCTATTCTGTTAGTCTTCTACTTTATACTTTTCTTCTTCTGGGTGTCGATTAAATGATTTATGGGTCAAGAGTGCAGAGTTTTCTGTTGAAATTGTTATGTTGCAAGTTGAGTTCAAAACTGTGAAGTACGCTTTCCGTTAAATATTAGGCCCTTATTATTTTTATTTTTTTTCTGGTTCTTCGTTGGTTGATATCAGACTGCCAATGTAGATGACAGAGCCCATTTGAAGTCTGACTACTCTAACCCTAATAGTCAGAGTCTAATTGCAGTATGATGTTATTTATGCAAGGTTGCATCATGGCAGAGCCTGAGTTCCCAAGAAGGATGTTCACTCTAGGAAATGAGCCGGAACCAGTCAAGAGCATACATTACTTCTGTGGTAGGAGAACACTGCTCAACGCTCTTACCTCAGCGCTTCCTGAAGATGAATTGGAGGAGCTCTCCAACTCAGAGCTTGGTGTCTTTCTAAGATACCATAATCTGAATTTCAAATGGTGCTCGCGAATGGTGCACTACATGCTCTCTTCTCAACTTGTTTGCAAGAGGAAGAACGAGATTTGGTCCCTTGTTGGGGTTCAACCTGTGAGGTTTTCACTTAATGAGTTTGAGCACTTCACCAGACTCAACTGTCATTATGTTGAGAATCTGTTCTATCCGGAGTATGAGGAGAAGCAGGAGATGCTCAACATTTGGGAGCTTCTTGGGGTGGACTTAGAAGTTGGTCCAAGTTATGAGCAATTGCTAGCGGCAACAGCGGATTTGGTTAGGCTATCTAGCCATTTATGCATCTTTCATTGAGTCGATCCATATCAGAACGCCGCTACGTGCTGCTCATACTAAGCTACTGCTGGTACCAGGGGCTCTACAAAATTATCCTTGGGACGTTTAAGCTGCTGATTGACTCTATTGAGGTGGCCAATGCCAAGATTATTCTTAACAAAAACTATCAGATTGAAGGTTTTGTTGAAGTGTTGAACATTTGGATCTACTGGGCTTGTCCTGGAATGGCGACCCTCTATGGAGAGCCCTTGCCTAATGCCCCAGCTCCACCTTTGCTGGCTTACAAAGGCTCTAGGAATCAGAAGGCAGTCCGGAAAAACCTACACGCCCAGGTCTGATCGTTTCTTTTAATATTTAGACTTTAACAGAGTAACCTCGCAGTCTGATATACTTATCAGACTTACATGGCAGTCTGATATACTTAAACAGACTTATCTGGCAGTATGATATAATGTCACAGACTGACATTGCAGGCTGATAATTGGTTGTTTTTGAAACCCTAATCCTTATTGTGTTCTTAATGCAGTCCAACGTCCACAACTTCGTGCAGAGGGAGTTTGATGCCATGTTCCCAGATTGGGACGATGATGCAGATGAAGAAGATGAAAAGATTGTGGACATTGTGAGAGTAATGTATGGTCAATATGGTAGTGGACCTTGGAGATGGGGTACACAGCACTGGAAACGTGAAGGTCTGTTTAAGATAATGAAGTCAGCGAAAAAAGAGCAGGAAGTTCAGGATGTGAAAGAAGAGGTTGATGAGGGTACAAGCAAAGGAAAGGGAAAAGGCAAGGGGGTAAAGAGGAAGTTAGGGGATCTCCTGGTGGAGTCTGAGGCTGCGGCTGACACCTCCGGGCACTCTGAAGCTGGTAAGGGAGAAGTACCGGTTAAACATAAGCCTAGATCTGATGGGCAGTCTATATCCAACGATTTAGTTTGGGAAATGGTTGTTGACCTAAAACACCAAATTGAAGAAGGGTTGAACGCGGTGATAGGATTTGTGAACGAGGGTTTAACATTGTTGGGAACTAAGATGGTGGATCTAAGTGCGGAAGTGGAGAGCTTGAGGGAAGACAAGAAGAAGGAAGGTGAAGGGCGAAAGGGTGGAAATAAGGATGAGGAGGATGGACAAAAAGCAACTGAGAAGGCGGCTGAGGATGGAGACAAAGCGCCTGAGAAGACTGACGAGGATGGAAACCAAGTGCCTGATATGGCTAATGAGGAGGCGGGTAAGGAAGCGCCTGCCAAGGTTGAGGAGAAGGGAAAGGAAGTGCCTGCCCAGGTTGAGGAGAACGAGAACGCTGGGGGAGAGGGGAAGAAGAAGAGAGCTCCTACGAAAGGGAAGCAGACAAAGGCTAACCCCCCAGCCAACAAAACCAGGTTGGCCAAGGCGAAGGAAAAAGAGGAGGAGAAGGCAAAGAATCAAGCCGCTGATGATGGGGTTAGTCTAACACTCCGTACTGTCAATAAAAATGCTAATGCGAACATAGTTCCTGTAATCAAGCGAAGTAGAAGACTAGCAACTAAAGATCTCAAAAAGTATAAATGATTAATAACTAGTGTATGATACTTGTTCAGTTGACTCGCCTTTTTTCATCCTCACGTTGTCATTGTGTATGTTAAAAACCTGGTGTGATTTGTTTGAAGAATTGTTTTCAGCTTTTTCCCTTATTTTTGATGTAGAGTGTTCGGATAATTGAGAAAGAAGAGGCTGGTGTGGACTTTGATCAAATTAGGCAAGATAAGCAGGATACTTAACTAGCTGCCGCCGAGGCTTACGTACGAGCGAAGGAGGAAGAGCTGAAAAAGAAAGAAAAAGAGCTGACTCCGGTGAAACCTGCTGTGCAAACGCAGATCATTAGGAGATATGATCCATGCGCTGTACCCACTCAGACCGAAGTGAATGCCCTAAATGACTACATGAAAAAACAGCCGTATGTCTCCATACTCTTCCCTATTTTATTACCCTTGTTATAAACCATCGAGTACTAACCATGGTAGTACAAACTGTAGGGGTTATCCTGAGAGAAAAGAGAACTCATCTCTCGAATGGTATCACCATCTACGAACCCCCCAGGAATGGCTGCATGACACGGTTAGTATCTCATTATCAGACTTCCACTGCAAACTTATGATACGATTTAACCGAAGCAGACTACTACTGAAGTCTGATAGAAATCGAATGGATGTCTGATTCAAATTATTGAAGTCTGACACACATTATTCTAGTCTAATATACAAATTATCGCAGTCTGACATCAACTTTTGAAGTCTGATGATAAATGACCTGATTTTTAAGACCTAACTCTTGTCTACGATTGTGGCAGCATATTGATGCTGGCCTTGATCTGATGAGGCTTCGACAAGCCAAACATCCAGAATGGTTCAGGAGCGAAAGAATTTGCTTCATCGACACTCTCCTTTGTCGATTGTGGCTCAAAGACTATCCACAATTTGTTGAAAGCGGCAAAGGGGGAGACGTCCTGCCAACGGCCAGAAGGGTTCCTAGTGGAGTGTGGGACTACAATACTTGAAAGCTACCCTTATTCATGAAGTCAGGTAAGGTGTGGGGTCTTGAAATTGATGAGATCTACACTGCATTGCACGTTGGCGGATGTCATTGGATAGCTATTATGATTTCTCTACCAAACAGACACATAATGGTTTGGGACAGCATCCTTGGCCCAAAAACCAATGCGGTGGTAGCAGATGCAGTAAAGCCTATTTGTGAGCTTTTTCCTTTTGTCGGTCACGTGTTGGCTGACGTCGATGATAGGTGACAGTATACTTTGGGAGTCTTCTGTATCAAGTTCATTGAATTCAACTCACTTGGAATGAAGTTCCCATCGTATCTTTGTGATCAGAACATCAAGGAAATCAGGGACAGGCTTGCGTATGACTTTTTAACTCAGCTCCGCCGAACAGGTGAGGAGAAGCGCACAGGCAAAGAGTACAAGCTTCTCGACATGTACGGTTCAGGTTTTAAGGGAATGAAAATGAGTTCTTGCATATATTTTGGTTTATTTTGTAAATGTAAGAAAACTCATCCATCTTTGTAATACTTTGTGGGTTGTTTTTGTGCCCCACAACAAGGATGTCAAACACTCTAGGTAGGGTTTGTGCAAGTGTGTATTTTTTGGGTGTTATGAAACAAACCCTATAAGTACGATCATTAGTATTTGATTTCCATCCCCTACAGTGTTAAAATTAGAGTTGAAAAAGACAGACAAAGTTCAAAAATCACCCGTAATACAAAAAAAAAAACACGAGCAACATTAAAGGAAACACATCGTAGTTCAAATAGTCAATCAACCAGACTTCTAGAACAGTACATCAGACTTCTAGATCAATACATCAGACTTCTCACCGAACCATTCAGACTTCTATCAAACTCGTCAGACTTCAAAAGTCACCCGTCAGACTTCATCATATTAGCTCAAACCTCGGGTTTGGTAACCTACACCGTTCACAATACTTATTTAGTTATCTAAGTATTTTGCAATTCAGCCTAAGATGCAACGTGATATAACTAATACTTACACAATTTGGTTGCTTGTGGCCTGGTTGTTTGCAATTCGAGCAACTATACTGCTGGTGCAGCTTCCGCGGTTTATGACCCTTTGTCCTCGCAATTTCCAGCCAAGTTTGCCACCTTGACTTCTTTTGTCTTCCACGAGGACGCTTAACTTCCGGAGGAAGTACACATACGGCGTCGGGATCCATGAAACATGTACTCTTTGGGAAGATATTTTGCGAATAAGCTGTGAACAGGTAGTCTCTTCCATAGGACGGGCACACAAGCGTTGCCGAGTGCAACTCAAGTTCAGAAGCAGCGCAAAGGGCATGAGAGCAAGGTATCTTTTCGTAATCCCATACTCCACATTGGCAGGTTCGATTGTCTAAATCTACAATGCAATCCCTATGCCCTCCCTTAACAAAGAATTTATAACCGTCTATGCGTTCGGCCGTCATGAAGTCAGCGTAATATTCACGAATTGCCATCAAATATTCAACACCTTGACTAAATGTTGTTGTCAGCCCCATTGCATCTAGCCGCCTTACACAAAACCACTTTCCTAGCTTCTCTTGAATGAATTCCAATAGGAATGATATGGGATATCCTCGAGCCGTCTTCAGAGCGGAGTTTATAGATTCAGCTATGTTGCTCGTCTTTATGTTGTACCTATAACATAAAGAGGGTTAGTTTTAAGACTTCAATAGTCAAACTTCATATTGAGTCTGATTATTGAACCAGACGCTACGTATAGTCTGACTCATTCTAGACAGACTTCACAATTAGTCTGATTCATGTGGCAGACTTTACTACGTGTCTGAATTGTCAGACATCATATGAAGTCTGTATCATGATCGTCAAACTTCAAGAAAAGTCTGACAAGTTTGTTAGACTGCGAAGGAAGTCTGACCTGGAATGCAGAAGGCTGCAAATTGTAAAGTTTGAGACTTTAAGTGTACCTGTCGCCTTGGAAGTGAACACGTGACCATAGACTAGGATCCGCATCCACCAAGTAATCAGCAAGTCCAGGGTTTATCGCTCTTAAGGATGCCATGTAACGGTCGTAATCGTACATCGTATACGCGTATGCCGCGTTTTTCACCAAGTAAAGCAGATGTTTCCCCTTGAAATGGGAGACAACGTTATTTTGCAGATGGTAATAACATATACCTCGCCGTGCCGAAGGGAACACCGTATCACAAGCATTCTTAATCGAGACGCACCTATCGGAAACTATTACCAAAGGATGATTATCTGGTATGCATTCTTTGAGCTTTTTGAAAAACCATTCCCAGGATTGATCATTCTCAGAGTCCACAATTCCAAACGCCAACAGGAATATTTGGAAGTTGCCGTCCTGGGCCGCCGCAACTAACATAACACCACCATATTTTCCGGTAAGGTGAGTGCCATCAACAACAATGACCCTTCTAAGAAATCTAAACCCATATATGCAAGCTCCAAATGAAAGAAATAGATATTTAAATCTATTATGTTCATCAAGTTCAAGACCAGTGATTGTTCCCGGGTTGTTGTGTTCGAATCCACGCAACAGAGAAGGCAATCTCGCGAGCCCCTTATCAACTTTTGGGCATGCAATAATGCTCTATATGCAGTTGTGTAGTTCATCTTAATCCCATACTGCTTCCTCATTGATGCTTAGATGTGCTTGGGTGTAATCCCATCAATTATGTTGAAGCTCTCTACAAACAACCATCCGATGTAATGAGGGGTATGACGCTTGCGAGCAGCACGCCGGTCTCCTAGTGAACACATATGGGTCTTTTTGTAGATCATAACCCAAAACTTCCTTTTTTCGTCCTTCATCGCAGCTCTAATCTTCCAATTGCATCCTTCCACACAACACTTAGCCACAAACAGTCCCGTGTCAGACTTCTCTACTCTCCATGCAAATTTTTTCATTATCGCTGTAAGTCGGAGCTCTGCTTGTAGACCCCCTTTGCTATCAAAACACTTGTTTAGAAATATGTCATCGGACCACGCCTTCCTGCCTTTTCCTACATATCGATTTGTAAGACCATCAAACTCATAGTTCTTAAAATCCTCATCATCCTCGACATCTTCAGCTTTCACTTTACCATAAAGGGTGTAATCAAAATCGTCAAAGTAAGCCTCAACATCCTTCATGAAAATCTTCTCATCAGTATCCACGTTACCAAACCCTTCTTTTTCACCCCCACCACCACCAACAGACCCTTCCGAACAAGAGTCCTCATGGTCCTCATTCCATTCTTCATCATCTTCCTCTCCATCTTCTACTTTAGTAACATCATCCTGATTCACCTCGGAAACAACACACCCGTCGTCCTTACTCTCAATATCCATACCAGAACGGTTGGAGACACAAAGACGGATAAGATGTAACCTAACAAAATCAACCATACTTTGTACTTGTCTATCATTGGTGACATAAATATGAGGGCTATCCTGACCCATTTGTTCCAACATTGTTGAAGGTAATGAATATGATAACTCCACTGTTTTCTTGGCCAACATATAGTCGTATTGTGCCATCTGAACAAGTTCACAGTGGGTACAACCATCTTGCAAAGTGAACATCCTCCCTCCTTTGCTACTATCGACCAAAAAATGCCAAGGTCGGTCTCCAGACATCCATTCTCCGTAAACAACAGGGATATGAATCATTATCTGTAAGGGAAACATGACAAATCATAAGCAACCATTTCCAATTGAAAATCAGATTTCCAAAAATAGTAGAAGAAGTCTGTGTATATAAGCAACAATGCCCTAATTCTTAATAAATTATTTAAAAAATAATTAGAGTCCATAAACTTGTCAAACTCACACATAAGCAACCTATACAAGTTTAACAGTTTAAAAAAATATAATTACAGTAAGATTAACTCTAATTAGGCCAGAAAATAAAATTAAACATTTAATAAAAACAGACGTCAAACGTTGTCTGGGCTATTTAAAAACAGACGTCAAACGTTGTCTGGGCTATTTAAAAACAGACGTCAGACTACATCTGAAAAATTGGTATCTCTGCATTTACGGAAACATGTGTCAGACTTCCAAAAAAGTCTGCGTTGGTAGATTGGTATCATAGTCTGATCAAAGTGTATTCCAACTATTGACCAAAATGTTGACTTTTTGCCATACTGCAAAAGAAGTCTTACGTATTTCTAAAGTGTATTTCGGCAATTGACAAAATAGTTGACTTTTCTGTCAGACTTCTCTGAGAAGTCTGATTATGTATTCCCGATATCAAACTTCTCATGCAGTCTGACATAAAGTAGTAGGGTAAGTTTGCAATTGACCAAAGTTTGGCTATTTTATCAGACTTCACACGAAGTCTGATAATTTTGTCAGACAACAAAGGAAGTATGACAAAAAAACGGTGTATCCTAGTATTTGACCAAAAATTTTGTAATCAGACTTCTTACGCAGTCTGACAAATATCCCTTTCATCATACTACTGTAGAAGTCTGAATTATTTAGGCTTAATCTGGGTCAGGGGTCAACGTTAGAATTTTTTCGGTCAAATGATGAAACTACCCTTTTTTTGTTTTAAGACTTCTTTCCAGAAGTCTGAAGAGAAGTCAAGTTTATGTCAATGCCAAGTGATTTTATGTCTGACTTTCTTTGAAGTCTGACGCTATAGTCAACATTCGGTCAAATTCAAAAGTACCCTTTCTGATAATGTCTGATATTAGATTTCTACGATAAGTTTGAGAAATGTTTTTTTGAATACAAATGATTTCTCAGACTTCAATATTAGCTTGATTGAAACAAAATTCAATTGCTTACATACCCTTTCGTTGACTATTTCATTTGACATTTGAAAGCTACGTTGTAAATCAGGCTTAATATTGAGTCTGATAAAACGATCAGATCTGAAAATCGACGATATGCAAAAAATTCTTACCGATTTCCAGTTATGAGGTTGTTTAGAGCGTCGTCAACCCTCGACAACGTGTTATCCCAACGAACCCGAGCAAACTGTGAGGTGTTTTACTATATAAATCGATATCGTCAATATCGTATCCAAAAACGTAGGGGGAAAAGGGGAAATCGATAGGAGAACAAATGAAATGTTAGGTACAGCTCTATTGTGGAGTATTAAAGCCGAGATATGGGTTCAATTGCACATTAACTCTTCCGCCATGGTTGTTGTCAAAGTTGTTCGACATTGATAGCAATGGTATTTTCGTGAATACCCAAAGATGTTCCTCTTTTTTGGTCTTTTAATTTTCGCATTAAATTAATAATTAAAAAAACGAAGGATTATCAGAATTCGATTGTACTCTGACAAATAATCGAGGGGTACAATCAGGTTAATGAAAAAGAGGAAAAGGGAAGGGTACAAACAGCTTTGACCGCAAATTTTGGGGTACTTTTGCAAGCGTCCCATAATTAAAATGAATTTTGGAGTTATTTTTCAATGTTAGATTTTTATAAATAAATTTACATGTTAATTTCGACCGCCGAGAACGGGATTAAATATGTAATTCAAGACGGTTTTTTGGGGAAAATTTCAGAAGAAACGGAGTCCAAATGAAGTATCACGAGAAGATCGAAGTGGCTCAAGCTTAGAGGATGTAGGAGCAAAGTCTTGGGAGAAACACTATTTAAAGAATGAAATTATTTTACCGGTTCATTTCCAACATAACCGCAGAAACTCACATTCACATTTTTCTCTGGAAAATTCAAGATCAAACTCGAGTAAACCCAAGAACACTCGAGCATACTCAAAGAAATTCAAAGACATTCAAGCGAAGAACGAAGAACGCTAAGAACACTCAAGCGGGAAACAAAAAACGAAGAACATGTCCAAGGAGGAGGACCGCCGACCACCGGGGACCGCCGTCGACGACCGATGACCGGACGTTGATTGGTGTTGATCGGCGTTGACCGGTGACCGCCGCCGCCGCCGTGACCGCCGGCCACCGGAAAAGTTTTTCGTCGTATTTTCTGGTGGTGATTCCGATAATTGCCACCTCGCTGCATTTCACTCTTTTCTTCTCTGGTGTGAAGATCGACCGCCGCCGCCATTGATCGCCACCGTTGACCACCGCCGTTGTTGATCGCAACGCCACCACTGTGTCTGTGATGCCGCCGTCGAGCTGGTTGTTTCGATATCCAAGTCGTTGGCGCCGCGATTGGAGCTGTCGGAGCCGCCGTTGCCGCCGTCAAGCTGCCGCCGTCGACGTACGACTGCCACCGTCGATCACAAGCCGCCACCACCACCATTTCCATCGGTTAAGTGGTTTGTTTGGTTTGTGGTTTAATTGGATTGGTTTGGTAAACCAAATTGGGTTAGCCGGTTTAGTAACATCAAACCGGTTTAATCTTGCTTAGTTTGGTTTAGCCTGATTTAGTTTGTTTAAGTTAAACCGGTTGGTCAAATCTAATTTGACCGGTTTAGTTAAATCAGCTGGGTTAACCAGTTTACTCCGGTTTAGTCAAGATTGGTGGTTTAAGAAGGAAATTGAGGTGGTTCAGGGTCAATTGGAATTAATTTGAGGAAGCTTGAAGTGCAAGAAAGAAGAGAAATGAATTAAAAGAGAAGGGAGATAACTTGAGCAACAAGTTATCAAAGCTGAAGCGTGTGAAGCAAGTTAGAGGATTTTTGAGTTGAGAAAGAAGGTTCAAAGTTAGAGGAGCGGGTTCAGGAGAGGTTTCATTATTGCCACACAGTCACATCAGCTGCAACAAAACTAAGGTTGTTTGGTGCATGATTGTTGCATGTAGTTAGGAGCATGTAGGGAATTCCACCAAGATACATGATGGTGCGAAGTTATTCACCCAAAATTAAATGCAAGTGCACAGTGTACAGTTGTAGTATTTAGGTTATCGATCCCAGAGAGAGCTATGGTTGATTTGTGAGTGGGAGATTTTAAGTAAATCCTTTTGTAAACCGAAAAACTTTGAAAACATTTGGTGACTCCAAATTTGGGGAAATATTAGATCTTAGGGAATTCCAATTGGAAACTATGAATTTATGATTTAAGAACACAATCAAATTCGAATCTCTAAACTCTAGAACTCTAGAAACGATAATAGCTACAATGTTGTAACGATGTGTTAAAACAACGCCTTTGTTTAAATCCCTAAATCTCAAATCTCTTTGGATTGTCGCTGGAGATAAACAAGCATGCGAGTACAAGCTAAATCTGTTCACAAGGTGTCTAAACAAACATTCATTTGACTTAGAACGCACCTTGCTCACTACAAAACTGTCTACGGATCCTCGGTGTCTCTCGACTACCGGATCTCGATTTATGATTGAATAAAACGGTTCACGAGTCCATCAACTCAGTGAAGAGCAATTGTAGAAAGGAATTTCGTGATTGAAAAGATTGTTTAAAACTATTTTAGCAATTCATAGGAAACCGTAAGAAAACCTAGATCTAATAAAGTAACTACTCAGACATGGTTTTGGTAAAACAAATCATCTTTTTATAAATGAAATGCATAAAAAACGAATTAGACAATAAAATATCAGAGGCTCACAAAGCTCAATTGAGAAAGAACACTCTCTAATCTCCTTCAGAGTCGATAACAATGATAAGAACAATCTCTAGGTAGCTAAAAACAATGGAAACAAAAAGCAAAGAGAAATCTTCTAGTGTATTGCTCTGAGTTCTTGTGCCGTCTTCCTCTTCTAGTGCTTAAGAGGTGCTTATATAGGTCGTGAATGAGTCTTAGGGTTTAGGGTTTTGCGAAAGGCCCGATAAGAAAATCTTCTAATTTAAATCGGCGTGATGGTCGGTCGACTCCATCTTCTTCAGTCGGTCGACTCGGGGCTCGCAGCAACATTTCTTCATTTTGGCTCCAAATCTTCTAAGTCTTCTCAAATCACGTGGCATCTTCCATAAAACCTTCTTTTTAACTCTTTTTGCTCCAAAGTGTCTTTTTCTAGTAAATCCTGCATAAATGCTCAAAACATGCTACAAAGACTCCATAAAACCTACTATATCATGGTGGAAAACCGGTAAAATCCATGATACATCAAACTCCCCACACTTAAACCTTTGCTTGTCCTCAAGCAAATAATCAAGGCTGCTAGGTAAAGTTATAAGAGTTTGGGAACTCATTGGGAGGTCACATTAGCAAAGAATTTATCAATGCCAGAACCAATCAAGTCAAGACCAACATGTACATTCCCTATAAACTTAACAATCTTTCTTGCATCCCCCACGATTTACAAGTCAATCAATCCAAAGCATCACAGCTATTTCAAAGCCATAAGAGTACTGCCGAATGAACAAATTCCTTTCCTTTTCGATATCATAATAAGAAGTCACAAAAATTACTTTACTCTCCCCAGACTTATTCATTTCTTTATCTTTTGAAACTCTCAAGGTTTAAGCGAATAGTGATATTATAGGAAGTTTTCCTAACCTCGCTGTCAATCAAGTTCTCAAAGGTTCTAATGCATAGTGGTATCGCAGGAAATTTTCCTAACCGCATAGATCCCGAGCTTCTAGTGATGAATAGTTTGCGTCCTAAGGAATTTCCCTCTGCCTCATCACTAGGTTTTAGTTAAAAACGGATTCTTTTCATTTAAATAAGGGAGAGTGGAAGGCTATAGATATCTAGACATTCTCATTATGACATTGAACGAGGACTGACTCATATAGTTATGAAAGTGCAATAGCTCAGACTTACATGGGTTCATGACTCAAGGATATGGGTATTTCCTGGTTGATTGAATCGTGTCAAGGTTTTC
Source organism: Euclidium syriacum (assembly GCA_900116095.1). NCBI lineage: Eukaryota > Viridiplantae > Streptophyta > Magnoliopsida > Brassicales > Brassicaceae > Euclidium > Euclidium syriacum. Next base: position 865,237 of record FPAK01000018.1, read on the forward strand.
CAATAGTCATAGACTCTAACTGGGTTCCTGCAATAATGGTCTTAAGTTTGAAACAAAAATGTGATTAGTGTCCCAAATTAATCATCGTTCCCTCAACGGTTTGAATCGATGAAAACAAACTAAAAACTCGGCAAAAAACCATGAGGTAAACAACAAGAACTTCATTAGTGTGGATAAACATCCCCCCCCCTAGACTTAAATGACACCCTCCCGGTGTAAAAGTGAGAAGAAATGCGAATGATATCCAAAATGAAATTAAAAAGGATCGAACGCGGTACCTCTGAGTTGAAGTCGGCCGACTCTAAGGAGAGGTCGGTCGACTCGAGTAGCGTATAGTTCAGTTTTGCTGAATCTCTTCACCTGAAAACAAATCGAAAACAAATCAAAAACACCTAAAAATGAAAATAAAACGTACCTAGTGGGTTGCCTCCCACTCAGCGCTTGTTTATAGTCAATAGCTTGACTGTTGTGGCCGGTCATGGTTGTGGAATTGGTGCTTCTTGAAGGTGCATGATGGGTTCATTCATTGATTTGCCACCTTCATAGTAGAGCTTCACTCGCTGTCGATTCACAGTGAAACTTTCACCATCCATTCCATGTAAAATAATAGCTCCATAGGGGTTCACTTCCTTGACTACAAAAGGTCCGGACCAACGAGATCTCAGCTTTCCCGGTAAAAGACGAAGTCGAGAATTCAATAAAAGGACTTTGTCATTAGGTCGTATGTCCCTTGGAATGATCTTCTTGTCATGCTGGATCTTGGTTCTTTCCTTGTAGATCTTTGCACTTTCATAAGCGTTGTGCCTAATCTCATCAAGTTCGTTTAGTTGAATGAGCCGTTTCTCACTAGCGCTCTTGATGTCGAAATTCATTGTCTTTACGGCCCAAAATGCTTTGTACTCAATCTCAACCGGGAGATGACATGCTTTGCCATACAAGAGTTGGAATGGTGTTGTCCCTAAGGGTGTCTTGAAAGCCGTACGGTATGCCCAAAGTGCATCATCAAGTGTTGACCAAACCCGACCCTTCACTTCAGACTTCTCCTTGATTCACCTTCGCTGGTACCACTGAACTGGACCACGAACCTCCTTCTAGACCGCTCTTGGATCTTGACCACTACTTGACTTGACCTCCAAGGAACTTCGGCAGAGTTCCGGCTGTTCTCGGGATTTTTCTCTGAGATTCCGGCAGAATTCCGACAAGACTTGTATGTGAGGAAATCCTGTCGAAAATCTCCGACTTGGCTCTAGACTTGGCTCTACTGGTCTTCCGGAAATTTCTGCAGAGTTCCGACTGATTTCGGAGTTCTGCTCCCAAAATTCGGACAGAGTTCCGACAGATTTCGTATGGAGAAAAACCTGTCGAAAAGCACCTGCCCTCACTCTAACACTCAAGAGACTGACCAAGAAACGCTGTGAGTGTCACAAACGTATTGGTAAAGCTCCGACTCGGACTCTACGGGAATTTCTGGAAATTCCGGCAGAGGTTCGGCTATTCTGAACGCTCGTTCGTACCCAAAACGGAACACGGACAGCTCCTTCTTACTAAACCGGACCGGTTAACCGGAATACCGAACAGTGGTTCGGGCGGCTAAAATCGTCCCGAGGCGTCGGGTTTTATCCCCGAGCACCTCCTCTTTCTCTCTCTCCTCCTCGCCGGCGATGGTCGCCGCCGGTGGTTCTTCTTCTCCTCCGCCTCTCTCTTTCTCTCTCTCTCTCTCCCTCTTCTCCTCCTTCTCTCTACTTCCTCTCTCTACCACCTCTTGTAATTCGATGGTTTGGTGTGAAGAGAAGAGCAGCCCCAATGCCTCCTCATTAGGGTCGGCCGACTTCAATTCTATGGTACCGCGTTCGATCCTTTTACAATTTCATTTCGGATATCTTCTCTCTTTTGTTACACCGGGACGGTGTAATTTAAGTCTGGGGGAGTTTATCCATGCTAATGAAATTCTTGTTTATCTCATGGTTTTTCGCCTTGTTTTTAGTTATTTTTATCGAGTCAAACCGTTGAGGAAACAATGATTACCCTGGGACACTAATCACATTCTGTTTCACACTTGAGAACATTGATGCAGGAACACAGTTAGAGTCTATGACTATTGGAAAACCTTGACATAATTCAATCAATCAGAAAATACCCATATCCTTGAGTCATGAAATCCATGTAAGTCTGAGCTATTGCACTTTCATAACTATAGGGGTCAGTCCTCGTTCAAAGTCATAATGAGAATGTCTGGATATCTATAACATTCCACTCTCCCCTTATTTTAATGAAAAGAATCCGTTTTTAACTAAAACCTAGTGATGAGGCAGAGGGAAATTCCTTAGGACGCCAATTATTCGTCACTAGAAGTTCGGGATCTATGCGGTTAGGAAAATTTCCTGCGATACCATTATGCATTTGAACCTTTGAGAACTTGGTTGACAGCGAGGTTAGGAAAATTTCCTATAATACCACTATTCGCTTAAACCTTGAGAGTTTCAAAAGATAAAGAAATGAATAAGTCTGGGGGAGAGTGAAGTAATTTTATGACTTCTTATTATGATATTGATAAGGGAAGGAACTTGTTCCTTGGGCAATACTTCTATGGTTTTGAAATAGCTGTGATGCTTTGGATTGATTGACTTGTAAATCATGAGGAATGCATGAAAGATTGTTGAGTTGATAGGGAATGTAAATGTTGGTCTTGACTTGATTGGTTCTAGCATTGATAAACTTTTCGCTTATGTGATTTCCCAAATGAGTTCCCAAAGTCATTAAAACTTTACCTAGCAGCCTTGATTATTTTCTTGAGGGCTAGCAAAGGTTTAAGTCTGGGAGAGTTTGATGTATCATGGATTGTACCGGTTTTAAGTATTTATGCAGGATCTACTAGCAAAAGACACTTTGGAGCAAAAAGAGCTAAAAAAAAGGTTTTATGGAAGTTTCCACGTGAATTGAGAAGACTTAGAAGATTTGGAGAAAAAATGAAGAAATGTTACAGCGAGCCCCGAGTCGACCGACTGGAAGAGCTACAGTCGACCGACTGTGACGCCGACTTAATTTAGAAGATTTTCTTATCGGGCCTTTCGCGGAATCCTAATCCCTAAGACTCATTCACGACCTATATAAACACCTCTTAAGCACTTGAAGAGGCATGCACCCCAAAAGAACTCAGAGCAATACAAGTTTCTCTTTGCTTTTTGTTTCCATTGTTTTAGCTTTTAGATATTGTTCTTATCATTGTTCTAGACTCTGAAGAAGGTTAGAGAAGTGTTCTTTCTCATTTGAGTTTCGTGAACCTCTGATCTTCTATTGTTTAATTCGTTTCATATGCACTTCATTCATAAAAAGATGATTTGTTTTAATAAAACCATGTCTGAGTAGTTTATTCATTAGATCTAGGATTTTCAAAGGGTTTACAAAGGATCATTCTAAACGGTTTTGATTTGTGGAATAAGCCACGTGATTCTTCACTACAAACAGTATTTCATATTTAGAGGTGACGTAATTAACCACTTTTAGATCATCAAGGTCAATATTTCTACCGAAGACGGAGATAGAGACGCCGGAAGAGTCTGTAGTGAGCAAGGTGCGTTCTAAATCAAACGAGAGTTTGTTTAGACACCTTGTGAACAGATCTAACTTGTTCGCATTAAAGCTTATTTACTTCCAACGACAATCCAAAGAGATTTGAGATTTAGGGATTTAAATAAAGGCTATTTTCTAGTACACCAATAGGATCTAGTATTTTAAAGTGTTTAGAGTTCAAGAAGTCACCAATAAACCGTGATCCTGAGTTTCCCCAACTGATTTCCCTTAGATCTAATGTTTCTTTTAAAGTTTGCAACACATCACAAGGTCATTAGCATATTAGAATTGTCATAGTTCGGTTACATTTGCATCTGAATCCAAACTAGCCATAGCTCTCTGTGGGATCGATAACCTAAATACTACAACTGTACACTGTGCACTTGTAGTTAATTTTGGGTGAATAACTTCACGCATCAGCAAGTGAATGTGGAAATAACTTACAGCACAACCATTCCTTCGAGACTCCTTCAGCATTCATGTTCCCAACGAGGTCTTCAAACGCCTCGATGTGGTCCATTGGGTTTTCGCTCTTTAATCCATTGAACTGCCTGTCACGTACAAAAGATATTGTACTATTCTTCAACTCATAAGTCTTTTTACCAGGATTGGGCAGCACAACTGGTGATTTGTTAGAGAAATATTCGGCGGCCTTGAGCTCATCTTCGAGGTTTTGAATGTCCTCTCCATCATCTAGGATTTTGTTTTCTTCGCCATCTAGTCGATTTCCTTCATCATCAATCCACTCTACCTTCTCACTCCACCTGATATCGGCCATCCTTCTTCTTTGATTGGCCTTCTTACTCGCGGATCTGCTTAGTTGTGTGTGCTCTGGTTGAGAGTTGGTCGACGCTGTGTTAGGTCGGTCGACTTGTGGCCCGAGTCATTCGTCTTATGGAGACAGTCGGACGACTCGTGCGTCGCGTGCGGTTGTTGCTTCTTCCCTTTTCTTTGTTCTAGCCTTACTTCTTGTTGTTATGTTCTGGATACACTAGAAAAAGAAAAAGTCAATCAGCACGGAACGACTTATATCAATTATCTTACCTAAAATTTCTATTTCTAAAACTCTAAATCAACACCGAAGCTCCCCGGCAGCGGCGCCAGAAAAACTTGATGGTGCGAAGTTTTTCACCCAAAATTAACTGCAACTGCACAGTGTACAGTTGTAGTATTTAGGTTATCGATCCCACATAGAGCTATGGTTGATTTGTCAATGAGAGATTTGAAGTAAATCCTTTTGTAAACCACAAAACTTTGAAAACGTTTGGTGACTTCAAATTTGGAGAAATATTAGATCTTAGGGAATTCCAGTTGAAAACTATGAATTTATGATTTAAGAACACAATCAAATTTGAATCTCTAAATCTCTAGAACTCTAGACACGATAATAGCTACGATGTTCTAATGATGTGTTAAAACAACGCCTTTTTTTAAATCCCTAAATCTCAAATCTCTTTGGATTGTCGCTGGAGATAAACAAGCATGCGAGTACAAGCGAAATCTGTTCACAAGGTGTCTAAACAAACATTCATTTGATTTAGAACGCACCTTACTCACAACAGAATTGTCAACCGATCCTCGGGGTCTCTCGACTACTGATGCGTGAAAAGTTATTCACCCAAAACTAACTGCAAGTGCACAGTGTACAATTGTAGTATAAATTAGGTTATCGATCCCACAGAGATTACGTCGAGTTTCGGTTCTATTAGAATGCAATATATCTGGTAACTAGTTGTGTAACTTATGGATTAAAAACGCTAGACTTAGGTAAATCGCGGGTAATACGGGCCATGCACGAAATTGAATGTTGCTCTACTCTTAAACACAAAAGACAAATGTATACAATACCAAATCTCTTTGTGTATTCAACTATGAATCAACCAACAGATCAGAAAGGATGTTTTTCAACCTATATAGCTAATACATGCATTGGGAATGGATTTGATTGTTCATGATCTTCCAAGCCAAACTCTCGTTTGTACAAGGACGAGATCACCTGCTAAAAACAATGCTCCGGGTTTAATGTAAAATGGGTGTATGATGCAACAAACCCTGAAATTCAATATTCTAAGTGATCAAGTCAAAATATTGTATGAATTAATATTAAAGCAGAGAGTAGTCACGAATTCAGCAACAATTCGTGCACCTAATGACCCATAAAACCTTTGACAACCTATATTTAACTAGGGAACTTGTAGCGCCCCCGAACCGTCCTACCCGCAGACCGACCTATCCGACCGCCTCGCCAATCAAACAAGAACACTTAGCGGTCGAACATCTCGGTCAAGGACCGGCTCGGAATCGCTACGTCGTCAGCAATAGGAATAATCACGAAGACTATCATCCTTCCGAGGCTTCCCCAGACTATCTCCCCCTCATATCTCCCGAAGGAGAACATGGTTGTGCCGGTTCCACAGAACCTTGTACCAGTGGAGTCCGTCAACCGAAAATAGAAACACGCAGCGGAAAACATGCAAAACATAAAACATTGAAAACGGTTAGTGGAGCTCCAATAAATCAATTTAAAAGTCGAGTCAAAGTGGGATTTTAACAAACCATTTTCACACACAAATGCAAGCAATCAAACAACCAAGGTATCCGTGTAGAAAGCCTCCTAGACGCCTATGCCTTCCTCGAACCTAAAGGGGTGGAAAAGGGAGAGGGGTAAGTAACACCGACATGTTACTCAGCGAGCGGGATCCACCTAGGCTCATTCTTAGACCGAAAATAAACAATCAATAGCCGAAGCAAAGAAAAACAAACAAGCTTTTCTACATCATGACACTTCCCATGAAGCATCATCATAAGAGACAGCGAAACTCTCCTGTAGATTACTTCCCCATGAAGCAACCTACTAGGAGCTCAACACCTAGTTATAAATTACTTCTAAAAGAAGTAACATATAACTTAGGAACACCAATTACTAAACCCAAGTTAGATAATTCGGGGGAAATGAACTATCAACTTCCCATGACATTACTGAGTAAGGAACCGCCATCCATACTACGGGACGTACTTCCAGCAGTTCGCAAACTCCTACCAGACCTAATACTTATATTGCGCTATTTCTATCAATTTTCCATATCTTTCTTTCACTATGGGCCCTGAGCATGCGATACTACGACAGCCACCTCACGGAACACCTAATTGCAGCCACAAAGGCGTACAATTAGAATATCCGACACCGTTCTCCGTCATTCGATACGCGGTGACCCTGCACATAATCACTAGCGGTGGAACTATGATTATGTTTCGGATTTCGTGCCACCAGCCAAGGGTCATGATCCCAGGTCTCTCTGGTGCAGCACAGTCGTACTGACCAAATATCTCGGCGTCGTATCGCAGCTCCACTCTCCTTATCCTAGCCTACCGGAGTACTAAACTATGACTCTACGTACACTACTAAGCTTGATCCAGAGATAGCCATTGCTACTCCAGATCCCCGATTAACACAAAATTACTCCGCTAGATACATAATCTAGCAAGGCACGACATGCCTTACCAGACTCACGGCTTAACAGAATCTTACACATTCCGTTAGCCACACCATTGCTACGCAGCGTAAGGTCAGTACCTGCGCAGCTCCACCATCATCCGTCCCTTATTGGACGCGATGTGCCGTAAAGAGTCCACCGTGTCGTTAGATCGTAAATGGAACTCAGTCCGGACTTCCTGAGCCTATCAACTCACACAAAATGATAGATCATACTCGGCTGGTCAAGCCGAAGGGAACCTACGGTTCTTTCACGAGACCTCGTACTTCCATGGAGCCTATCATGTTCCCGTGGAGACACAATAGTTCATCACTCCACCCAGAACCCATGAACTCTGATTCTGGCAGCGCTGACACAACATCACAATACTCATCTCCGTTGGGATCGTTTCTCGCAAGAAACAGACTCCCTAGCCTAACTCCGAATCTATCTGAATATAGATTCGTTGGCCTCTACTCCGTTTGCCTCATAATCGATATCTATCTGACCATAGAATCGACGGCCAAGATAACTCATGCACGGGTCTTAACCATCACAGTTCATAGCTTTTGTCTGATAGTCAACCTCAACCTTCCACTTGTCTATCAATAGACAAGTGTAACGGCCTGATACTACAACATCACCTTTGCTATGAACTTGGTTAACCCTCAACATATACTACTGCAGTTCCCTAAATGGGAATCAACAGCTCACTGACACTATGCCAAGTGATCGTATATCACTCCTGCAAACACAGAATACGGCCAGTTCCTGGGATAGGAACCAACAGCTCACTGGACAAACCCAGTGATACAACAATACAACATACAAGGTGAGGTTAAACTATCAGGACATGTTACTGTACCCTGACTCCTCAACAATCAACATCCATCATACATCCCTATCTACATGCCATACCTTCCTTTTAACACCTAACCAGTTTTAGGGTTCCACTAGTCATGCTTATTTAATTACATTACTAGCCCGTACTAGTAATGTACCAATTTCAGGGATGTATCTAAAAAGATCCTAAGATTTGTGGGGATCTAGATGCACCTATCTAATGCATCAAACAAACAAACATGCATCCACTCACCTTGGCCTTAGTTGCAGTTGATGTGACTGAATGGCGACAGTGGAACCCTTGCCTCAACCCATGCTGACTCCGAGAAGCTCCAAGGTTGATGACTTGCTGTCCAAGTTATCTTTCTTTTCTTCCTTCGCTGCTTCCTTGCTCCTTTATTCACTTAAACCTCCTCAATATTCAGCATACCAGCTTTAACCGATGTAAACCGAGTTAACCAGTTGGTTTAACTAAACCGGTTAATTCAATGTTAGCCAACCGGTTTAGACTAAACCAAACCAAACCAAGCTAGACCGGTTTAATCCTAAACTGGACCGGCTACCCAAACCGGTCAACTCAAACCGAACCGACCCGGACCGGTTAACCATGGTAACTAACCGAACCGAACCAGACCGGCGTGAGGCTCCATTAGCTGCAGCATGTCTTCTACGTCTTGATTGGCTCTTCATAAATTTCGGCAGAATCGCGGCTTTACTGATTTTTGGACCTTCCAGAAATTTTGGCAGGGCATCCGCTGTACCCATCAAACACTCCTCGGAATTCCGACAGAATTCTGGCTGGTATGGAGGTTTCGAACTCAGAACTCGGGCAGAGTTCCGGCTGATTTTGGGTTTTTGCTCCCAAAATTCGGACAGAGTTTCGACAGATTTCGTGTGATAAGAAAAATGTCGAAAAGCTCATTCCTCCACTCATAACTCTCATAAAACTGACCAAGAAACGTTGTGGATGTCACGAACGAACTGGTGCAGCTCTAAAACGGACTCTACGAAATTTTCTGGAAATTCCGGCAGAGGTTCGGCTATACCGAACACTCGTTCGTGCCCGGAATGGAACACGAACAGCCCCTTCTCAATAAACCAGACTGGTTAATCGGAATTCCGAACAGTGGTTCGGGCGGTTAAAACCGTCCCGAGGCGTAGGGTTTTATCCCCGAGCACCTCCGCTCTCTCTCTTTTCCTCTCTTCCCTTCTCTTTTGGCTCTTATAATTCACCAAGTTGGGGTGAAGAAAAGTGAAGGGGAAGCCTTGTATTTATAGCAAAATTCAGCTTGGGCTCCAAGTTTCGCTGACTTCATCATGACGTCATTAAAAAAATTTTTTTTACTATTTTTTTTTTTTTATCCACCAATCATACTCCTCCGTTGACTTCTTCGGTCAGCTGCTCTCGGAAATCAGGTTGTTACAGAACTACTCACACATAGCAAACAAACCAATCATAGTCATTAATATCAAGAGTTTGCAATATGAAAGTAATATCAAAAGAGATCAGAGCAAAACGTGGCTCTCTCTCTCTGTAAAACTAAGAGAACAGGGGCACAAGAAAACCTTCACACAAGGGTGCTCCCTGAAAACAAGATCTAAGTAACTTTTTGGTGATTTTTGGTAAAGAGATACTTGAATGCTTCAAAAGCTTGATGGAAGTCGTCTCTCCCTTTCTTCTCTGCTTAAAGTCGATTATATAGCTTCTCTAGGTCATGCATAAGTCGGCCAAGAAGTTCTAGAAGTTAGGGTTTCTAAAAGAAGGCACAAAAAGAATTTCCTTTTTACTAAGGCGGCCTCTGACTCGGTCGACTCTTCCTTCCAATCGGTCGATTCGGGCTTCGGATCATAATTCTTCATTTTTACCTCCAAATCTTCTAGATTCTTGCAAAACACCTCAGCATGTGAAATCTTCCATTTAACCTATATAAAATGCAGAAAAGACTCCAAAACAGAATAAAATATCATCGTGAAAACCGGTAAAAATAACAGTACATCAACTACAGGATCTCGATTTATGATTGAATAAAATGGTTCGCGAGTCCGTCAACTCAGTGAAGAGAAACTGTAGCAAAGAATCTCGTGATTGAAAAGATTGTTTAAAACTATTTTAGCAATTCATAGGAAACCGTAAGGAAACCCTAGATCTAATAAAGTAACTACTCAGACATGGTTTTGGTAAAACAATCATCTTTTTATAAATGAAATGCATACAAAACGAATTAGACAACAGAATATCAGAGGCTCACAAAGCTCAGTTGAGAAAGAACACTCTCTAATCTCCTTCAGAGTCTATAACAATGATAAAAACAATCTCTAGGTAGCTAAAAACAATGGAAAAAAAAAGCAAAGAGAAACCTTGTATTGCTCTGAGTTCTTGTGCCGTCCTCCTCTTCTAGTGCTTAAGAGGTGCTTATATAGGTCGTGAATGAGTCTTAGGGTTTAGGGTTTCGCGAAAGGCCCGATAAGAAAATCTTCTAAATTAAATCGGCGTGACGGTCGGTCGACTCCATCTTCTTCAGTCGGTCGACTCGGGGCTCGCAGCAACATTTCTTCATTTTGGCTCCAAATCTTGTAAGTCTTCCCAAACCACGTGGAATCTTCCATAAAACCTTCTTTTTAACTCTTTTTGCTCCAAAGTGTCTTTTTCTAGTAAATCGTGCATAAATTCTCAAAACATGCTACAAAGACTCCATAAAACCTACTATATCATGGTAGAAAACCGGTAAAATCCATTATACATCAATACCTTAGAAGATAGGTTCACCATGTTAATGTGGAATGTACCGGTGCGGGCCGGAACCATAATAACTGGGTAATATGGATTGCATTGCATGCTAGAATGAGTGAATGTTGATGAATGATTGTTGTGTGGTATGATAACTTCTTAGAGAAGTTATCGCTGTTTGTTGTTCTTGTGTGAGCCATGGTACAGTAACATTTCATGGTGAAGATTTCTTTATTTGCAGGTTGGGTAGTGAGTGAGTGGTGAGTCACGTGGTTTGTGCCCGTGAGAAACTGAACCTTTATTGGATCAGCTGGTGAGTGGTGAGATTCTAACCTACGCGGTTTGCTAGGGAAGACATGTGGTGGACTCTAACCTAGGCGGTTTGCTATGGAAGACATGTGGTGGAGTCTAACATAGGCGGTTTGCTAGAGAAGAGATGTGGTGGAGTCTAAACCTAGGCGATTTGCTAGGGAATACATGTGTGGAGTCTAACTTAGAAGGTTTGCTAGGGAAGACATGATGTGGCGTTTAACCTAGGCGGTTTGCTTGGGATGACTGGTGGTGGAGGTGTGCGGGTTAACTTGGTCCCGGCAGCTTAGGCGAACCCTTGCGAAGTATAGATGAGAGTGGAGTAATTTAGTTTTGTTCGGGGTTTTAGTTAGATTTTGATGTTTTGAGGGTTTGGTAGATAGGATTAGATTGCCGGTAGTTAGAGAGTGTGCGTAGAACTCAGCAAGGTAGGGTGCGAGTGAGGGAGCTGCGGTACGTCATTGCTATATGCAGTGTTTGGTTTGTACGACTGTGCTGAAAGGAAGAGGCTGGGAGCACAATTCTTATTAAACAAGGCTCCACCACCACTGGTTGGCGCAGGTTCACCGTAAGTCGAAGTATGGTCAGCGGCCAGGAGTTTGGTATCTAATTTGATTAGATGTGCGGGGTGGGCGACGTACCGTATGCCCACGGCCCAGAGAGTGTGTGTTTGAGTCATAGGCATTAGGTTGAGGAGTGGAACCACTGGAAATATGTCTCGTAGTATGGATAGTGGTTGCACTACTCCGTGTTAGGTTAGAGCTGATCGTTTCTCTTATGCGGAGATGTATTGATCAGCTGGGGTTTGGGGTGTTGTTCCGATATACGTTACTTCGTGGGGAAGTAATGTATGTCGGTGTTGTTTGTTTTCTTTTTTATTTCCCTGTTGCTTCGGCTATTGTTTTCTAGAGTTAGGTTTAGAAGTGAGCACTATGTGGACCCTACTCACTGATTATCTCTTCGGAGTTACTCACCCTCGTTGTTAAACCTTTTTTAGGCAGGTTGCGCTAGGAGGTTAGGACATGCTGAATGTGTTTGGTTTTCTGCTTGCATTTGCTGTAAACAATTGATTTCCACGATCTTGTTGATACTGGGTACAACTTCTAATTATTTATAATTAGAGGGGTTCGTTTTTGGATAAGTATAAAGTAAGAAAACAAGAGGAAACCTCAGAAAAAGGATGTATTATTAATGAATTTGGTTACAATGTTTGTTAGCTCGGAATACCGAGTTAACTTTATCAAAGAGAAGTAAAACCAAGGCGATCTAGTTCTTCTTCTCCCCGATCCTGAATGAATTTTCTTAGTGAAGGGGGGTATGTATTTATATATCCTTAATAGTCGGTCTTGTAAGCCCATAGGCTAACCTCGGAAAAGTGGAATATTTCCATTTTTCCAAGACTAGGGAATCTGTGATAAGATTTGGTCTTATACTGTCCGAGCTCTAGACTTTGGCTTAGGACGATGTTGTTTACACCCCCTCTTCGGACACTAAATTCGTTCATTCTTCACCGAGGTATCCCTCGGTCATCTGGGCCGAGGGTTAATATTTATGTTGATGGGACTAATAATCCGAGAAGTTATCAGGGAAAGGTCGGCAGGGACCAAACCTCAATTATTGCCAAACTATCGATAAGAGGTATAACCCCACCATAAACAGTAAGTCCCCCCCCCCAATTCGTATGAGGATGTCTTCGGGCAGCGTTGGCAAATTTCCATTCTAAATAGCTTGTCAATAAATGAAACTCGGTATCAGTCGATCTTAGTCTCCAATATTCTTCGTTCTTCAATTTGGCGGAAAAACACCGGAGAACGAAAGATCTTATTCTTTGCTGGCGCGAAATCCTTGGGTATTACAGGACCCTTCAACTACCAAGTGACGTGTCATCTCGAAAACAAGCATTATTGAATGTGGAAGTGGAACGAGTAGGTTAAGCCTTATAAATAACCCTTCCTCATAACCTAATTATCTTCTCATACTTTCTCTAAGAAACTTTAAATTGCTCTTTCTCTCTCTAAAAATGTCGAACCCTTTCATGAAAAGGCTTAAGATTTAAAAACCTCGGGTATTTGTACCACAACCCGAGGTATTGGAAATCGAAGAGGAGAAGAAACCGAACAGAACAACAGTCCCTTCCGAGGTGAATACTCCGAAGGCGACAACTAACAAACGACCTTTTTCGGGATCTTCTGAAAAAGGTCAAAATCGAAGAAGAGGAAAACTGAATCTTCCCCCGAGAAGTCCCTCATTCCGTTGGATACCTCGGCAGGAAACCCCGTAGCTCTCCCGCATTCTTCTACTCTTTCGAGTAATACCTCGACTGCTCCAACAGCTATCGTGACGAACCCGAACCCAACATCTTCGGAGAAAAATCCGATAACAACAATCTCAGACTCCGCCATTCCGACAGGAAACGCGAGCATTCCTTCTGTCCCAACCCAGGACAAAAATAAAATCCGCGAAGCCATGCCTCCGCCAAAAACTAAAACTTTGAGCTTTGTCGCCCTGAGTTCTACTCCAACAGGTCTCCCGAAGCCACTTTACGAGACCACTAAAAAGGAGCCAGCTCAACAAGGTCCCTCAGCTTCATCCTCGTATCATTCCTTACGATACTCATTTGGAAAGAATGTCCCTGTGTTCGAAGATCAAAGGGAATGCGCGAACCTTTTCGGCAGACTTCGAGGTCGATCCGGCCCTCTTCCTCTCCTTTCCGAGGCCGACAAGGATTCATTAATCCAAACTGCGGCTTCTTTATTCTTTAAGGTCTCATAACTATTTTATCTCCTTCTCTATCGAATTTTATCTGACCCTCGTTCCTATTTACATGCGGCAGCTTCTTTTCAACCGTCTTCTGTCGAATTCCGAGCTAAAACAACCGGCGATGAGGAAAGAAAACAGGAGTTTAAGACTTATGGTGGAGAAGTCTTCTCTTGATTATGCGGCTATTTGCAAGATGGCCGCGGAAGAAGCACAAAAATCCGCTAACCTCGTTGATGAAGTTCGGCCTCTGAAGAGTGAGCTAGAAGAAGCTCGTCAGCCTAAACCATCGACTTCCGGACCAACCGAAAATAAAGGTAATGCCGTTGATCAAAATACGCTTGGTCGTCTAAATGCTCTCGGAGAATGTACGGGTAAATTTGAAAAGATTCGGAAACACGTCGACGCAAGCCGGTTTTGTAATTCTCTGACTGACTTATTTCATCAGGTGAAGGGGAAATGCGATCTGATTAAGGTGTTCGAGAAGGAGAAGATCCCGATTCCTTCCATAGTGAAAGAGGAATTGTTTTCTCAGTTGAACAACCTTGAGCACCGGTTGAAGAATTTCCCACTTTCCATCTTAGTCCCTCAGATCTAGAAGCTCCGCCTCTGTTTCGTCAGGACTTCGGACATCATCATCGGTCAAATGACGTTAAAATGAAGTTGCCTCTGGGAGTTCATAATCCTTATGGAACTTTTCTTTATTTGTAATCTTAATCTTTTTTTTGTTTTGTTTTTTTTTTGTATTTCTACCTTGTATGAATTTATAAAAAATTTTGTTTGATGAATTCAACTTAAATGCTACTTTGTCACATTAAGGCTTTCGTCTTGTTTAGAAATTTATTTAACGAGAAATGCTCAACCATTATCTGTCATACCGAATTCTACTTTATTAAATTCAGTACTTAAAGTGGTTTTAAATATGCGGGAATAACCCGACTTTGCCTAAGAATCCCTCGGCCCTACTTTATCAAGCTCCGAAATCTTCAGCTAAGGGATAAACTCTTTTATTGAGTACGTGATCAAGACACCGATTTTATTTTTGTTATTGTTATAGCTGTACTCCTAAGAGTTACTTACATACCCAAGAGGGATCAAGCCGTCCGTAGTTCGAACCTACTAGGTTTTTTTTTTTTTTTTTTTTTTTTTAAAAAAAATTTTGGGAAAAGGATTTTATGGCTCATCAGTGCAGTGTGCAGTGATATCTCTTCAGATGGAATGAATTCCAAGCCCGAGGAACATCCTCGCATTCGATAGTCTTCAAACGAAAAGCACCAGGTCTTACTTTTGTTTCTATTAAGTAAGGACCCTCCCATTTGGCTCCGAGCTTTCCTGCTCCGGGTTCTTTTATGTTCTCGAACACCATTCGTAAAACTAAGTCTCCTTCATCGAGAGGGCGATCTCGGACTTTCTTGTTATAGTACCGAGAAGCGATTTGTTGGTAGTTTTGAATACGAAGTAGAGGGGGTCCCGAAGTTCCTGTATTTCATCATTTCGTTCTTTTAACTTTGCATCGTTGATCTCGGTGTCGTGTATCATCAGGGTTCTTCGCAGGCTCGGAACCCTGACTTCGGCAGGAGACATTGCTTCCATCCCATGAGAAAGCGAAAAGGGGTTCTGTCCGGACGCACTTCTAGGAGTAGTTATGTGTGACCTTAGTACTCCATCCAATTCGTCAGACCATCTTCCTTTTTTCCCAAAAAGTATTTTCTTTATCCCGGCGACGATTGTTTTATTTGTAGCTTCAGCTTGTCCATTTCCTTGTTGATACCTCGGAGTCGACTTGTTTAAACGGATTTTCCACTTTTCGCAGAAAGCTTCAAAATTATTTGAGATGAACTGTGAGCGATTAGCCGTTACTATCTCGTAAGGAATCCCGTGCCGGCAGACTATATTTTTCCAGACAAAACTTTCAACCTCTCCGCTTTGAATTTTCGGATAAGCTGCTGCTTCGACCCACTCCGTGAAATAATCTGTTAAGACTAGGAGAAAACGTTTCCCACTAGTCGACTTTGGAAAAGGTCCTACAATATCCATAGCCCATCGCATAAACGGATAAGGAGGTACCGCGGCCATGAGTAACTCTGTTGGTGCGTGAATCTCGGGAGCATGTCTTTGACACTTTTCACAACGTGACGTGAATTTGTCACAATCTGCCATTATGGTTGACCAATAATACCCTAGTCTCCGAAGTTTTACAGCTAGAAGTCTTTCTCCCGAATGACTTCCTCCTTCACCAGAATGGGTGGAGGTCATTACTTCGTTTGCTTCTTCTTTACTAATGCAGTGAAGCATCAATCCTCCAGTGGATCTTTTAAACAGAACATCGTCCATTATTAAATATTGGGTAGCCACAACTTTCAGCCGACGTGCTGCCCATTTATCCGATGGGACCACGCCGTTTTTGATATAGCGAACAATTGGTGTTCTCCAATCTTCTTTACCTTCTCCGAGGATTTCCGGCTGAGCCTCTTCTTCTTCCGCGTCTTCGATTGGCAAAGCGTGTTGTTCGTTATTGCTGATGTTGATACTCGGATAATCGATCGTTTGGACTGGAATTGTTCTTTTTAAATGGGGATCTGACGCTATTGCAAGAGCGGCCAAAGAGTTTGCCATTGTATTCTCTCTCCGTGGAACCCGTTTTAAATCGAATTCTTTAAAATGTTCGGCCAAATGCCTCACCAATTTCACGTATGCCTCCATTCGATCATTCTTTGCTCCAAACTCACCATTGAACTGGTTAGCTACTAGTTGAGAATCGCAGCAAGCTCGGAGATATTGAGCGCCCAACTGTTTTGCAAGACGAAGTCCTGCGATTAAGGCTTTGTACTCCTCCTCATTGTTTGACGCTTCAAAAGCTAAACGGAAACTCTACTCTAAAACCTCTTCAGTCGGAGCCTTACGCCAGATCCCGATCCCGATTCCGAATTTGGATGAAGATCCATCAACGAAGAGGGTCCACCGTTCGTTCTGGGGGGGCTATTGTCATTACTTTTGGAGGTAGCTCGGACAAAAAATCAGCTAAAACTTGGGATTTTATCATCGCTTTGGTTCGATATTCATTGTTGTATTCACTAAGTTCGACCGCCCACTTCGCAAGCCGTTCTGACTGTCCGGGACTGTGTAGTATTGTTCCGAGTGGGTGGCTTGTCATCACGGCGATCAGATGTGACTGAAAAGAAGGTCGTAGTTTCCGAGCTGCTATCACAACGGCTAATGCTAACTTTTCTAGAGCTGGGTATCTCGTCTCCGCATCGAGCAACGACTTGCTTACATAGAAGATCAGTTTTTGCTCTCCTCTATCTTCTCGGACCAGCACGCCGCTTACGGCCGATTCTGATACCGAAACATAAAGGAAAAGAGTTTCCCATCTTCGGGTTTCTTTAGGATCGGAGGGGACATGTATCTTTTTATATCTTCAAAAGCTTCCTCGCATTCGCTATCCCATTTGAATTGTTTATTTCCTTTCAAAAGATTGTAAAAGGGCAAACACTTATCAGTTGAAAGTGAGATGAATCGATTTAGAGCTGCGCACTTCTTTTGAATTCTTTGGGGACGGGAGATTGTTTATTGCACTGATTTGTCTTGGGTTAGCTTCTATTCCTCGCTCTGTTATCAAATATCAGAGGAATTTCCCTGAGGTAACTGCAAACGTGCACTTATCCGGGTTTAGTTTCATGCCGAAGCGGTTCAGGATATCGAAACAATCTTGTACATGAGTGACATGTTCGGACGCCGCATGAGATTTCACTAACTTATCGTCAATGTAAACCTCCATCGTACTTTCGTGCTTTTCTGCACCTATCCGATTAACCAACCTCTGATACTTTGCTCCTGCATTCTTCAAGCCGAAGGGCATTACGCGGTAACAGTAGGTTCATCTGTCTGTGATAAAGGCGATTTTCTCCCTATCATCCGGATGCGTCATAATCTAGTTGTATCCCGAGAATGCGTCCATAAAGGAAAGAAGTTCATTTCCTGCCGTGGCTTCCACAGTCTTTCTATGCTTGGGAGGGGGAAACAATCCTTTGGGCATGCTTTGTTTAGGTCCGTGAAATCCACGCAAATCCTCCATTTTTTGTTTTCCTTTTTTACTACTATAGGGTTGGCTAACCACCCCGGATATTGAACCTCGGTTATTGAGCCTTTCGCTAGTAACCGATCGATTTCTTCGTTGACAGCTGCTGCTCTTTCGGGTCCTAACTTCCTCTTCTTTTGCTTGACTGGTTGATGGGTAGGATCCACGTTTAACCGATGTGATATCACTGTTGGATCAATCCCTACCATATCCTAGGATGACCAGGCGAACGTTCCTTTGTTTTTCTTTAGTAGGTCGATTAACTTTGTTCTTGTTTCTTTCTCCAAATTTCCTCCGATAGTTAAACAATGTTCTGGATTTTCCTCGTCGACATATATTTTTTCGTATGAATCTTTTTCGCAGATATTTGGATCTAATTCTCCAACTACTGTTAAGCTCGGATTTTCGTAGTGGGGGACCTCCGATTCCGAGATTAGCGAGATTATTCGTGACTGATTCTTCAGCGGCATGGAACAAATTCTGGCTATTCGTTGGTTTCCTTTAACTAAACAAACACCGTGTGGGGTTGGAAATTTGAGGCACTGATGGTAGGTCGAAGGGATCGCTTCCATCATTGTTAGCCAAGGTACTCCCATAATTGCATCGAATATGAGGGGTCCTGACATCACATGAAAGATAGTGTCCATAGTGACTACTCCAACTGATACTGGGTAGACCGTGGTTACCACCGCTACTTCTCTTTTACCCGGAAGCGAAGTTACGGGTTATGTTCTCACCTCCATATCTTTAGATACTACACTCATCTGATTCATGGTTTCTAAACTTAATAGGTTCACCGTACTCCCGGTATCTATGAGCACCTTTTCCATGAGATTTCCGGCCGAGAAGACACGGATGACTAAAGTGTCGTTGTGAGGAATTATAATTACCCTTGAGATCTGCATTTGTGAAGGCTGCCGAAGAATGATATGTTGGGGTTGGGCTTATAGATCGAGTCTTTGGTATTTCTCGGATACACTTCTTTATAGTTCCTTTGGATTTCGAACTATTGAGAATCAAACCGATATATTTTTCCATCCTCAAGGTTTCTTTGTTTTACTAAAGAGAAGTCACCCCCCTACTTGGCGCGCTAAATGTTGATATTGGGTACAACTTCTAATTATTTATAATTAGAGGGGTTCGTTTTTGGGAGAAGTAAAACCAAGGCGATCTAGTTCTTCTTCTCCCCGATCCTGAATGAATTTTCTTAGTGAAGGGGGGTATGTATTTATATATCCTTAATAGTCAGTCTTGTAAGCCCATAGGCTAACCTCGGAAAAGTGGAATATTTCCATTTTTCCAAGACTAGGGAATCTGTGATAAGATTTGGTCTTATACTGTCCGAGCTCTAGACTTTGGCTTAGGATGATGTTGTTTACACCCCCGCTTCGGACACTAAATTCGTTCATTCTTCACCGAGGTATCCCTCGGTCATCTGGGCCGAGGGTTAATATTTATGTTGATGGGACTAATAATCCGAGAAGTTATCAGGGAAAGATCGGCAGGGACCGAACCTCAATTATTGCCAAACTATCGATAAGGGGTAGAACCCCACCATCAACAGATCTCACTATGATATTTGACTCGACTTTAGATGTTTTAAATGGAGCTCCACTAACCGTTATTTTTTTTTCTGTGTTTTCATGTACGCTGCGCGATTTATATTACGGTTTGTGAATTTTCCACTGATACGCGGTTTCGATGGGATCAACACAACCTTGGTCTTCGACGTAAGAACGAGGGGACGATATTTGGACTGTCTTGGGCAGATAGTGGTCCTCGTGATAGCTATATGTTCATTTCGGGACCGAGTATCGTCGGGCGTGTAGCACTTTCGAACCGTTCGGACCGGCAAATTCGGCTGGGGCATGTTCTTGTTTGATTGTTGCCTCGGTCGGGCAGAGTGGTCCGCGGGGATGGTTCGGGGGCGCTATCGATGATCACAGGGTATTTCATCTTATTAATTTTTGCGGTGTATGTTAAGGGTTTGGGAAATGAAATCACATCATGGTATAATTAGTGGTCTGAGTACGTCATCTCATATGTATCCTGTTTCCGAAATACCAAAACATTCCTTATTCATATCTCACATACTTTCTGAAATGTCAGGTATCACCATATTCGGGATACCAAACAAACGTCCCGACTCAACACTTCTCACATTCTGATACAGACTCCATACATAACTGTTACACCAACTCTATGTGGGATCGATAACCTAAATACTACATTTGTACACTGTGCAATTACAGTTAGATTAGGTGAAAACAAATCCACGCATCAATCCCGGTCATATAATATAAAATATAGTAATATGAAAAATACAAAGAGAAACACAAGAGAAATATATTCCCGTGTATAATCTAGTTCTTACGTCCAAGTTTTCTCTAAACCAAACAATGTGTCTATGAAAGTTTATCTTTATTCTTTCCATTTATATATTTAGTATTTTTAAAATTTTATTTCCATTAAACCATGTGTGTTAATGTCGTGATTTCAACTTCAGATTTTTCTTTCAGAGGTACCTTTTTCTCCAGTAGTCCAATTCCTTGTTCCTGTGAGTTTATGGGTTTTGATTGTTTTGATTTCTTTGTGGGTTTGAATCCAAAATTGTCTTTTTTTAGAGTTTGAATCGAATATTAATTTTGGTACTTCAGTTCTTGTAAAGATCTCGTTTCCCTTCGCTGTGATTTCCTTTCTTGAACACATTTTTTTCTTCTCTTGTAGAATGATGCATAAACAGGCTTCGTAAACAGGCTTGACTTTAACGGATTTCGTGTAAACGAGTCTAAATGGGCCGAGTTTTACACGGGTTCACGATAAACGTATTCTAAACAGGCGGGCTCTAAACGGGCTGGAAAATCCCGTTTTAATATCCGTATCCACAATGTAGTCACCTTAACCGTTTTTCATTTTTTGTTTCAGTGGAATATGCGACTTTTTCTTAGTCACCTCTTCTCACAGTCGACCACTTGACTCTCATATTTTGTTATATATACAACAAACCATCCCCACTAACCAAGTATACGAAGAAACATGGTTTCACCAATTCCTGATCACGGTAGGATCATTGATCAATCTGTCACTACCACATATTTTCTCGATTATTAAGTTTTGGTCCAAGTAAGATAGAGTCAAACAACTTGGAACAACGCCGTAGATAGCCTTGATCTTCGCCGATTCGTACCCATATTTTACTGTCTGATTCCCTTATTGGTCTCAACTAACCGTCAGATAAGAATCGGATTTTTCCAGATGGTTTTTATGCCTTTGGGCGGTTCGTTCTCTATTTTTTTATATTACTCTCCCCTTGGCTTTTCTTTAAATGAGAAAGCCACGAAATCCCCTTATATTTAGGGGTTTAGGATTACGTTCCATCCATTGTGTTGATGGTGGGATTAGCACCCCTTACAAACAGCTCAGAATTAATTAGGATTTAGTCCTCCCAATTTAGCTATAGCCGATTTCGGGTCATAAACTCGAGATAGGGGTATTCCTTATTTCCTTCGGCTCCGCAGGCCGAACTAAAGGGGATAACATTAAATTTTATCTAAATCCTTTAGTTCTTGGAAATAAGGAAATATTTCTTATTATTAGGTTATTGGGCATAAATATACCGTCTATCTCCTCTCAAAAAAGGAGGACATCCTCCTCCTAAAAATAGGATTCAAAAAATAGATTTGAGACTGGGAGAGAGACCGAAAATAGAGAGAAAAAGAGGGAATCGACAACTCGGCCTTAGAGCCGAGTTAGTTACCAGATCCCTGAGCCTTTTGCTCGGATTAACCTTCTTCTACGGAACTATGTGGGTTGATCCCTTCCGAGGGTACATAGGCAGCCTTCGGGTTCAGCTACAAATCGAAGCACCCTTCGGGGGACCTTTTCTCGGAGCGACCTTTCCGTTATTTGCCGAGCGGTTGTACATCGAGACGAATCTAACTATTTAATTCCCCGATTAAATAAGATGTATTTGAAAATACGTCTTTTTGATTAGAAATAATCAAAATCTGAACCCCTGCATCAACATTTGGCGCGCCAGGTAGGGGGGTGACTTTGAGATTCGTCAATCTCGAAAGCGCGCTCGGCAACGACAAGAAAAATCAAGCTAAGTCTTCAATTACTTATTTAATTACGCAATTTCTGTTTATTGCTTAATTGCTCAATTAATAGATTGAAAGACGAACAATACCTATGTGTTGGCTCGTTCCATAAACACAGAGACAAATTTGATTTATATTACTTTGATTATCAATAGCAGCCTTTGTATTACAACTTATATAAAGATACAGAGACAAATTTGATTTATATTACTTTGATTATCAATAGCAGCATTTGTATTACAACTTATATAGAGATACATTCTACAGCAATTGATAATTTTTGCTAGGTTAAATTTGACTTAGCGAAGAAGAAACGATAAACAAAAAGAGGAAAAAGACATTACATTTCATAATTTTGGTTGTAATACAAACGCCTTGGTCGAGTAGTTACTCGAATTTATGGGAGCCAACTTCTACTTCGGAACAAAACATCGGAAACATCAGTAGCTTCTACTCCAAAATAAAACATCGGAAACATCAACAGCTTCCACTCCGTCGTATATGCACTAGTATCTGCAAAGAAATAGTGGAGATTGACAAAGCGATGTTATTATCCCATGCTCGTCATTGACATAGATCGGTTCGGGACCTTGAATTTATTCATAAAAAGGCACAAATATTAGAGCTGAAGCCGGTTTTCAAAAAAAAAAAAAAAAAAAAGGTGGAATTGAGACTAGGAGCCACAACTTTCAGAAACTTCGATTTAGTTATGGGACCAACCTGCACCGCGAACTTCATCTTCCCGTTCGGTCGTATTCTTTGAAGCTCGTCACTCCGAACTATTCGATAGAAAAACTAAGAAGGACATCAATGAAGAACCGAATCAAAAGCTTTACCGAGATACGATCAATTTTCTTGATCAACTTTCAGAAATACAAAGGAGATACAAAGCTTTACTTTTCAAGTCTCAATGCAGTTCTAGACCTCCACGCACATCTGTCAGTCACTCCCTTCAACCCAATCGCCTCCTGCGATGTAGCTCGTTTATAACGTTGTGAGAAGTTCTGCTGCAACAAAAAAGGAAGAAAGTCTTTTACCATAACACCCGCGAAGCTTAAGCCAGTAGCTAAAAGTCACTAACTGCGAAAAACCCAACTGAGAGAGCATGGGAAGTAAACCAGCATGGCTTCACCGTCTTGTTAGGGAAAGGAAACACGTAAAAGTGCATTGGCAGCTCTACGAGAATCAAAAATTTCATCATGTGAATTATCATCTCTCTCGGCTAAATAAGCTAGACAAGGGAAAATATAAAGAGCTCACCATCTTTTGAGTATCTCGGATAGTCCCAGGGAGTTTGCTAGTTTACATATTCAGTGATATTGAAAGCGCCAGCAATCTCCGATCCAAGCACTCTGAAGCATAGTTTCCCGGATTGTTTCTTCCTCGGATCGACACAAAGGCATATCAAATCGCATCGATATTCTCTACGAAGAAAGGACAGACGCGATTCGTACTTCAAAGTTCTTTCATATCATCAAATATCCTAGTTGAGGAAATCAAGTTAGGCGAACTCAATGACTGTTCAACTGCACATTTCGCCAGACCCGAGCATGAACAAAAGTTATCAGGATTGCTTCAAAACCCGAACATGAACAAAAGGACATCGTCTTTTAAAAATAGAAAAGATAATCCGAAAACATCTATGAAGGTATCTCGGAAAGCTTTACGCCTTTGGACCTAAAGTCATTAACGTTTGGAAGTTAGAGAAGAAAGTTTTAGTCGATAAAACTATCAAACCAGACGAAGAAGCAAGAGATAAGAAAATCTATTTAGAAAAGGAATAAGGAATTATGTTTACCATTCTCTTAAACTGCGAAATTTCTAGCTGAGGCGATGTTCTTCTGCAAGTTCTGGTGAATCGTTATCTACTCAGTAACAGCAAGGACTAGGAGGAGAAGAAGAATTTCAGCTTCTATCCAAAAGACAGATTGACGTATTTAATCATTACAAAGGACAAAAATATTGTTCCGAAGTATCCAAAGACAAATTAAAACGAAGAAGAAAGTTACCCGACCTAGGGATAGATTAGGAATCAACACAAGAAAGCAAGAGTAACTTACATTTGGGAAGCTTCAATGGAGAGTCTTAAAAAAATCGTGATGCCTGGAAAGCTCGGCAAGAAATATGCGTCGATGTCAACTTAGGATGTTCCTTGCGAAACAAAGAAGAAGAGCTTACCAAGATTCTATTTCGCATAGCAACACGAAGATCAGCTTGGAATCAGTTGACTGGAAGAGCTTGAGAGACTGAATCTATTCGTGTTAAACGCAATCGGAAGATCCGAAGAAACCAAGTTCAGATTTCGTGAGTTCAACTTGTGAGGAAATTGATGTACTGATATTTTTACCGGTTTTCACGATGATATTTTATGCCGTTTTGGAGTCTTTTCTGCATTTTATACAGGTTAAATGGAAGATTCCACATGCTGAGGTGTTTTGCAAGAATCTAGAAGATTGGGAGCTAAAATGAAGAATAATGAACCGAAACCCGATTCGACCGACTGGAAGAGGAAGTTGACCGATTCAGAGGCCGGTTTAGTAATATGGAAATTCTATTTGGGCTTTCTTTTCGAAACCCTAATTTCTAGAGCCTCTTGGCCGACTCATGCATGACCTAGAGAGCCTATATATTCGACCTTAAGCAGAGGAAAAAGAGAGAGACGACTTCCATCAAGCTTTTGAAGCATTCAAGCATCTCTTTACCTAAAATCACCAAAAAGTTACTTAGATCTTGTTTTCAGGGAGCACCCTTGTGTGAAGGTTTTCTTATGCCCCTGTTCTCTTGGTTTTACAGAGAGAGAGCCACGCTCGTTGGTTTGTTTGCTATGTGTGATTAGTTCCCTAGTTAGATCTAGGTTGTCAAAGGTTTTATGGGTCATTAGGTGCACGAATTGTTGCTGAATTCGTGACTACTCTCTGCTTTAATATTAATTCATACAATATTTTGACTTGATCACTTAGAATATTGAATCTTAGGGTTTGTTGCATCATACACCCATTTTACACTAAACCCGGAGCCTTGTTTTTAGCAGGTGATCTCGTCTTTGTACAAACGAGAGTTTGGCTTGGAAGATCATAAACAATCAAATCTATTCCCAATGCATGTATTAGCTAATTAGGTTGAAAAGCATCCTTTCTGATCTGTTGGTTGAATCATAGTGCAATACGCAAAGAGATTTTGTATTGTATACATTTACCTTTTGTGTTTAAGAGTACTGCAACATTCAATTTCGTGCATGGCCAATATTACCCGCGATTTACCTTAGTCTAGCATTTTTAATCCATAAGTTACACAACTATTACCAGATAGATTGCATTCTAATAGAATCGAAACTCGACATAATCTTTGTGGGATCGATAACCTAAATACTACAATTGTACATTATGCACTTGCAGTTAATTTTGGGTGAATAACTTCACGCATCAAGTTTTTCTGGCGCCGTTGCCGGGGATTTAACGGTGTTTTCGATTTTTCTTAGAATTAGAGTTAGGAAGTTATAATAAAAACAACTACTGAATACTTTTCTTCTTTTGTGTTTGATAGACAAAAAATGATGCAAGGAAAGCACAAAGGAGATGGGAAGCCGGATGTGGATTTCGTGAGAGCAAACAAATACCAAGATGGATACTTCAACCCACACTCGTTTTACAAGCCAATTCCACCAGCAAATGGAGCAGAGAGCCTGGTTGAAGAAGTCATGGAGATGCAGAACAGAACTGATGCTACCCTTTTGAAGAAGATGGATCAACTTTTCCTTACCCTTGATTCGCGTATAAGCCACCTTCAGATTGATGTCGGAAGACTTCATGAGCGAATGGAAGAGCTTGAAAGATTTGTGGGAGTCATGAGAGTCAACAAATATCCATTATCCATCCGAGCTATCCATACCAAGGAGATTGAAGAGGAGAAAACCCTAGAAGAAACAAGTGAAGAAGGATCGTCTGACATAGTCGGTCGTCTGTTCTTTGCAAACTCAATGAAGGTACTTGAGACACAATTCAAATATGATGTAGAGGAGTTTATCAAAGAATGTAAGGAGATTTGGCCACTTATGGAGCAATGTGGAATGGAGACGGAGTTACAAGAGTTGACACCATACTTACTGAAGAATAAGATGGGAGCCAAAGAGTTTTGCAATAGACTTGCCAAAATGTGTGATGAAGTAATTGAGAAATCAATACCAAAGAAGCTTGGAGATTTTGGAAGAGCTGAGATCAATGTTATGATTGGGCACACATGGTTTGAGAACGTCCCATGTGATACTGGAGCTGGAGTAAACCTAATGTCACTCTTAGTTGCCAAGATGATGAAGCTTGACCAAATGGTGAACAAGCGCATGTTTTTGAGGTTAGCTGATGATACTCACAAGATAACCGAGGGAATAGTGGAGAACGTACCTGTAAGAGCCAATGGCCGGTTCTTCGTAGTAGATATCCACGTGGCAATGTTTGAAAGTGAGCCTCAACACCCACTGATCCTTGGAAGACCATTCTTACACACCGCACACGCCGAGATAGACTGCAGAACGGGAAGAGTTAAGTTCAGAGCTGTTGAGTCCATTGAATAAGAGAAGATGAGGATGACAGGAACTACACCTCAAGGTTTTGAACGCGCCGTCTACAAGGGAACTTACATTCCAATCCTAAGGAACAAGAAGCATGTGTCCACCATACAACCACTGTTTTCTGCAAGAATTGACATCGAGGAACTAGTAAAGAAAGCTGAGAAGGAAAATAAATTTATTGGACCTTACTGAAGATGATGATTATGAAGATGATAATGAGGATTGTGAAGATGATCCTATGGAGGAACAGGAAGAAGATCAAGGAGCTGAGATGAGCTCTACCAAGTAAAGGATTCAAGTCAGACAAAGTCAAGCTATTCACTGTAAAGAAGCGCTTAGTGGGAGGAAACTCATTTGCGAGTCTGTTTTTAGTTTAATTCTTTAAGATTTCGTTCTTTTAGTCCCAATTTAGATTGAGTCAAAAAAAAAAAATAATAAATTGGGCCCAGTCCGTCGACTCGACGGTCGAGTTCTATTAAACCCGAGTTTTTCTTCATAATTTCATTAAAATTCAAATCTTCAAACACGATTTTCTCTCTCAATTTTCAACCAAATTTTGTGATTTAAAGCCCCTTGGGTTCGAAATTTTAAGCTCTATCATCTTGTATTAACGGTTTTTACGATCTGCAAGGTATTTTTCTGATTCAACTCGTTTTCTTTCACGATTTTTTGAGAAAAAAAAGTTGAAATTTTTTGAAAAATTGCATGTTGATGATTTAGAGTGGGATATAGGTTGAATTTAGTGTAGGATGGCCGGAAATCATTGTCTATGTTTGATTATGCAAGAAATTTGAGTTAAAACGATGAATTATAGCGGATTTGGTGATGATTTTGATGAAGAACAACTTGCGGTCCGAGTCGGTCGACTCGATGGCAGAGTTGGTCGACCGCAGACTTTGATTTTGGTTAAAAACGATTTAAACTCCTTTCGAATTTTCGTTCTTTTTGCAGATGTCTTCCTCTGATTCCGGGAGTGATGCCAGCATTTGGGACTAAGCAGAGAACGAGAAGCTCGAGGACCCATTTCTCGGGAGAAATCACGCGGATGTTGTTAAGGACCGCGCATGCCGGACAATACAAAACCGGGATTGGGATGATTATGACACGGTTTTCTACAATCGTTACACGGACATTCTCATTCAGCCGATGTGTTTCCTTGACATGCCTTACATGTCCCGTCTAAAGCTGAAGAACCATTTGAAGCGGTTGATGAAGAATGTCGGTATGGGGGTTATTGGTTTCACCTGCTATGACACATACCCGGAGGCGGCGAAGCAGTTCTTAGCCTCGATGTATTTGGAGATACCGCACCGCTGTGAGGACGTGAACCAGTGGAGCCTCCATTTCAAGATCCGTGGTGAGCATTACTCGCTCACAGTGGCGGATATCTGTCGTATTTTTGGTTTCCAGCGACGGAGAACCGAATATTGGAGCTTGAAGAGCTTTGGAGAGCGTGACCAGATGTGGTCTATTATTGGGTCTGGAGTTTACGAGCCGACGAAGACGAAGCAGTCTTTGATCCGCCACCCCGCCCTTCGGATTTTGGATAGAGTTATCAGCCACACACTCTTGAGACGGACTGAGGTCGGCCGACTCTACGAGCCAGAGTTGACCTTACTTTACTATGCCTTGGGTGATTCATTTCTGCTTCCAGACGCACCCAAGGATACAGATTGGAACATGGGTGCCATCTTTGCACGCCATTTGGTTGACACGAGGAGTCATGTCTTCTTGGGAAACGCTACCTCCCAGAAGAAGGAGACTGCGGGGAGGCTTTTGACTCCCATCATGAAGTGGTGTGAGGTACCACTTGACCTATTCACCAAGGAGGCCGCCGATGCGACGAAGATCACTCTAGATAAGGCCTCACTTGATCATTCTGAGATTGTCCGTATGCGAGGATGGTATGAGTTTATTCGGGATGATGGTGCGACTTGTCTGTTCTGCCTCCCGAATGAGAGTCATGTTCGACTCGATTCACTGGAGGATATTGGGTTTCACCCACCTGCTGACTTGCTGACGGTTATAGCCGCTGCCCCGACCTTGCGACCAGAGGCAATGCATGCCCCACCGCGCCATACCAGATGCGCCGCCCAGCCACCGCCGCACTTCTACTTCCCAGCCGCATGATTCACACCAAGCTGATGACTTTTCCTTTGCTGGAGCAAGATTCTCTACTGGCGGAATGCCATATTTCTTCGATTTACCCGAGCAGCCACCATTTGAGGCGAGTTCAGAGGTGAAGTACGACTACAAGATGGAGCGCCACAGGAGGAAGAACAAGATTGCTCGCTGGTTTTATTTGTTTTTCACAGGTTGTTCGTCTGACCAAGGAGTCCATGAGCCAACCAGGAGAGTACCAGAGCCGCAGAGAGCCAGAGATACTGAGGACCGACGAGATGATGATGATGCGGAGACCGAGTCGGACGACCTTACTTTGGGTCGGTTGACTGCGGTACAGAGAGGAGAGACGATGCAGTTTTCCGGATGACTGCGAGTGCTTTGAGGCACCAGTTCATCTCACGACTTTGACCCTACAGCTGAGAGGAGACGCACTCGCAATCCTCGCGATTAGACGCACTCGCACCGCATTTACTTTTATTTTTCTCTGGATTTCTCTTTGCACTTTTGTTTTGACTTGGTTTCACTGGGACAGTGAAATTTAAGTCTGAGGGAAGGATTATTATCATTTTCTTTTGTTTTATGGATCTTTAGCGAACTTTTTGTTGTTTGGTATGATGCTATTATCACTTTCCACCTTCTTTAACTATGATTGAGTGACTCAGCAGTATTGACAAGGACCAACCATATTGAAATCCAGAGAACTTGATAGATACAATACGGAGTAGACCCACGTAATTTTCTTAAATTTTTCAGCAATGCCAGAGCACAATACAGTTTAAGTCTGTATCATTTCGTTTATCACATCTGCCATTATGTCTTGCTAAATGTTCGTTCACAAGCATACTTTTCGATCTTCAGCTCTCCCTAAAGACAGTTTGATGAAAGTTTGTATTTGGTAAAAACCTAGTGATGAGGTAGAGGGAAATTCCTTAAGACACCAATTATTCATCACTAGAAGCTCATGATCTATGCGGTTAGGGAAATTCTCGACGATACCATGATGCATTTGAACCTTTGAGAACTCAGTTGACAGCGAGGCTAGGAAAATTTCCTACGATGCCATTATTCGCCTAAACTTTGAGAAATTTTTAGTTATAAACTAAATGATTAAAAAAGGATAAGTCTGGGGGAGAGCGAAAAGACCATCTTGTGCTAGATTAGGTGACGATTGATAAGCATTTCCGGCCATGTGATGATAGTAGAATGAGTTGATTTGATGGTATCTGAAAGATGGCTTTCATTGTGGTTGGGATAACTCTAATTTGTTCTTAATAAGTTTTTCATTGGAGAATACAACTTGGTCAGCGTATTGGTCAGCTGTTGGAGATGTCACAATGAAAGAAATGGTTGCTGAAAGTTGATAGCTTGATCACGGTAAACCAAATTTGTTTTTGACCACTAACTTGCTTTTTATTTGCTCGAGGGCGAGCAAAAGCTAAGTATGGGGGAATTTGATATACTGGTATTTTTACCGGTTTTCACGATCATATTTTATGCTATTTTGGAGTCTTTATGCATTTTATAATGGTTAAATAGAAGATTCCACATGCTGATGTGTTTTGCAAGAATCTAGAAGATTTAGAGCTCAAATGAAGAATAATGAACCGAAGCCCGAGTCGACCGACTAGAAGAGGAAGTCGACCGACTCAGAGGCCGGTTTAGTAATATGGAAATTCTATTTGGGCTTTCTTTTCGAAACCCTAATTTCTAGAACCTCTTGACCGACTCTTCCATGACCTATAGAGGCTATATATTCAACCTTAAGCAGAGGAAAAAGAGAGAGACGACTTCTATCAAGCTTTTGAAGAATTCAAGTATCTCTTTACCTAAAATCACCAAAAAGTTACTTAGATCTGGTTTTCAGGGAGCACCCTTGTGTGAAGGTTTTCTTGTGCCCATGTTCTCTTGGTTTTACAGAGAGAGAGCCATGTTTTGCTCTGATCTCTTTTGATTTCACTTTCATATTGCAAACCTTTGATATTAATGATTATGGTTGGTTTGTTTGCTATGTGTGAGTAGTTCCCTAGTTAGATCTAGGTTGTCAAAGGTTTTATGGGTCATTAGGTGCACATATTGTTGCTGAATTCGTGATTACTCTCTGCTTTAATATTAATTCATACAATATTTTGACTTGATCACTTAGAACATTGAATTTTAGGGTTTGTTGCATCATATACCCATTTTACACTAAACCCGGAGCCTTGTTTTTAGCAGGTGATCTCGTCCTTGTACAAACGAGAGTTTGGCTTCGAAGATCATGAACAATTAAATCTATTCCCAATGCATGTATTAGCTAATTAGGTTGAAAAGCATCATTTCTGATCTGTTGGTTGATTCATAGTGCAATACGCAAAGAGATTTGGTATTGTATACATTTGCCTTTTGTGTTTAAGAGTAGAGCAACATTCAATTTCGTGCATGGCCCATATTACCCGCGATTTACCTAAGTCTAGCATTTTTAATCCATAAGTTACACAACTAGTTACCAGATAGATTGCATTCTAATAGAATCGAAACTCGACATAATCTCTGTGGGATCGATAACCTAAATACTAAAATTGTACATTGTGCACTTGCAGTTAATTTTGGTTGAATAACTTCACCCATCAGAAATCGAGGTCGATCGACGAACTGTCCCCCCGCAATAACTGTGCGGGATCCAGAGTTAAAAGCAGATAAATCTGGAGCGCATGCAAGGTTCAAAGTTTCGAAATCATTGTCATCAATGGGACTACAAAAGGTTCTGCTAAAAGCGAAAAGCGAAATTAAACTTGGTCCAAAACCTTTTGGAGGTCTCGGACAAAGCAACAAAATCGCCCGAAGAAGAGGGATAAAAATAATAATAATAAAATGTCGAAGTTTGGTTTATTCAAAACCAAGGTCGGAAGCAAGAGAATAAGGGGATTTTGTAAATCCTTGTATGCACGGATCAGCTCCAGACTCACAAGCGGCTTATTATTGAGAAGTTCGGCATCACCGAGTTGCTCGCCGAAGGAGCGCTTGAGATATTCAAAAAAATAAAAAAACAAAAAAAAACTAGTAAGGTTCGAACTGCAGTTGGCTTGATCTCTTTCGGGTGTACGTAGGCAACTCTTCGCAGTCCAGCTATAACCCAAAAACTTAGTGAGGTTCGAAGTACGGATGGCTTGATCCTTTTCGGGGGTACGTAGGCAACTCTTCAGAGTCCATCTATAGCCAAAAATAAAAATCGATACCCTGAACACGTACTCGATAACATGGTTCATCCCTTTACACATTCTTTACCGAATGCAGCTGGAAATTTCGGAGCTTGATAAAGTAGAGCCGAGGAATTGTAAGGCAAAGTCTGGCCATTCCCGCATATTTAAAACCACTTCAAGTATTGGAATTCGATAAAATAGAATCCGGTATAACAAATAAAGATCGAGCATTTCTCGCTAAATCAATTTTTCAGAAAAAAATAACAAAAGCTTATGATGTGATAAAGTAACATTTGAGCCAAGTCATCAAATCTAAGAGTTTTTAATTTTTAAAATAGTACAATAATTCCGAAAACTTCGGAGTAGGTTTGTACAAAATAAAATAATGGAAATACGCCCAGAAATCTTAAGATCCGATAAAGTAAGATCGTAAGATCTGATAAAGTAAGATCGTAAGATTGACTGATGACAGTCGAGGTATCCTTACTGTGATAATAAACGCCCCTCGATGACGCCCATAAATCTTGAGATCCGATAAAGTAAGATCGTAAGATCTGATAAAGTAAGATCGTAAGATTGATGGATGACAGTCGAGGTATCCTCACTAGAATAACAAATACGAAATTCGGGCTTTGCCCAACAACATCCGGTGATCTGTTCAAAGGATTAGTAAATCCGAAGTACAAAACATGCGAAGGATTTTTGGAATTAATGAATCTTAGTTTCGCCAAATAAAAGACGAGAGTTTTTCTTCGCATAAATTTCCTCGCGATATAAGCTCGAAATTAGTGATAAAATAATCCACAGCTGGAGATCTCGGAGCTTGACAAATGGAGCCGAGAGATCAAAAGGCAAAGGTCGAGAATTTCTCGCACATTTGAAAGACCGAGCCGATATTGAAGTTAATAAGGCTTATTTACTCGGCTTTAGCATGGTGGTTATGTAACCTTTAAGGAAGGTCCAAAGAGATAAATAAGTCTAGCGTCTTATGTATCGGGTTTTAAGGAGTAAAACTCGATCCTAACATGCGTGACATCCAAATCTGGGGTTTAGAAAGTCGTTTCAACTAGGTTAATAAACCCGTTGGAGTACCTTTGGGTCAGTTTATGACTGTTGTTGATGGTGGGGTCCTACCCCTTATCAATAGTTTGACAATAATTGAGGTTCGGTCTCTGCCGGAATATTAACCCTCGGCCCAGATGACTGAGGGATATCTCGGTGAAGAATGATCAGGATTCAGTGTCCGAAGCGGGGGTGTAAACAACATAGTCGTAAGCCGAAGTCTAAAGTTCTTCTTCCGAGGTCTCTTTTTTGCTTTCTTTACTTAATACTATTCCAAAAACGAACCCTTCTAATTACAAATAATTAGAAGTTGAATCCAGTATAAACATTTGGCGCGCCAGGTAGGGGCGTTTTCGATTTTGTTAAGTAAGAAAAATCTCGGGAATGGAAAAATACATCGTTAATGTCCTCGATAGTTCGGACTCCAAAAGAACTATAAAGAGGCGCATCCGAGAAATATCAAAAACTTGAACGATAAGTCCAGCCCGACATATCATTCTTTAGCAGCCTTCACAGACGCTGATCTCGACGGGGTCATAACTTCCCACAATGACCCCTTAGTAATCCGCATTTTCCTGGCAGGAAATCTCATGCAAACGTGCTAATAGACACTGGGAGCACGGTAATTTTAATAAGCTTAGAAGCAATTAATCGGATGAACGTAGTATCCAAAGATATGGAGGTAAGGACAGAGTCACTAACCTCACTCCCAGGGAAAAGAGAAGTAGCAGTGGGAACCGCGGTCTACCCGGTATCGATTGGAATAGTCACTATGGATACTATTTTTCATGTAGTATCAGGATCCCTCGTGTTTGACGTAATCATGGGGGTACCATGGCTAACAATGATGGAGGCAATTCCCTCGACCTATCACCAATGCCTCAAGTTTCCAACCCCGCATGTTTTTTGTTCGGTCAAAGGAGACCAACGAATAGCCAGAATTTGCTCCATGCCCGCGAAGGGCAAGTTGCACGAGATTTTGCTGATCTCGGAACCAGAAGGTCCGAACATTAAAAATCATAGCTTATCAGTAGTCGGAGAATTAGATCCAAACATCTTTGAGATAGATTCATACGGAAAAAATATGTGTCGAGGAGGAGCATCTAGAACGATGCATATCTATAGGAGGAGGTTTGGAGAAAGGAATGAGAACAAGTTTGATCGACTTAATAAAGAAGAACAGAGGAATGTTCGCCTGGTCATCCGAGGATATGGTGGGAATTGATCCAACAGTGATATCACATTGGTTGAATGTAGACCCCACCCATAAGCCAATCAAACAGAAATTGATCGATTGCTAGCAAAAGGCTCGATAACTGAGGTTCAATATCCAGATTGGTAAGCCAATCCTGTAGTGTTAAAAAAGAAAAATGGAAAGTGGAGGATTTGCGTGGATTTCACAGATCTAAATAAAACATGCCCGAAGGACTGCTTCCCCCTCCCGAGCATAGAAAAACTGGTGGAAGCATAGGCAGGAAACGAGCTTCTTTCCTTTATGGATGCATTCTCGGGGTATAATCAGATTATGATACATCCGGAAAATAGGGAAAAAACCCCCTTTGCAATGGATAGATTCGAAAATAGCATAAATTAACTTTTTCTATCGTATATATATTAAAACGTGTTATTCAAATTAATCATTGAAAAACTAAATATAGATGAAAATAAAAATTTGATTTATGTGATGAGAAAGATAATTATTAAATAGATTTGAAAATACATAAAAAAGAAGTTAGATGTGAGAAATATGAATTGAAAATTTACGATGTGAAGACAAAACTCTCTTGAAGAACTTACATGTGAAAATATGCAAAATTCAGAATAACATTGTAAAGATACTATTTTTCAAAATTAAAAGTCACAATGTAAAGATACAACTACTCAAAACATATAAAACAAGTTTTAAGTGATAATATCTAAGCTGAAAACTCACTCTATAAAAAACCATTTTTTTTAGAATCAACTATATAGTGATAATAATTTAGTTAAATCTAGTAATTTGGGAATTCCTTCAATATTAAAATAATGTATGTTAGAGAACATATTGGAAATTATTGTGAAATGTTGTTCGGATTTTTTTACATCCATAGAAATGATAAACATATACTTCAAAATGAAAAATGTTGTAGAGTTTGAGAAATATCAATATTAAATAGAGTTAAAAAGACACATTGAGAAGACACATTTTAAAAAAGAAATTAATTTTAAATAGCTATGATGTAAAGAACTTATTAAAATATTTTGAAAATTTACGATGTAAACTCGGAACTTTTAAAGGCATTTTTTCAAATTTCTGTTATATATTAGATAAATAGAGTTAAAAAGACACATTGAGAAAACACATCTTAAAAAAAAAGAGGCAATTTTGAATAAATGTGATGTAAAGACGCAATTTATTAAAACATTTTGAAAAGTTACGATGTAAATTCGTAGCTTTGAAAGACATTTACTTAAATTTCTATTACATATTGGATTTGATGTAAAAGACACATATTAAAAAAAAAAAAGAGTTAATTTTGAATAACTGTGATGTAAGATGTGTGATGTAAGATGTAAAGACGCAACTTATTAAAACATTTCGAAAAGTTACAATGTGAATTCGTAACTTTTAAAACCATTTATTCAAGTTTCTATTATATATTAGATTTGATGTAAAAATTATATGAGACCACTAATATTTACTGAAATATTATACTATATGTTTAAATTTGAATAATATATAATTAATAAAAAAATCATATAGTCTTTCATCTCTTAAGTTTAAAAATTACAAATGAGATAATATTTGAACTTATATGATTGATTTGATGAATCTTCTTTTTCGTAATCTTACATGAATGTTTGATTTGATGTTTTAGCACTAGATTTCTACAAGATTTTACCCAATTATCCCATCTTTATTTCATTTTTCGTGCATTTAGGATAAGATTTCCATGTTTTGCATTTTAGTAGTCCCAGGAGTATGCATTTGTATGTTTTGTTTGTTTCAGGATATTCTCAGGTCACCCAAGAGGACAAAAGCTCAAAGAAGAGAAAACAAGTCAAAGAACAAGGCAAGGAGCTGCCAATCAAGGCCAAACCTCATCCGTATGGAAGTCACTATCCATCGAGATGGAATGAAGGACATCGAGACCCATATCGATCGATAGTTGGGAGTCAGAAGAAAAAAATCAAATGACCAAAATACCCCTAACCGAGTAAAGACTCCTAAAAATAGAGCATGTCCCTTCCTTGGAGACATACAACATCAAGACATTCTCTCTTTACAAAATAATTTTTCAATTTTAGTTCTATTTAGGTGTTACCTTATAAGGTAGCTTGTAAGTATTAAATTATGTTATTTACTTTTTATTTTTATGTAAAAACCTTTTTCTTTTCTTAATTTCTTTTATCACTTATGTTGAGTTAAGAGAGGTTGATTAGGAGAAAGAGGGTGATTATGAGTTAGTTTAATTAGGGTTGAATTAGTTGGTTCATCATGGGAACCAATTAGGTTTAGATCTCTTAATCATGGGTCCTTAGGGGATAGTTTGAGATGAAGTTAGTTACACCTCCTATCACTCATCCTAACTTCCACTATCTCTAATCCTTGTGGTTAGTAGATGAGTCTAAGTGATTAATTGAGAGAATTTCTCTACCCTAATAGGACTATTGAATAGCGTTTAGGATTTGATTTGTGGAAACCTTTATGTACTTACCGCCTAATTCCACGCTAATATCCTTTCAAATGGCTTAACATGTTGGGAGAGTGGTCTAGGGAGTTGATTGAATTCCAAAGAAATTTCTGTATAATTGACAAGATTAGAATCGGAAATCCATATTAAGAAATGCAAATGCTCTTGTTGTTAAGGCCATTAGTTGTTTATCTCTCTCAATGGGCTCGTTGTTAGAGTGCGCACTTAGCAAACTGGTTGTCTTGGAAGAAACTCTGGGGACAACCGAGTAAAACCACTTGTGAAACAAGTCCCTAACCAAAGCTCATAAACTTAGTTAGTTAGTCCCTTAAAACCCCTCTCGAACCGAATCAATTCCCTTGGAAATTCACACTTTTATCTTATTTAGGTAGTATAGAGATCACAAATTTCAAACCAACAAACATAAACCCCCTTTTTTTTACAATTCGGCTTTCTAAAATGGTTTTCAACGATTTGATAACTTTCACGCTCCTCTGGATTCGATCCCTCAATTTCTATAACAATAATAGCTTATATTTGGGTTAAGATTGAGGTGTTTATAACTTTTAAAACTTGGAAACACCGGCATATCAAGTGTTTGGCGCCGTTGCCGGGGAGAAATTGGCAAGATTTATCAAAAAAATTTAAACCGATTTGATTTGCCGTATTTTATATTTCAACCTGACAACCAATATCGACCAGTGTATCGACTCGGTATCGGTCTATTCCATGTTTCTATCTGGGTAAAACAACTTGTGTCGACCTTGTATCGATCGACACAAGTCTGTATCGACCTTATATCGGTCGATACTGTGTTATGTGTAAAATATCATTTATCTAATTAGGGTATATCAACAGTAGTTCTGTATCGACCTCCTATCGGTTGATACAAAACATTATGTTAGATTTACAAATAATTTTTTTTTTTACTATGAGAAACATACTAACAAGAGTTCCCTTTCTATTCTCTTGTGTTTTCAGGTTGAACGCGAAGAAGCAACAGCGAAGGAAACCTCATTCCACCCACCGATATTACCAAACTCGAGCGACCTATTAGGAAGACAAAGAAAAGCTGTAAGAAGACCCCTCGATCATCAAACATGGGCGACCGAATCGAAAACATTCATGATGAAGGAGGTCAAGAACCGGAGCAACTAACTGGGAGATACGACGAGCCGAACTTGATGCCTTCACAAACGGTAATCAAAATACCGAAGGGAGAGGACAACCAATTCGACATCAAAGGGGTCATACTCAATCTGGTCCTTCAACACCGGTTGAACGGGATGACTTACGAGAATCCCCTAGATCATCTAGAGAAGTTCGAAAGGATATGCCAAACCGTATGAACTAATGGAGATAACGCCGACGCTTACAAGTTTACCTTGTTACCATTCTCATTGGTGGATAAGGCAAGCCATTGGGAGAAAAACGTACCGAACGCCACGATAAGAACTTGGGAGGATTGTAAGAAGGCATTCCTAAACAAATTCTTCAACCGAAAGGGACCATTAAGTTTCGAAACGATATATCAAGCTTCCGCCAAGGTGCTAGTGAAGATTTGCTCGAAGCATGGGAGCAATTTAAGGGTTATACGAATGATTGCCCGCACTACGGCTTCCAAAAGGAACAACTTTTCAATACATTTCACCAAGGATGTCAACCCCAATGGAGGTGAGCTATAACTACGGCAAGCCAAGGGAGCTTCGCGGACCTCACTATTAGTTAAGGAGAGAAGATTATCGAGAATCTAACTCAATCGGAGCATGGGCTAACTAATCCGCATACCAAAGAAACCAAAACTTCAGAGCTGAAAGAGCTTAAAGAGCAAATTGAGAAGATGGCCAAGAAGATGGAACAATCCTTACTAATGGCCCAACAAGTTCAAAGCAACAAGAGAAGTGCCAACATGGTACAAGAAGAAGAAGTCTATCAAGTGGAAGACATGAACTTTGTAGCCAACAATGGTCAATACTCTCAAGGGTATAACAACCAAGGCGGTTTCGGTAGACCAAATCAAGTGTATGGCGGCCAAGGGTATAGAAGAAATCAAGGGTACAACGGTTTTGGTAACCAATGTGGTAACTATTAAGCCCAATCGTCTAATGCGACATCCCAAGATGAAGGTACTAATTCGATCTTGAAGCAAGTGTTGGAGAGTCAAGGGAAGCATTCGATTGAGATAGCCACCAAGATGAACGAGATAGCAACCAAGGTAGAAACGAGTCTCGTAGCTATGAATACGAAGATTGATGGATGCTATGCTGATTTGAACAGCAAGATGGAAAATCTCTCAAACAACATGATACTTCTCCAGAAAAGAACAACAAGATGGAAAAGCTCTCAACCAACTCAAGTCTCCACTTCAACTTTGCCCGCTAAACCCGAGAAAAACCCCAAAGATTTATGTGGAACGATCAGTAGAAAAGATGAATGGGATTCAGGAGGATACTACGAGGAGATTCAAGGTTGGTTGAGCGACCCCGAGAATTTTTAGAACGATAATGAGTTCATATCCGAATTCCTTGAAACATGGCTAGAATATTAAAAGGACTCCGATCTCGAGAACCAGTGGGGTGAAGAAGAGGTTTATGAGATGTTTAAGATGGACAACAAAGAAGGTATAAACGCCGAGAAGATATACGGGAATCAAGAGAAGTCAAGAAGGGACGGACAAGGAGAAATATCGATCCATAGCCTGGTCATACATCGATCGATACTGATCTCCCAAAGAAGAAAAACAGAGTATCGACCACATTATCGATCGATATTGAGGTGTCTGAAGTCGACAAGAAATGGGAAAATTCCAAATCTACAATCGAGAGGGACACGAATCAGGTTCATCATCACATCCCCGAAGAATACCATTCCCCAAAACGAGGTTCACACAATCTCAACTAAGAGAGTATGAAATGTTCAAGAAAGCGGTGGAAGACGAGTCTATCGAACTAATGTTCCCTATGAACATTGAAAATATGGAGAAGATGAGGACCTTGGTGACATCAATGATAAAAAACAAGAGAAAAGATGAGGCAGTAAGGGTAAGTGATGAAGATGAACAAAAGGGTAAAGCATGGTCAAGAAGTCTTGAGAAGAAGAGTGATTCGAGAGCATTCTCAATTCCTTGTAACTTGGGAAGCATAAGAATCAAAGGAACTTTGGCGGATACGGGAGCAAACATTAACGTAGTCTCCAGTACCCTTCTAGCCAAACTAAGCATCACCGAGCTTGAGCCTCACTCCAAGCTGATCGCTCTAGCTGATGCAACAACAAGAATCCCGAAAGAAATTGTGAGAGATGTTCCGATAGTAGTAAAGGGGTGGATTGTGCCCATGGATTTGGTATTTATAGAAGCAATGAAGAACGAGCCGGGACCGTTGGTGCTCGGCCGTCCATTTCTAGCTACAGTTGGAGTGCAAAACGACTTCGAAGGAATGAGGATCACCTTCACGAAACTCGGCAACCAAGTCTGCCTCCGAGCTTCGATTTCTTTGGACTATTTTGGAGCGATATCTTATGAAAAATATGAAGAATCAGTAGGAGAAAAAGATTTGGGAGAAGAATTGGGCTAATTTGAAAGTAGCACGGTACTCGCTATGAACTTGTGTCATGCCATGCTAACTAGTGAGGAAGAAGAGACCAACCAAGAAGAAATGGTTATCAAATACCACATCTGCGCGAAGATGTTAAACGAAAGCATTACCAATAACCCCGATCAAATGGAAATGTTCATACTTCTCTTCAAAGAACTCCATAAGGTGATAGCAAGACTCTCGAGATTGCAACAAATGAGAAAGGTTTCACCCCTAAAGGTCTTCCTTCACAAATTCTTCTCTGATCTCGATAAATCAAGAAGAGTATTTGCGGACCAAGAAGAAACAATCGTGGCCCCACAAATAGTTAACCGATGAATTCTTAACCTTCCACATCGAAGAATGCCGGATACCCAACCCTTAGATGGAAGTAGTCTCGATGCCCTATTTATCACCGCGGGAAGTGAAGAAACTAGACCAATCCAAGTCCCCGACTTGAACGAAATCCTGGTCGATGAAGAAGCTCAAGAAAGGTATACTTACCGAATCCCAACTCTATCAACCCGAGCAACCGAGAATGAAGCTACTCTCCTCCTTAAACCTCACGCATTCTACAATGGGTCGATCCATTACCGGATCATGTATAGAAGTAGAAACTCACCCTTAACTTATGTCAGCGCGAGACTCAGTGAAGAAACTGTAACTGCTGATCGAAGATCTGAGCTCCTCAAAAACCCTATAAAGATCATTTTCAAGAACAAAGAAGACGAAGAACGAAGGTACCACAGATCTAACCGTAGATCCGACTATGGGCACAGGTAAGTCCCACTATCCAGCACTCCATTGTATATATCCCTAGCTTTAGGTTTATGCAGATTTACCTCTGTCAATTTGATTCCATCGGGACGATGTCAATTAAGTTCGGGGGAGGATTTTATAGTTACTAATCTCTTTTTTTAGTAGAACCCTTAATATTTAAGTTTCCTTAGTCTCTAAGTTTTATTAAAAAAGAAACCAAAAAAATCGGATTTCAGTATTGACCGATATTGCATTCTATACATTTGCACCGATATTGCATTCGGTACATTTGCATTCAATACATTTGCACCGATATTGCATTCGGTACATTTGCATTCGATACATTTGCACCGATATTGCATTCGATACATTTGCATCGATATTGTAATATTTGTGAAATATTTTTATTTTCAAGATTTCAAAGCATCTCTCACATGTTGTTGCATCACTATGCTAGGTTAAGTGTAGAATCGAGTCTAGTAAAACTTAAGGATGCAATAAATAAGCATGAATTAAAATTAGAATTTCCTTTGACGAAACTCCATTTGAAATGGTTTGTACCATTGGTCGAAGAAGAAAAAGAACTCGTAAAAACGGAAACTCTTATCTTTCAATCAGTGATTGTTGATGGTGGGGTTCTACCCCTTATCAATAGTTTGGCAATAATTGGAGTTTGGTCCCTGCCGAGCTCTTCCCTGATAACTTATTGGGTTATAAATCCCGACAACAGGAATATCAACCCTTGGCCCAGATGACCGAGAGATACCTCGGAGAAGATTGATCAAATTTAGTGTCTGAAGCGGGGGTATAAACGAACATCGTCCTAAGCCGAAGTCTAAGCTCGGACAGTATAAGATAGAATCTTATCACAGATTTCCTAGTCTTGGAAAAATAGAAATATTCCATTTTTCCGAGGTTAGCCCATGGGCTTATTAGACCGACTATTAAGGATATATAAATACATACCCTCCCTCACTAATAACATTCATTCAGAATCGGGAGAGGAAGAACTTGATCGCCTAGGTTTTACTTCTCTTTGACAAAGTTAACTTGGCATCTCGAGTTAATAAGCATTGTAATCACCCTCATTAATAAAATATCTTTTTTCCGAGGTTTCTTCTCTATTTTCTTACTAAGTACTTTCCTAAAACCGAACCCCTCTAATTACAAATAATTAGAAGTTGAACCCAGTATCAACAGTGATCTCAAAACATTTTTTCAATCCTTAAAAGCATTGCATGAAGTAAGCTTACACTTATATGGCTTCAAATCGAGCTTGCTATGTTTTGTTAAGGAAATCTTGAAAGAACAACCTTGTGGTAAGTGGTAACCTTTATACAAATGTGAATCTTCTTTTTCCTTTTTATCACTCTTTTGTGGATCCAACTGGCCATTCTTACCAATGGTTATTCCCACCTTACACCAAAATATTTTCCTTAAAACCCAAACGTTACTTGCGGGTGAATTGTGGGGCCTTTTTCGAGTGCATACTTTGCAAAAAATGTTGAGCCTTGAGATCGACAAGGCTAAGATCGTCATGTAGAAGCTCACTCGTCTTAGAGCTTAATGATAGGGTTATGATAGAATAGGTTGGGATTGGGATTGATCCTATTGAGAAAGATAAGTGGAAATGTGTATAAAATGGGAAGCGAAACTTAAAAAAAAAGAAAGATTTAGTCTACAAATGAAGTCAAAGCTCTAAGTTCTCAATGTAACATCTAATCCAAAAATCTAAGGAATGAAACCTATTTTAAGAGGGTTAGAATCTAAAAAAGAGCTAAATAAAAAAAAAGAAATAAGAAATAAGAGACTATGATTCCCTACTTAGCAAACCTTCCCTAGCATTTAAAAAATCATAGGGGTTGAGAAAGAGAAGAAATAAGGGCAAAAAGCCTTTGGATCATGGGTAGAATAGGATGGGAAATAGATTTCGCCTTGAGCTCCAATTCATAGAACTAAGAGTATAGATGCAATTTGGGAAAGGATAGAAGGCAATTTAAACCTTATATACACCAATTGTTCATGGCTATTAGTATTTTGCGAAAGTACCGTTCTTTTTTAGAAAAACCCGTGTTGCTAATAAACGTACTCCTTCGAGCTGAGAAACCTTTCTCCTACCACACCAAGCAAGTTTGTTTTGATTGATTTCCTTAGAAAAACCTCACCAATGATCTTCAATTTGACTAAAAAGATTAAGTGAATGGATTGCAATGTGGATTGTTGAGGCTTGGTGAGTGAGAACATTTGAATGAATGGAGAATATGTTCTTAGGGGTAATTAGTTGTTTCTTCAACCATTCTCTTGATTTA
The DNA here is from genome assembly GCA_900116095.1 of Euclidium syriacum. Lineage (NCBI taxonomy): Eukaryota > Viridiplantae > Streptophyta > Magnoliopsida > Brassicales > Brassicaceae > Euclidium > Euclidium syriacum. The sequence goes on from FPAK01000018.1 coordinate 908,338, forward strand.
AAGAATCAAAAAACCATATATCCAATTTGTACCAAAGGATTTCAAACTTTTCTCTTGAGGCTAACCTTTGTATACTCAAGGATGAGTAAAGGTTAAATCCGGAAGAATTGATGAGATGGGAAACAGAGTATTTTAGCACCAGATTTCTATAAGATTTTACTCAATTATCCCATCTTTATTTCATTTCTCGTGCATTTAGGATAAGATTTCCATGTTTTGCATTTTAGTAGTCCCAGAAGTCTGCATTTGTATGTTTTGTTTGTTTCAGGATAATCTCAGGTCACCCAAGAGGACAAAAGTTCAGCGAGGAGAAAACAAGTCAAAGAACAAAGGCAAGGAGCTATCAATCAAGGCCGAACCTCATCCGTATCGAAGTCGCTATCGATCGATATGGAATGAAGGACATCGAGACCCATATCGATTGATAGTTGGGAGCCAGAAGCAAAAATCAAATGACCAAAATTCTCCTAACAGACCAAAGACTCCTATAAATAGAGCATGTCCCTTCCTTGGAGACATACCACATCAAGACATTCTCTTTCTACAAAATATCTTTTCTATTTTAGTTCTATTTAGGTGCTACCTTAAAAGGTAGCTTATAAATATTAAATTATGTTATTTACTTTTTTATTTTTATGTAAAAACATTTTGCTTTTCTTAATTTCTTTTATCACTTATGTTGAGTTAAGAGAGGTTGATTAGGAGAAAGAGGGTGATTATGAGTTAGTTTAATTAGGATTAATTAGTTGGTTCATCAAGGTAATTAAAGTTTCTTATCCCCAATTTTCAAGATCTGTGTAGTGTATAGAGACTTATGTGAAGTTCTATATTATTTCGCGGTCAACGAAGAGGTAGTTTTTGAAATTGACTTTTTGTTGTTGTCTTGGCGTTAAACGACTTCGTTTTATGTCTAGAAATTCTCATTTTAAAAAAAAAAAAAGTTTACATAAATTTCTTAGAGAAATCTAAGTAAAAGTGAGGTAGTTTTGTAATTGACAATAAGTTGACTTTTTAAAAGCGAGGTAAGTTGAGATGTTAGTTTTTTTAGTTGACCAAATAAATTTTTTTGAAAAAATAGGGTATTTTTGGAGTGGAGCACAATTTATTATATAATGACTCGAAAGAAATAATATTCAAAAATGTTATATTTGAAGACTTCATGGGAAGTCTTCAATTATTTAAATTGAGATTTTAGTCAACCCCAAAATACCCTCTTTTCAAATTTAAGACTTCACAAGAAATCTTTTATGGAAATGTCAAACTTGGTCAATTTAAAAACTACAATGTACTTTAACCGAAGACTTATCAAGAAGTGTGAAAAAAGTCAAACTTCTGGTCAATTGCAAAACTACTCTTTTTTATTGTTAGCCTTCTCATGAAGTTTGTAAGAGAAGTCAAACGATAGGTCAATTGTATAACTACACTGAAAAAATTAAAAGGAAGACTTATGAGGAAGTCTATGAAAGAGAAGACTTCATACGAAGTATCTTTTGTAAAAGTTTAATTGCTAAACTACCATTTATGTAAACTTCTAAAGAAGTCTTCTTTTAAAAACTGAAGACTTTATTTGTAGTTTGTTAAAATGAAAGCTCATTTTTGGACTATATCTGATGTTTTTTTAAAAAAATATTATCTTTCTTTCATGTGTGATGCATTGTGTTTTTGCTCATGTATTAATATGACATGTTTATATGTGAGAGTACTTTAGAAATCAAATTTCGTAGGCTTTTTGAAAAATTTGCTCTTATTTCAAGAAGTCTTTAAGAAGACTTCGTTTGAATTTTAAATATTAGACTATATAAAAAAAAATATTTTCTTGTGAATTATGTTGATAAAAATAATATTCTCTTAATTATCAATTTTGATATTTTAGGAGTTTGAGAAGTTAATATGTGATATTCATCTTGGATTCAATTTTCTTATATTTTAGCTATGTACCGAGTTAAAAGAGACTTTGCATGAAGTTTTTATTTCTTTTATAGATTGCTGATGTTCTGTTTACATGTATTTCTACACATAATGGTTCAATTACCTATTTTCTACGGTGAATGGGTGTTGAGAGAATTGTTTTGGCAGTTTGTTCTTGATAATGCTAAGGAAGGGAGACTGTTCTCTTTGCGAGATGGTTGTAGACATTGTGAACTCGTTGAGATGTCACTAAATGAGTATAAGTTGGGATCGAAAGAAGAGTTTTTTATATAACCTATCTTCTACCGGCAACATTGGTGGGCCATGATTCTCCTCTGGTTTATGTCACGAGTGATATGCAAGTGCAAAGAATGAACGAAATAACAATTACTCATCAAATACGCCTTTGTGTTTCGGGCTGAGTCATTATGGATGCTACGAGTGCTGATGAAAATTGCGAAGAAGTATTGGATCAGGATTGGAAAGAAAGTATTAACGACGATGCAGAGAAAGAAACATATGGGTTTGATGATTGTGATGACTTTTGTAAAATGGAGAACGATGAGGACAAAGTTGAGGATGTATTCAAGATATACGTCGCAGCGTATTTTGACGGCGAGGATTACAATGTTTATAGGCAAGTATTGGATCATGACTAGAAATAAAGTATGGACGATGATGCGTTGAAAGAAACATATGGGTGTGATGATTACGATGAATTTTGGAAGATGGAGAACGATGAGGAAAAATTTGAGGATGTATTCGAGAAAGACGTCGTAACGTATTTTGACGGCGAGGATTGCAACGTTTATGGAAAAGTTGTAGATGAAGATAAGAGTGAAGATGAGGCTGAAAAAGCGATGAGAGCGTGCTATTTTAGTGGAAGACTAAGGCCATGGACCGACAGTCTTTTTATTGATGCGTATTTGATAACCAGGACGCTCTAATATCGGAGTTGCGAATGACGGTGATAAATCGGAAATTCGCATATAGAGTTAATAAGTCTGAGAAAAAATTATTTGTCGGTAGGAGTAAAGTGAAAGGATGCAAGTGGATGGTTCAAGAGGCTTTGAAGCATGATTCACATACGTTTTGGGTGACCAAATATGAGAAAGTTCATACATGTGGAGTGTTTGATCAAATGGCTTTCCGTAAGCATGATGCAACGAAATATATTGGTGAACTGTTCTTAAAAGAATTGGAGAAAAAATCAATCAATAAGATAACACAGGAAACGCTAAAATTTTTTTTTTCACCTTAGGTATGGGATAAAGATGAGCTACACAACGACATACCAAGCATTGATACATTCAACAACGTTGATTAAAGGAACACCCAAAGATGGGTAGGAGAAGCTTCCCTCTTTTCTCCATAAAATCCAGCTACGCAATCCAGGAACTCTCACAGCTCTTGAAGTTGATAATGAAAATATATTCAAATATTTTTTTCAGGCATTTGGGGGGGTTGATAGATTTTTTTCCAATATTGCAGAAGCTTTTTTGTGGTGGATGGTACTCATTTGAGGGGGAGATATGGCGGTGTCTTGTTAGTTGCTGATGTATCGATATTTTTACCAATTTTCACATACATACTCTATATGGTTTTTGAGTCTTTTCCATATTTTAACTAGGAGGAACTGGAGAATTCATGAGATAGAGCATTTGGAGAAGACTTGGATGATTTGGAGCGAAAATGAAGAATTTATCAAAGAAGATGGAAGTCGATTGACTCGTTTAGCTCACTCAGAATAAAGGAAATTGTTTCACGGGCCTTTTTTCAAACCCTAAAGTCTGAATGATTCATTGTCAACCCATGCACGTCTACTGAGCTATATATACTCTCCTAAGTAGCAGAATTAGGTAAAGCCTTCAAGTTCTCAAGAAGCAACACAGTCAAGCCACCAAAAACTCTTCCCTTTGTCTCAAGAAGCTACTTTGTTCCTAGTGTTCCTTGAAGTTCTACTAACTAAAGATTTTACAGAGAGAGAGAGAGAGAGCCACAACTTATTCTATTTTCTAAACTTTACTCTCTACTTTTATGCAAGCTATTAATATTGATGTTTATTATGGTTTTGCTTGCTATGCATGAGTAGTTTACTTGTTGGATCTAGGGTTTTACAAAGATTTTATAGATCTTTACAACATTTAAAATGGTATGATCAGTATTGACTCTCTACTTTAATGGTATTTCACACAATATTTTGACTTCCTTACTTAGGATATTGATCTCTAGGTTTTCATATTCTATACACCATCTTATAGGAAGATCATAACATGGTTTTTTGTAGGTGATCTCGTCCTTGTTAAAATTAATGTTTGGCTTGGAAGGTCAAGAACAAGCAGATCAATGTTTATTGCATGTGTTAGTCTCTTAGATTGAAAACCAATGTTTTTGGTCTAGTAGTTAATTCATAGATGTAGTTTCACAAGAGATTGTAAATTACATACTTATGCCTTATGTGTTTAAGAGTATATTGATTATTGATTTTATGCTGATCTATATCTCATCGAATTTTCCTTGGTTCAACACCTTTAATCCATAAGTTCCAAGACAAGATACTAGTTAGTTACCTAAGTTCACTCAAACTTTCTAGTTAAGAATTGAAACTTGACTTAATTTATGTGGGATCGATAACCTTTAGTACTACAATTGCACACTATACACTTGCAGTTAGTTTAGGTTAAAAATTAACACTTTCCGGGAATTTATCGGTGTTTTCAATTTTGAATAGACTAGGAAGTTATGATAAAAAAACTATTACTGCAGTGAAATTACCATGCTAGAGTAGTTTGCTTTTTAGGTCTAAAGGTCCTTACCTTTGATGCGCGAATTGATCATCTCAAGCTTGATATCGAAAGACTTCATGAGAAAATGGAGGAGCGTGAGAGATATGTTGGGGTCAAGATAATTACCAAACATCTTGGAGTAGTCCAAGTCATTCGTACCAAGAAGATTTATGAAGAAAAAGTCATGGATGAGACAAGTGAAGAAGGTTCATCTGATACAGTCGGCCGATTACCATCTATTGCCGGCCGACGTGTCAACGGTTGGTGGACCCTTGAAGAAGTTGCCAGACCCATTGCTTATGTTGAAAATATTGGCTGCCCTTTGATACAAATTTTGCCAAAGAATAACATCTCTCGTACATAGTGCACTAATCAATAAGTGTATCCATGGATTCCCTTTGATGAATACAAAGTTGGTAACCTTGTATGATTGAGAGTTGAAGAAAGAAGTGGAGAGATACACCAAGGTGTTGATGGGAAGAATACCCCTTGCAAGATCATGTAGGCTTGAGAATGAGCTAAGAGGCATGCTTAGTAAGGTGATGAGATGGAAAATTTCTCCAGAAAAAAGCTAATGGAGTGTTTGCTGCGACTTCTGATAAAAAAATCATGTTCCGGATGCTGGAGAAGAAGAAAGATCCTGGACGATTTGAGCTTAACATCACAATTGGAGATCAATTATTCAAAAGATGCTTATGTAATTTGGGAGTAAGTGGCAATACCATACCTAACTACAGTGGAGAGACTGAAAGCTTATGAACTCAAATCTACTAAGAAGTAGATGAGGCTAGCATATTATACACGTGTCATTTCTTTGAGAAAGTTGAGCAACATACCATGCATGATTGAGATTAGTTTGATACCCTTGATTTATATGTGTTGGGGACGTGCTATGCTGATGAAACTAATGGAATAGAGCATATATTACTTGGAAGATCATTCCTCAAAATAGCTGGAGTCCTAATCAATTGAAATGATAACACCATAACCTTAAGAAAATTGGGAACTCCAAACATTGTTTTCAAGGTTAAGGAGAAGAAGGAAGAAAGTTTCACATATTACTATCCTGAGAAGACGAAGAAGAAGAGCCTAGCAGTCATGACGAGATCCAAGCCAAGGATGAGAGTGTTTGAGAAGCCCGAAGAGAAAAATCTTATCAAAAGACGATGCCCGAGTCTGTCGACCTCTGCAGTGTCGGTCGACCCGACTCTCCTGAAGCTAAACGGAGAGCTATATCGATGCCCTCTTTGTCCCAATTCGAAAGAGAGATTCAATTTACCTCTATCTAGATACGACCTGAGCACATTGAATATTGAATTCCTTTCTACTCAAAGTTACTCAAGGTACTTGAAGGCCAATTCATATATGATATTGAAGAATTTATCAAGGAATGCAAGGAGATATGGCAACTTCTGGAGTAATGTGGAATGGAGTTAGAGCTACAAGAACTCGTCCCTTACCAGCTAAATGAGAAGATGGGAGCTTGAGAATTCTGTAACCTCTTATCAAAGATGTGTGATGCCAAGATTAAAAAGCCAATACTAAAGAAGCCTGGAGATTTTGGAACAATTGAGATAAGTTGCATGATTGGTTACACTTGGTTTGAAGGAGTCTCATTTGATATTGGAGCTGGAGTGAATTTGATGCCCATTTCAGTAGCTCAATTACTGAAGTTTGATAAATTGCTAAACAAGCAAGTACTTCTGAGGTTTGTTGATGATACTGATGTATCTAGGATTTTACCGGTTTTTTTATCATGATATATGTGCTTTTATATAGTCTTTCTAGTATATTGTAGGTATTTATACAATTTTTACAAGTAAAAGGCGTTTTGGAACAAAAAGAACTAGTAAGGGAAGATTTGGAGTAAAAATAGCAAAAAGGGATGCATAGACAAAATCTTAAGCTTGGAGGTTTACCGACCGCTGAGCCACTTATCCAACGATCCAGGAGACAATATACATCTGAGTAAGTTTGGGGGAGTTGATATTAGTATAACATGCATCATTTAAGCTTGTATTAGAGTAGGATTCCTTTGCATATTCGGCTAGTTTTGTTACATTTGTCATGGATTTCATTGCATTTAAGTTCTAGGTGTTGCATTAGGTCCTAGGAGAGTCTTTTAGTGCATTTGGATATTTATTAGGTGCACTGAAGCCAAGGAATGAGGCATGGAGGCAAAAGCGAACATAGAGTCCATCCAGATACTCCCAAAGATCCGATCGGACGGAGGGTTTCCATGCTTATTCAGCCTCGGAGGCCTTCATGAGTGTTGTAGCTAGATGAGTCCTCTAGCCATAACAGTTGGATTCACGCTAATCGGACATGTGGTTCAAGAGATATGGCCGATTTACTAAAGGTATGTCTGTCTTGCCGAGAGAAGATGACACCGTCCAAACAACCGGAAAAACGAGGGTCATAAGTTCATTTCCAGCCTCCAACTTCTGCATAAAGGTTGTAGAGGATGGAGTAAGCTTTATACTGAATCTCGAATCAGGTCATTTTCACTTGTAGATTGGGAGATATCGCGTTTTTCCCACAGCGGTCTTGCAGCGGCCATAAGGTGCCCGCTGTGAACTTCTGAGCAAGACCTTGACTAACATGCAGCGGTCCTGCAGCGGTCAAAAGGTGACCGCTGCGACCCCTGACGGACATAAATCTTACGGGTCGAAACCCGGTTTGTCCCGAGTCGACCCAGTTCGCCCCAAAAACATTTAAAACCCATTTTACTCTATATACATGGAAGAGAAGCATCTTCTTCTAGTTTTTTTTATCTCTTGTTTTAGGTTTCAAACTTTGTTTCAACTTGATTTTCAATCTATTTTGCAATTTTAATCTTAGATTTCTTCTTCTCTTTAATTTCCCAAACATGATTTCTCTTCTAATCAATCTTGGTTTTGAGGGAATTATTATGGGTAGTAAGTAGTCATTTTTGGGTTTGAAGATAGGTTAGATGAGGGTGATTTAAGCATGGATTAGGCTAGTTTAGGGTTTAAATCAAACATTTCATCCTTCTCTAAGAGTTCCTAATGCTTCTTCTTGCATGGAAATGAAGAAGATGACATGGAGTATTCTATGAACACCAAGTGTTTGATGAAATGTCCAAGAGAACTTAGAGTTGGAATTATGATCTTTAGCCCAAGGGATTGGTGCTTGAGGTCTTAATTAGGTTGATCTTGTAATTTGAATTTAAACTCATTAGTTATCATCGTCACAAATGGGAATTTGCTAATGATATTATGATTAGTGAAGTGATTAATTGCATGGAAATGAATTAGTCAATTAAATGGATCATTAACCTAGGGAATAACTAATTAGTGTAGTTAGACATCCTAAACCATGCTTAGTGAACCCAATTCACCAATAATCCATCTAAGAACCCTTCTTTAGTCATTGTCAAGTCTAATTAGTTAATCATTCGTATTGTTTTAAGTTTCATTTAGTCTAGAGTATAATCAAAATCCCCCTATTAGCTTAGATTAAGCAATCTCTTGTATTCCTAGTGTGTTGTTCTTTAGCCTCCCTTGGTTCGATACCTCAAATACTACAATGGTATTGGGGAATTGATGACCTTTGGATTCTCAAAAATCCACTCATCAAAAAGACTTTGTTCTTTGGGCAATACTTCTATGATGTTGAATTGACCATGAATGGTATTTGAATAGAATGAATTGTAAGATTGTGGTGAGAATTTCGGAAAATTGCTGAGCTTAAGGGAAGCACATGGTGGTCTTGACTTAATTAATTATTATTTTATGTGGATTTGTAATTAAATTGATGTGGTTTTTCTTATGAGTTTCCAATGTTTCCATCACTTTTCCCAACAACATTGATTCATATATGCTTGAGGATACAACGGTTTAAGTCTGGGGAGTTTGATGTAACATTGATTTTATCTGTTTTTTACCATGATTTATGTGATTTTTAGAGTCATTCTAGTATGCTTTAGGTATTTATACAGGTTTTCTAAGTAAAAGACGTTTTGGAACAAAATGAACTAGAAAGGGAAGATTTGGAGCAAAACTAGCAAAAAGAGATGCAAAGACAGAATCTGAAGCTCGGAAGTTGACCGACCGTTTACCGACTTATCCGAGACCCAAGAGACGATCTACATATCAATTTGTAGGCATATGAGTTAACTTTCATTTTCAATTTGATTAAATCTTATTGGACGTCTGAGGCCCAACATATGGACGTTTTACTGAAGATATGTCATTTTAGGGACAAACTTTGAATACACATGTGAGTAATGACAATACATGTAATAAACTACAAAATAAAGGTTACTTTTTAAAATAATTTTTATTTTATTATATTAGAGATGTGACTATATTTAAAAATACCCTAGAATCGTGTTTTTTACAATTTTTTAGGACCAAAGAATATTAGGAACTATTCTTTTTGAAGATAACATGCAGTTTTCTTACATAATGGACAATAAACTTTATGGTTTGAAATATAAAAATTCTTTGTGAAGAAGAAAATCCAATCGATGGAGGTGTAGCAGACCATACATATCATTTGTAGTTTTAGGAGAAATCAGAAATAAAACCTATCAATATTGTTAATGATCATCACTACTTCGTGTTTGAACCATATAATTCTATTTTAGATGGAAGTTATAAAATTAAGATTTTGGTTAGTAAGATAATTAAATTCATACTTGCTTGTCTATTATTTTATTATTATTATGCTTCTTTTAATATTTTAGGTATTTATTTTATTTTATAGACAATCATTTTTGGTGCTATTGTTAAAGTTGATGAACAAGATAAAAGAAACTCCAAATTATTGATGGAATGTTAGATAGTGTATTTACAAGAAAAACCTTGATTTAGTTATATTTTTTAAATATATTTTTAATTCACCATAATTTTATATATTATTACAAAAGAGGTAATTCTTATTAAGATGTTTTAAAATTATTCGACACAAAAGTGAGTATTTATTTATATTTATTTTCGTAAATATCCATATAATATTACGCCCTATATATTTATTCAATTTTATTTTAATAATTTCAACATAATTCTCGTAGATATATTTGAGAAATAGAATTTCAAAGATTTTTTACAACCCTTTCCATTTTTTAGAGATGACTGCTATAAGGGATTGGTAAAATATATTTTTTAATTTATAATTCTTAGTAAACAATATATTTTATATTGTATATTAATATTTTCGTATGATTGCCAACTTGCATATATGATTATCTTAGACGATGGTGATGGTGGTTGAAAGTTTAATGTCATATTTTTTTAACTTTATTATTTTGTACAATTATCAAAAAGTGTTTTATCATTTCCAAAAGTAATGGAAAAATCAAAATCTAAGAAACCAAATAGTTTTTTCGATATCCTAATTTACGATGACTATTTTTTCACCCTAATATTGTAATATTTTAATCAACCAAAAACTATGGAAATGTGTTTACGTGCTAATCTCATGTTAAGGAAGGAAGGTGTCAATAATATTTTGTTGCGTAACTTTAAAACATATTAACTCTAAAACATATTAAGTAAATTAGAAATATGAATTATTCAGCAAGAGATAAATGTAACATTCTAAAGTATAATTAAAAATTAATAAACAAAAGTGCACTAAGACGGACTAATATTTAAATTATGATGTATAATTCATGTCTTATGTTTCATAGGGATTAACGATTTTTATAAATATGTAAAATGAAAAGGATTCTTTTTGATGAAATAACATTCTTATTAGGAAATTTATTATTTATCATAATAGTAAATGTTATATATTAAAGTAACAATATAAACATCTGAAGCTGCTTAACGATCCGCAAAATACTACTATTCATTTATTTTTAATGAGTTTGTATCCGGATTAATGAATGGTATCTACTTAATTTTAATTTTAGAATGTGATATATTTATATTTTTAATAATGAGGTTAATAATTATGAGTCATATTTCATAATTTTTCATATATGGGCCTTATTTATTATATCCTTTAGAACATATACACCACATAAAATTTTTAACAAACATCAATTACACCTCACATATATAAGATTCATAATCTGCACATGTCGTTGACCCATCACTTAGTATTCAATTAAGTCACTTATTCATGAATAATATGATACATGTGGTTTAATAAATGTTATAATAATTTATATTGTTTTTGAATTGTTTGACATCAATTCTATATAACTGATACAAATTAATATTAGTTTACGTCACTTAAAAAAGTTATTCAAAAATATAGATTTACATCAGTTAATTAATTGATATATTTTCAAATTTGAATTAACATCACTTGTATATATGACATATAAAATTTACATTATTGACTATTCGTTTCGAATAAGTTTTTATTAACATATGATTTAAACAATGTCTAATAAGCTTAAACCGAAAGAAATAAATATAACTTGATTTTGCAAACGTAAATTTATTGTAGAAACTTGAAACCAAGACCGTCCCGGTAAATTTAGTGGCTGAAAGCATATTTGAAAATGGTGGACTTTATTTAATTGTAATTTTTTGTTTGTGTAAATATATATTTTTTTCTGATGTATCGTAGATTTTACTGGTTTTTCAACTATGATACATGTGCTTTTATAGAGTCTTTCTAGTGTGTTTTAGGTATTTATATAGGCTCTACAAGTAAAAGGTGTTTAGGAGCAAAAGGAAGCAAAAAGGAAATAGTTCGAGCAATTATCAGAAAAGGAAATTGCAGAGGCATAATCAACGCTCATAAGTTTACCAACCTTTGACCGCCTACAAAACGATCCAGGAGACAATCTACATATAAACTTGTAGGCGCAGAAGTTAACTTTATCCACCAATTAGAATCAGGTCCATCTGATATTTGAAGCCAAATATATTTCCGTTTTACTAAAGACATATCATTATAACAGGATTTACAAACCCATTTAGCTCCACTAAAGCGCAACTCAAGTTTTAAGGAGGTTATGACCTAGGCACAACCTCTGCAACTATAAAAGGAGTATGATGAAGCAGAGAGGAGGCACGTCTTTTACAGCCTCCATAGCTACCAAATACTATTTGCTTTCTAGATTTCTAGGGTTTTCTACACTAGCCTTGCTTGAGAGCTTGAAGGGGAAAAGAGATATGTTCTTCATACTAATCTAAAGAGTTTGATACTCTGAACCTATGTACCTTACTATTATTGAAGTTTATTTTGTTCATGATGATGTGTTCTCATATTAATATGTGCGAGTAGACGAGTTGTTAGAGCTAGGGTTCAATGGTTCTATAGATCTCTAATGCATTCAACATGATATGATCAATACGATTCACTACTTTAAAAGTATTACATGCATGTTCTAACTTACCTAATTAGAATATTGATCTCTAGGTTTTGCTATTGTAATACACCATTCTATATCAAGATCAAAACATGGTTTTTACTAGATTATTTATCTTTGCTCAAATACATCATTTGGCTTGGAAAGTCATTAACAATTAGATCCATATTCATTGCATGTGTTAGCTTCTAGATTTGTAAATGAGAATTTCTTATCTAGCACTAAAGTATCACAACAGATTGGATAATTTACATTCACATCTTCTGAGTTCTAGAGTCTATTGATTATTGATTATTGATTGTTGATTGTTGATTGTTGATTGTTGATTGTTGATTGTTGATCTATATTTCGTGCGATCTCCTTTAGGTCTAGTGCCCGAAACCATTGATGAAACTAAGTCTCCATTACATTAGTCCGGTTACAATTTTACTAGTCACACTAATCATGTTTTGCTTTTACAAGTTCCAAAATATTGAATCTGTAGTTATCCTTACATTCTCTATGGGATCGATAAGCTTTCATGGTATAAAAGTACACTCTGTATTTGCAGTTAGTTTAGGTGAAAACAATTCACAAATCATTTCCTCTAAAAAGATAATATATATAGACATTGGTTTTAAATTTTGTCTTTAACTAAAAATTTTGATTTTAAAAAAAAAAACTAAAACTAGTTTTTAATTATAAGCTTGGACAATGATTATTTAGTAAAATATTTTTTTTATTTCTAAATTAAAAAACTTGATAAAACTTAGAATTAAATGAAAAACGAAAACAAAACAGTTCATCATTGTGCTATAAAATTAAACTATAAGCCAGTATATATATATATATATATATATATATATATATATATATAATGTGTAAGTTGTCTAATGGTAAGTACTCACTTTTCCACGTGTCTAGTCCCGAGTTCAAATCTCAAAGGTGTGTTTTTTGCATATTTTTTCGATTTTTGTTAATGAATGACAAAATTACCTTATTGCCCTCGTCTTTCTCTTCATATCTCACGAATCTAAAAACCCTAAGCCGCCGTATCAATGTTTTCTTTCACGATTTGCTTTGTTTTTAACATTTTTTCGTAGTGTTTTCACTAAGGATGATAGATCCAAAGGTACATACTTATTGTATATGTGACCCAAACTTTTTTTAATAAATGGTGGCTTAAAACATGTGTTTTCCTTGCTTTAAGGTTGGGATGACACTGCTTAAATAGTTTCTTATATCATATAGCCATAAATATTTACGTGTCGCTGCTTTTTATTAACATGAATACATTTAAAAAAACTGAAAATATATTACAATACCATTCACTATTTAATCTTTTTTTTTTTTTCTGAATCATGTTCACCATTTACTGTTATAGAATGTTTTCAAATAAATATTTAATTTTGCTGAAAATCTATATTTTTTTATTCACTACGCTTAAAATCTATTAATATATTCATTTTTATTCATAATAAACGATTTAGATTACCAAAAGCTTACTTTTCAAATAAGATATATGGTAGAAACAAATCTTCATCTAATTCATTTTTTATATTTTCTCTTGTTTTTATGGTAATTTAATATCTCCACCGTTTAGACATTTATATGTTACCCAACTGTTCGTTTATCTTCGTTTTTTTTTTCATCTAAAAATAATATCTCCTTTGAAAATCCTATCCACAAAAAAGTGGAAATGATGAACCCGAAATATTCTATGATGTCAAAAATAACTAAATTTTGATCGGATTGGTGTGTTGAACTTAAAGTATTCAGGGTTTAGCAAACTTCGGTTTGGTACAACAAAAATTTCCACTACTTTATTTAGCCGCTGAAACGGTAATATGTGTTTATCAATTTTTTTAATAATTTTCATTTTTTATGGATCTATGATATTATGATCGAAATTCTGCTTATTGATCTATTAGGGAGATAGAATTGAGTTTGATATTGATGATCTATTCATCCATCGATTCGCCAATCTTATTTACTAAGAGGGAACATGGTTTGAAATTTTAAATTTTTCAGTCGGAGATAGACATCCACGACATCAAGTATCAGAACTTTCCTATTACGGTTCTGCTATTGACAAAACAAAAATATTCAAGATCAAGTTATTAAACAACAACAACTACTGACGAATTCAAAAAAATTCAATGATATATAATGAAATTGCATCTTTGAAATATCCTATCGGAGATTTTTTATTTATCAACGAAGATAAAAAAACTCATGAAATATAATTCATTGTTTAACATGTCATTAAATGTGCTTCATAATATCTTAGATACCATTGGATATTTGGATATGTGAGTTTTGTTTCATATCTCAAAGAAGATGTATACGACAATAGCATTAATTCTATTGTGTTTTTTTTTTCTGAAAGATATTAAGTAAGTCGTTATAAAATGTTAATATATTTTAATCATGAACATTCTAAGATTATATAATTATTTATATACGATAAATTAGTAGTGATGAAATCCAGTGTCTGGCGAAAATAATACATGCTTATCATCTTTAAAATGAATGGAAAAATGAAAATTTAAATCACATTTTTACTGCATTGAAACTTTAAGATCAAACTTGTGAATAATAAATGAAGCTTATGTTATTTTGTGTCTTTTTTTCTACATTATTTTTGACAAAAAAATCTTGGCATTTATAGTTGAGACGTTTTTGAAATCATCAACGGATGAAAGGTAAAAAATTTTATTTTCTCAAACTCTCCCTATTATTGTGTTACAAAGGCAGAGGTTACCTCAAAATGATTTAATCCAGACTTTTATGGATAAAATGTCTCAGTGTATTACTTTATCTAAAATTCAGTCTGTTAGTCAATAATGATATTGTTGTTTTTATTTTAATTTATTTCATTAACAACTATAAATTTTGATATGTAATTCATCTTAGCCCACCATATCTTATTTATGTTGGTATGTGACATATTTTTTTTTTTTTTTTAATGGGGCAAATATATATAAGCTTTATTTTATGATATTTCATGTATGGGCATTTTTGTATGATACCTAATATATCTCATACATAACATAAATATCATAATTAACATGAAGTTGTACTGAACATTATATATCATTCAGAACATACATATGTATCAAAATTGTTACCAACCCATACATGCCGTGCGGATCCACTAGCTAGTGTATATATATAAATATTCTTCGTCAACCTAAAACATTGGAATGAAACATTAAATCAATTTTCGAACGCCAAGATTGGAAAATGCTTATTAAAAAAGTGCTCAAATTTTCGAAAACATTTCTTCATTTTTCAAATTTTATAACCATATGAGCAAAAACCTTATATCATATTTTTCAAAATATTTAAAAATGATTCACACAATTGTTTTTTAAGAAATTCCGAAAATTGATTTAAATTTTTAAAATACCAAAACCTTTTAAACCAAGAGTCAAAATTTGATTTCTCACGAATTTTAATTTAGATCCATGATCTAAACATGATTTTAATTAGAAGAAACACATATACATATGCATTAAGTTAGATCTAATTTGAAAGTTTAAACCGTATATTTCTGAGTATATATTTAATGTCTAGACCTTAACAAAAAATCAATACAAGAATCTAATTTTTTCACCAAATTAGTAAATCCAAATTTTCCATACAATAACAAAATTATCATAAACCTTAGAGAAAAATTCTGATTCACCCGTCAAAGTTTTACTATTTTATTAAATCAGAATGTATTGATAGTGGTTCTGCTGGTCAATAGATGAGCCCTCGTATGCAAAGCTATGCGGTGGCTGTAACAAACACTGGTAACTCTACTCCTCAAGGTTCTCGTCCTAATGGTAGTCATGGTAACTCTGGACGTCCTGGTGGGGCTAGTCGTTATGGCCAAGGCTCTCAACATGTGGCTAAGTCGAACAGGTCCTCTAGGAATGGTGGAAGGGACTTTGGAGATCGGGTTTATCGGCAAAAACATTCTGGTGAGGGAAGCTCCGGGACTGCATCTGAAGCGTCTATCGTTCCTCCTCTCTTGGATCCCCCTTAATGTGATGCCGACTAGTGATGTGGATGTGGCGCGGGTTCCTAGAGAGAGTACTGCTCTGGTTTTTGAAGAGATGGACGCTTTGGTAGAGGGCAAGTCGGCTAGAAAATCTTTGTTTCCTATCCCGGAATCCTTGGTGATTGATAAGGGCTCTTTAAACTTGGTTAATCCACCTCCTTTATCTGATTCGTTGAGGAATTTAGATGCTGGTGATGATATTGATTTTGTTCCCGCGCTTGATCTAATGGAGAAGGAAGAGGGTGAGGTTTTTCCGGATGGTGATGTTCAGGATTTACTTTCGGAAGTGGAGGTCACAGTTGTCCCATCGGTTGAGGAAAACCTGGAGTTGGGCCCTTCGGAAAATCTGTCTTCGGATTTAATGGAGGTCCCAGTGCCTGGCTCGACCAACGTTGGAGATAGATGGTTAAAAAGAAATCGGACAAACCGACTTTGAAGGTTGGTGGAGGTGGTGCAAAGAAGAGGCTGCTTCAAGTTCTGTCTTCTTCTCGCAAGAAACACCTAAGCAAAAATGGGGTCCGTCTCGGTGATGGTGTTCATTAGGATGGTGGAGTGGGTGCTCCCAAGGGTGACAACAAGGATTCGGTTTAATGATGACACTTATGGTCTTAATCTTGTTCTTTTGGTTTTTATTTTTTGTGGTTTTCCTTTTTCTGGTTTTTTGTTGTTTTTGGATCTTTATGTCTCTTATGGTTGTTTTATGGTGTTTGCCATGATCGAATAATGAAACTCTGTTCTTTTTGTTATTCGGGCTCATGTTTGCACCAATTGACTATAATGTCATTGTATGTTTCATTATGGTTTTTTGGTTACCTGGGGTCTTTATTTTATTATGATGAATTATTATGGTTTTTTCTTAATTTTAAGCCCTTCCTAATGATGGATGTTTTAAGGAATTTTTTATGGATGAAATCATTCTTTCGGGTTTTGCTATGGTCATTAGGTGTTAGGCCTTTTTGGTCAATAATTTTCCTTGGGTTTTATATGGAATGTTTCCTTGCTAGTTTGAGCTTTAGATTTTTAGTTCTTTGGATGGCCATAAGTTTTTTTTCCTTTTGCTCGGGATTTGACTTTCTGCTTTCCAAATGTTTTTTTGGTTTGCTCTTTGCCCTCGGAAGGGCTTTTGTTGCCTCAAGGGAAGGTAGCTCTCCCGAAGCTACCGTGTTTTAATGAGAATTTTTAGCTGGAATTGTTAAGGTCTCGGTAATAAGGTTACTGTGCATCATCTGCGGGAATTATGGAAGCAATACCGACCGGATTTTCTATTTTCATCATAAACCAAACATGACAATTGCTATATGCAGCGCTTTCAGACCCATTTTGGTTTTGATCATCTTTTCACTGTGGACCCTATCGGTTGGAGTGGAGGTTTGGCTCTGTTTCATAATAATCATTTTGATGTAAAGATTCTCTTTTCCAGTCCAAGAATTATAGATATTGAGATCTCCGCACAAGGAGAGAAAATGTTCATTTCTTTTGTTTACGGAGACCCTGTTGCGAAAGCTAGAGAATATGTGTGGGAAAAATTAACCCGGATTAGCTTAGCAAGATCCGGCTCCTGGTTTATGATTGGTGATTTCAATGAGATTTCAGGTAATCATGAGAAGAAAGGTGGCGTGATGAGACACGCTTCCTCTTTCATTCCGTTAAATACAATGATTTCCAATTGTGGTATGTTGGATTTCAATTATTTCGGAGATCCTCTTTTTTGGAAAGGGAATCGTTCGGATGGTCTGGTTCGATGCAGACTGGACCGCGCTTTGGGTAATGGGGATTGGCACTCAATTTTCACACACTCTCATGTTCATTATCTTAAGATGATTGGCTCTGATCATCGTCCTCTTTTGGCTGAGTGTGAAGCAGGCTATGTAAAACGAAGGGGTCTTTTTCGGTTCGACCAAAGATGGGTCGGAAAGGATGGGATGGTGGAGGCCATTGCCAATGGCTGGCATGGTCAACAGGTAGACCAAGGAATAGGTTTGGTGGATCGGATTGCTAATTTTCGCTCCTCCTTGGCACGTTGGAAGAAAACCCAGATTCCGTATGATTAGGGAAAGATCAATAATCTCAAGGACCAGCTAGAATTGGCCAAAGCTGATGACCTTGTTCCGCAGGCTGAGATTAATCGGTTATCAAAAGAGTTGAAAGAGGCTTATGACGATGAAGAGGCTTTTTGGCAGCAAAAACGTAGGATCAACTGGCACCAATTGGGTGATAAAAATACAAAGTTTTTTCACGCCGTTACAAAGCAGCATAGGGCTCGAAACCGTATTACGGGGCTAGAGAATAAGGAGGGTGTTTGGGTGGAAGATGATACTGATTTGGAAAATGTTATGTGTGAATACTTTAGGGATTTATTCACATCCTCTGATCCCTCGGACTTTGACCCAGTCTTGGATCCGGTAGAACCACGGGTCACTGAGGATATGAACAACATGCTAGTTGCTCCGGTTTCAGAGGAAGAAGTTCGGTCGGCCCTGTTTCTCATGCACCCAGATAAAGCGCCAGGGCCCGATGGTATGACAACATTATTTTTCCAGCAGTCATGGGAATTCATTAAGCATGACTTGATGGATATGGTGAATGATTTTCTGGAGCTTGGGGTGTTTGATGAACGGTTGAAGGAAACAAATATCTGTCTGATTCCGAAGACTTCAAGGTTCCGGAAGATGCAGAGTTTCGTTCAATCAGCTTATGTAATGTCGGATACAAAATCATATCTAAAGTTCTTTGCCAGACACTGAAGCGAGTTGTCCCTAACCTTATCTCCGAGACTCAATCTGCCTTTGTGGCTGGGAGGCTAATTTCGGACAACATCCTCATTGCGCAGGAGATGTTCCATGGCCTTCGTACTAATAACTCTTGCAAGGGTAGTTTTCTGGCAATTAAAACAGATATGAGTAAAGCTTTTGATCGGGTTGAATGGTCTTTTATTGGAAAACTCCTCCAAAGAATGGGTTTCCATTCTAAGTGGATTGCATGGATTATGAACTGTATCAATTCAAATTCCTATAAGGTTCTTCTTAATGGATACCCTCACGGCCTTATTGTGCCCAAGAGGGGACTTTAGGTGATCCGCTTTCACCATATCTTTTTATCTTATGTACGGAAGTACTCATTTCGCTGAAAATGAAAATAGGCTTACTGATATCAAAGTGGCTAGATCTTGTCCTTCTGTATCTCACCTCCTGTTTGCTGATGACAGTCTGTTTTTCTGTAAGGCTGATTCTAGTCAATGTGCAACTATTTTAGTGATTTTGGACCAGTATGGGAAGGTCTCGGGGCAACGAATTAACTTTGACAAGTCTTCGGCTAAGTTTGGGCATCTTATTCCTGAGGATCACTGGCAGTCCATAATGGAAATCTTGGATACTTTCACTAAGGGTGGCATGGGTTCCTGTTGATGGTGGGGTTCTACCCCTAATCAATAGTTTGGCAATAATTGGAGTTTGGTCCCAGCCTAGCTCTTCCCTAATAATCTTTTACGTTATAAGTCCCGACAACAGGAATTTCGACCTTCGGCCCAGATGACCGAGGGATACCTCGGAGAAGATTGATCAGATTTAGTGTCCGAAGTGGGGGTAGAAACGAACATCGTCCTAAGCCGAAGTCAAAGCTCGGACAGTATAAGATAGAATCTTATCACAGATTCCCTAGTCTTGGAAAATGGGAAATAATCCATTTTTCCGAGGTTAGCCCATGGACTTATTACACCGACTATTAAGGATATATAAATACATACCCCCCCTCACTAATAAGGTTTATTCAGAATCGGGAGGAAAAGAACTAGATTACCTAGGTTTTACTTCTCTATGATAAAGTTAACTCGGCATTCCGAGTTAACAAGCATTGTAAACAGCGTTATTAATAATACACCCTCTTTCCGAGTTTTCTTCTTTATTTTTTTATCAAGTACTTTCCTAAAACGAACCCCTCTAATTACAAATAATTAGAAGTTGAACCCAGTATCAACATTTAGCACGCCTGGTAGGGGGATGGCTCTTTAAGTAAAGAAACATCTCGGAAGAAAGGGGGAAAGCTAGTAATGACTTTCCTTCAGCGAAAAATCAGGAAAAATCGATGGAATCAATCACCAATCGAGGTCTCTGATCCAGAACTGGGATTACCAGCTCAGCAGAAAAATCAAAGGAATGGAGATCTTTAAACGGTCCCCTAGGTGATATAGAAGCAAGCAGTGAAGGCAGTCAACCAATATGCAAAATTTCAGAAAACTGTCTATCACTAGGTGAAGCAGAACAAAGAACGAAAGAGGCGGAAGAAGAACAGAACAGGCCGACCAAGATTCAAAGAACGATCGTCGGCGGGAGACTCGTGGATGACGAACTCACTTCTACGGCAAGAAACTCAATAGCGGAATTGCACCGTGAACTATGGGATATGAAAGTTATGCTCCAGAACCCCCCATACTTGATCCAAAATTTCAAAATTAGAGAGGAGAATCCATCCAAGACGATGAAGTTCGGACTCGATTCTTTCGAAAAAGGAAAGTTGGAGCTACCAACCTATAATGGAGTAGGAGACCCAAGGACCTTTCTTAAAACATTTATGATCACAATCAACCAAGCACAGATCCACCCATCTGACGAGGAGAGAAAGAAATGCCAATACTTTGCTGAAAGTCTACGAGGAAATGCCAAACCTGGATAACTAGCTTACCCTCTAATTCAAAAGGAAATTTTGAAGAACTACGGCAAAAATTTCTGAAGAAGTATATCTTCAACCTCGAACGACCAGCAACAATCTCCGACCTCTACTCCGTAAAGCAAACACCAACCGAATCACTTGAGAGTTTTATTAAAAGATTCAAGATAGTATACTTCCAGTTGAATATCTCCGACGAGCTAGCCACCGATGCCCTAATTAGTGGAGCATGGTATGAGACGAGATTCTCGGAAGAACTCTCAGTTTACCGGCCCCAATCCATAGAAGATGCGTTCTACAGAGCAAACATATACATTAGGGTGGACGAAAGTAAAGCCCGGTTATCCAAGGATGATAAGATCACTTCGGAAAATGAAGAAAAGAGAAGAGTTAAAGAGCCTCGCCTGCACTATAATAAAACGTTTGAGCAGAAAGAAAAAGCCAGAATTTCCCTCCTAACCTCCGAACCCCTAAGTCATCAGGGACAGAAGAGAAAAGCTGGGATCAAAAGAGAAAGAGTCTCCCCAGCATGGTGTTATTACCATACCACCTATGGACATAGCACAGAAGAATGCTGTAATCTACCAGAATATCTTTTAAGAAAATACTTGGAACATATCCCCAGACAACTAAGTTTAAAGGAAACATTAGTTAAAAAAATATCAACCGAAGGAGCGATCCGTGGAAAAGAATCATCAAAGAAGAAAGGAACTTCCTCAACCAGGATATTCGTTCTATCACAGAAGGATAAACGTTATTTCAGAGCCTTCAGAGGAAGCACAAGACCAAGCCAAGCAGCAAACGAAGCCGAAGATAATTCTACCAAAGGAGCTCATCTTCACTCACGAAGACTTGGTAGGAGTCGAAGTCCAACATAACGACCCTTTGGTGATAGAACTACAAGTTGGGGATTACAGAGTTCCCCGGATATTAGTGGATACCCGAAGCGCTACGAATATCATGAGTATCGAGGTCTTCCAAAAGTTATGGTCAAAAGAAACGAAGATCAAGTCGAGGATTAAGTCATTAACTGCATTTAGTGGTGAAAGTGTTCCGACTCCTGGAATAGTACAGCTCCCGATAACAGTTGGAGGAACAATCAGAATCGTTAACTTCGACGTAGTAGAAAAGCCAATTCCCTACAACATAATTCTTGGAACCCCCTGGCTATTTCTAATGAAAGGAGTGGTTTCAACCTATCACCAATGCCTTAAATTCCCAATTCCATTTGGAATTTTTTTGGTAAAAGGATATCAAGCCGAAGCAAGACGCTGCCTCCGAGAAGACCTAAAGGATGAGAAAGCCGAACTTTCTTTCGGAAAAGAAATTTTAAATGTCAAAAGGCTCCGACAATAGAGTCAAAAAAAAAAAAAAAACCGTTGATGTCTCGGATTATCCGAGATAATTAACAACAACTCGGAACTACGTGTGGCTTGATCCCATCCAAGGGTACGTAGGCAACCTTCCACAAGGTTCAGCTACAAATATTGCAACTACGTATGGCTTGATCCCATCCAAGGGTACGTAGGCAGCCTTCCACAAGGTTCAACTACAAACATCGGATCCTGGTTTTATAGTAACAGAGTTTCAACAACTCGACTATACTTAACCTCGGTTCACCAAAAAATCAAACATACAAAAATCAATGCCTTGATCACGTATTCGATAACAGGGTTTATTCCCACCCAACACATTCTATAGCGAATGCAGCTGAAGATTTCGGAGCCTGATAAAGTAGGACCGAGAAACTCTAAGGCAGAGTCGGGGTTTTCTCGCTCAAAAACTCATACCCAAAGAATCTAAGGATCTGATAAAGTAGGATCTAAAGATTAGAGGTCAAAACAGTCGAGGTTTAACCGCACTGAACATTTTCGGCTCAGCCCATGAACATCCAGTATTCTGTTGAAGGAACTCTTGAAAAAGACCAACATACAGAATACTCGAAGAATCTTTTCTTAATCATTTAAGGAAAGATAGATAAATTTTTTTAAAAAATTATTATTATTACTATTTAAACGGTTTTTACCAAAAAGAAGAAGAAAATAAAAAATTACAAATCAAAGCTAAAGGCGTTATGCTCCAATTCCGGAAAAGAATAATCCTTAGCTTCATGTTGAGCTACCGAAGTGTCATTTTCCACTTGCTTCAAAAGATCGGCGGGAATATTCACACCTTGAGAAGATAAAATACTAAGTACTCCGAGGACTACCTAGGTTTGACCGAGATTTATAGTTTTTTCGAATCCAACCTCCCGAGCTCGGACGATTTTTTCGATAGGGTCCAGCCTATCTTGAATCTTCTTGGTCATCCTCTTCTTGGTAGATTGTACCTTATGAGTTAAGGAAGTGGCAGCTGCACGAACCTCCTCCTTCATAGAAGCTTGATTAACCTCCAGAGCCTTGTTCTTCTTTTCAAGACTGTTGATATAATCATTCTTCTCCTTCAACAAGCCTTCGTACTCTCCCACAAGGAAACAAGTAGTCTGAGCTCCCTTAAGAGAAAGGAAGGAGAAATTCATTTAAAACCTTAAAATATTTGGAAAGACGACAGGAAGCAGAGTTAGATTATCAAACCTGAATCAAATTCCTTGCAATAATCGATATGTGCTCCTTCGCGAGAAAATCACCTTTCGGTCTTAAAGAACTACAACCTGCCATTTTCCAGAAAAGTTCAGCTCTCTTCTCTTCATCGTTTGAGAGGAGCCGTGGCGAGTTGAATTCAAAGTTAAAAGGAGCGTCCTTGGCCTCAAGCTGAGATCTTTGCCTTTTGGTCAAAGGAGCCTCAATAGTCGAAGAAGCAGGCCTTTTGTTTGGAAACTTTATTTTCGGAGAAGTGGCGGTAGTTTTTCCACGTTTTTCTTCCGAGGAGTTTTTTGAGATAGGAGGAGTCGACTTCACCTTCTTGAGATTCTTGAAACCTCGGCCTTTTAGGAGGAGCTCGAATAAGTAATTTGTTGGTATCATCTGAAGCCGATCTTTCCGAGGGACAGTCCGTTTCGGATACAGCAAGGCCTATATAAAAAAAAAACATGACAATAAGAAGAAGTAATCTAAATTATGTAGAAAGGAGATAATTCGAAATACCTGAGTGAGATCGAGCTCGATTGATTAGGTCCGCGGGAATCTTTGGAAATACCAGCGGCGGAAGACTATAGATCCGATCCATCTCCTTTTTAAAGATAGGAGGATGTTCTTTAAACAAGATCGGCTTAGTGATTGTCGAGGTATCAACTGACCACGATTTAATCACTTCGGCACTAGGATCAAAGATGAAGGCTTTATTGATCCGAACGTAGAAGAAGTTAGTGCGCCATTGTTTAGCAGTAGAAGTGAATCATTTTCCCAGTTTGCTGGCATTTTTAATCATAGTATACCAAGTTTTGCCATCTCGACTATCAACAAGTTTGGCGAGTTCCGAGAATTTCTAGCACGGAACGATGACGTCAGCCCTACTGGCTTGAATCAGAAAAGCTACCATATGTCTGATAGCACCGGGTCCTAGTTGAGTGAAAGCAATCTTTAATTTTTTTCAAAATTCAACTAGAAGGAAGGAAATTGGGAACCAAAGTCGAGCTTCGGTAAAGAAATGAAAGTAGAGACACATGAATCCCTCGGGATGAGTCCAAGGTCTTTGTTTAGATTTCGGAATCAGAATATCGAGACCTTCAGGATCAGAGGCGAATAAACGAAGAGTTTCGATGTCGCCTTCCTTGAAGGTTGAATCTCCGAATTCTTTGGAAAAGTCTTCTCCTACGATTGCTTGGTCGGAGACAGTTTTAGAGCTGTCACTGTTAGAGGGAGAGTTCGCCGGAACAGACATAGAAGGGTTCTCTTTTTCTTTTTCGACGGAGGAAACACCTTCAATATCGATCTGGGACACAATTGATCGATTTCCGGAGTTCTTTTGGTCTGAATCACTAGATCCGGAAGAGGAAGAATCCGAGGTAGAATATGTTGTCGAACTAGAGCTGGATTTGGGAGAGTTCTGTTTAGTTAACGACATTTTTATTTCTTCGGAGAAGAAGAAGATTTAGAGGGATTATATGAATGATATGAGATAGAATAGGGATTTAGCCTCTTTAAATAGTTAAAGGCGGTGCTATTTGCGGAAGCTTAACCGACGTCTTCAGGAAGTGTCAAAATTCTATTGGGAAAAAATAGGATTTCAATGTATGAACCACGATCTCTTTATTTTCCCGCCAAAAGATCATTTCGGAGGATCCGAGTGATGATTGACACGTCATCGGGAAACGGAAAGGTCGTGCGGAGTTAGGATTTTTCGCGCCAGAACAATAAGACTTTACACTTTCCGGACTGTTCCCGCCATATTGAAGATGAAGCTTTTTTGGAATTAAAGCTGAAGTGATTGAAGACGAAGATCAATTGGTTCCGAATTTCATTTATCGACAGACTATTTAAGGAGGAACTTCGCCAACGCTTTTCAAAGACATCCTTAGACGAACTGGGGGGGACTTACTGTTGATGGTGGGGTTCTACCCCTAATAAATAGTTTGGAAAT
Organism: Euclidium syriacum; assembly: GCA_900116095.1. Classification (NCBI taxonomy): domain Eukaryota; kingdom Viridiplantae; phylum Streptophyta; class Magnoliopsida; order Brassicales; family Brassicaceae; genus Euclidium; species Euclidium syriacum. Next base: position 933,539 of record FPAK01000018.1, read on the forward strand.
AATTGAACTTTGGTCCCTGCCTAGCTATTCCCTAATAATCTATTAGGTTATAAGTCCCGACAACAGGAATTTCGACCCTCGGCCCAAATGACCGAGGGATACCTCAGAGAAGATTGATCAGATTTAGTGTCCGAAGCGGGGGTATAAACGAACATCGTCCTAAGCCGAAGTCAAAGCTCGGACATTATAAGATAAAATCTTATCACAGATTCCCTAATCTTGGAAAAATGGAAGAAAAATGGAATATTTTCATTTTTCCGAGGTTAGCCTATGGGCTTATTAGACCGACTGTTAAGGATATATAAATACATACCCCCCCCCCTCACTAATAAGGGATATTCAGAATCGGGAGGAGAAGAACTAGATTACCTAGGTTTTACTTCTCTTTGATAAAGTTAACTCGCCATTTCGAGTTAACAAGCATTGTAAACACCTTTACTAATAAAGAAGGGAATGTCATGGATATCATACTTGTATTCACTCTAGTATAGTTGTGAAGTCGAGATAAGACTATCATGTGATACTGGGTAGTTATAATGCTTTGCTAGAAGCCGCTTATAACTTATGAGTTCTGAACTCATTGCCAGTATTATATGATCCTATAGGGTCACACACCTAAGCAAACTGGATAACAAATTTTGGGAATGATCATTAGAGTAATGATCTAATCAATGTGTAATTGTTACACATTGATATGGAGGTTTTAAGAGTGTGTCGACCGACACACATGCTTGTGTCGATCGACACAGCTCCGGGTTAATGATACCGGGTTTTAATTAGTGACTTAATTTAAACCGGTTAATCCATCGGTTAATCCATTTCGACCATGCTTCTAATTAATGACTTAATTTAAACCGGTTAATCCATCGGTTAACCAGGAATTCTCTGGGTTGCCATATATAAGATAGAGGCACGACCTAGAGACTTTCTAACCTAATTTTACAGCCACCAAATACTCCCAATCCCAAGAGAATTGTTTTCTAGAGGCACTAGCATCCCTGATCCAGTTTTGTGTGAGTGTGGATTTGCTATAGAGGCGCAGCATCTGAGGCGCTCTTGATCTCAATATCCTGTTCAATCCGCTGTCAAGAAACTCCAGGTATATCCGCGATCTGATAACATAGATTCAATCTACATGATCTAGGGCTAAAAGGAATCATTAGGTTTATGAAAAAGTTTTATAACCTACACACAAATTCCTTCAAATAATACACCCTCTTTCCGAGTTTTCTTCTTTATTTTCTTATCAAGTACTTTCCTAAAACGAACTCCTCTAATTTCAAATAATTAGAAGTTGAACCCAGTATCAACAGTTCCTATTTGGGCCTTCCTGAAAGTCTGGAGGGAGCTAAATCCAAAGTGTTTGCCTTTGTTCGTGACCGTTTAAATGATATAACGACTTCCTGGTCCTCTAAGCTTCTCTGTAAAGGAGGAAAGGAAGTTCTTATAAAATCGGTTGCTTCAGCCTTGCCTAACCATGTTATGACTTGTTATCGCTTGCCTCAGACTCTAACAACCACTCTGACGAGTGCTATTGCCCATTTTTGGTGGAGTTCTGGGGGTGACAAACGAGGGCTTCATTGGATTAAATGAAAACGTTTATGTTCATCAAAGGAGGATGGGGGTATTGTTTTCCGCGCCATTGATGAGTTCAATTCGGGTCTTTTGGCTAAACAACTGTGGCTGCTAATCCAATTTCTGAATTCCCTCCTAGCTAGGGTCATGAAGAGTAGATACTATCGCTCTTCTCATCCAATGTCTGACAACCGTATATATTCCCCATCCTATGGTTGGACCAGTATGCGGTCCGCTAAACACATCCTGGAAAAATGGCTCATTAAAATTGTAGATTTTGGTAATTCTATTTCCGCATGGACTGATAATTGGATTCCTGATGAATGGCCACGACCGGCACGTCGGCGGGAAGGGAGTCATCCTCCAAATCTCCTGGTGAGTCATATGATAGATCCTATCTTCCGGACCTGGAATATAAACATGTTGAATGAGTTCTTTCATCCTGATGATATTGTCCTTATCCGGGGAATCCGTCTCAGTAGGTTTCCGATCCCGGATAGGATTGGTTGGGCTCTTACTACATCGGGGGTCTATACAGTTCGCTCTGGCTATCGGGTTGCTCACTCTATCGCGATGGCCAAATCTGAGCCGCCCCTTGTTGGCCCATTTGTTTCTGCGCTTCTAGCAAATTCCTGGAAAATTGAAGGTCCTTCCAAATTGAAACATTTTCTCTGGCAAGTAACTTCTGGTTGTCTCTCGGTTTACCAACGCTTAAGGAATCGCAGTATTAATTGTGATATGGCTTGTCCTCGTTGTGGGGCGATAAGTGAATCAATTAACCACGCTCTTTTTGAATGCCCCCCGGCTTTACAAGTCTGAGCTTTCTCTCCTATTCCAAGTGGGCATTTGTCTTTTCCGTCTTCCTCGGTTTTCTCAAACATGGATTATCTTTTTTCTAGGATCCCTAAAGCATGTTTTCAGGGTTGGCATGTTAACCCATTCCCTTGGATTCTATGGTTTATATGGAAAACTCGTAATGATAAGGTCTTCAGTGGACTCAATCGTTTATCGTCTGATATCCTTAAACATGCTCTTGGGGAAGCTCATGCATGGGCAGAGGCCCAATCCTCCTTGTCAGATAGAGCTATATCGGACAGGGTCCAAATGGCTTTGTTTTCCCCGGATAGTCCATCTGATAACACGTCAATTATGGCTGATAATGTCTGCTAGGTAGACGGCTCTTGGAAAAAGGATAGTCTTTTTGCAGGTCTGGGTTGGAGTTTCAAGAGTTCGACCACGTTGACCCCTCTGTTGGGTGCCAAGGGTTTGCGCCGAGGCTTATCTCCACTGCATTCTGAGATGGAAGCCCTTATCTAGGCCATGGAATACATGCTGAATCAAAATGAGGATAAAGTGGTTTTCCAGACTAACTCCTCCGAACTCGTGAAGATGACAACGATGATGGCCGAGTGGCCCGCCTTTGTGGCCCTTCTTACTACATTTGCTGCCCTCAGTTAGTACTTCAACACTTTATACCAAAACTACCATATAAGTTTCAGTTATTATATAATGACCCTAAGACATTGCTTAATACATATTTGACCTAGAAATAGTTCTTACATATTCCAAAAGATTTGTCGTATCAAATCTTAAAAAATGCGGAGTTTGCATATTATTAAAGAAAAAGAAAGTCAAAGAAGAAAATCTAGACTCAGACCACTTACATGGTATCTAGTATAGATAGGTAAGGTACATTAACGGGATGCAAGATAAGCTTCACTTATGGATCGTCCATTTCACAGCTTTGAGATTTTTGGAGGAGGCAAGTTGTTCCTTTGTGGAATTTTTAGATCCTCCCATCCTTCCTCTTCCTCCACTCTCTTGAAGTAGTTTTCTACCATGTTATCCTTCATTTCCTCCAGTTTTGATGGCTCCCACTGTAATTTTCAGTATTAACAAAGTATGACTTATAACAACAAAACAGTAAACATGTAGATAAATTTGTTAAACCTTTGGGTTCCTATCTTTGTCAATCAATATTGCCCTGCTCCCCTGCATAATTAGAATATACTATTGTAATTATGTCTCAGTTTACAACAAGAAAAGTTTCAAGAGGAAGATAATACAATCTAGAAAGCTAACAAAACCTCCAAAAAATCTTTGCTTATGTCTCCCTTCATCACATGACACACCATTCTATACTCACGGATAAGACACTGTCCTACCCCTTGTGATCGCCCTTGTCTTATCTAAAAATGAAATATATAGACACATGTAAGCACTTTCCCATCATATCCTGGAAATGCAAATGCATTATGTGAAACTAACCGATATAAGAGTGATTTTAAGACTTGTTGGTGAAGCCTTCTTCAATGCTTGAATGGTAGCTAAGATCCAATTATCTGCTTCCTCCTTTACCTAACCAACACATATGATTTTTGTCACTCATCAGTAACCTTTAATATAATTTTTATCATATATATATATATATATATATTTATATTAGTGAGAAGTTTTTTTGTAATTGGTAGGAATTTTGGATTGAGCCTGGGCCTGATCATTTTAGTGGAGAGCTTACAAGTGCAAATATAATTTCTTCGATTGTTCTCTTCGAGAAGCACCTATCTATAACATCTAACCTGTGTAAAGAAAAACAGAGAGAGAAGAAACACTTAAATTTTTAGAACATAGTTACTGAGGCATATTTTTTGTTAATAGTTAACCCCAATACAAGATTTAAGTTCAAGATTTACAGTGCTTGCAATGTTGGAATACGAAAAACTCATGTACAAGTAAAAAGTAAAAGAGCTAAAAAAATAAATAAATATCATGTATACTTGCCTGTGATAAGCACTATGTTGTTTCAGTTGCGGATGATGAGTGTATTCATTCAAAATTGTTGAGACAAAATTTAGATCCCTTGAATCAGCTCTGCAAAGATCTGTTTCTAATGCAGCCAACATCTGCGACAAGGAAGTAGCCTCACTAAGTAACGATCCTTTGCATGTGCCAAGTTATAATACTCAAGACGTTAGCAAAAGAAGTTGATACCGTTGATGGCACATAATGAGTTGCAAGACCACAAGAAATCATTTCAGCGCCATCTAACCTAGCTCCTGTGAGCCCAACATACTCTCCTAAAAAAGTAGAAATCAATAATAAGAGAAACAGAGGTAAGATTAAACTCTTTGTGGACATGCAGTAAAATTATGAGTTTTTTTACCGAAAAATCTGGGGAGTCTTGACAAGAAGTAGGAGGCGCCTACATCTGGAAAATGCCCCAAAGCTGTCTCAGGCATGGCAAAAACCTTTTAAAAAAAAATTAAAACGATATGACCAAACTAGGAATTTATCCGTGCTACCTGAAAATATATTTTTTTTTTTTGAATTATAGGAGGTTCTGCGATGAAATTCGTAACATACATATCAGGTTATAATTTATATTTGTTTTAAAAATAACAATCATTCCATACATATTTTAAATTAAAGTCCAGGCAAAAAAAAGTTTAACTTGAATGTAAAGTTACATTCATACAAATTTGTTTTTAACAAAAATGATCAAGATAATATGTATATTTGAAGATTTTTTTTTTTAATATTGAAACAATAAATTTATAGTTATGGTAGACTAATGAAATTAAGGTAAATTCAACTTATGTTGCAATATCCATGTTATATTCCAAGGAAACATGGTTTCTGTGTAATAATAGATAGGGATGCGCAAAAAAAAAAACCGAATCCAGACCTTACCCGAAAAAAATTAAAGGATAGTGGTTAGGTATATTTTGGGTTTCATGTAATATTCTTTTCAAACCGAAATCAAAACCTTACCCAAAAATTATGAATGAGTCTTAGTGGCTAGGTATTACGGGTTTCAAGTTATACCCGATCATAACCGAAATACGATCTTGCACCACAAAAACCCGAATATAGCCAAACCCATAATCCCTTTTACCTAGCTTTAGAAAATAAAATCAGATAATGTTGAGTAATTTAGGGTAGTTTGTGTAGTATTTTTAACAGTTTTCTAGGTAATTCGGATACTTTCGCAAACTTTCCAATACATTTGGGCTATTTAAATTATTTTTACCGGGTTTTTCGAGTAATTCATATAATTTCAAGCACTTAAAGATATTTTGGATAGTTTTTTTTTCTAGGTAATTTTGATTTTATCGAGTATCGGGTAAAACATGATCCAAAGCGAATCCGAAAGGAATCAAACTGAACCCGGCATGAAAATTTATTAGGGGTTATTGGTTTGTCTACTTTAATGAATTTGGAAATCCAAATCGAATCTAGTGTAATTGGGTCTATGATTTTATAATACATGTTTAAATCTTTTCTTATTGGTTCTATGATTTATAAATATTAATTTAAATCACGTGTTACTTAATCATACGGATTTAGTTATGGATTTGATTTTACAATGGATTTTAGTGGATATGGAATTTCTATGTTAAAAATACAAATACTCAAATCCGAGGAAAAATCTACGGATTTGAAAATACTAATTAAAATAAATAGACTTGAAAAAAAATTTTAGATTTTCAAATCAATTAAAATCGATGAACGAATAATATTTTCGTACCCGAATGAAACATATGAGCTTGTATCAAAAATGTGAAAACTAGAAAAACTCAATCCCGACCAGAACATATACCCAAACTAGTCACGATTCTAGTTATTTATTGGCTTACTTAAATATAAATTTCCCGTACTCACCCAAAATGATGTAATTGTTCAAAACCTTCACCATCTTTTTTTAAGAAGTGTAGTATTTAGGTGTAATTATGATAACTCATCGTACGACACGGGGGTAATATTTAAGATATACGCATTTATGGGAATTTGACTTATAAGTAGGGAAAAGCGCTAACAGTAGAGTATGGCGCTTCTTCCCTTTGGTATCATACAATCTACCGTTCAATTAGGCTTCACTGGTCTCAAGTTATATTTAACAAAGGAAAGTTTTGCATTTGTTTCAGAAATGTAATATAGGGCTAAACCGATTTAAACGCAGTGGGTACAGTTACATATTTAAGTGTTATTGAGAATTTTGTATGATTGATATAGCGATTAAAAGCTATTGTCTTTGCGGAACACTTTTGACTGGTTGACAGCCGCTATAATAGTGGTTTGATATAATAAATAATGGTATACATACCCTACATCATTTATATAAACACAAAAAATTATATTTTTTTTAGTCATCAACCAGAAATTATGTATAAAAAAAAACTTATATAGTTAACATGAAAGACTAAAAACTAAATCAATGAATAAATATCTATATATATATATATATATATTTTAAGGTGTTTGAAACAAATTTTATATATAATAAATATTAGTGGGAGATTCGCGCGCTATCGCACGGATTATGAAGTGACTTTTAATATAGTTGAAGTAATTAAAAACTTATCATAAGAATTGGTGAGAAAAAACATTGAACTTGGTTAAAATTAAACGAAAAAATAAGAATAAAACAAATATATTTAAGATAAAGATGCATGTGCATAAACCTGAACCGTGTTTTTCTAGGTCGGTACAACCGAATGGGTCCATGGTCAAATATTTTCAGGTATCTATTGTTTTTTGGGTTTTATCCGATGAACCAAATTAGATCCGAAGGAACCGACAACCATAATATTGCATATATATACCCACATATCTGAAGGTTCCAAAAACCCTATTACGGTTATTTTGTCTTCGTTTTCCGTCTCCACGCCAAAACCTTAACTGCATAAAAGAAACTTTAGGTATGCTTTTTACTCCACCCTTTCGCTATTCTCCTTCTTTGTGTTGTAGTGTTTAGGGTTTTAGGCTAAAACTTTTAGCAGGCAGTAGGAGGGTTTAGGGTTTCTCACAAAAATAGCAAATTTACTTCGTCTTCTTCGTCTCTCGTCTCCTCCACACCGGAACCTAATCTTTTTATTTGAATTACCACATCAGGTAATCTTCTTCTTCTTCTTCCATTCCACATCCAAATGTGAGGTTTGCTATTGTTTTTGACGTATTTTTATTGTTACGTTAGATTATTTCTTTAATTTTTTTTGTGTTACATCATTTTTGTTTTTAATTTTATTTTTTTGTTTTGAATAATTATTTAGAAAATCTAAGTTTTTTTTTTTTTTTTTACTTAAACGAACATAAATCTTGATCAAAACCTAAACTCATGAATAAATACTTTGACAATTTTTTGAAGTAAACGGATCGGAGCTGATGTAAAAACTTAAACTCTATATATGTGATTATAATCAAAATTTTGAAAATCTTAGACATGTAATAATAATTTAATATGAAAATATTTGATGAAAGAAAATCAAAATTTCTTGATTTATTTCATTTTATAATATTTTTTAAAAAATTTTGAACATAATTTCTTCCATGTTTTGGAAAAAATAATTGACCACGGGTTAACGCCTACAAACACAAACGTTTGCGGGAAGCATCTTCTGATTTTAACCGGTACATAATGGCTTGAAACGGTAAAAAACGGTTATAATGATTGTTGATAAACACTAACAATCGTTACCACCCACAAATACATCTTTTCCGGAAGGTAACGGATGAACCAATAATCTCTATAGTAGAGATATGTGTAAAGCTTGATTAGAAGAGAGATATAATCCTCTAGAAAATAATGTGATTCTCAAGCGCTATATGGGAAGTTATCGAGACGTTTATCTATCGCTTTATGAATCCTTTGTATAAAGATCCGTTTGGTTATTAGGAAATCATACATCGAAATATTCTAGACACTCTTTTGTTTCGAGTAAACTGTTTTCAATTGTAACAAAAATATTTTATTTAATAAATTTTAATAAATTTTAAAATAAAAAATATATAAAAAATTCTTAAGTAACCTATTTATTATATAAATTTTTGTACTATTGTTTACATAATATATATTTATTTTTCAAAAAGTTCAGCAAAACACCAATATTATGTGGAGTGTCTCGCCCCCTTCAAGATCCATTTGATTATCCGGAAAACAATATACAGACTATTTTCCTACTCTCTTGTTTCTAACATACCGTGTTCTCAGTTGCAACGCGAAATCGACCATGGATGCAGACACCAGCTCCACCTCCCATGACAATACCATTCAAAACTGAAACCTAAAAAATTTTAAAACCATAATAGGAAAACTAGCTAAATAATTTTGTACAATTTCACTATCAAAACAAAAGAGTTTTGCTGAGACCTGAGCTTTGCTATACGTAGCTATAACAAAGTTGAGCTTGTATTGATCTGACATGAAATTGGCACCAAGTCTCCATTTCCCTAGTTTGATGTCACGAGATACAGCTGACGCATCGCCACCAGCACAAAAGGCTCTTCCATGACCCTGTGGCAAACTTAGTTATTCACTGTTGTTGCAAACTAAGAGGTGAGTGGCAAAGCTATTTTTTTTTTTATAAAGCTAATTTACCTTCAGAATGACAAGTTTCACACTAGGGTCCTCTTCATATGCAAGAAAAAGTTGCTTCAACCGAGTGATCTATAAAAGAAAACTTTGATTCAAGCCATTATTGTAAATTTGTAATACTAGTGCACGAAACTACAAAGAAAAGAGAAGAAAAGATTTTAACAAAAAAAAAAAAAAAACTACAAAGAAAAGATTCAAATATTAAAACCAAAAAAAAAGATTCAAATACGTACCATGTGTGAGGACAGAGCATTCAGCTGCTTTGGTCTGTTTAGTGTCAAGATTCTAACACTTGATTTCTCTTCCACTAACACCTGTAATCAAACTAGATTCAGAGAGCAAATTGGATTTGATTGGACCCTCGTCAATCTTTTAGTAAGCAAAAGAAGATACACTACCTGATTAAAGTGAGAAGCCATTTTTGTCTTTTTTTTTTGTGACTCACATATGCCTTTGTATCCTCCAGGACTTTATACCAGAGCAGCGCTGGGGTCCAGATCCATGCAATAATATGTTAGGTGTTTTTGTTGACTCGTTTTCGTTCTTGATCTCTTCATTTTTTTTAGTTATTCCCGTTGTTTAATATTGTTTTCCAAAGTCTTCTTGGTATTGACCTCATACTTAAGAAAAAAAAAAAAAAAAGTCTTCTTGGTATTATTGGATTCAAAGAACAAAATATATATATATATATATATATATATATAATTTGTATAATTTCAGTATTTCACTACATAGATAAACATTCAATATCAAAATAATTTTGACAATGAGCTTGGTGAACATAATTGAATTTAAATGTAAAATTTTGTGTAGACTACGTTAAACATTAAATGTTGAACTTCTAACATCTCCGAACCGTTCTAAACGAATGAGGATCCAAAGATGCTAATACGAAATCATGGAAAGATCCAAGCCAGTTTACGGAAGCGAATTTGTGATCTAATTAGATCCATTTGTAACATGTTCTCCTTTAGAACGCGATTTAAGATTTTCAACTCATAGTACCATCATCTAGAGTTGTGTTACCTAGACATACCAATACCAGTTCCCACACATTTTACTAAAACACATCTCTATTAAAATATATAATATTTGGATGCAAACACAAATATTATATAGATTTTTGCAATGGTGGACCTAGAAGTTTTTATTACCGGATCATGATATTACATTTTTTTTTAACATGTACAATAAGAATAAGAGTTTTATTTTGAACAGTGATACAATAATCACACTCATAGAAGTCATTATAATAAATATTGCGGTTATGTATACAAAGAATATATATATATATATATATATATATATATATATATATTTTTGGGTTAAAATATACAAAGTATATTAAAATCAAGAGTTATATCGTATATATATATAGTCGTGAATTATGACGATGTCATTCTTAAGAAAAACACTACTAAAATAACATAAAAAAACACACTAAAATACCTTGGTGGATAATGTGTATGTTGAGGGTATATATACCAAGAGTAAAAGCAAGAGAAATTTGCTAAACCAGTCACTTTTTACAACTGTTGCTTTTAAAAAAAATTTGATTTTTTTGTTAACCGATGTAATTTATACTGGTTTAATGAGTTGGACACTTAAAAAGATAACTTGAGCAGGGACATGAATTTCTTCTCAATCAAGTTTTGGTCTTTAATGTAAATATTCTTAGGAGATTTGTTAGCTCTGTTTTTGGATAGTGTAGATGCTTGGAGATTCTCCTTATATATTGTAATCATTTAGTCTTGGTAATACAACACATAATTTCAAAAGTTATCTCTTTGTTCATGGTATCAGAACCTTTTTCAATGGCTGAATTATAAAAAACGGAGCTGTGAATGAAAATACAAACGCTTATCACTTGATCGCGACTGAGAATCCTGGTGGGCGATCGCACAAGTGAAGTTTGACCGAGAAAACTACGACGAACGGGCACAAGCGGTGCGAATGGTGTTGCATGTAAAGAAGAAGTATGGCTTTGTTGACCGAAGAGTCACCATTCCAAAAGAAAAAGCTAAAGAATATGAAGACTACGTTGCTGCAAATTCCATGGTGGCTCTATGGATTTCAACACTTTAGATCCGAAGGTTCGCCGAACTTTGGCGAAAAGGAAGATCCACATGATTTTCAGAAAGAAATCAAAGACCCATTCTGAGAAGGAAACGGTCCGCGTAGTTGGCTTGTCTAAGGCATATGGAACAATTGAACCTTACAAATCTTGATTAGTTGCACTCGGAAACAAGCAAGTTGAAGGAGTCAAAAATTTTGAAACTTTTTTCCCGGTTGTTAAGATGACAATATTGAGAACGTTTCTATTGGAACTCCATCAAATGGATGTTCATAACACTATCTTACACGGTGATCTCAAACAAGAAATATATATGAAACCTCCTCGTGGGTTTCGACCGGAAAATCCAAATTTGGTATGTTGATTGCGAAAGTCGTTGTATGATTTAAAGCAATATCCGCATTGCTGGTTTGCTAAATTTCGAGGAGGTTTCCTCGAGCATGGTTTCAAAAAATCGTACTATGATTACTCTCTGTTTTTGATGAATAAAGAAGGAGTGGAATTGTATCTTTTAGTCTATGTAGATGATTTTATTGTTGGTGGGAATTTTTCGAAATCTATAGCAACATTTATAGATTACTTGGGGAAATGCTTTCACATGAAGGACTTGGGTCATCTTAAATATTTTATGGGGATCAAAGTAGCTAGAAGAAAGGAAGGTATGCTTTTGTGCCAAAGATAATATGCTCTCGACATTGTCATCGAGATGGGCTTTTTGGACGCAAAAACGGCAAATTCTTTCATTGAGCAGCGTCACTGGTTAGCATTATCAACGAGTTTGATGTTGAAGACCCGAATTTTTATAGACGATTAGTTGAGAAATTGATTTATCTAGGTGTATTTCATTTACTGTAGATGAGTTGAAGTGGTTAAAGGCGTAGTTTGGTGATTTAGGCATCAGCGTCAAACATAATACACTAATGAGTTTAGCATGTGAAAATCAAATATGATACACTAATGAGTTTCTCGAGAATATCTGGTTGGCTGATGAGAATGCATAATACATTGGACAAGGACAAGGAATGTATATTGATGAAGAGGAAGAAATATATTATGAGGAAGAAGAAGGATCTAGGGAAAATCACATCGGTGAATTTGGAATAAAGAGATGTCAAAAGATATTGTTCGATACCTATTTATATGAAAATGACGGATCAAGTGATGATAAGTGAATCGCCAACTACGAGGCTTTTACCGAACTACTAAAAGATAGTTTGGCTAAGGAATCCCTTCATGAAGATAAGTTTTATTCGCTCCTCCACACCCTCAAGAAAATTTTACATTGACTACCCACTCAATGTGAGCAATTAAAGGTGGTTCCTCGTAAATACTTCCTCACAAAATTTTTCTCTGACACAGACAAGACGAATAGTATTTTTCGGATATAAGAAAAAACTGTCATCAAAGAACAACACCAATTTAAAGGGAAAGCGAACAAGCCTTCGCTCCCCTCCTTCTGTGAACGACAAAACAGCCAAGGCTAAGCCGATTTGTCCTCGAGCACCTAACAGCAATGAAAAAATGAGACATCTTCGCCCACACTAAAGGCTATCCAACGTCAAGGTCGTCAATGGAGCATTTGTAGAGTCTCTCTTCACCGTGGGAATTGAAAATGATGAGGATAAACCAACCATACCAAAAGAGTTCAACCATAAAGCACAATTTAGAGACGAGCTACTCCCATACCAAATTCTTACCCTTCCTACTAATGCAAGTTCAGGGAGTGAAAACCCTCATTCTCACCTTTCCATGCTTATTAGACCCCAAAGCTAACAATTCCTTTGGAAAACTTGAATTAATACCCAGGTAAGTCCTCTATCCATCGATCATTGTATATACCATCATTTACTTTTCTTTCTTTTCCGTTTTTCTTATATTTTCCGTGATTTTTCTTACACAGTGGCAATGTAAGATAGGAAGGGGGGGGGGTTGGGGGGGCTCCATCTAGCTAATCATATTTTTTATTCTCTAATTTTATAATTTTAAGTCTCTAGAGTAGAACCACATAGGGACTATGAAAATCATAAAATTTTAGAAAAATTTCGGTTACAAGACAATGCATCTGTCCATACACTTATCAATTTTACAATATTGATTTGGCGCTTGAGTCGATACAACTTTCTTGATAAATTTAAAAACAAAGTAAATGAAATTTTTCTGTGTATGAATTTTTTGGAACATTCTTTCAACATGTTACCGTGCATATTAATGATTATTCTAAGAATCTTCCTATGCCGTGATTTTCCAAGAATCATCTTGACAAACGTTTTTATGCATAAATTGATGATATTTGGATTATTTTTTCTTCTAACTCCGTAGATATAAGGGTTTCCTTGTTCTTTTATATATTCTTTTTAACTCATTCATTATTTGGGATTGGGTTGGGGCATTACCGAACTGATTTGATCGAACCAAAGTGATTTTTTGGGTAGTTTGATTTAGTTTGACAACCTTCAACAAACCAATTGATTCATATTTAATTTTTTTGGTTAATTGAACCAAACCAAATCGAACCAATCAAACCGATTAAGTTTGTAAATTGTCGATACCAACATGAAGAGTATTTGGCAGTTGAAAAATGAAGCATAGATTGGTAGTTGGAAGTAAAAACATTTTTTATTTTTAATAAACTTGAAAGTGTGAAATATTTTCTTTGATATTTGATTATGATTGTGTAACTGTGGTTTTGGTTTCTCTTTTTATTCCATGTTTTTGAATTGTGGTTTTGTTTTAGTTTTGGATTAACTGTGACTTTTTGTTTTATGCTTCTATTCTTTCCAACGTTAAAAGTGAAGCAACATTGAGGTATATGAGTCTCTTGAAACAAAATTAAACAAATGAATCAAATGAATCAAATTAATCAAAGTAACCGAACAACTCAATTTTGAACTAAATAACAGACGTAGTCGAATTGAAAATGAAGAATCGAACTGTACAACCCAAGAAACGAACCGAACCATGTAAATGTAATATAGGTGGTCGGTAGTTTTTCTAAAGAACTTAAAGAACCGAATGCCCGTCCGTAATTTGCGATAAGTCAAACAAGTACAACGATGTCGAGACCTGGAAAGAAAATAAATATGTGTAATTAAGATTATTATGACTTGCTCGCATATTTCGTTTTCTTTTCCGCAATTGGAATTAAATTAGTAATAGCAAAATAATCAAATAAACTTGGCTGCCATTTTCTATTGGCCACTCTTGTCGTGGTAATTGAAAGACAGAACGCAACATAGTTTGAATATTAAAATAACAGTATATTCTTTCAATTAATAAAAGACCTGTATAGTCCTGCGTCATGCGTCATGCGTCATGCGTCATGCGTCATGCATATATAAAAGACTAGTAAAATAGAGGTCAAAGTTTTTTTTTAAAGAACATACAGGCTAAACTTTTGATGTTGAAACTAATAAGTTATGGGTTGATTTGGAAGATAAAAAGGGCTAGAAACTCTTTATGTTGTATCTTTTGTTTAATGAAATGTTAGTTGCCGGTTTAATGAAAAAAAAAAGTTATGGATTGATCCAACCTATTAAATAAATGGATCGAATCGATCGATGAATCATATAATTTTATAAGTCTAACCGATGAACCAAATAAATAAATTTATATCAATTTTATTTTTATAAAAATTATAACTAATAAAATTTAATAGTAATCCTCATCCTGTTTATGTTGGAAAACTATTATAATTTTTTTCCAATGAAAAAAATACATAATCACGTTTTTGTTCAAAATGATCAAAATAAAAATGTAATCCTGTCTATTTTTGGCTGGAAAATATGGAATTGAATTCTTCGTGGAAAAAATTGAATTTATTATCTTGGCGCGAATTCACATTCATAAGAAAAAATTGGAAATTTGATCTAGGTATAAAATACTAAACGAAATTTTTTGCATGAAAATTACGAAATTACATTTTTATGAGATAATCGTGTTTTGAAATTGTGTTTTTGGCAGAAAATGTGGGATCAGTTTTTGGCGGAAAAATTAGAAATCACGGGTTTGATGGAAAAATTGAGAAATCCGGTTTCGACGGAAAAATGCATTGGAGGAAAAAATTAGGAATCGTGATTAAATAAAAAAAAAAGTATAGGAAATGGAGTGTTGGTGATTGTATATATCACATAGTCTTGATCATGTGTTAAGTATGTGACACATCTCACTACCCTTCACACTCATGTTTCTCACACAACTTGAAGTATATCCTTGATGCATCAGTGTATATAATTCACGTTTCTTCTAAATGTGAGTTTTAGACTTTGAATAGTTGCAGAGTACGAACCATATCAGACGAATCGGACAATCATTTTTGATACGCGGAGCTTCATACAAGACTGAACATGGTATAGACTGTATTAAGGTGTGGATTATGGTATACACTAATGTAACCCATCTTTGAATGGTTAAAGTGAACAACATTATGCACTAAAATGAACGAAAAAGTAGAAATAGTATTTTTTGTTTTCTAATTATAATAACTATTACTAACATGTTTTTTGATAACTAATGGCAATAGCATGTTTAAAAGAAATTACAAATCAAAATCTTCCATTTTGATTCTGCGCTAACCTATTTCCAATAGGTTTTGAGATGTTTTCGGTAAATTGTTTATCTACACTCTCAACTTTTTCCGTTCATATGAGCCATATTACTTGTTTTCCATTTGTGTCTCTGTATAATTTTTGGAAAAGTCGGGATATGGATTTTTTTTTTGAAGTAAATTTTTGTTTCTCAAGTGTATGTGTGGAAAAATATTTTTGGAAAAATATTTTCAATAGAGAAGATTTTTGTTGAAGTTTTTTTGCCAATGATAAATGAGGACTAGGATTGATAAAAAAACAATCAAAATACTTTGGTCCGATTTTTATTATTGGTCCACAAGTATGCACATGTTTTTGTAGTGGACCAAAGAAAATGAGATGAATAAAGTAAATTTGTTTCGCATGAACAGTAACTGCGTATCATATATTTATTTTCAGTCTGCACTTAGTACGAATTAAATCATACCAAACTGTAAATGGTTGAAAAAAATGCGTACATGTCCAGACTTAGTACGTGTGGTTGGAACGTACTAAGAAACCAGTCACAACCTGCACTTTGAAATGGTTGTTTTACTACGAAGTTGATCGGACCAATCAAACCAGTATGAAATTAGTCCGTTAGAGTTTTGTGGTGGACCGAATAATAAGTTTGTACTAGAGAATTACTTTATATTTTGGCATGCAGTTGGTATGAATTGCGTATTAGTTAGTTTATTGTTATTATGCAGTTAGTATTAATCAAACTGGACCGGTGCATGAATGATCCGAATTTGATACGACCCGGAACATATTAAACAACTATTCATAAGCTTAGTTTTTTTTTTATGGTCACGATCCTTTTTAACCCCCTCTCCATTAAATGAATCCGCTCTAAAACGTATATGTGGCACAACTCAAGGAGTTAAATCTAGTGGGGTGTCTTCATTTCTCAAAGATGTATTCTTAAATCATCTTTGTGTAAGTCAGTTCACATATTTAAAGATTTGGGCTTCTTAAGTCGCTGTATTCTATAGTCAATAATATAATGTGAATTTGACTATAGTTAATTTATTTCTTTGTCACTATGAACCCCATCGACATTTTTCTCTGCATATTTAAATTGATTTAATAAAAGAGAGAAGGAGGAAAGTTCACGTCCCCGATCTTCTTCGTAACAGTAATGTGTCGTTTCATTTCCCCAAGAGGAGAAAGCGAACAAATCCCTTACTGTTCAACCTATAATATACAGCAATATATGAAAGAATTTTATTCAATACTAAGCAAGAGTTGTGTCGATTTTTGTTGAAAAAAAACGCCAATGGGTGTTTGGGGGGGGGGGGCTGAGGCTGGCCCAAGATATAAAATATGAACCCCCGGTCTTATGGACTTAAAAACTGAGAAGGGCTATGAGGCCGACGAAAGAAGAGATCTGACAGACAAATTTTTTTGATAACGGGTGTTAATTTCATCATCAACTGCCAACCCTCCTCTAGTTTATTTGAGAGAGTTTTTGGTCGGAGTTAACAAATTTTTCAAGATATATAGCTAAAAATAATTAAGATTAAGTTATTCGGACGAGGTTCATTTTCTCGTCCATGTAAAGTCAATTAAACTAGAAAGGTTCATTAGCTCGGCGAGGGTTTAAAACTGTTTCATTTGATCGAACCGAAAGATCGGAGAATAATTTAAAATTTGAATTTTACATCAATCGTCTAGGTGACACTCGGGGAAGATTCTAAGGAACGCTTTGACATGTCACTCAGATTTGATAGGGTGAAGTCAAAGATGGTACTAGGTATTGGAACCAGATAGCCGTTTTAGGGTTAATTATTAGGTTCTACATTCTCCTCCTTATAAATAGTTCTATTTTTTCCCATTTTTATCACTTGCTGTTTTTTTCTTTGAGAATCCTCTGTTATGCCGATCTTTGAAGCTTCCATTTAGATTTATCTGCCGATTTTTAAATTTCGGTGAGTCCCTGTTTCGTATATCAATTCTTACGGGCGGTAACTTGTTTGAACTTTGATAATCATCTTTATTTGCAGCAAAAAGTGGGTTCTCTTTTTGCCGAGCTCCCTACATTTACTTTGGATTTTGATGAGCGATAACCCAATCAAGAGGTGAATGTTGGTCAAGCTGATACAATTGATGACTCTAAAATCACCCTGATCGTCATTACCAATTTGGTTTATGAGCCGACTGCTCTTCCAACATAGAATAAGAAGGAGACGAAGAGGAAATTTAGGGAGAACCCGAAAGACTATAACCTCATTTCACGGCAACCATTGTTGTAGAAGAGATCGCCCCCTTGGTTCGGTGAATGATGATATCGTCGTGACGACGAACATAACCAAGCTGGGCAACTCTTCGGTCCACATTGATAATGAAAAAATCATGAGCGCTCTGCCCGATTGTTTGCCTCGTCAATGACCCATATGACTGGACAAAATCAGGAAGAACCCGAGGGTCTAAAACTCTTCATGCCAAACATTGCCAAAGTTGTTAAGATCTTGGTCGCATCAATTGTTATTTCTAAGGTCCCCTCAAACAACCATGTTCCCATAATCCGACCTACGGAAACTGTCGGTGATTCGAGAAAATGGACGATGGAAGGTAATGACATAGTAAACATATCAGAGAGCAAGAATTTTATGATCTTGGACCCTCGATATTGTTTTCCTACTTGTATGAGAAGGATAAGCCTTTTATTGAGGATAGGAGGTGCTGCTCGGACCTCCTTGGATTGGTCAGAGGAAGATACATCAACCTCCCTCCCCTTTCAGATGACATAGGAAGGAGAGATTTCATAGAGCTGCTCACTCCTATATCTGGGTAAAACTCTTTTATTCGCGTAAACTTTTCCTAACTTGACTTTCCCTAACTTGACTTGTACTGACTTCATTCTTTCCAGACTGCTATCTACTTTAACCGCATGGCAAGATATGGAGATGCCAAATGTGTGAAAGCGGTGACTTAATTAGAAATCATGTTCTAGCAGATCGTAACTCATAATAAAAATATGGGTACTGCCAAGCGTATTTTGATCCGAGCTTGGAACAAGGCAGCTTCTATTAAATACTAACTTGAAGTTGCCGATTGGAAAACTTTCGACCTGTCGACGACAGTCAACTGATTAAGGGGGAGAAATGAAGGCATGACCGCCTCTAATGCCTTGGGTTCCCTACCTTTCTAAGGAAGTGGAAAGACTTAGGGAGGAGGATGAGGACTAGCTGGGTTCTAATTGATTGGAAGTGAGCCGACTGAGGGCATCACAAGATGATGTGGCTCTCAAGGAGAGGCGTGACGACCAGTCGAGCATGGCGGCGAAATGAAAGGATAAGTTTGCCAAGAGAAAACGATACATTTGTGAGCGCGAGGAACTTAACTCGCTAAAAAATCTTGATATGGAGGTGTAATCGAACCTCCATATTTTTTTTTTAATAAATTTTGAGAATCGTATAGATATCTTAGGTATTTTGAAAGTTTTGGTTTATAATCATTAACATTATCAATCAAAACTTTATAATAGGTAGAGAATTCATCTCCTGATAATATTAGATTTTAAAATAATAAGAAAAAATATAATAAGAAACATGAAAATGGATTTGGAGAAGAGATACCAATGGTATTTTTGGATATAATAACACAGTATCCATCTACAATAATATTAATTGTCAATGAATAAAGAAAATGAGGAACAAGACAAATGAATAAAAGATATGAGGAATGATGTCAATAATACATAAATTCATGTTCATACATATTCCAAAGAGAATTCTAAAAGATAAAGAGATCTGGAAGTTTCTTTAAATAAAAAAATATAATATTTGACAATATATTTCATTAATGATAATTAATTAAATTTCATTAGAATCAATGAATATACTTGACAAGAATTCTAACAAGAATTCTTGACATATTCTTTTAATATTCTATAAATTCGTTAATTCCACTCAAATTCATTTACCAATAAACACCCTTTAGATTTTAAAATAAATAAAGAATTAATAATAAGCAAACTTTAAAATCATTTTCGTCTTCCAAGTGGGCATATGTTTTTTCCGTCTTCTTCGGTTTACACAAATATGGACTATCTTTTTTCTAGGATCCCTAAGGTTTGCCTTCAGGATTGACCTATTAATCCTTTCCCTTGGATTCTCTGGTTTATATGGAAAGCTCGTAATGACAAGATTTTCAATGGGCTCAATCGCTTACCGCTGGAAATTCTTAAACATGCTATTGGGGAGGCCCATGCATGGGCGGATGCCCAGACCTCCTTGTCAGATAGAGCTAGGTTGGACATGATCCAAATGGCTCTGTTCTCACCAGATAGCCCCCCGGACAATCCGACAATCTTGGCTGATAATGTCTGTCAAGTAGACGGCTCATGGAAAAAGGATAATCTCTTTACAGGTCTGGGTTGGTGCTTCAAGAGTTCGACTACATCGACCTTATTATTGGGTGCTAAGAGTGTACGACAGAGCTTATCTCCGTTGCACTCTGAGATGGAAGCCCTCCTCTGGGCCATGGATTGCATGCTGAATCAAAATGAAGATAACGACATCGATGACCGAGTGGCCCGCCTTTGTGGCCCTGCTTACTACTTTCGCTGCCCTCAGAAGCCGTTTTCAAGCTTTCAACCTCTCGCTCATCCCACGAAGATTAAATGGAAAGGCGGACTGTTTGGCGTGTAGTGTTACTTCTCAGGGTAGAGAATTTTCATATGTAAGTAGTGTTACTCCATCTTGGATCACAAAGCCATTTGTATAAGTTTCTTTTCAAGGTGACAAAAAAAAAAAAAAATCCTTTAACCAATAACAATGGATTTTATTAAGAATTTAAGAATTCTCTAACCAATAACAATGGTAGTTGAAAATTTTAAAATCTTTAAAAATGCATCTACCAATAACCATCCTAAGGGATTCCAATAGGATTTCTAGCTAAGCTTTCCCTTTATTTTTGTTTAAAAAAAAAAAAAAACTCTAATGTGCTCTTAGTTTACTTTTTATTTATTTTCTCTTATATATGTATGAGTATAAGCTCTAGCAAAAGGAACTGACATCCACTAGTAGATGTCACGAGGCTGCAAAGGGAAATAAGGAGATCAAAGAGGTTTCATAATAGGTTGGAGCTAGTAACCTGACCTAGAACGATGGATGAACAAAACAATAGAAACCAAGAGAATGGTGAAGCCCATGGAGATGGTACTGGAGGAATACCAAGACCACAAGAAGATTCGAAGATTGAACGATATGATGAACCCATGCTCGTACTGTTCCAAACCTGAACAATGTACCACCCAGTGCGGCTAACCAATGTGAGATTAAAGGCATCATGCTTAACATAGTGTTACAAAACTAGTTCCATTGGTTAACTCACGAAAATCTGCTAGAACATTTGGAGACTTTTAAAAAGATATGAAAGACTATCAAGACAAGGGTGAATAAGAATGCATAAAAGCTCATCGTATTTCCGTTCTCTCTTACGGGAAAGGCAAGCGAAAAGCATCACAAGGTCCAAAATAAATTTTCGGATGGTTGCAAGCAGGCATTCCTTTAAAACTTCTTCAATCAGAAAAGAATTGTGAAGATAAGGAACGAGATCCACACCTTTAGACAAGGAACATCGTCAGATCTTTTAGAGGCTTGGAAGAGATTCAAAGTGTTTACGAACTCATGCCCTCACCACGTATTTGGCAAAGACGTACCAACTAGTAAAAAATTTCACCATGATGTAGTGCTCAATAAGGACATGATAATACCACCGCTAGTCAAGGGAGTTTAAAGGATCTAAAACTAGGCCAAGGCGGAAATATAATTGAAAAAATCGCATAATCGGAGCTTGGTCGAAATGATACATTTGGAGCAGAATCCGAAAACTTGGGATTAAAGAACCTTACAAAGCAAATTGTAAATATAACATTGAACATGGAGAAAGCTCTTCTTTTAGGTTAACAAGTCCAAGGAGAAAATAAATAAGTCCAAATGGTGGAGGAAAATGATCAGATGAGAAATTGAGCGCTTTAGCACCAAATTTATACAAGATTTTTACCCAATTATCTCATCTTTAGTTTATTTCTTGTGTATTTAGGATAAGATTTCTATGTTTTGCTTTTTAATAGTCCCAGGAGTCTGCATTTGTATGTTTATTTTGTTTTAGGATATTTTCTGGTCACCTAAGAGGACAAAAGCTCAAAGAGAAGAAAACAAATCAAAGAACAAAGGCAAGGAGCTACCAATCAAGGCCGAACCTCATCCGTATCGAAGTTGCTATCGATCGATATGGAATGAAGGACATCGAGACCCATAGCGATCGATAGTTGGGATTCATAAGAAAAAATCAAATGACCAAATACCCCTAGCCGACCAAAGACTCCTTTAAATAGAGCATGTCCCTTCCTTGGAGACACACCAGATCAAGACATTCTCTCTCTACAAAATATCGTTTCTATTTTAGTTTTATCTAGGTGCTACCTTAAAAGGTTGCTTGTAAATATTGAATTATGTTATTTATTATTAATTATTTTTTTATGTAAAAACCCTTTTTTTTTAATCTTAATTTCTTTGATCACTTATGTTGAGTTAAAAGAGGTTAATTAGGAAAAAGCGGGTGATTATGAGTTACTTTAATTAGGGTTAATTAGTTGGTTCATCAAGGGAACCAATTAGGTTTAGATCTCTTAATCATTGGTCCTTAGGAGATAGTTTGAGATGGAGTTAGTGACACCTCCTATCACTCATCCTAACCTCCACTCTCTCTAATCCCTGTGGTTAGTAGATGAGTTTGAGTGATTAATTGAGAGGCTTTATCTATCTTAATAGGATTATTGAATAGCGTTTAAGGTTTGATTTGTAGAAACCTTCATGTAGTTACCGCCTAAGTCCACGCTAGTATCCTTTCAAATGGGTTAACATGTTAGGAGAGTGGTCTAGGGAGGTGATTGAAATCCTAAGAAATTGTTGGATCAATTGACGAGATTAGAATCGGAAATCCACATTAAAAATACAAAGGCACTTGTAGTTGTTAAGAGCGTTAGTTGTTTATCTCTCTCAATGGGCCTGTTGTTAGAGTAAGCACTTAGCGAACCGGTTGTCTTCGAGGAAATTCTCGGGACAACCGAGCACAACCACTTATGAAACAAGTCCCTAACCCAAGCTCATAACCTTAGTTAGTTAGTCTCTTAAAACCCCTCTCGAACCGAATCAATTCCCTTGGAAATTCACACTTTTATATTAGTTAGTAGTATAGAGATAACAAACTTGAAACCAACAAACATAAACCCCCACCCCCCTTTTTATAATTCGGCTTTCTAAAACGGTTTTCAACGATTTGATAACTTCCACGCTAATTTGGGTTTGATCCCTCAATTTCTACAACGAGTATAGTTTATACTTGTGTTAAGATTGAGGTGTTTATAAATTTTAAAACTTGAAAACACCGACACATCAGATAACATGTACCAAGTCTAATCCGACCTACAAATGGTGGAGGATTACGTGTACCAAGTCTAATCCGACCTACAAATTATGGAGGCTAAGGTGTACCAATGATACAAAAACAAATGGAGGTCAAACCAAAGGTACAAAATATAAGGAAACCATAGAGGTAAGTTTCAAAACCAATCATAATCCTCGAATACCCAAGGCAAAGGCCCTAACGATCTAGCGAAGAAAATGCTAGATGGACAACGTAAGCACGTTATGGAAGTCTAACCGAAAATTAACAATATTGCTTAAAAGGTGGAAATAAGCCTATACACAGGAAGCTTAAAATGCTGACCAACAATATGAAGCTATTAGAGAAGCGCTTACTGATTCAAGGAGGTACCTCTAAGACTTCCACCAATACAATTCTTGGTAATAAAATGCAAAACCCAAAAGGTTAACTAAAAAGGTTGAGAAGCAAGAAGATGAAGACACTAGGTTGCTCTTACATTTGCTCGTCGGAATTGAGATGACAAACAAAGAAAGAGATGAAAAACTTGAGATAATGAGGGATTTTCTCGAGAATATATTGTTGGCGGATGAGAATGCAGAAAACATTGGACAAGGACAATGAATGTATATTGATGAAGAGATAAAATGATATTATGAGAAAGAAGAAGGATCTATAGAAAATCACATTGGTGAATTTGGAATAAATACATGTCAAAAGATATCGTTCGATACATATTTAGATGAAAATGACGGATCAAGTGATGGTAAGTGAATCGCCAACTACAAGGGTTTTACCGAACTACTAAAATATAGTTTGGCTAGGGAACCCCTTTATGAAGATAAGTTTTATTCGCTCCTCCACACCCTCAAGAAAATTTTACATTGACTACCCACTCAATGTGAGCAATTAAAGGTGGTTCCTCGTAAATACTTTCTCACAAAATTTTTCTCTGACATAGACAAGACGAATAGTATTTTTCGGATATAAGAAAAAACTGTCATCAAAGGACAACACCAATTTAAAGGGAAAGCGAACAAGCCTTCGCTCCCCTCCTTTTGTGAACGACAAAGCGGCCAAGGCTAAGCCGATTTGTCCTCGAGCACCTAACAGCAATGAAAAAATGTGACATCTTCGCCCACAACAAAGGCTCTCCAACGCCAAGGCCGTCAATGGAGCATTTGTAGAGGCTTTCTTCACCGTGGGAATTGAAAATGATGAGGATAAACCAACCATACCAAAAGAGTTCAACCATAGAGCACAATTTAGAAACGAGCTACTCCCATACCGAACTCTTACCCTTCCTATTAATGCAAGTTCGGGGAGTGAAAACCCTCATTCTAACCCTTCCAAGGTTATTAGACCTCAAAGCTAACAATTCCTTTGAAAAAATTAAATCAAGACCAAGGTAAGTCCACAATCCATCGATCATTGTATATACCATCATTTACTTTTTTTGCTTTTCCATTTTTTTTAATATTTTCCGTCATTTTTCTTACACAGTGACAATGTAAAATAAGGAAGGGGGGGGGGGCGGGGGTTCATCTAGCTAATCATATTTTATATTCTCTAATTTCTAATTTTGAGTCTCTAGAGTAGAATAACATAGGGACTATGAAAAGCATAAAATTCTAGAAAATTTTCGGTTACAAGACAGTCCATCTGTCCATCTACTTATCAATTTTACAATATCGATTTGGCGCTTGAGTCGATACAACCTTCCTGATAAATTTGAAAACAAAGTAAATAAAATTTTCATGTGTATGATTTTTTTTCGAGTGTTCTTTAAACATGTTACCGTGCATATTAATGCTTATTCCAAGAATCTTCCTTTGCCGTGATTTTCCAAGAATCATCTTGACACACGTTTTTATGCATAAATTGATGATATTTGGATTTTTTTTTTAATTATTTTTCTTCCAACCGAATAGATAGGGGGGTGTGCTTGTTCGTTGATAAGATGAGAAATTGAGTGTTTTAACACCAGATTTCTACAAAAGTTTCTCTAATTATCTCATCTTCATTTCATTTTTCATGCATTTATGATAGATTTCTATGTTTTCCATCTTACTAGTCTTAGGAGTCTGCATTTGTACGTTTTGTGTGTGTTTCAAGACATTCTCAGGTTACCCAAAGGGACAAGAGCTCAAAAGCATGAAGCAAGCTACAAGGGAAGGCAAGGAGCTAACAATCAAAAAACCTATCGATCGATATGGATATGGAGGTGAAGGATATCGACACCCATATATATCGATAGTGGTGAGCCAGAAGCAAAAATCAAATGACAAAAATACCCATAGCTGACCAAAGAGTCCTATAAATAGGACATGTCCCTTCCTTGGAGACAAGACACATCAAGATATTCTCTCTCTAGATTCTACCACCTAAAAGGTGGCTTGTAAATATTTTATTCTCTTTTATTTTCTTTTTTTAATTTAAATAATGTAAAACCTTTTTATTTTATTTTATTTAACCTTTTTATTAATTATTTCTAATTAAGAAGGATTAATTAGGAGAGATAGGGTAATTAGGGATCTCATTAATTTGGGTTAATTAGTTGATAAGAGAATCAATTAGGTTTAGATCTCTTAATCATGGGTCTTGATGTGATCCTAGGTAGGATCTAGTCCTTGAACGACTCCAAGAGGCTATGAAAGTGATGGTGTCAAGAACAAGGTTGCGGTAGTGAAGTAATGATGGTGAAAGTTGCAGATTTGTGAAACTTGAAGTGGATGGATCCGAGACAAGGGGTGGAATGAGCGATATTTCACAAAGACGGTGGAAGATCCTTGGACTATCTACTTGCTCTGTGTGAATGGCAAAGCCCAGACATGGTGGGCAAGAGGTGAATTGAAGTGAAACTTCCAAGGGTTGCGAAGATTCCCTTAGACTTTCGACTCTTGAGAGGAATGGGAAGATGTTCCAAAATTCCTTAGTCAAGAGGATGATCAAACGAGTTTAAGACGAAGATTTGATAATAAAATGTTTGATGATTTAGAAAGGAGGATACAAGAGAATACTTACAGTAGTCTAGGGATGCATAAGAATCAAAAATGACTCCTAGGATTCCACCAAGACAATTATGAAAGACTAGGAAATTACAAAGACATTAATAAAGAAGACTAAGACTTAAACACAATATTAAATGTATCTTTGACTCCAATTTCGTGCATGAATGAGATATAATGGGCCTTGATTCATCAAGAGGATTTTATTAAAGTGTTGTGAACAAGTCTCATTAAAAACCTTGTTCGAAAAACCCAATGGGACAAAACCAAACCAAGGGAAAAAAATGCAAGTCATAACACCTCTCTTGATGAATTGTTTAGGTGGCTTGGATCACACTAGGGTAGTTGGATTAGCTCACACGAAACTGTCCTGGATGGTGTTGAGAAGGTGTTGTAGTGTTGTCTTAAGTTTGGCTTGCTTGGATCGGGTAATGGGGCCATTAAAGATCTATAGAGTTTCTTTTTTATTATCCGCAGGTTCTAGCTGCTCCTTAGCTTCTTCATTGGCTTCTTCCTCCTCTGGTTCTAGCTGCTCCATTGGTTGAAGTTCCTTGATGGCCATGCACACATCATCCTCTCCCAGTTGAGAAGAATTTGACCTCAAATCGGTTCCTTCAGCACAAAAGAAAATTAAGTCAGTAAAATCAAAGCTAGAACTCTTAATAAACTTACCTTGGAGCTCAAGCTCATAAGCATTGTGTTTGATTTGTCTCGTTGGGTTGAAAGGTTCAGCGATCAGTTTGGACCCTCTTTTAGTTGGAGATCGTTTCTTTCTAAATTCTTTCTCTCCAACCTCAAAGATCATCCTAAAATGGGCAATGGTCTTCTTATTTTGGACCAAGATTACTCCAATTCCAGTTTGCACAAAGAAAATTGTTAAGGGATCTTCTAACTTTGGTGACTCCTTTGTCGTTAAGATTCAAAATGGTATCATAATAAAAAACTTCTCCAAAGAACAGTTCAGCAACATTCGAAGCTCTAGTGAGTTTATCAGTACTCTTCAAAACAAAATTCAACAAAGAACAGCTAGGCTTACACAACTTATTTTTTTCAAATAAAAATCCTCCATGCCTAAGGACTTTCTTATGCTCAAATTCTTCACAAAATGGAAACACATTCTTCAAGTTATCATTTGAATGGTAAAGCCTTTTAATGTGTCTAAATTCCAACGAGTCATCATTAGAGATGAGAAGAGATGCATACCTTGGAATTATTATAACGTCCACAATAATTTCTTTACCTTTCTCATTAAGAAATGTCTCAACGAGTGTTCCTGGGTCAAAGTTAACCGGTTGTTTGGCTGCTGGTTCGGTTGTGCCATCGGCATGGGAGTTGGGTGTAATAAGATCTTCCTCAACAAACAACTCCTCAACATTCTCCTTGGAACCTGCAATAATTCCTTTTGGCAAAGACAAGTGTGTTATACATGAAGTAGAAAACTTAAAAGCATTGAGTTTGAAACTATGACTTATTAAGAAAGTTTACCAATATTGAATCAAGGTCCGAGTTTCACTTATATTTGTACCAAGAAGAAGATGTTGGATTGGCTCAGCTGTGATAATTTTTCCCTTTGAAATAAGGTCAGGTGGTTTGCATGGTTTAGAAACTGGGCAAACAAGTGAACTGCATGTTTCTAGTCGTTTGATAAGGAGTTTTGTGGATTGATCGGTTGTAGAGGTAGCTTGGGCTTTGTTCTTTTTCATAGCTAACTGATCTAGATGGACTTCCTGTGGGGTTAAGGGCACTAGAATATATTTATTTCCCTTCAACTCAAATGAGTACCTATTATTGAAACCATCATGAATAACCCTTCTATCCGATTGCCAAGGTCTACCTAACAAGATGCGACCAGCATCCATGGGTAAAACATCACACAAGACCTCATTTTCATATTTTCCTATGGACAAAGCAACTAGGACCTGGTTCTCTACTTCTAGCTCACCCTCATCATTAAGCTATTGCAACTTATAGGGTTTAGACCTCTTAATAATCTCAAGTCCTAACTTCTCTACCATAATCTCACTAGCTACATTGGTAAAACTACCCCCATCTATCACTAAGCTACAGATCTTACTCATAACTAGACAGCGAGTGTGAAATAGGTTCTCTCTTTGCTCATTCTTCTTTGTCCTAGTTTGTAAGTTTAGAGTTCTCCTAGTGACTAAGAGTTGTCCAGAATGGGGCATGTCTACATTTTCTTCCAAGGACTCAGCATTCGAATGGTCATCCTCTGATTCTAAATCACCATTAGCCCTAATAACAATGGTTCTCTTATTGGTACATTCCCTAGAGTAGTGACCAAAAGCCTTTCACTTAAAACACTGAATTTCCTTAGTTTTGGTGCTAGAACCCATATCTATACCCTTAAGTTTCGAATCTTCTACCTTAGGTTTAGTGAAAGGCTTGTAATCTTTGCTAGACTTATCCTCCGTAGATTGACTAAACCTATTTGAACTAACTCCGGGTTTGTGGTTCTTTCTCTTAATTTGTTTCTCAAACATTATGACTTTATGGAAAAGCTCTTCTAGCTCTACATAATGATTAACCTCTAGCCTATCCATAATTTCTCTATTGAGGCCGCCCATAAACCAAGCCATAGTGGCTTCACTATCCTCTTGAATATCAGCCCTAAGCAACAAGATTTCCATCTCCTTAAAGTACTCCTCTACAGTTCTAGATCCTTGAGATAGGTTCGTAAGCTTAAGGTGAAGTTCCCTATGGTAGTGACTAAGTATAAACCTTCTCCTCATGATGATTTTCATTTGGTTCCACGAATCTATAGGTAAATGCTCAACCCTTCTCCTAGCAGTAACTAATTGATCCCACCAACTTAAGGCATAATCTTTAAAAGCGGTTGGTGCTACTCTAACCTTGCTATCTTGAGTGTATTCCCTACATTCAAATACTATTTCTATCTTCTTTTCTCACTCTAGGTACTCATCAGGGTCATTGGTTCCATGGAAAGAAGGTATTTTGATCTTAAGGTCAGCTAAAGGATTGCGGGTGTTGGTTTGGGTGTTCATAGGCATCCGATCATCTTGTGGTCGTCTCCTTCTAGATTGGTGTGACCTAGATGAGTGACTATAATACTGCTCAATATCAGAGGGTAGAGGACGTCTCCTAATTCTATCATTGATGAATCTTTCTATTTCAGCCCTCATGGTTGCCATACTCTCGTCCATCATAGCCTTGAAGGAATCCATGAGTTGTTTGTTGATAGAGTTTGAGGATTCTTCTCTATTGGGGTATGTTCCCACCATGGTACCTGAAAGATTGAGACAACTAAACAAGTAAAATGTTCAAAAGAAAACACAAAACTTGAAACATCAATTCGCAGACACAAGAACAAAGATAAACCCTAGCAAAACATGTTCTACACCTTTGAAATTCCGGTTTTGAAAAGAGTGAATCTAACGACTTTAAAAACGTTTTCAAGCTGATTTTCCAGGTTCTTATAAGTTCTAAATTCAAGTTTAAGCAAGAATTAAACCCATAAATATTCAAAACAAAATCACAAAATGGAAGGTGAAAAAGTCTCAAAACGTGTTTGCAAAAAGGTGAAGAGGTGCGAATGAGTTGAAGAGTTACAATCTGGTTTGGAGTGGGCTCTGATACAACTTGATGTGATCCTAGGTAGGATCTAGTCCCTGGAAGATTCCAAGAGGCTGTGAAAGTGATGGTGTGAAGATCAAGGTTGTGGAAGTGAAGTAATGATGGTGAAAGTTGCGGATTTGTGAAACTTGAAGTGGATGGATCCGAGACAAGGGGTGGAATGAGTGATACTTCTCAAAGATGGTGGAAGATCCTTGGACTATCTACTTGCTCTGTGTTAATGGCAAAGGCCAGACACGGTGGACATGAGGTGAATTGAAGTGAAACTTCCAAGGGGTGCGAAGATTCCCTTAGACTTTCGACTCTTGAGAGGAATGGGAAGATGTTCCAAAATTTCTTATTCAAGAGGATGATCAAACGAGTTTAAGAAGAAGATTTGATAATAAAATGTTTGATGATTTAGAAAGGAGGATAAAAGAGAGTACTTATAGTAGTCTAGGGGTGCATATGAATCAAAAATGATTCCTAAGATTTCACCAAGACAATTATGAAAGACTAGGGAATTACAAAGACATTAATAAAGAAGACTAAGACTTAAACACAATATTAAATGTATCTTTGACTCCAATTTCGTGCATGAATGAGATATAATGGGCCTTGATTCATCAAGAGGATTTTATTAAAGTGTTGTGAACAAGTCTCATTAAAAACCTTGTTCGGAAAACCCAATGGGACAAAACCAAACCAAGGGAAAAAAAATGCAAGTCATAACACCTCTCTTGATGAATTGTTTAGGTGGCTTGGATCACACTAGGGTAGTTGGATTAGCACACACTACACTGCCATGGATGGTGTTGAGAAGGTGTTGTAGTGTTGTCTTAAGTTTGGCTGGCTTGGATCGGGTAATGGGGCCATTAAAGATCTGTAGAGTTTCTTCTTTATTATCTGCAGATTCTAGCTGCTCCATTGGTTGCAGTTCCTTGATGGTCATGCTCACATCAGGTGCTTAGAAGTTAGTTTGAGAAGGCGTATGTGACACCTCCTACACTCACTCTCACCTCTATTCTCTCTAACCCTTGTGATTAGTTGATGAATCTAAGTGATTAATTGAGAGGCTTTCTCTATCCTAATAGTACTAAGGAGTAGCATTTAGGGTTGAATTTTGGACACTTCTACACAGTTATCGCATACGGTAGCATCCTTTCAAATGGGTTAACATGTTAGGAGAGTGAACTAGAGAATTGATTGAATTCCTAAGAAATTGATGGATCAATCGATGAGATTAGAATTGGAAATCCACATTAGGAAATGCAATGGTATTTGTAGTTATTAAGGCCGTTAGTCGCTTGCCTCTCTCAATGGGCCCGTTGATAGAACAAATGCCTAGTGAATCGGATGTCCTCGAGGAAATTCTCGGGACAACCGTATAGAACCCCTCGCGAAACAAATCCCTAACCAAAGCTTATAAATCTAGTTAGATAGTTTTTAAGACCCTTCTCAAACCGAATCATTCCCCTCTTAGTTTCACACTTTTATCTTAGTTTGATAGATTAGGTACGACAAACACAACCAACCAACTATAAACCCCTATTTTTACAATCCGGTTTTAATAAACGGTTTTAAAAGATTTGATGACTTCCGCGCTCCTTTGAGTTCGATCCCTCAATTTCTACAACGAGTATAGTTTAAACTTGGATTAAGATTGCTGTGTTTTATAAATTTAAAACTTGAAAACACCGACACATCATTCTTTTATATATTCTTTTTAACTCATTCATTATTTGGGATTGGGTTGGGGCATTACCGAACTGATTTGATCGAACCAAAGTGATTTTTTTGGTAGTTTGGTTTAGTTTGACAACCTTCAACAAACCAATTGATTCATATTTAATTTTTTTGATTAATTGAACCAAACCAAATCGAACCAATCAAATCGATTAAGTTTGTAAATTGTCGATACCAACATGAAGAGTATTTGGCAGT
Organism: Euclidium syriacum; assembly: GCA_900116095.1. Lineage (NCBI taxonomy): Eukaryota > Viridiplantae > Streptophyta > Magnoliopsida > Brassicales > Brassicaceae > Euclidium > Euclidium syriacum. Next base: position 965,060 of record FPAK01000018.1, read on the forward strand.
TGAAAAATGAAGCATAGATTGGTAGTTGGAAGTAAAAACATTTTTTATTTTTATTTTTATTTTTAATAAACTTGAAAGTGTGAAATATTTTCTTTGATATTTGATTATGATTGTGTAACTGTGGTTTTGGTTTCTCTTTTTATTCCATGTTTTTGAATTGTGGTTTTGTTTTAGTTTTGGATTAATTGTGACTTTTTGTTTTATGCTTCTATTCTTTCCAACGTTAAAAGTGAAGCAACATTGAGGTATATGAGTCTCTTGAAACAAAATTAAACAAATGAATCAAATGAATCAAATTAATCAAAGTAACCGAACAACTCAATTTTGAACTAAATAACAGACGTAGTCGAATTGAAAATGAAGAATCGAACTGTACAACCCAAGAAACGAACCGAACCATGTAAATGTAATATAGGTGGTCGGTAGTTTTTCTAAAGAACTTAAAGAACCGAATGCCCGTCCGTAATTTGCGATAAGTCAAACAAGTACAACGATGTCGAGACCTGGAAAGAAAATAAATATGTGTAATTAAGATTATTATGACTTGCTCGCATATTTCGTTTTCTTTTCCGCAATTGGAATTAAATTAGTAATAGCAAAATAATCAAATAAACTTGGCTGCCATTTTCTATTGGCCACTCTTGTCGTGGTAATTGAAAGACAGAACGCAACATAGTTTGAATATTAAAATAACAGTATATTCTTTCAATTAATAAAAGACCTGTATAGTCCTGCGTCATGCGTCATGCATCATGCATCATGCATCATGCATCATGCATATATAAAAGACTAGGAAAATAGAGGTTAAAGTTTTTTTTAACGCTCATGGTCCTTTCTTTTCTTGGATTAAGCGGCAAAATTCTAATTTGGTGAGCAAGAAATTAGATCGTTGTTTGATTAATGTTAATGCTCATGGTCCTTTCTTTTCTTGGACTAACCGGCAAGATTCTAATTTGGTGAGTAAGAAATTAGATCACTGTTTGATGATTGGGGTTGGTTTCACAAATTTCTCGAGTGTTTATTGTTGTTTTGACTCGGGGGATGCTCTGATCATTTGAGAGGAAAGATATGTTCTTTGCAAGAGACCTAGCGAGCTAAATCCTTTTAAGTTTGCAACTGCAGTGACTTTGCTTCCAGATTTTGTCCCTATGGTGCAAAGTGCTTGGAATGAGTCTACGGCTTTGTTTCACTTAACCTCTGTGTTATTTCGGTTTACGAAAAACTCAAGAGTTTAAAACCGGTGTTAAAAACTCTTGGGAGAAGTAATCTACCGAATATCTTAAATCAAAGGACGCTCTTGCGGATCTTCGAGCAAAACAAGAGTTTGTTCTTTTAAATCCCTCCAACGAGAATAGCAGGGTAGAGGCTGTTGCTTTGGACAGATGGGAACGTGTTTCACTTTTGGAGGAAAAGTTATTGAAACAAAGATCCAAACTATATTGGTTGAAGGTGGGAGACAATAATTCTAAAACTTTTTATAATGCTATTACGGTGACACACGCAAGAAATGCAATCCTTGTGATTGTGGATAATGAAGGAAGGACTCTCACTAGGTTAGATGAAATTAAAAAGGAAGCTAGGAGGTTTTTTTTGATGACTTTCTCAATCACCAACCTCATGATGATTTTGTTGGAATGGAGGTTGAGGCTTTACAGGAGCTTCTTGAGTTTGAGTGCTCGGATTTGGATCAGCTACATTTAGACAAAAGAGGTTACTGATGTTGAGATTAAAAAGACTTTATTTGCGATGCCAAAGGAAAATACTCCAGGTCCAGTTGGTTTTGCGGTGGAGTTTTTCAAGGAAGCATGGCCAATTGTTGGTGGTGGCTGTATTGTTGCCATTTAATCTTTTTCTAGTTTGGTTTCTTACCAAAAGGTTTAAATGCCACGATTTTGGCTTTAATACCAAAGAAGGAGGCGGCCACTGTTATGAAAGACTATCATCCAATCTCTTGTTGTAATGTGATCTATACGGTTATATCGAAGATTTTCGCGAATCGGTTGAAAAGCATCCTGCCTTGTTTTATTGCTCCTAACCAGTCTGCTTTTGTACGTGATCGGTTATTGATGGAGAACTTGTTCTTGGCTACTGAACTTGTCAAGGGTTATCATCGAGAGGATGTTTCCCCGCGTTGTGCGATGAAGATTGATATTTCGAAAGCTTTTGATTCGGTTCAATGGCCTTTTTTTCTTAATACTCTAAAGGCGATGCTTATTCCATCTCAGTTTATTTATTGGGTGGAATTATGTATTACAACTGCTTCTTTTTCGATCCAAGTGAATGGTGAGCTTGCGGGTTTCTTTCAAAGTAAGAGGGGATTGAGGCAAGGTTGCTCCCTTTCATCTTATCTTTTTGTCATCTGCATGAATGTTTTGTCAAAGTTATTGGATAAAGCAGCTGAAGATGGGAAATTTGGTTATCATCCGGGATGCCAAAATTTGAAAATCACACACTTGTGCTTTACATATGATTTAATGGTGTTTACTATTGGAAATGCTCGATCTTTGGACGGTGTGTTGGCTGTTTTTGATGATTTTTCGGGCATTTCAAGACTAAAAATTAGTCCAGAGAAATCGACAATATTCATGGCGGAGGTGGGTGATGATCAACGAGCATCTATTCTAGAAAGGTTCCCATTTGAATTTGGTGTTTTACCGGTTCGATACTTGGGTTTACCGCTTCTCTCAAAACGGATGACGGTGGCAGATTACACTATGTTATTGGAGAAAATAAAGGCACGAATTAGCTCTTGAACTAATTTTTTCCTTTCCTTTGCAGGAAGATTACAGTTGTTGAAATCGGTAATAGCAAGTCTCGCAAACTTTTGGATCATGGCATTTCGCTTACCAAAGGGTTGTATAAAAGAAATCGAAAAGATATGTGAAATGTTTTCATGGTCGGGACCTGAACTCAAGTCAAACAGAGCAAAGGTTTGCAGGGAAAATGTATGTATGCCTAAAAAGGAAGGTGGCTTAAGAATCAAGCGACTAAGTGAAGCAAACAAGGTGAATGTGCTAAAACTTATTTGGCGTATTGTGTCGGCCAACAATTATCTTTGGGTTGACTGGATCAAGAGAGATTTAATCCGCTCGGGCTCGTTATGGTCGGAAGATGAAGACACGACGGCTGGTTCGTGGATGTGGAGAAAGATTCTCAAATATAGAGTCATAGCGAAGTTTTTTCATAAAGTAGAGGTGCGGGATGGAAGAAGCACATCTTTTTGGTTCGATAAATGGTGTTCCTTGGGTGGGCTGTTCGACGTCTTAGGAAGCAGAGGTTTTATCGATTTGCGTTTATCGAACGGTGCGACGGTGGCGGATGCTCTTAACTAACTTCGCTGCCGACGGTTTCGTTTTGACTCTCCGAATCAAATTTTGGATGAGGTGAACTGATTACGAGATAGAGGAGAAGTAATAGGTCATGACGAATCTCTATGGCGACAAGGGAATGGCTCGTATCAGGCGTGTTTTAATACTCATGACACATGGGATCAGATCTGGTGTCTCGAGATGAAAAGGAATGGCATAATGGTATTTGGTTTTCGAAGGCTACTCCAAAATACTCTTTTCTTGTTTGGCTGGCTGTGCTTAATAGCCGTTCCACGGGGATAGAATGCGTTCTTGGGGTTCGGGAATCACCACAGAATGTGTTCTCTTTCGTGCTCCAGTTGAATCTCGCGATCATATTTTCTTTGCATGCCCATATTATTTTTTTATTTGGGAGAAGTTGGTCCGGAATTTGCTTGGTTCAGATTTCACAAATGTTTGGTCGGAGCTTATATTTTTAGTGCAGGGACATTCTCTCTCGGGATCCAAACTCTTCATATTGCGTTATGCTTTTCAATGTGCAATTCAATCTCTATGGATGGAGCGAAATAAAAAAAAAGACATGGTGATTTACCAACTCCACTGAATCACCAGGCAAAGGATATTGATAAGTCGATTCGCAACATTTTCTCTTCTAGCTCACCCGGGTTTGAGGTTGGAAGATTTGTTGCGGATATGGTTTAGCACACGATGAAGATGAAGGCTCTTGATATAGTCTGTTTCTTTTAACTAATTTGTAATCAAACAATGGTTTCTTATTGTAAACACTAAAAAGGTTTTTTTGGTTCAATAAAATTTTACATTAATACAAAAAAAAACAAAATTTTTTTATAAAAGAACAAAAAAATTTTTTAAAGAACAAAATTCTTTTTAAAAAAAACAAAATTTCTTTTAACTAAACTTTTGATGTCGAAATTAATAGGTTATGGGTTGATTTGGAAGATAAAAGGACTAAAATCTAAAGACTCTGACTTATGTAATCGTCCATATGTTGTTTCTTGTTAGTTCCCTGTTTAAAGAAAAAAAATGTTATGGGTTGATCCAACCTATTAAATAAATGGATCGAATCGACCGATGACCCATATAATTTTGTGGGTGTGACCTATGAACCAAATAAATAAATTTATATCAGTTTTTTTTTTTTTTTATAACAATTATAGCTAATAAAATTTAATAGTAATCCTCATCCTGTTTATGTTGGAAAACTATTACTATTCTTTTCCAATGAAAAAGATAAATAATCACGTTTTTGTTCAAAATGGTCAAAGTAAATATATAATCGTGTATGCTTTTGGTTGGAAAATATGGAATTGAGTTTTTCGTGGAAAAAAATTGAAACTCATTATCTTGGCGCGAACTCACATTTGTGAGGAAAAACTAAAATTTGGTCTAGGTATAAAATGCTAAACGAAATTTTTTGTCAAGAAAATTACGAAATCACGTTTTTATGAGATAATCGTGTTCTAAAATTGTGTTTTTTGGAAAAATTGTGGGATCATTTTTTGGCGGAAAAATTAGAAATCACGGGTTTGACGGAAAAATTGAGAAATCCGGTTTCGACGGGAAAATGCATTGGACGAAAAAATTAGGAATCACCATTAAATAAAAAATATAGGAAATAGAGTGTTGGTGATTGCATATATCACATAGTCTTGATCATGTGTTAAGTATGTGACACATCTCAGTACCCTTCACACTCATGTTTCTCATACAACTTGAAGTATATCCTTGATGCATCAGTGTATATAATTCCCTTATCTTCTAAATGTGACTTTTAGGCTTTGAATAGTTGTAGAGTACGGACCATATAAGACCAATCAAACAATCATTTTTGATACGTGGAGCTTTATATAAGAGTGGACATGGTATATAGTGTATTAAGGTGTGGATTATGGCATACACTAGTGTGGACCATCTATGAATGGTTAAAGTGGACAACATTATGTACTAAAATGAACTAAAAAGTAGAATTTTTTTTTTAATTATAATAACTACTACTAACATGTTTTTTTCATAACTAATGGTAATAGCATGTTTAAAAGAAATTACAAATCAAAATCTTCTACTTCGATTATGTCCTAATATATTTGCAATAGTTTCTCGGATGTTTTCCATAAATTGTTTGTCTACACTCTCAACTTTTTCCGTTCATGAGTCATTTTCCTTGTTTTCGTCTGTGTCTCTGTATATTCTTAGAAAAACTGGAATATAATTTTTTTTTAAAGTAAATTTGTGTTTCTCAAGTGTATGTGTGGAAAAATATTTTAAATAGAGAACATTTTTCTTCAAGTTTTATTGTCAATGATAAATGAGGACTATGATTGATAAAAAAGAAAATAAAATACTTTTTTCCGATTTTTATTATTGGCCCTCAAGTATGCACATGTTTTGTAGTGGTCCAAAGAAAATGAGATGAATAAAGTAAATTTGGTCCTCATGAACAGTAATTGGAGTACCATATATATATTTTTTTTCAGTTTGCACTTAGTACGTATTAAATCATACCAAATTGTAAATGGTTGAAAAAATGCGTACATGTCCAAACTTAGTACGCCTGGTCAGAACGTACTAAAAAACCAGTCACAAGTCCACCATAAGTTTTGTGGTGGGCCGAAAAATAAATTCGTACTAGAGAATTACTTTATATTTTGGCATGCAGTTGGTATGAACTGCGTACTAGTTAGTTTATTGTTGCTATACACTTAGTATGAATCAAACTGTACCGGTGTATGGATGGTTAGAAAAATACATACGAGTTCGAACTTGATACGACCCGGAACGTATTAACAACCATTCATAACCCTAGTTTTTTTTTGTGTGGTCACGATTCTTTTCAACCCCCTTGTCATTAAATGAATCCGCTTTAAAACGTATATGTGGCACGACTCAAGGAGTTATATCTAGGATCTGATTGGTTGCACTCAACCGCTCGGTTGAGTTTTATTTTTTCAAAATGCTAGCAATCAATAAGGCGTTTGAACTTAGCTGTTGTAACTGGCGTTTGGAGAGGGCGGATGAAAATGGCGGTTGGAGATGATTTTCAGCGGTTGAAAAGGCGAAACCAGCCGCTGCTAATTAGCAGCTTTTTGGGTAGTCCGTTTGCAAATTACGGCGGTTGAACATTTTTTTTTTTTTATTCTGTGTTATAAAATAAATATTTTTATACTTGATATAAAATATATATAATCAATTAAGAAGCTGACAAAAAAAGTGTTTAATGTTTTACCATTTATTTCTATTTTCAATAATATTTTACATGTGAAGAAAAATCTTTTGCACAGAATTTTAATCTATAATGATCTTTATAAGAAAAAAAAACCGTAAAACATTTTATTTACTTGTATTTTATATGTAACTATATAAGGACCCTGTATGCACGGATTTGTAGATCTGTAGAAAAGAAGCAAAAACTAAAAGTGAAAAAAAATTAGATCGCCCGTGAAAGAAAAACCAAATAATATTGAGTACATTAATGTAAAACCACCGATACAAAAACTTAACAATTATTTATTTATTTTGAGTGATTTCTGTTTTAATTTTTTATTTCCAATTAAATTTAGTCAGACGTAGAAAAAAATGGCGAGTATTCAAAGAACTACCGAGGTATAACCTTGAAACACAAAAATGAATAGTATTTGTAACAATGGGACTTCACAATTTCATTCGACGTTTGACTATTTTAGATGATGATTTTAGTGATGAAGTAATTGAGGAAAAAGAAATTTAAAGACAACATGCAACTAATGAAGATAATATCAATGAGATAGAAGAGTTTGAAGCAACAACTGATGGAGCATACATGACAACACTTCGTAACCAAATTGTAGATATGTTGTAGGCAGATCGTAGTTGATTAGATAACTATTATCACCGCTTCAAGGGTTGATATATAGCATTATGAAAATTTGCAAAAAAAAATTGTAATCTATTTTTATTTTTTTTTCTTACAAATGTAATATATACTTCTTGACACTTTATATTATTAATTCAAAATTTTCATTTTCCAATATATTAAACATAATTTTTTAACAAAAAAATTCTAAAAATATATCAATTTTATCTATTTCCACTATGTAACCGCTACAATACAACCAATCATACCAAATATTCAACCGTCTTATGTAATCGAACCACCCTCTCCAACCATTGTGTCTAACCGCCTTATTTACAATTGCTCAAAATTCTATAACCGCCTGATTCAAATGCTGTGACCAATGAGAATCTATTAAACAACCATTCATAACCTTAGTTTTTTTTTTATGGTCACGATCCTTTTCAACCCCCTCTCCATTAAATGAATCCGCTCTAAAACGTATATGTGGCATGACTCAAGGAGTTAAATCTAGTGGGGTGTCTTCATTTCTCAAAGATGTATTCTTAAATCATCTTTGTGTAAGTCAGTTCACATATTTAAAGAATTGGGCTTCTTAAGTCGCTGTATTCTATAGTCAATAATATAATGTGAATTTGACTATAGTTAATTTATTTCTTTGTCACTATGAACCCCACCGACATTTTTTTCTGCATATTTAAATTGATTTAATAAAAGAGAGAAGGAGGAAAGTTCACTTCCCCGATCTTCTTCGTAACAGTAATGTGTCGTTTCATTTCCCCAAAAGGAGAAAGCGAACAAATCCCTAACTGTTCAACCTATAATATACAACAACAGTATATGAAAGAAGTTTATTCAATACTAAGCACGAAGAGATTCGATGGGCAGAACTTTTTATTAACGGGTGTTAATTCCATCATCAATTGCCATGCCTCCTCTAGTTTATTTGAGGAAGTGTTTGGTCGGAGTTAACAAAATTTTCAAGATATATAGCTCAAAAATAATTAAGATTAAGTTGTTCGGATGAGGTTCATTAGTTCGTCCATGTAAAGTCAATTAAATCAGAAAGGTTCATTAGTTTGGTGAGGGTTTAAAATTGTTTCATCTGGTCGAACCAAGGGTTTGAAAAATAATTTGTAATTTGAAATTTACATCAAACGTTTAGGTGACACTCGCGGAAGATTTTAAGTAACGCTTTGTCGTGTCACTCAAATTTGATAGGGTGAAGTCAAAGATGGTACTAGGTGCTGGAACCAGATCACCGTTTTAGGGTTAATTATTACGTTTTACATTCTCCTCCTTATAAATAATTCTATGTGTTCCTCATTTTTTCTCACTTGCTGTTTTTTTCCTTGTTGTACCGATCTTTGAAGCTTCCATTTAGACTTATTTGCTGATTTTTAAATTTTGGTGAGCCCCTGTTTCTTATATCAATTCTTATGAGCGGCAACTTGTTTGAACTTTGATAATGATCTTTATTTGCAGCAAAAAAATGGGATCTATTTTAGCCGAGCTCCCTACATTTTTATCTGTGAGGGCCCCTCAAACAACTAGGTCCCCATAAACCGACCTACGGAAACCGTTTTTGATTCGAGAAAATGGATGATGGAAGGCAAGAAGTTTATGATCTTGGGCCCTCGATATCGTTTTCCTACTTGTATGAGAAGGAGAAGCCTTTTGTTGAGGATAGGAGGTGCTGCTCAGACCTCCTTGGATTGGTCAGAGGAAGATACATCAACTTCCCTCCCCTTCAGATGACATAGGAAGGAGATATTTCATAGAGCTGCTCACTCCTATATCTGGGTAAAACTCTTTTATTCGCATAAACTTTCCCTAACTTGACTTGTACTGACTTCGTCCTTTCCAGACTGCTGTCTACTTTAACCGCATGGCAAAAGATGGAGACGCCAGATGTGCGAAAGCGGTGACTTAATTAGATATCATGTTCGAGGGGATGGTAACTCATAATAAAAAGATGGGTACTGCCAAGCGTATTTTGATCCGAGCTTGGAACAAGGCAGCTTCAACTAAATACTAACTTAAAGTTGCCGATTGGAAACATTTCGACCTATCGGCGATAGTCAACTGATTAAGGGGGAGAATTGAAGACATGACCGCCTCGAATGTTTATTCGGAGGCTTGAGTCCCTTACCTTTCTAAAGAAATGGATAGACTTATGGCGGAGGATGAGGACTAGCTTGGTTCTAATTGATTGGAAGTGCGCCGACTGAGGGCATCACAAGACGAGGTGGCTCTCTAGGAGAGGCATGACGACTTGTCGAGCATGGAAGCAAAATGAAAGGGTAAGTTTTCCAAGATAAAACGGTATAGTTGTACGCGCGAGGAACTTAACTAGCTAACAAACCATGATATGGAAGTGTAATCGAAGCTTCGCTTGATGACAACCCTTGAAGAAATTGGGATCCTCGTTCCGGCCTTGGTTAAGTAGGAGCTCGAGACAGAGGGGGTTGATCTGCTATCACCCGGTGGAGCTTTGCAGACCATATATTTCATCCATCCGATCTTTTTCTTCATGTTGATCCTCCCCTTGGCTCCTTTCCTTTCGCTTACCCTCTCGGATGATATCAAAAAGAAGTTTCCTCTGAGAGTATTGAATCAGTTCAGCTATAATAGTTGGACGATTACTGATGCGACTAGGAAGCAGAGTTCTTTGTCTGCTCATAGTCTAGCTTTTTCTTTTGGCATTGTCTTTAGAACTTTAAACGCTTGTAATCATAACTTCTTCAATAATGTATTTATTCTTGCACTTTTGTTTCACTACAAGAAAATGTTAGATAGATAGCATCGGTAAAACGCTGAGGAAGGATATCATGGTATTTTGGCGAATGTTGTATCTACGTCTTCCAACTTACGTCTGGCACTTTACATAATGTTTTACCTTGTGCTATTAGTTATTTATTTCGATGGTTTTTATTAGTTTTGCAATTCTATAACTTAAAATAGCACATAATTTTTTATTCATTTATTAAAACACAATTTTTTTTAATGTCATCGTTAGTTGTAATATAACAATTGATTTTTGTAATACACAAGTTCTAAACCCCAAACCATCAAGTCTTACACAACCAAATCACAAAAAAATGATTCAAATATCTAGCACAATCCAATATAAGATAGTGGTTCACATAAAAAAAAAATTTTCTTCTGCCAAGCGACTTCTCCTTTAGCAACCGATGGTACTCCTTTATTAACCGATGGTCTTGCTCCTTTTGAGAATGATACTAATGAAGGATAAGAGAGGGATCCATGCTTTACAAGAAGAAACTATGGAGGAAGCACCCACTAAAGAAGTGAATTTCGTGGGAGGCAATGGGTTTAGACTAAGAAACAACTATGGGTATGGTGTTCAAGGCTCAAAACCGTTTAACAGTCAGTATAACTACTATAGCCAGCAGCGATACCTATGTCCACAAGGAGGATTCATGCAATATGGTCAACCACAACCACAAAAACCTCATCAACAACAACCACATGCAAACCCGATGAATCCCGAACACAAGGGCAACAAATTTCAACAATGTCTAGACAACCAGCAAAAGATCAATGTTGAACTAATGGGAAAGATGGATACGAGCTATGGAGAGATGAACAACAAGATATAAGCTATGGGGACTCATATGAGACAACTAGAAACCCAAATAGCTCAAACCACGGATGCCGTCAAGCGATCCGATGGAATCTTGCATGGAAAAACCAACTCAAATCCGAAGATGTTCGTCCATTCCATTAATCCGAGAAGTGGAAAGAAGACACTAGACGCTTTGGTGAGAAAGGGATTAACCATAAGGGATCACATAGTGCTAGAAGAAATCGAAGAAGAAATTGCAGCAGAGGAAGAGTTGACCGACTTCAGTAAACAGTCAACCGACTCGATGAGGCAAGAAATCGATTCTGAAGAACAGGCTACAGAGTCGACCGACCCTATTATAGTCCACCGACCTAATACCCAGAAGAACAATGAAATCTTAACTGGAGAGAAGCGAGTATATAGGGAAATTCCGCCCCATCCCAGGAGGAATAAGAAGTCCAAAAAGGAGATGGAGGATGCCAGATGCAAGGAGGTGGAGGAACAACTAGTATTACAACTCTCATTCTTGAATGCATGTAAGATGTCGTCTTGTTTCAAGCGATATGTTAAGAAGATAATCGCCAAGCCTGCAAGTCTGGAAGAAGGAGTCATACTATTAACAAGTGAATGCAGTGCAATTATCTATAACAAGATGCCGAAGAAACAAGAAGACCCAGGTTCATTCGTTCTTAATATTAGCATTGATGATGTGAAATTTGATCATAGCCTATGCGATCTTGGTTCATGTGTGAAACTTATGCCATATTCAGTAGCTAAGAGGCTTGGATAAACTAAGTTTTCTCCTACACAATTGAGTCTTGTACTAGCAGATCGTTCAGTTCGCTATGCGGAAGGATTTTTTGCTTGACATACCAATGCTAGTAGAAGGTTGTTTCATACCTGCAGACTTTGTGGTGTTGAAGTTTGACAATGAACCTTTTGATCCAATCATTTTGGGACGGCCATTCTTAGCCATTGCAGGAGCAATCATTGATGTGAAGAGAGGGGGAATATTACTTCAACTTGGAGAGTTACAACTCAAATTCCAAATGTAGAAATTTATGGGAAGACCACCTATGGTGGAGCGAATGTTCGCTGTAGACGTTATCACTGATATAACAGAGGAAGTCTTTAGAGAAAGAAGTGTTACTGACCCACTGGAGAAAGCCCTAAGCATTGCTTATGGACAAGAAGGATACCTTGATGATTTAGCAAATGAATTTTCGAAGATGTTAGATTCAAGTGAACATATAAAGCAGATGGTGAAAAGCTTAGAACTACTAACCGAACCGGCCAAGCAACCAAGGGAGGCCGACTGGAGTGAATATAATGCCCCTAAACTCGAGTTAAAACCGCTACCAGCCAGGCTAAGGTACACTTTTCTTGGAACAAGTTTTACTTATCCAGTTATAGTGAATGCTAATTTGAATAATATTGAGACAACACTACTACTAAGCAAGCTGCACAAGTATCGCAAGGTTCTTGGATATTCTTTGGATGACATTATAGGTGTATCTACAAAACTTTGCATGCATATGATTCACTCTAAGGAAGGGGCAAAAACATCAATCGAAACACAAAGAAGCCTAAACCCGAACCTGAAGAACGTGGTGAAGAAGGAGATCCTAAAGCTAATCAAAGTAGGTGTTATCTTCCCAATTTTGGATAGTACCTGGATAAGGCCAGTACACGTGGTTCCCAATAAAGGAGGATTCACGGTGGTGAAGATGGATGTGCATCGATTACCAAAAGTTGAACGCACCCACGAGGAAGGATCATTTCTCTTTTACCATTTATTGACCAAATGTTGGTGCGATTGAAAAATCACAAGTATTATTGCTTTCTAGATGGATACTTAAGATTCTTTCAAATTCCAATCCATCCCGACGACCAAGAGAAAACGACGTTCATATGCCCATACGAAACATTTTTATATAGACGGATGCCTTTCCGATTATGTTATGCACCAGCCACTTTCCATCGGTGTATGATGTTTATCTTTACAGACATGATAGAAGAAATAAAGGAGGTATTCATGGATGACTTCTCGGTTTATGTCCCATTATTTCACGAATGTTTGGACAATCTTTGCAAGATTCTTGAAAGGTGTGAAGAAAAACATTTGGTGTTAAATTAGGAGAAGTGTCACTTTATTGTGCAAGATGGTATTTTTACTTGGACACCGAATTTCGGAGAAGGGAATCTAGGTTGATAGAGCAAAAATTGAGGTCATGAAAAGTCTACAACCACCTAAAGACTTGATAGAAATCCGCAGTTCCTAGGCCATGTGGGGTTCTATCGGCGTTTCATTCAGGATTTCTCAAAGATAGCACGCCCTTTCACATCACCCTTATGCAAGGAGGCCAAATTTTAGTTCACTCAATATTGCATGAATGCTTTCAAGATTCTCAAGGATGCTTTAATCTCAGCACCCATCGTTCAACCACAAGATTAAGAGTTACCTTTTGAAGTCATGTGCAATGCAAGCGACTATGAAGTAGGAGCAATCTTGGAAAAAACGAAGGATAAGAAGCTCCATGTTATCTATTATGCTAGCAAGATGCTTGATGATGTACAACGTAATTATGCCACAACTGAAACATAACTCCTAGCTGTTGTGTTTGCTTTTGAGAATTTTTGATTTTATCTTGTTGGATCAAAGGTAATTGTGCACATTGATCATGCTTCAGTAAAGTACCTAATGTAGAAGAAAGATGCAAAACCACAACTCTTGAGATGAATTTTACTTCTACAAAATTTTGATATCGTAATGCGAGATAAGAGGGGATAGAAAATGGAGTAGCTGACCATTTGTCAAGAATAAGGATTGAAGAAAACGTCCCTATCAAAGATCATGTTCCAGAAGAACATATATATGCTATAGGATTGACAGCAAGAAATGTTGAAGGTGAAAGAAGCCAAAGGAGTGTCTCTGCGAAATTAGAGTCAACCAACTTAATGGTGGAGTCGATCGTCTGCAGTTGATTTGACGGTCCTACAACAATGGTCGACCGACGAAAAGCTTATGAACCTGCAATTATGAGTCATACCATGAAGAAGATGATACAAGCTATTCAAGGAGAAACAAAGAAGACATCTCGATCACTAACACCACCTTGGTTCAGTGAGATTGCCAACTACCTAGCAGCTGATGTACAACTAGAAGAATTCACAGGTTACAAGAAGAAAAAGTTCTTAAGGGATGTTCACAAATACTTTTGGGAGGAGCCCTACCTCTGCAAGAGTTGTGTTTATGGAATTATCCGGCGATGCATTCTAGAACATGAAGTATCACAAATACTATATCGTTGTCATGGTTCTGATTATGCTGGTCACTTTGGATCCTTTAAGACTGTTTCAATAGTTCTTCAAGCAGGATTTTGGTGGCCAATAATGTTTCGTAATGCCCATCGATTTGTCTCAATCTGTGATGCACGCCAAAGGAAGGGAAATATCAGCAAAAGAAACGACTAATCAGTACATACTAGTCGCTGTAGACTATGTCTCTAAATGGGTTGAGGCAGTAGCTTCTCCTACCAATGTTGCAAAGGTCTTCATAAAGCTTTTGAAACACATCATCTTCATGCGTTTTGGAGTACCACGCGTTGTGATAAGCGATGGAGGCACACACTTCATCAACTGAGTTTTTTACAAACTAGTACGGAAGAATGGTGTAAGGCACAAGGTAACAACCACATATCACCCCCAAACAAGCGGTCAAGTTGAAGTTTCCAACAGCGAGATCAAGAGAATTTTAAAGAAACATGTTGGACGTACTGGGAAGGATTGGTCCCTAAAACTCGATGATGCACTTTGGGCGTATCGAACAGCTTTCAAGACATCCTTAGAAACAACACCATTCCAAATCATGTACGGGAAAGCATGCCATCTCCCCGTTGAGCTAGAATACAAGTCATTTATGGCGGTCAAGTTGCTGTACTTTGATGTTAAATCCTCAAATGAAAAGAGATTGATTCAGCTCAATGAATTATATGAAATACGCTACCATGCCTATGAGAGTGCCAAACTATATAAAGAGCAGGCCAAGATACAACATGAAAAGAAGATCATTCTCAGGGACATTCAGTCAAATGATCAAGGGCTATTGTTCAACTCAAGACTTAGACTTTTCGCGAGAAAGCTACTCTCGCATTGGTCCGGCCCATTCAACCAAGTAAGTTAAACCATATGGAGCTGTAGTGTTAACCACTAAAGGAGGCAAAAATTTTACTGTGAATGGACAAAGAGTGAAGGTCTATTATGGAGATGGCTCAATAAATCTACCAGCCGTCATGTATCTCCAAGCAGCTTCTGCTTGTCCACCGTAATCACCATCCTGGTCAAGCTATTGACTTTAAACAATTGCTGAGTAGGAGACAATCCACTAGGTACGTTTTCTTTACCTTTATTTTAGGTGTTTTGGATTTTTTCGGCGAAGAGGTTCAACAAAAATCCAACTGAGCGAATCACGAGTCGACCGACCTCTCATTAGGGTCGCCCGACTTTACTCTTCTGCGGTAACCCGACTTTTTCAATTTTCATTCATCTTTCTTTTTAACATTCCTTACTCTCTTTGTTATACCGGGACGGCGCAATTTAAGTCGGGGGGGGATGCATAATTGTTACTGATGAACTCTATTTTGTTGGTCTTTAGTATTTCGCCAACTTTAGTTTTCTTGAGTCAAAACCGTTGATGAAACTATGATTATATCCAACACTTTAGCAGTATCTCAATAACCATCATTGCATGACTCAGTTTAAGTCTATGACTAATGAAAAACCTGGAAGCAGACCAGCCTACTAGAGACCCCATGTTTCACAAAGATTGAAATCCATGTAAGCCTAAGCTACTAAACTTTCTCATTATTGGATGTCAGTCCTCGTTTAATACAATTGTAAGATTTTCCATATAGTTTTAGTCTCCTGCTCTTCCTTTAGACAAGTCTTATAAATTGAATTTTTGCTAAACCTAGTGATGAGGTAGAGGAAAATTTACAGTGATACCAACTATTCATCACTAAAAACGCGGGTATAAAAATCTCATTAGTTGATGTACCCTAAGAACGTTGGTAAAGGTGCGGCTATGAAAATTTCCCGTGATGTCATTCACTACAAGAAAAGTGCATTTCCAATGCGCCTAATAACCGCTATCGATAGATTCTATAGCGCTTTTACGTCCGTTGTATATGCTCCCGTTATAAAAAGTATCACACTTTTTATAACATTTTTAGGAAGTGCAATAATATTATACACTTTAAATAGCGTTTTTGTATTTGCGATATATTATTTTTAATAGCATTTTGTTTTTATTATACATATTATATTTATTGCATTATTTTGCTGCTATCTTTTAATTGTGATAGCAGCTTTTACTGCAATATTTTTACAATTTAAATTCTAATTAAACTAAACTCGAATCGTTACAAACATGCCAATTTCATTAAAACCAAACAACTTAAATTGTATAAAATACAAAGGTTCCAAACTCTTAGAAAGATACAAAGGTTTCAAAGTAGAAATGATTTTCCAAGTTACTACATCAAACTAATTTGAGTTGTTCATTAGGCCAAGCCAACACACTACCTATACCATCATCAATACATTGGATTTATGAATTTGGTCTCCACACTTTGACATCTTCAATCTTTGCCAAATCTACAAGTAACTTCGAAGCATTATGACCAAGCGGTACAAAGTGCACAAGATCAACTGGATTTGTTGATAAAACACAACCCTCTGCCACAATTTTTCTTGAACCGATGCAATCATACAAAATACACTTCTTGTTGGCACTTTTGCTACTACCTTGTGCTTCTACTTGTACTCTGGCAATCAAAATGAAAATATGAGAAACATTTGAAATGTATCACAAGCAAATATGAGGAGGTAAGTTTAGCTTTTACCGCAGGTGATGTTTTAGGTGAGTCCACCGATTTGCTGATGAAACTAATCTTATCCAGTGGCCATGCGATGGACATATATATTTAGCATCACCCCTTTCTGCCATCTCAGGACTTGGCCTCCACAAAAAAGCTTTCTCATCAATTACCTTCTCAATCTTCATAATTGCAGCATTAGGACCCAGCGTAATTCCGTTGACCTTATCACTTGGCTCAACTGAACAAATTTTTCACTCAGCAACAATGTCAGAACCATTCCAAGCATATATGTTGCATGTTTGTGATTCAGTAGTGTCCTAAGGATTCATGAACATGTATCAGTCATCTCATTATTTAGGTTGAAAGTACTATCACTCATTAGTTATAAACTTTACCGTGGATCCAGCAGGTTTAACACCAGAGGAGCTGCAGTCAGGTGAATCCAAAACAACTCTATCAAGTGGCCAAGCAATTTTTGTTCCAATAGCTTCACCAATTGAACAAACTGTTAGTGTAGGCCTCCATAGATAAGCTTCTGGTCTTGTTGCAGATTTAAAAAAATTAGCCGCTGCATTAGGACCGATTTAAATTTGACAAATCTTATATGTTGCTTCCGCCGAGCAAAATTCTCCTTCCCCAACAACTTCATCTGTTACTGAATACCAATCCAATATCTTACACTTAACAGGTTCTGTGCTTTTTAATCGAAACATTACAATGAGCATCTCCATCTGCACATGGTGACTAACAAGAACCAAACGAATTGGTTAAAAGCTTTTCATTCAAAATCATTAGAAACTAAGGTGAAACTTACTTTCTTTTCAGCTAAAACACGAATTTGATTATGCAATTCTTCAATCTTGCTCATCATTTGTGCATGCGACGCTTCAAGCTTTTGAACATGTGAGTCTCTAGCTAAAGTGAGCATGGCCATCAAGGAACTTCAACCAAAGGGGCAGCTAGAACCAGAGGAGGAAGAAGCCAATGAAGAAGCTAAGGAGCAGCTAGAACCTGCGGATAATGAATAAGAAACTCTACAAATCTTCAATGGCCCCATTACTCGATCCTAGCAAGCCAAACTTAAGACAACACTACAACACATTCTCAACACCATCTAGGGAAGTTTAGTGTGTGCTAATCCAACTACCCTAGTTGTGATTCAAGCCACCTAAACAATTCATCAAGAGAGGTGTTGTGACTTGCACTCTTTTTCCCTTGGTTTGGTTCTGTCCCATTGGGTTTTCAAAACAAGGTTCTTAATGACGCTTGTTCACAACACTTTAATAAAAGCCTCTTGATGGAAACCCAAGCCCAATTCTATATATAAATTTCGTGCATGAAGAGGAGTCCAAGAGTCAAGTCAAGTTTTCATTAATGTTTAGTCTTTAATCTTTAGTCTTTGTGTGTTTAATGTTTTCATTAAGTCTTTACCTCTTTCCTATGCATGCTAAACACTATATGTAAGACCTCTTGGTCCTCTATTAAGATCATCAAACATTTTATTATCAAATCTTCTTCTTAAACTCGTTTGATTATCCTCTTGAATAAGGAATTTTGGAACATCTTCCCATTCCTCTCAAAAGTCGAAAGTCTAAGGGAATCTTCGCACCCCTTGGAACTTGCACTTCAATTCACCTCTTGCCCACCGTGTCTGGCATTTGCTATTCACATAGAGCAACTTCGGCGGGTAGTGGGTGTCCTGGGTTCTCTTGAATCATTATGATCGTCCTCGAATATTACTCGTTGAGTGGCAGTTTGAGGAGGTCTGACCGAAGTTGTTCTGAGGGTTTGATTATGATTTTGAGCTCTCAAAGCTTGGAGTTCTTATGATACGATCGCGAGTTAATCGATCAAGCTTTGGCTTACTTGTTGTTGGTGGCTAATTTGCTCCGCCAGCCAATTCTCGCGTTGCGGCTGCGTTCTCACCATTGCTCTTTCATTGCCTGTTTCAGGAGTTACCACTTCTACTACACAGGGAATTCAATTTGTCGTCCGTTGTTCTTCTCTGTTATTTGATACTGGGTTCAACTTCTAATTACTTATAATTAGAGGGGTTCGTTTTTGGAAAATTATTAAGTAAAGAAAGCAAAAAGAGACCTCGAAAGAAGAACTTTATTAATGATTTGGATTACAAAAGTGTTACTCTCGGAATGCTGAGTTCACTTTATCAAAGAGAAGTAATTAAACCTAGGTGATCTAATAATTCTTCTCCCCGATTTTGAATGGATCTTATTAGTGAAGGGGGGGGGGTATGTATTTATATATCCTTAATAGTCGGTCTTCTAAACCCTTGGGCTAACCTCGGAAAAATGGATTATTTTCATTTTTCCAAGACTAGGGAATATGTGATAAGATTTGATCTTATATTGTCCGAGCTTTACACTTCGGCTTAGTAAGATGTTGTTTACACCCCCGCTTCGGACACTAAATCATGATCACTCTTCACCGAGGTATCCCTCGGTCATCTAGGCCGAGGATTAATATTCCTATTGATGGGACTTATAACCCGAGAAGTTATCAGGAAAAGGTCGGCAGGGACCGAACCTTAATTATTGCCAAACTATTGATAAGGGGTAGAACCCCACCATCAACAATATATAGGGTTTTTCATACGGTTTTCTATGAATTGCTAAAATAGTTTTAATCAATCAATTTTTATCACAAGGCTCTTTGCTACAGTTGTTCTTAACTTATATAGTGGAATCGCCAACCATCTTTTATCAATCTTAGTTGTGATCTGATAGCATACATGCATCAGTAATTGATGGATCTCTCTGTAGTGAGTAAGGTACGTTTTGTGTCATAACCAATGCTTGTTAAGATACCTTGTGAATAGATCTAGCTTAATTTATACTGCTTGTTTATTGCCAGCGATAATCTAAGAAGACTTGAGATTTAGGGTTTTAAACAAAGGTTTTGCCATAATACACCCTTAAGGTAAAGTAAATCAAAATGCCTAGAGTTCTAGAGCTAAGATATATAAGCTTGATTGAGTGCTTAATTTCATAATTCATAGTTGGAAATTGAAACTCCCTAAGAGCTAATACCTTCCCGATATTTGAACACAAACCGATAATCTACAAACTCTCATTTTTAAAGGATTTACAATTGAAATTTCTAAAGATTATAGATAAGCCTTAACTCTCTTTGTGGTATTGATAATCTAAATACAACACATGTACATTATACACTACTTGCAGTAGGTTTTAAGTGAATTACTTCAAGATCCATAATGCTATTAGCATGATATGATTCTTTGCTTTAGCTGTTTTCGATGCTTACGATATATTCATCACTTAGAGTATTAATCACTGAGTATTTCTTAACAAACCTAAACTAGCTTTAAGTAGGTGATTTTCTTTTGATTCTATAATTTAATAGATTGTTGGATGAAGTTTTTGAATGGTCTATACTTGCTCCGAATTGTCTAGGTCTAGTGGTTTCAATATTATTTGCTTTAACATGTTTATCTCAATTGTTATTTTAGTTTTGTTTCATGCATTACAAGAATCTTTCCTTAAGAATAATTCCTAGTTTATATTTGGAAAATAACATAGTTTTATAGGACCAATAATCTAAGCATATTATTTGAGTGAAATAGTTCACTTATCAAATTTTTGTGGCACTGTTGCCTGGGACTAATGGAATTTATGAATCTTTGTAGTCTTACGAATTATGATTAAAGCTATTACTATTTTATTTTTTTCTTCTTCTTTTTCTATGATCAGTGAAGAAACATGGAAGGAAATTGATACTCGGAAAGCAGAAGAGAAACCATGCATAGACTAAGGGCTTCGTGATACCCGATTGGCTACTTTGACATGACATTTTCCTACAAACCAGCACCACCAGACAAAACTTTCAGTAGTCTCTCAAAGAAGATAGACCAGCTCTTCTATGATTTGATGCGAAAATCAAACACCTCAGACACAATGTCAGAAGTTTACATGCTAGAATAGATGAGCTTGAGAGGATTTTTGGGTTCAGAGGAGGATGTAGACGTCTTAGAAGGCTCCAGAAAAATCCAAACCAAGGTGAATCATGGAAAAAAACATTTTAGAAGAGAAAAGTGAAGGAAGCTTATCAGATTGCATCGGTTGACTTTCAGCGTAGGTGAAGTTCGATTGAATCAATGGTGCATAGCTTGAAATCAAATGTCCATTGATTTCTATGCCACCAGTGAAGAAGCTCAACCAATCTGCACTCACTAATCAGACAATTTACTATGGATTCCATATGAAAAATATAAACTTGATGATTTTGGATATTGTTGATAATGGGTTCAACTTCTAATTATTTATAATTAGAGGGGTTTGTTTTTTTGGAGTAAGTTAAGTAAATAAGAAAGAAAAAAGATTCCTCGGAAAAGAAGTTTTATTTTTGATATCGATTACACGGGTGTTACCTCAGAATGCCGACTTAACTTTATCAAAGAGAAGTATTAAATTTAGGTTTGCTAATAATTCTTCTCGCCGATTCAGAATATCGATTTTAGTGAAGGGGTATGTATTTATATGCATTTGTAGCCGGTTATCTAAGCCCATCGGTTAATCTTGGAAAAATGGAAATATTCCATTTTTATGAAATCGGGGAATCTGTGATAAGATGTGATCTTATTCTGTCCGAGCATAGACTTCAGCTTTGGACGAAGTAGTTTATACCCTCGCTTCGGACACTAAATTCCAACCATTCTTTACCAAGGTATCACTCGGTCATCTGGACCAAGAGCTCTAATCCTATTAAATTGGCCTATGACCTAATTCGTAATTAGGGAAAGATCGGTAGGGACCAAACCTTAATTATTTCCAAGCTATTCATCTGAGGTGCTAATCCCACCATCAACAGGTATGACGATGCGGATGAAGATAATTGGTGTTTTAAGAAAGAGGTAGAGTTCTACACTAAGGAGTTGCTAGAAGACATGTATTTTGCAAGAGCGTGTCACTTGGATAATGAGCTGAGTGGTCTCATTAGCATCGTGTTGAGATGAGATTTTAAGCCCTAAAGAAGGGAGAGCAAGGTTTGTTGTGCTATGTGACAAGGAGAAGCAAGACGATCCTGGGCAGTTTGATATAAGCATTAAGATTGAGAACCACATATTCAAGAGATTTCTTTGTGATTTAGGAGCAAGCACCAACGCTATACCAGTTGCTGCAGTATTCGAGCTTAATTTTACTGAGTTCAAACTTACCAAGATTGGACTAAACTTAGCAGAAAATTCGGAGATAAAGCCGTTGGGAAAGCTAAAGAACATCCCACTTATGATTGGAGATCGAGTCATCGCAGTAGATTTCTATGTTCTGAAGCAGTTTTAGGCTCAGTATGATGCGAATGCTGAGCAAATTATTCTTGGAATAGCATTCCTTAAGACAGAAGGAGCTCTCATCGATTGCATTGACAATACAGTCACTCTATGGAATCTAGGGAGTCCATCTCTTAGTTTTAAGGTCAACAAGAAGAAGGATGGTCCAATTTGTAACCATAGGAAGAATAAAGGAGTGTTACATGTGCTTACAAGAACAAAACCGAGGATGTGTGTTTTCGAAAGTCCTGAGACCAAAACTCAGTTGGTCGACCAGATCAACCACTCAATCAATGTTTCTACAATCAATCGACCACCCCCCCCCCCCGTCGATCGATCCAAATCGCCAGAAGCTAAAAATCAAGTAATTTTGATGCGTTTCCTAGCACCATGTCAACAAAGGATTAAATCTACTAATTAGATCTGACCAGAGCATAACGAGTATAAAATCTC
Source organism: Euclidium syriacum (assembly GCA_900116095.1). Classification (NCBI taxonomy): domain Eukaryota; kingdom Viridiplantae; phylum Streptophyta; class Magnoliopsida; order Brassicales; family Brassicaceae; genus Euclidium; species Euclidium syriacum. The sequence continues at coordinate 987,441 of FPAK01000018.1, forward strand.
ATATTGTGAAAGAGCAAGTAAAGTACCTCATGATCAATTTGAAATTGTTGTTAATGGTTAACTCGAAGAATGTTTGGAGATATGGTCTTTGATAGAGCAATTTAGTTTGGAGTCACAACCGAACATAGGTGTTCATGGCCTCTCAAATGAGAAGATAAAGGCTGGAGAACTATGTGATCGGATGTCAAAGCATTGAATGATTAAATTAATAAAGTTGTGCCAACAAAACCTAGAGCTTTTGTTCCACTTATGATAATTTGCATGATTGACAATACTTTGTTTAACAAGATTCTCTAGGATACCTGAACTGGAGTTAATCTTATGATGTTGTTAGTTGCTCAGATGTTGAAGATAGAGAAGTTGCTCGACAAGTAGATAACATTGAAGATGACTGATGGAAGTTACAAAACCACTGAACAGATGTTAAAAAACATATGCCTCTGCGTAGTCATGTAATGATGTTTGATGGAGAACCTGAGAATGTTGTTATTGTCAGAAGAACTTTCCTACACATATCCCATGCTGAGATTGATTACAGAACCAGTATCGTTACATTTCAAAGCAGATGAAGCTTGAAATATAAGGAATAATGGAAATAAACACCTGGTTTTTAGCACACTTTTCAACCAATTCAACAGTCCATGAGTCACACATCTACTAGAAGACATGTGTTTATTGCGAGTCTATGGTTTGAAAGGGTAAATGCAGAAGAGAAGAAAATCATTAATCTTACCGAAGCTGATGGTGAGGATGCTACCACAGAGAGCGACACTATGTGTCAAGCTCTAGCGAGGAAAGCGGATAGCCTGAAAAATCAAACTAGTGTGTATTAACAATCACTTAACAAGAGGCGACCCATTTTTGAGTCAATATTTAAATAATTTAATTTAGGAATTTTTGCTTTTTTATGTTTTCTCAAAATTGAAAACCTAAAAAAGTAACTTTCCAAAAACTCCAAAAAATAATATAATAATCCGGATCGGTTGACCCAGTCTTTTATTGACCGATCCAGCGTTTTCAATTTATTATAACCTACCATTTTATTTTTCACTCCCACGAAATAAAACTTTCAAAACGCAATTTCGCTCTAAATGTTTTGTCGCTTTCGTTGAATTAAGGCTTCTGAAACTCTGTTTTCAATCCCCTACCCATTACTATATTTCATTAATCAGATCAAGAAGGTATTAATCATGTTTTTGTGGGTTCTAGAAAAATTCGAGTTTTACGTACTATTTTCTTTAAAAAATACATGCAAAAGGATTAGGGTTTAGAATTAGTTAAAATATCTAGATAAAACTTTATAGTCATGTTTAAAACTGGAATTTTGGCAAATTGAGAAAATTTTGTGCGAAAGCGGCACTGAATTTCTAACTATATTGCACGATGATCGATTCAGGGATTGGTTGATCGATGCAACATAAGTTTTGAATCAGTCAATTTTTCTTCCAGTCGGTCAACTCTGAATATGTTGACACAAGAAAGTATTATGAACTACTCAACAAACTACTCGGTTAATTACTCGAAGGATCTTTGTATTCATGAAATCTTTTTTATTATTTTTTACAAACTAGATTTCTACCCAACTTCCCTAGAAGCTATGAATCGTAGCTAAGGAGTTTTTTATAAACCCTAGAAGCCGATTCCCTTTTTTTCCAAGTGATGATTTTCAACGAACCTCACAACAACTATATAAATCTACCCAAGATTCTCCAAAGATTTAGTCCTTTTTTTTTTATAAGAATAAATTGTTTCTTTATCTACATACACCATATCTCATTAAAGAAATCTTTAAAGAAATCTTTAGAATCTTTGAAGCTTGTCCACGTCATACTTGATTTGTCGTTGATTATCTTCAGCGAAGAGACACAATCTCCATGCCTTCCATATCTGGATCAGCTACAACCGACCTTGATCTACCTCACGAGCTGCCGCATATACTTGCACTGTTGATTGTGGGTGTAACAACCCGTATAATCAAGGAGCTGACCGAGCAAATCAAAACCAAAGTCAAGCGAGGAGGGAAATTTTTGACCAAAATAAAAATTCCCAAGAAGGGTTAAGAAGGCGATAAGTGTATCGAAGAAGTGATTTGAAGACTCAAGAATGTTCACAGGAAATCCTAGATGAAGACGGAGTGAAGACGGAAGAGTTTCTGCATTGAAATAATCCGAGATGAATTAAAAAGGATTTTCGGGATTATTTTCAGTGTTGGAATTTTTAAAATAAATTTACACGTTAATTCCGCTTGCCGCGAACGGGGTTAATTGTGTAAATTCAAGATGGATTTATGGGCAAAATTTCAGAAGAAACGGAGTTCTTATAGCGAAACCCGAAGCGATTCAAGTGGTATAAGTCTAGGAGACGAGGGAGCAAAGTCTCGGGAAAAGAGACTATATAAAGGGGGAAATGGATTTACTATTCATTTTTCACTGTTTTGCAAAAACAGAAACTCAAAGTTTTCTCTGGAGGATTGAAGATCAAACTGAAGGGAAACTCAAGAACGCGAAGAACATTCAAGCGAAGAACGAAAAACACTCAAACGAAGAACGAAGAACGAAGAACGAAGAACACTCAAGGGAGACAACCACCGTCGGCCACCGTCCCTTCACCGCCGACCACCACTGCCACCGTCAGCCAACCGTCGACAGTCACCGGTCAACGGTCCCCCGCCGGCGTTGACCAGCCGTTGACCGGCGTTGACCGCCGCCGGTGCCTTTTTCCGGCGAGTATTCCGGAGACCTTTCTGGCGTCCCTTTTCACCGGTGATCCATCTCCTCCCTCTTCTGCATTCTTTCCGGTGGTCCGTTACCTCCGTGCATGCGTTGCCGCCGTCACCTTCTCGTTGATACCCAAGTTGCATTTTTCGGTCTGTCGCCGCCGCCGTCTTTAACCGCCGTGAACCACCACCATTGCTGACCGGTCAGTTTGGTTTGATAAACCAACATTTGGTTTATTAAATCATAATTGATTTGGTTTGGTTCACTGGTCTAACTCGGTTTAATTCAATTGGACCGGTTTAGTTGGGTTACCTTGGTTTGGTCTGGTTTAGCTAAACCAATTGGTTAAATCTTGGATTAATTGGTTTAGTTAAACCAGCTGGTTTAACCAATTATCTCTGGTTAGGCCAAATTGGAGGTTTAAGGAGGAAATTGGGTCCGAGATAGTCAACAAATAATCAAACCATCGGAACTTCATGTGGCAGATCCCCTCTGAGGGTACGTAGGCAGCCTTTCACAAGGTTCAGCTACAACACCAAAATAAATCTCGGTTATATAGTCAAGAACTTTATACAACTCAACTACATTTAACCAAGATTCACACAAATCAAATGTCGGAATCATGATCACATTCTCGACCAAAATAAACTTGCTTGAAATAATCTCGGAACCCGATAAAGTAAGGCCGAGAGATTAAAAGGTACGAAATTACAAATTTTTACACATTCTTTACCGAATGTAAAAATCGACAATTAGTCTGATAAAGTAGGACTTCTTGTAAGACTTTAAGCAAAACGAGTAAGGAAAGCGCGCCTTATTTAGTTTGCTATTTCCGGATTTCAAAAATATTAAATTTTGAGATTTCGAGTAAACAATCCAAACAATACGAGAAAAAGAAAGGAGAATATCAATCCAAACATACGAGAAGCAAAATTTTATTAATATTAGAGATATACAAGTACGAGAAAGACTGGAATCAAGTTGGAAATCTTAATACAAAGGTACTGATGCGTGAAGTTATTCACCCAAAATTAACTGCAAGTTCAAAGTGTACAGTTGTAGTATTTAGGTTATCGATCCCACAGAGAGCTATGGCTAGTTTGGATTCAGATGCAAATGTAACCGAACTATGACAATTCTAATATGCTAATGACTTCGTGATGTGTTTCAAACCTTAAAAGAAACATTAGATCTAAAGGAAATCAGTTCGGAAAACTCAGGATCACGGTTATTAGTGACTTCTTGAACTCTAAACACTTTAAAATACTAAATCCTATTGGTGTACTAGAAAATAGCCTTTATTTAAATCCCTAAATCTCAAATCTCTTTGGATTGTCGCTGGAAGTAAATAAGCTTTAATGCGAACAAGCTAGATCTGTTCACAAGGTGTCTAAACAAACTCTCGTTTGATTTAGAACGCACCTTGCTCACTACAGACTCTTCCGGCGTCTCTATCTCCATCTTTGGTAGAAAGATCGACCTTGATAATCTAAAAGTGGTTAATTACGTCACCTCTAAATATGAAATACTGTTTGTAGTGAAGAATCACGTGACTTATTCCACAAATCAAAACCGTTTAGAATGATACCTTGTAAACCCTTTGAAAACCCTAGATCTAATGAATAAACTACTCAGACATGGTTTTGTTAAAACAAATCATCTTTTTATGAATGAAGTGCATATAAAACGAATTAGACAATAGAAAATCAGAGGTTCACGAAACTCAAATGAGAAAGAACACTTCTCTAACCTTCTTCAGAGTCTAAAACAATGACAAGAACAATATCTAAAAGCTAAAAACAATGGAAGCAAAGATAAACTTGTATTTCTCTGAGTTCTTGTGGGATGCGTCCTCCTCGTACCTTTTCTAGTGCTTAAGAGGTGCTTATATAGGTTGTTAATGAGTCTTAGGGTCTAGGGTTCCACGAAAGACCCGGTAAGAAAATCTTCTAAATTAAGTCGGCGTCACAGTCGGTCGACTGCATCTCTTCCAGTCGGTCGACTAGGGGCTTGCAGTAACATTTCTTCATTTTGGCTCCAAATCTTCTAAGTCTTCTCAATTCAAGTGGAAACTTCCATAAAACCTTCTTTCTAGCTCCTTTGCTCCAAAGTGTCTTTGCTAGTAAATCCTGCATAAATGCTCAAAACATGCTACAAAGACTCCATAAAACTTACTATATCATGGTAGAAAACCGGTAAAATCCATGATACATCAAACTCCCCCAGACTTAAACCTTTGCTTGCCCTCAAGCAAATAATCAAGGCTGTTAGGTAAAGTTCTAATACTTTTGGAACTCATTTTGGGAAATCACATAAGCGAAAAGTTTATCAATGCCATAACCAATCAAGTGAAAACCAACATGTACATTCCCTATCAACTCAACAATCTTCCATGCATTCCCTACAATTTACAAGTCAATCAATCCAAAGCATCATAGCTATTTCAAAACCATAGAAGTACTGCCCAAGGAACAAGTTCCTTCCCTTTTCAATATCATAATAAGAAGTCATAAAATTACTTCACTCTCCCCTAGACTTATTCATTTCTCTTTATCTTTTAAAACTCTCAAGGTTTTAGCGAATAGTGGTATTATAGGAAATTTTTCTAACATCGCTGTCAACCAAGTTCTCAAAGGTTCTAATGCATAGTGACATCGCAGGAAATTTTCCTAACCGCATAGATCCCGAGCTTCTAGTGACGAATAATTGGCGTCCTAAGGAATTTCCCTCTGCCTCATCACTAGGTTTTAGTTAAAAACGGATTCTTTTCATTTAAATAACTGGAGAGTGGAATGCTATAGATATCCAAAAATTCTCATTATGACTTTGAACGAGGACTGACCCATGTAGTTATGAAAGTGCAATAGCTCAGACTTACATGGATTTCATGACTCAAGGATATGGGTATTTTCTGGTTGATTGAATTGTGTCAAGGTTTTCCAATCGTCATAGACTCTAACTGTGTTCCTGCATCAATGTTCTCAAGTGTGAAACAGAATGTGATTAGTGTCCCAGATTAATCATTGTTCCCTCAACGGTTTGACTCGATAAAAACAACTAAAAACAAGGCGAAAAACCATGAGATAAACAACAAGAATTTCATTAGCATGGATAAACTCCCCCAGACTTAAATTACACCGTCCCGGTGTAACAAAAGAGAGAAGATATCCGAAATGAAATTGTAAAAGGATCGAATGCGGTACCATGGAATTGAAGTCGGCCGACCCTAATGAGAGGTCGGTCGACTCGGGTAGCGTATAGTCAAGTTTTGCTGAATCTCCTCGCCTGAAAACAAATCAAAAACACCTAAAAATAAAAATAAAACAAGTCAAGAACCGATTGTTGCCCATCCCGATGTCTTTTTCTGTAGCTCTCGGTACATTTGGAGTCCGAAATAGCTTTATTGACGTCCCGTTCTTCCGAGATATCAAGCATTCAACCCTTAGCTTCCGTCAATTCGGTGATCAGCCGAGAGTTCTCTTCAATAAGAGTTTTCTCAGCATCGAGGGATTTCTCTTTTAAGCCTTCATTCTCGGAGAGAAGGGAACCAATCTTCAAGTCAGAATCGGCGAGCCTCTTCTCATACCGAAGAAACGATTGACCAATGAAGCCCACCGACTGAAGTATGGAAAATAAGGAAAATTAAGTATGGAAGGCGTATAAGAAAGGAAAAACTTGGGTTGTTGCTTACTCTGAAAAGTGAACAAGAGAGGGCTTCGAGGGTTTCTTATTCACAGCAAGCTTCAGGAAGACGACTATCGTAACCACCAGCCTTTCGCAGGAGTTCGGTGATTTTCTTCTTATCATTAAAAAGTAAGTTCGCACCGTCAAATTCAGACTGAAACGCGTGTTGTTCTTTTACCAGCAAGATAAGCTTCCTGTTCTCGGCATTCTTCTTCTTTGCTGCTTCAGCACCTTTGGCATTCTGCTTTTTTGCGGCCTCGGAGTTTTGCCTTTTCCTCGGAAGAAGATCCTGGTTACTGACAGAAGCTCCTCCGGGGTATGATCTTTTCATTTTAGGAATAGGGTCGATCTTTTCCCAGTCCTCTCGCCCTAAAGTGATTATTTCTAAAATCAGTAACGATTTGAGAGACCGATTTGAGAAGTTTGGAGAAAACATACCGGCCCAGGAACGGGATCTGTAGAAATGAATAGGGAGGATATCACCCCCACGATGTTCTCCTTCTCGCTTGAGGTTTTCGAATTCTTCAGAGAAGTTTAGCGGGAGAGCTCGGAAGCAGCTTGGTTTAACTGAAAAATAGCAAGAGAGAGTTAGAGATCTAGTTAAGAAAGAAAGAAAAGACCTAGTTTCTACCAATTATGGTTTTCCAATTTCGGAAGAATACGGCGTCAGGTTTATAAACTGAAGTTTGGTTGATTCGAACGTAAAAGTAACTTCGGAACCACTGTTTTGTGCCCGAACGAAGTCCAGTAAGTATCTTCTTTTTGGGTTTGATATTAATTTTGAAGGTTCCTTCTGGGCTTTTGGAAGATGAGATGTTTTTCAGCTCCTCTAGTTTCCAGGAGTTTAATTTAACATCAAATCGAGCAGCAATTACTAGGAGACCAGTGATGATTTTGACCTAGTTTGGTGTTAGTTGACACATTGCCATTCCTCGACGAGCGCAATAGCCTACCATTAGCTATGGGATTGGAAATTAGAGGTTAGTTTCGGAGAAGAAGCTTTCGTAGAGACAGAAATAACCCGGAGGTGAGGTCCAAGGTCTTTGGTCGGATCTCGGGACTAGGATTTCGATCTCTTTGGGATTCAGAGCTCTCCTTTTGATTTGACCGATCTCGGATCTAGGAAAGAGAAAGGGTCAGACGTCTAGGATACTCGGCCAGAAAATTGTGTTTCCAGAAACCGAAACCTCGGGATTATTTCTTCCGGACATTGATAAAGAAAGAATGTTAGAGATTCAAGAAGGGAAATTGAAGATTACCTCGGAGACTGGAAAATAGATTTCGGTGAAGAACTAATCGTCAATAGAGAGTTATATATAAGAAGTAACGGTAATGAATGACGCTTCGTCTTCAATTTCGAGAGGATTGGACTAGCTAATATTTCGAGGGAAAAGGAGATGCATGTTTCATTTATTTTCGTCTGTTTTCAAGACGACACGTCATGGGGAGTTGAAATGTTTTGTGGTTATCGAGGAATAAATAAGGCTATTCATTGAATGCTTTTTCCCGCCATATTGGAGAATCAAAATAAAGAAGAAATACGAAGATTCCAGATTATTGAAGAAGAAGATCGACTGCAACCGAGTTTCAATTATCGACAAGCTATTAAATGACGGAAATTCGCCAACTCTACCCGAAGACATCCTCAGACGAACTGGGGGGACTTACTGTTGATGGTGGGGTTACCACCCTTTATTAATAGTTTATCGATAATTGAGGTTCGGTCCCTGCCGACGTTTCCCTGATGGTTTATCAGGTTATAAGTCCCTTCAACAGGATTAGAACCCTTGGCCCAGATGACTGAGGTATACCTCGGTGAAGAATGATCGGATTTATGGTGTCCGAAGCGGGGGTGTAAATAACTTCGTCCCAAGCCGAAGTCTAGAGCTCGGACAGAATAAGATCAATTCTTATCACAAATTCCCTGATCTTGGGAAAATAGAAATATTCCATTTTTCCGAGGTTAGCCCATGGGCTTGCATGACCAAGTGCTAAGGATATATAAATACATACCCCCCCATTCACTAATTTAATTCATTCAAAATCGAGGAGAAGAATTACTAGATAACTTAGGTTTAACACTTCTCTTTGATAAAGTTAACTCGATATTCCGAGTTAACAACTTTGTAACCAAAACGATTATTAAAATTCCTTTTTCCGAGGTTTCTCTTTTGTCTTTTGTGTAAATTCATTCCCAAAAACGAACCCCTCTAATTAAAATTAATTAGAAGTTAAACCCAGTATCAACATGCACTCTCAATCTCACCATTTTTAGTTGAATCTACTAACTCAATTACCTGCAAGATGGGTGACATAACCATATCCACATACAAAGAAGAGAAATTGCAAAACCTACCATATAAATCAAAAGTAACAATGCACATGTATAAATTAGCATCCTACAGGACCACAAACATGTTTAGAAGAATAATTTCATTGGGAAACATAAACCGAGCCAAAAACAAATATGGTCTCCTACCCTTTCCTCACTAAAGACAAACTACCAAAACATGGTATGACATCATCATAAACAAAAACTTAATCATTTTCATCCTCCGATTCCTCCTCCTCGCTATCATATGTTCCCCCTATCTTGTCATCTCCCCCTGCTTCAGTGCTTTTTTCAGTTACAAATAACAATGAGAGGCCTAAGAGAAAGTAAAAGAAGACTTACATGTAAGTGTAGCTAGGCCTTGTTGCAATGTATGAATCGTCGTTCCAATCAGCTCAGCTGCTGTGTTAAGATCAAAATCACCTTGAGGAACTCGAATTTTCAAAGGGAGACATCCATCAAAAACAAAGTAACATCAATCTTTGCTCGAGTCAGCGGACCGGAACACTTGACCTCATCTTCATTTACCTTTTCAGCCATTACCATCTTCTTGTTCTTCTTTAGTTTCTTCTTTTCTCTGTTACCCATAGAATTATTAGCCTTGGCTTTCTTACAGTAATGTTTAACTTTTGATCATTCACCCTTTCTCTCCTTGGTTATATTTAACAAATTTGACCCGACACCTAGATATTCCTCAACAATCTGTTGAGACTCCAACGCAACACTTTGTTCATACCCTTCCAACGCTTTTTTTTCTCCCTCTAGTTTATCACCAACCTTGATCATATCTTCCTAGTTTTTGTTTTTTCGGTATTGAAGTTCCAAGCTTTTCTTGATCAAAAAAACATGCTTTGATGGTATTCATGGCAGCATGCACACAATGGGAAACACCCAACTATTTTTGGATAGAGGAAGAATCACCTGGTCTTTAAAGAGTGCCAGAAACAGGTTCACTGGACTGAGGTTGAGTCGAACCCTAGACTACATTACCAGAACTTTTGATGGAACCATCGTTCCCTTGGCCGCTCGCTCAGATCCATCTTCACTCACTGGTCCTTTATCCTGGAACTTTTCATGAGGATCGAGATGAGAAGACTCAGTTGAACCCATTGCAGCATGCACTGATTTTGGCACCGCCATGGATGACTGAGCTACAACAAAAGATTCTCTTATTGGAGACGGATGTTTCAGACGTCACTTAGCGCTCCATCTTCTTCGATTTTGGTGATCCTTTAAACTTATTACTAGTTCTTTTTTAAAGAGACTTGGATGACACCAATTTTCCATGGTCACCGGTTTGTGTTAACTCCATCTTGACAAGGTTAGAGATCGTAGAATTCAAAAAGAAAGTAACGCAAGCTTGAGAAAAGTTTCAGAGAGTTAAACTAAGAAAACTCTAACTGTTCATCTTCTAGATTTATCCCGCTCAAACCTAGAGGTGTAGAAAGAATCTTGAGCAAATCATTATGCACGAATTTCTAGTAATTCAAAAATAAGAAAATTACCAAATATGGCTTTGGCCCATATGAGACCCAAATCTTTTATTTTGACAAGAGCCTTAGAAAGGCCTTTTCCTTACTCTTCAACCCATGAACTTATATTGCACGCCTATATACCATGTTCATCATTTAATTCGTATATTCATCCACTGTTAACCATATAGTAGTAACAGATCTACAAATCATGCAACTTAACATTTTACAACTGAGAAATGACAGTACACATTAGACATTTTTTGAGTTGTCACCATGTCTCAGTTGCTAGTTCAAAAACTATACCGTGTGATGACATGTCTCTTTGTACTTGACTTTTTGACTTTCATGGATAGAATTTTACTCTCACATGCCTTTATCATTCCATGACGTTTTCTACTTTATGATGATCTTTCTTAGTACATACCACCATTGGTTTCATGATCTTCATTGGAGTAGCAAGGGTCACCTCACGGTTCACTTTAATGTATGCCTTGTATGCTAATCACAAAGTCTCCTCAGTCACAAAGGATACCTCACTGTCTTAGTGGATACCTCGTATGCAACATCCTTCGAGACTCAATCTACCTAGGATTTTTCTTACTCCTATTTTACTTCAACTCTTTTTTGTTTTTTTTTATTCAAACCACTTGCCTAAGTCATGACACGACGAAAATGTAGCTATTTTCCAATCTATTACTTTGTGAACTCTAAGCTTAAATTAAATCTGATATAATCCCAACAGTAGGTCTTGGTTAAGTCAACATTTCTTATTAAGTCATTAGTATCTGATCATCCCAACAGCTTTGCGAATTTCACCAAAGCATTTAGAATTCATGGATTAACAAAACATGTCAGCAATGAAAAATTTAGACTTTGAATCTTTAAACACTACATGGTTCTCTACATCCAACTCTTGAGTTAACCCCTCAATTAAGTTCATGTGCCTCATGAGAGTGTTCAGATATAGACTCTCCTTAGACAAATGGATGTCATCACAAGTGACTCAACGATTAGCCTATACTCTGTTAGCCACTTATGCTTTGTTTTCATATGAGCAATGAAAATTCTCATTGATTCTATCAATTCTCTTTCTGATAGTGCTTCCATCCATACCTGAAACTTACTTAACTCGGAAAAGAGATTTTTTACCAATTCTCAACCAATAACCAACACACCATCTTTTTTCAAAAAAACAAATTGATTCTTTCAGACTTAATCTTCATTTGATCTAGCTGATCAATCGACTTGAGTTCCTCCGAATCACCTCCAAACGCATGAATACGTAAAATCAACATCTTCTAGTCTCATGAGGAGCACTGATTAGCCCTTTGCTTAGCCTGAACTTGAGAAAGCGTATCACTCAGAGTAAATTCTTCATAAAGCTTGTTTCTGTAGTCTTGCAACTACTTTGAATTTGCAGCTTCGTCAAATTGATGTTAATCATGTCTTATTTCCAGGGCCTTTGGAAGAAGTTGTTTACATGAAACAAACACTGCGGTTTTTGAGTGAAGATAGACCCAATCATGTTTTTCTTTTTAAAAAGGCTATTTACGGGAAAAAGCAAATACCAAAGGCGTGGTATAATGTTCTTTGTTCGTTCCATCTTGGCACTAGGTTTGTGAACTCCCTAGTGGATCCGTCTTAGTTCATTTTCTGCGTTGATACGGTGGTAATATTTGTTCTTGTGTATGTTGATGATATTGTTATCACTGTTAATTTTGCAGCTAGGGTTTAGTCATTCATTGATCTTCTTGGAGCACAAGTCTCACTGAATAATCTTGAGCCTTGACTTATTTTACTAGCATTAAGGTGGTCAGGGATGATTCATGTCTTACTCTCACTGAATCTAAATAAATACATCATTGGTCTTTCTATGTAGGGAAAGTATGCTTGAGGCAATTTTTTCTTCTACACCTATGGCTAATAAAACACATCATACTAGAGTCATGGGCACAATTATTGATGATGCTTCTGAGTATTGTTTGGTTCTTGGCTCCTTGCAGTATCTCATGTTCACTTGACCTAAAATTACCTTTGATTTCAATAAGTTGTCCCAATATATGCACCAGCCTACTTGAGAGCATTGAGAAGCAGCTAAACATATTTTGTGTCACTTATGTGAAACTCGTGCTCGGGGTTTGCATTTTTCTTCGACTAATTTTTGACTCTCATGCATACTTCGATGCTAATTGGGCTGATTATTGGTCCACCGGGGCACATCTGGGTTTTTTGGGCAAGTATTTGATTTCATGGTCTTCCAAGAAGCAGTCTATAGTTCCCTATTTTTCAACAGAGGCTAGATAAAAATTTGTGGCGGATACAATCTTTGAGGTTCAATGGATTTTGTCTCTTCTCACTGAACTAGGTGTCAAGTTATCGTCTCCCCCTATGATTTATTGCGATAATGTGATAATCATGTGTTTCATTCTCGCATAAAACATGTTGTTGTGGACTATCATCACTTTTGAAATCTGGTTCAAGCTGGTGTTTTTCGTGTTTTTCATGTTTCGTCAGCTGATTAACTTGCAGATAGTCTCACGAAACCGTTGTCACAAGCTCACTTTCATCCTATCATATCCAAGATTGGATTCACTCCTATACATCCATTTTGAAAGGGCATATTAAAGATATATTCTATATAATAGTTTATATGTTCATAATATGTTAATATTTTATATTCCTCAGTATATTTTTTTGTAGATTATGTATAAATATTCTCTTGTCTTCTTTATTCATTAATAGGAGAATTACCTTTATATACCAAGTTGTTAATTTAGTAAACTGACTTTATAATTCCAGAAAGGAAGATTGGTGATTTCGGAACATGGATGCTTTTTTTATGGATCCGAATTGTTAAATTTAGTTTGGTGACTTGAAAATATCCGAAAGTGAGATTGGTGCTTTAGGAATATCGGACCTTACATTCACGTGTTACAAGTATAGTCCCCTTCTTTTTTTGGGTCAAACATGCAAGTATAATATTTTAAAAGATAAACTTGAGAGTTGTAGCACTGGTAGTGATATGTACCGTATACGTCGCTGATTTTAGATGTCAAGACACAGCGGGCCGGATTCATCGTGCATGAATATACTTACTGGTCTTTTTTTTTTGTCAGCAACTTGGTGGTCTTTTATATATTCGAACTATGTCGCCTTTTGTCTTGCATTGCATGATTGCACATGTTACTTTACTCCCCAATGTAGACACCTCTATACCGATTTGGGTTCTCCCAAGAATTGAGTAATAAAGAAATATTTATTGTTAATTAGTTTTTTTTTTAACTATACACTTTATGTATAGTATTGTATTTAGGAATAAGGGAGTCAAAAAGAAAAAGAGTTTAGAGAGATGAGTTCAAAAAAGAGATCATAGATAAAAAAGAGTAATACACTATATTTCTTACTGTTAATTCATTTTCCAACTTCACAAAAGATTTCGTAGTGTTAATTCATTGTTCAACTTCACAAAAGATAAACTAATATTTATACATAAATAAAATTTGGGAACAAATAAATTGATATTTTCCACAACGACAAGTGTCTTTTGGTACATGCTACCAAGATATCTTGATTCATCCTATCATTTTCATACATTGAATATCAATTGATAAATACATTTATACAATGCATCTATATTATATGTTGTATTTTCATAGTATTCCCCGTTGATATCTATTTGACGGACATATTACATACTACCTCGTTAAAATTTTATCATGGAAAAACTCAATAGGATAAAAACTATGGCAAAGAAAAGAGTACAGTATCATAATCTCCCCCTTTAAGTTTCCATCACTATAGATGCATTACGCAATGTATCATTAAAAAAACTTAGCATGGAAACCTAGTGGGATAAAGACCATGACAAGGGAAAAAGAGTACAGTGGCGTAATCTCCTCCTGAAAGATGGATATGATATTTTTTACACAAATATCGTAGATGAGGCATTCTTTGATATAAAGATGCTTTCTAAACATTGTAGTGGGAAGCGCCTTTGTGAATAGATATGATGCGTTGTCACTTGAGTGGATGCATTAGATACCAACTTCTTTATTCTCCTCAAGAACGAAGGGATAAGAGAACTTTCAGGTGGATGTGATTCGTCCCATCACTCTTGAACGTAACTATCCTTGAGTTTAGCATCACAAACAGCATTATTTTTGAACACCTTTGTTGGCTCTTTGCTTGTGATTATCCTACTAGCTTCTTTTATATGATGAGGTATGGACTCCATCCACACACATTCCTTAACATGCCTCATGAAGCGTGAAAATCTTTTGCATCTGAAAAACAAACTAGACCAAACACAATATTTCGAGGATACCATAATCCAAAATAAATCGTACCTGGAAGATATGCTAATATTTCTTTTGTATCTTCACGAGATCTAAACAAAACCTTGTCAATATCATGTGAACTATTTACCATTGGAGGACTCAAAGAAGTTACTTTAACCATAATAAAGAGATTTAACACTTATTTGGTGTACCTTTATTGATACACATATGGTCCATCTTTGAGATGTTCTATTTGAAGTCTGAGAAAATACTTTGTCTTTCCAAGGTATTTTATTTCAAACTCTTCTTTCATATGAGTTCTTACATCATCAACTTCCTTCTCAGTCCCAGTGATGTTCAAATCATTAACATAAACAACAATGATCACAATCCTAGTGAGGATTTCTTTATAAACACGCAAGGGCATATTGCATTGTTGATATATCCCTTTTTCAACAAAATTTCTCTTAAGAGAATATACCACATGCGTCTGGATTGCTTTACTCCATAAAGTGACTGATGTAACTTAACCGAACAAACTTTTTTGGATCCTTCGGGGATGTTGAATCCTTTTTAGATACCGTTACGCTCATCAAGTACCTAAATGTGTTTGCATCCATGACTGGAGAATATGCCTTATCATAATCAATTTCCTGTCTTTGAGAAAAACTTTGTGCTACAAGACGAGCTTTATATCTCGTGACCTCGTTTTTCTCATTTGGTTTTCGCACAAAGACCCATTTATATCCGGTTGGCGGTACATCACCATGTGTAATAACAACAGGTTCAAACACATTTTTCTTATTTAGGAAGAGTAACCCATCTCTCATGGCCATTTGCCATTTATCCCAATCAAGCCTTTTATGGCACTGCTATACGGACCTCTGATTTGGATCATTTCCATCATTAATTTCTTTGGATATATAAATGAAGAATATTCCATTATCATCTTCTATTTCCTTTCTTACCCATACGTTCCCATCTTGGGCGTAATTAATGAAAATCTCACACATTTTTGTTTTATGTTCGTTCCGTAAACGAATCTCTCTATTTGGTTTTGAGGAGCTGTTTCATATATGTCATCTTCACATTTCTCACGGTGTGGCTTTACTAGAACATTTTCTTTTCTTTCCGGGTTTTTTTTTATCTTACGAGCCTATGGGTTTCCCCCTTTACAATTAAAACTTGGGTTTGCTTACATTGCTCCCATCAATATTTACTCTTGGGATTTCTATCCTTGATGGAACATTTGCAGCGGGTATATAAGACTTGGTCACCCTCTTTGTATCTGCGAACGCGTGTGGTAACTGGTTTTGCCAAATTTTGCATGTGTATAATTTATTGTACTTCCACTTCCCGTTGATTAGTATAGAGATCAAGATAAGCGAAATAATGTATACACTAGGTGATATCTTTTTGTGATTCTCTCAATCCTCCCCCTAACGCTGAGAATTCATTTTTATCAAAGTGGAAATCGGCAAACTGTGCTGTGAACATATCACCAGTTAGTTGTTCAAGATATTGATATATATTGGATGATGTGTACCCAACATATATCTCTAATCTCCTGATGTAAGCATGGTCAGCAAGGAACCTCAACCAATGGAGCAGCTAGAACCAGAGGAGGAAGAAACCAATGAAGAAGCTAAGGAGCAGCTAGAACCTGCGGATAATGAAGAAGAAACTCTACAAATCATCAATGACTCCATTACCCGATCCAAGCAAGCCAAACTTAAGACAACACTACAACACCTTCTCAACACCATCCATGGCAGTTTAGTGTGTGCTAATCCAACTACCCTAGTTGTGATTCAAGCCACCTAAACAATTCATCAAGAGAGGTTGTGACTTGCACTCTTTTTCCCTTGGTTTGGTTTTGTCCCATTGGGTTTTCCAAACAAGGTTTTTAATCAGGCTTGTTCACAACACTTTAATAAAAGCCTCTTGATGGAAACCCAAACCCAATTCTACATACAAATTTCGTGCATGAAGAGGAGATCAAGAGTCTAGTCAAGCTTTCATTAATGTTTAGTCTTTAATCTTTAGTCTTTGTGTGTTTAATGTTTTCATTAAGTCTTTAGCTATTTCCTATGCATGCTGAACACTATATGTAAGACCTCTTGGTCCTCTATTCAGATCATCAAATATTTTATTATCAAATCTTCTTCTTAAACTCGTTTGATCATCCTCTTGAACAAGGAATTTTGGAACACTTTCACATTCCTCTTAAGAGTCGAAAGTCTAAGGGAATCTTCGCACCCCTTGGAAGTTTCACTTCAATTCACCTCTTGTCCACCGTGTCTGGCCTTTGCTATTCACACAGAGGAAGTAGATAATTCAAGGATCTTCCACCATCCTTGAGAAGTATCACCCATTCCACCCCTTGTCTCGGATTCATCCACTTCAAGTTTCACAAATCCGCAACTTTCACCACCATAACTTCTCTTCCGCAACCTTGATCATTACGCCATCACTTTCACAACCTCTTGAAGTCATTCAGGGACTAGATCCTACCTAGGATCACATCATCTCCTCTAGGTCCCCATTTTTGTTCTTTATGATCGCGCTATCGGAACGTAGACCGCACACTCAAAAACGCAGAGATGAGATATAATAGGGTTTTGGGAAATATTCTCTCTACACTCATCTAAGGGGTGGAGACTCGTAATCTTCATTGTATCTCTACACTTGTCTTCGGAGCGGAAATATTCATTGTCTCTCCACCCTAAACTTTGGAGCAGAGACTTATGATCCTCATTTTCTCTATACGGTTATCAACGGAGCAGAAATTTATGATGTAATCTCTACCTTTAACTACAGAAAGGAGATTTATGCGCGCTATATCAATCATTTTGTCGAAAATCATTTATGTCTTTGGTTCTACATTTTCCCGTAGGGACATGGTTTATCGTGATCTCTTTATCAATATAATTGATTGCATTCACGTTCTTGATCTTATTATTAACCATAACAATGGTCTCATTACTCCTCTTCCAGAATTTTAACCCTCCTTTTAATAATCATTTGCTTCCTTTTCTTTCTAGGATTTTCTTCATCTTTTGAAGATTTTCTTCATCTTTTGAACCAAAGAGGTCTATCATGTTTCTCACGTGCCATAGACACACTATTCTTATTGGAGCATTCTCAACTCGAATATGACATTTCTTTGAACATTAAATTCATTATTCATTTGTATGAGGATCCATGATTATATCTCATTCATCAGCTGCTTATTTTCATAAATGTTTCTTGTATTAGATTTGCAAATCTTGCCAATTGCTCCCCGGCAACGGCGCCAAAAACTTGATGTGTTGGTGTCTTCAAGCTTTAAAATTTATAAACACCTCAATCTTAGCCCAAGTATAAGCTATACTCGTTGTAGGAATTGAGGGATCGAATCCAAAGGAGCGTGGAAGTTATCAAGTTGTATTTAAAACCAACTTGAAAGCCTAAATGTAAAAAGGGGGTTTTGTAGATGTTGGTTTGAGTCTCTAACTAACTAAGATAGGAATCTAAACTACTAGGAAGGACTAATTAAGGTTGATTGGGGTTTTAGGGAGCTGGCTAATCAAGGTTGTTAATTCGGGTTAGGGACTTGTTACTGCGGTTTTACTAGCTACCCGATCATCCGATCAAAGATAATCGTCCACTAAGCATTTACTCTATCAATGGGCTCATTGAATCAAGATAAATATCTAGTGGCCTTAGATACTACAAGTGCCTTTGCATTTCCTAATGTGGAAGTTTGATTCTAATCTCATTAATTGATCCAACAATTTCTGAGGAATTCAACTAATTCTCTAGATCACTCTCCTAACATGTTAAGCAAATTGAAAGGACATAACCGTGAATCTAGGCAATAAGTGTGCAAAGGTTTCCACAATTCAAACCCTAAATACTATTCCATAGATCTATTAGGGTTAGAGAAAGCCTCTCAACTAATCACTTAGACTCATCTACTAACCACTAAGATTAGAGAGAGTAGAGGTTAAGAAGAGTGATAGGAGGTGTCACCAATGTCCATCTCCTCTCTTCCCCTAAGGATCCATGATTAGGAGATCTAAGCCTAATTGGTTTCCTAAGAACCAACTAATTAACCCTAATTAGAAGACCCATAATTACTCTCTCTCTCTTAATTAATCTCCTTAATTAACTTTAATTAATCATAAAAAATTTTACATAAATAAAATATAAAGAAAAAACAAAAAATAAAAATATTTACATAGCTACCTCATTTGGGTAGCAAGGGAAAACCTAGAATGAGGTAAAAGTGGTATGAGAGAAGTTGTGTCTCCCATGATGGGACAAGGTCTATTTATAGGGAGACTTGGTCGGCTAGGGGCATTTTGGTATTTTGTTTTTGCTTCTGGCTTCTGGCTATCGATCGATATGGGTCTCGATATTCTTCATCCCATATCGATCGATATGTCTTCAATACGAGTGAGACTTGGCCAATCGATAGTAGCTTCCTTGCCTTTGCTTCTTGACTTGCTTCCTCCCTTTTAGAGCTCTTGTCCTCTCTTATTGACCTGAAATTATCCGAAATACTCAAAACACGCAAATACAGACTCCTGGGACTTCTAAAACGGAAATCTATCCTAAATGGATGAGAAATTAAATAAGGATGGGATAAGTTGGATAAAATCTTGTAGAAATCAGGTGGTAAAACACTCAATTTCTCATCTCATCATTATCTTTTAAATATTCATGCAAGTGATGATGTAAAAATATTATCTTATTTGATTTCGTTTCGAGTGACAATGTAAAATTTGATATGATTATTAATTAAATAAATAATAAAACTAACACTTAATCGCAATAAAAACATAAAATCTTTAATGAAAACATAATATAAAGAATCATCTCAGGAGGCAAAGCCATCAATGTGATTTAGAGGAGACAAAGCCTACAACTCGATTAAAGAGGAGGAGTAGTCTTTCACTCCATTAATAATAAATTTGAGATAATTTAACATAAATCAAAATCGAAAGCATAATTTAAAGATTCGTCTCAAGATGACATCGTCATCCATGCAATTACGAGGAGGTAAGGCCTTTCACTCAATTAAGGAAGAGATATAATCTATCACTTCGTACAATATCTGAAGAAGCATAACATTCTATTCCATTTAATTCAGCTGAAATTCAGTAGGAGGAGGTATGAACTATTTAAACCTACCACTTCGTAAACAATACATTCAGGAGGAGGAGAAAACTTACCTTTATGGTATAGAACGAGATGACCGGAACTACATGGACATCATGAAAATGAGGTATTGAACGGACAGAGTAACGGCGTGGTATTGAACGGACAAAGTAACAGCGAGAAGATTGTACAACGAAACGATCAAGCAATGATATACGCGAATCGCAAGACGATCGTGTTGACAAAGTGTTGTGAATTAGTTCTTTTTTTTGTTGTAACTATACACTTTATGTATAGTATTGTATTTATGAATAAGGGAGACAGAAAGAGTTAGAGAGATGAACTCAATAGAGAGATGATAGATAGAAAGAGTTATGCACTACATTTCTTACTGTTCGTTTATTGTCCAAACAAAACATGAACTAGTATTTATACACAAATAAAACTTGGTGACAAAGCAATTGATATTCCCCACAAGCACAAGTTTCTTTTAGTACATGCCACCAAGACATCTTGATTCATTGTATCATTTTGATACATTAAATCTTAATTGATAAGCACATTAATACATTTTATCTGTATCTATATTGTACATTGTATTTTCATAGTATTATTATTTTTTTTTTGAAAAAATGTTATATATCATTATTGTACTGTTACAATATATTTATTCGCATATTGTCGTGAAAAGAAATTTTGATATTGTCGATTAGCCATTTCATTTTTTATGCTTTAAAAAAAATTAGGTATTTTTCTAAAATTAGTTTTTTACGGTAACTAAAATATATTTGATAGATTTAAGTAATGAATTACTTACTCTTTCAGGTATAATAGTCCTTCAAAAGTTGGATTTAGGACTCAGAAATGGTATAAAATGGTACTTCTTAAAAATGTAGGAGTATAGAAATTCATGACTAGCTCAAAAAACTAACACAATGATTTTACAAAAAAAATTAATCTGAAATCTCTTGTTTTTTTCAAAATACCTATATGACTAATCTCTCATCCCATAACATTAAATCTCCAGCTTACATGTTTCAAGCAAACCCTAACTACTGATTCTCTCTTGTGAAAAAGACATCCCCAGTACATGGGCAACTCCCATCTTTACATACCATACAAGATTTCCTAAGACCACGTTTTTGATATGACTAAATCTTCTTCAAATCTTCTAAGTATATCTCATTTGCAAGTTACGACAACCTTCCAAAAATTTCTAAGATTTAGCATATTTTTTATACGCCTAAAATTTTCTAAATCTTCCAGAGTATATCTTCTCAAAAATCTTATTTTTTGATCTTCCACAGGATAATCGTGGTCCCACTTTACTCCTTGATGATCACGTTTTTTCCTTTCCGAAAGATTCAACAGAATCCGCAACTCGCTTCACGCTTTTATTTTCTAGACTTCCGCTGAGGTACTCAAACTAAATCGGACACGGCCTCACAGAATACACGAGGTACTTGAACATTGCCTTGCATTTTGTACTCTCAATCTTCCCTTTTTAGCTGAATCCGAAAACTCAAGCACCTGCAATAAGATCCTCAACAAAACACAAATGTGGTCAACACATTTAACACGACATTCATCAGAAGTTAAACAATGTCTTAGGATAAACATAGTCTAATACTTAAAAGAAAAAAAAAACGTTTACATCGCATACATATCAAATCACAGGCTTTTAATTATGTTTTTCCCTTGAGTTTACTAACTGGGTCTTTCCATATTGTTATATCCCCCTGCTTGAGTGCATATTCCGCTAAAAATTCAAGTGAGTGAAAGAATATAGAAGAGATAATGAATAACTTACCTTCCAGCTTTGCAACTCCTTATTGGACTGTGGTGACATCCTGTCAGAAAACAAACTATGTTGCTGCCTTAGCATGTATTCAATTGCTAACTAAAAACGGAAAAAGTTGTATTCAAGGTGGAAAAGGCAATAGATCTAGGATAATTCAATTGCTAACTATGCATTTAAATTAAGCACTCAACTAGATTATATCTCTTGATTCTAGAACTCTAAACACGTGATTATATGATGCAATAACACCACAACAACATTTTTGCTTGTAAACCTAAATCCAAAATTTCTTTGTATTGTCGCTGAGATTAAACAAGCAAATTAGTTTAAGTTAGATATGTTCACAAGGCATCTCAAGCAAACTGACTTTGAGCTTAGAAACACCTTGCTCACTACATAAAGATTAGGCGGATATGATAGTATATCGTTCTCAGATCATGACCCAAGGTTGATTAAACCGGTTTGTGACTCCATTCTAACAAGTTAAGAACAGCTGTAGCAAAGAATCAATAATAAAACCGGCTGATTAAAACTGTTTTAGCAATTCATAGAAAACAGTAAAGAACCCTAAATCTAAGGAATATACTACTCGTACATGGAGATAAATTCACAAAACATGTTTGAAGATGTGAATAGCATGAAAATCAAGTAGAGAATAAAAGTTCAAAGGTTAACAATTCTCAATGATACAAGAACAATCTCTTTCACTTCTTCAGAGTCTTAGAACAATGGTGGAAAATAATACCTAGAGAACTAGAAACCAACAATAAATGAAAGCACTTGAATATGAGATGATAAAATCGGTGGTCTCTTCTTCCTGCTTGTAAAAGCTTTGTAATAGGTGTGCAGGTCGTGCCTAGGGTAGAACCTCCTTAAAACATGAGTGGGGCTATAGTTGAACGAAACGGGTCGGACTTGAAAATCCCGTCATAATGGCATATCTTTAGTAAAACGGCTATGGCTTGGACTCCAGAGATTCAATGGATTTGATTCAAACTGGAAATAAACACTAACTTTCATATCTTCACTTTGGTATGTAAAGCATCTCCTGTTTCATCCGTTCAGTGTTCCAATGGTCGTCAAACTTCTGGAACTCAGATTATGCCTCTACATCTCCTCTTCATTGTTTTGCTGCAGTTCTTTTCACTTTAGCTCCAACTAGTCCAACATATCTTCAGCTTGTAAAACCAGCATAAATACTTTAAACATGCTAGAAATACTCTATAAAAACACATGTATTATGGTAAAAAACCGGTAAATCTATGATACATCAAATCACACCACTAAGTTTAGCCAATTTGATGCCTGACACGACAAATCTTGGATCAAAGCTTGATGTGTTGCTCAACAGCCAAGCTTTTACTCTATTGAGGCGTCTGAGCTAGTTCAAAGCCTAACACGTAAACTATATCTTGGAGTGACATGATTCATTGTGCATAGCCATCCTTGTTTTCGTGGCTAGACTTTCACTCTTTTATACCTTTACCATGCCATGATTAGTTTTCAGCTCGTGTCTTTTAGGAAATGCCTTATTCAATGCATTGTACCTTTGTCAACAAGTTAAGACATCATGAGATCCCTTAGAATCATAAGGGACACAAACGGTCACTTTAGTGTTTGTCGCGTATGTTACATCATGAGGTTCCTCTAAATCACAAGGGACACCACACAAATAAATTTAGTGAGTGCCACATATGTAACATGTGTGAGGATAAATCTACCCTCTTTTTTTTTAACTCTTAACCATCATGAAAGCTTGGTATTATGTTCATGCCAGAATGGCTGATGACGCAGTTGTTTTTCTTCAAAGTTTAATCAACTCCATGTTGAGTCTGATCTGATATACTCATGTGCTAGTTCTTGAGTCCGCTTAGCATGCTCAAAAATAAAGTTAGTTTGCACACAACGAAATAGATGTGCATGGGGTGACAAACCAGTTGAGATCCTAAAGTTTTTATTTAAAAAAATCAACTAGTAGTAACTATATGACCACATGCTCAATCACTAATTTTTCAAGGCCTATGTCAAAGTGTTTTGTCTTCGACTACTGCAATATATTCTTGGAAATATCTACAACACTTTTCTCATCATAGTACATCAGTAGCGGTTCAAAATTCATTTCATAGTCAGCTGATATTTACATCATCCATAACTGTTAAGTACATCTACTTTCAATTACCATTTACTCAACCTCTATCATTTTCAATGAGGCTGAGTTTTCTTCTCACAGTGCTACGACACTATATTTTGGAAGACATAAACAACCATCACTCTTCCTCCTATCATCAAGAATGATGTTGGTCCAGTTTTGTATCACAATAACCAGCCAAGTTCTTATTTAATCCCTTTGCATAGTGAATACCCAAACTTGTTGTTCCCTTCACATATTCGATTGCCTGGAATTGGTATGTGACATAGAACCCAAACGAACACTAAGACACATTTTTAGTCGACTACGTGTGAGATAAACAAGAATACCAATCATGCCACTATATAACCTTTTGTCTACTTTATCCCCTCATTTATCGTCAGCTATCTTTATGGTTGTACTTATGTGCGTCTCTGACTCCTTACTGCCTTTCATTCTAAATCTGGTACACGCACATTGAGATATGGAGATTCCATTTTCTTTTAGAGTACCAACAACTTTAGAAATTAAAGCAACTCTCTACACATACTCAGCTTAAATTCTTTCGTGATCTTTTCCACAAATTTATCAACCAACTTATGAGATGAAGCTTCAAATCAGATATCATTCATGTAGATTTGGACTATCATAAGATCTTCATCATAATTCAAAAACATGGTTTTATCCATTCTACCTCGAGCATAACCACGACCGAGAATAAATCATGTGAGTCTCTCATACCGTGTTTTTTTGCGCTTGCTTCAACCCGTATAACACATTTTTCAACTTGTGGAATCGATATGGCGTATGTGCAACTTCTAAACCTTTGGATTCTTCATGATAAACTTCTTGTTTCACAAAAACTTTTGGAAATGAACTTTTTACATCCATTTGAAGCAGTTTGCAGTTCATGATAGATGTTGTTCCTAACAAAAACTTGATTAACTCAAGACATAAAACATGAGCAAATGGGCCCGGACCCAGACCAAATCAGCCCAAGTCCACTCCTAACATATCCAAGACTCATGAAAATGGGCCTGAGCCAACATAGCCCAAACCAAGCCCAAATTTCGGCTCCTAACTCCGACTCGAGGCCCGAAAACCACGTCGACAACTGCTGGAATCAGTAAGCAAGCGCCACACACCCTACTCCTCTAAATTGAAAACTCTATTTTCGGTGGGTACCTGACACGTAGCGGACACCGAACTTGAATCGTCAATCAAATGATGCGTTAAAGGAAAGTAGTTTCACTTAGACGCAACTGCTCTCTGACTATGAACAGTTTAGGTACAGATGGAATGATTGTCTACTCAACCACCCGAATAACTAATTCGGTAACCACATAACAAATGATGATTCTCGAAGTACGAGCTCATCTGCTACGTGCCTTACATCCAATTTCTCAATATAAATGGAGGATGACTTCAATGAAAAAAGCACATTAACTTCTCGACAAGGCTCAAGATTACGATTAGGAGATATAACTTAGATCGTCTTTAACATTTTAGTTCGACTTCCTAAGTCATTAAGTGTTAGATTCCAATCTCGGTTTCTTGTTTGATCTCGTTCGTCAAAACCGTTTGTCTTCCTCTTGTAACTAATATTTCTTCCCACTTATAAATACAGATTCCGAACCTCATATTCAGTCTTTTTTTTTTTTTTTTTTACTTACCTCATCATTGAATCTCCGACCCACTGTTTCGAACATAAAATTCGTACTTAATTTGCTGAGAACTTTTCGGGTTCCACAATTGGGGAACATAAGTAGTATGCTTACGAAGCATGAGGTAAACCGCAATGGCGAATGACTTAACACCAGCCACAACAAGCACTTCGGTCACATAGTTAGACCATGTCACGGCGATCGCCCCGCTGTGGTCTCCTCTTCCCAAAACCACCATCGCTCAACCCGCGATTATGTCGACCTCCAATACACCAGTCTTTCCAACGATGTCCGTCCACGCCATGATACAAACAATAGAGTCGACTCCAAACCCAGCCATCGCTGTGGTGGCCCCCGGGCCACACCAATCAGACATTGACGTTCAGGCCAGAAACGTGGAGGTTATGGCCCCCCCAAACCGGAGATGAGTCTGGATATGTTACTCCCCCACACAATGTCTGCGACCCCACTATCCTGGACCCAGATTCTAACCTAGGTCAGATTCTTCGCGCCTTTCATGATCAAGACCGTGCCACCAAGATCTGTCTCGATTATGTCACCCCCTCCTAGATGACGGCGACGGTATTCGGAAGAACCTCCTCGCAAATTTCCATCAGGTCGTTATCCTGACTCCCTTGCCAAAGCTGCAGCAGCCGGTGCTGCGAACACAGCCCCACGTTCAAACCGGACCTGTCGCAAAGACGCAGTACCCCGCTATTTCGAGCAATCCAACTTTTCTAACGCACATGGTGCCAAACGGATTCGGCGTACCAACGTACCCCATGCCGCACTTATACGACGAACATACGTATCATGCGTAGGTAACCGTCAATCACAACACTTATCAGAGTCGGTATGATCATCCCGCCGATCATATAGAAGAACTGCGGTAGGAAATACGAGCCATGAACTCGAGAGTTCACCGATCGGAGAACGCTTCCCCTGAAATCGACCGTGTCATCCGAAACGCACAAAACACCCCTTCCCCTAGAGGATCACGTCGTCTCCTCTGATGGACACCTGTAAGATAAAGCTCCCTAGGTTCAATGGAAGCGCCAACCCCGGAGTCCACCTAGCCGCCTTCAACATCCAAATACAAAAGGCTCGCTTGCCGACAGTTTGCCAAAAACCTAGGAGACGAAGCTCTTTGGTTGTTCGCACACCTTCCGCCGAAATCTATTAGCTGCTTGAGCCAGCTCGAGCATGCTTTCGCCAACCAAAGTGATGCGTTCTTCAAGAAGGACGTCAAACATTAAAACTCTGGACCACCGTCCAGGTCCATGGGGAAACATTTCGATCTTACATCAATCACTACAAAGACGTGTCGTCCCGTTCCTACATACCCGGCTGCATGCCGGTTCCTGCACTCCAAAATGGAGTCCGATAAGTAACCTCGTTCTAGTACAAGCTCAACATGCATGAACCGCGGTCCTAGAAAGACGCTCTCTTCAAGTCTCAGATCTTCATTCGGATGGAAGAAGAAAAGTGGCCCGCTGATCCTCTTCTCCAAGCTGGACCAGCCCTAACTCCCGTTGGGCAGCAGCAGCATCGAGCTCGGGACATTGAGACGAACACACGTCGAGCCACTGACATCTTATCGGGAGAAAAGTAAGAACCAATGCAGTAACCTCGAGAAGCATTCCCTTACCCCAACAACCTGAACAGACCTCCGAGGAGATACTTCCTCCTCTGCTTCGGACGCGCATAAAATTGATCATGGATGGATTGATGGACTGTAACCACTCCGTTTGTTCGATCAGGGCGAGCGAGAGAAGAGCCATCACTGCGCACAAGTAAAAAATGCGGTTTTTATGAGAAATTTAGAGGAGATAGAAGCAAGTGTAACCTTTGGTAAGTCCGACTTCGACGGAGTGGATCTCCCGCATAATGATCCCCTCGTGATCACATCCTCGTTGATACAAGTAGTTCGATCCATCTCATCTTCAATGAGGAGCTGGATAAGATGCACCTTCACAGCTATTTAATTAAGTTGAAGCCTCAGTCGTTGATAGGCTTCAACAGACAGTCGTCAGTGACGATCGGCACGATCGCTCTCCCCATTGAGAATGTGGAACAAGTCTGTTCAAGTTGTAGGTAATCGAAAAACCGGAAATCTCCAACGCCATCTTTGACACCCCATGGCTGTACCAGCTCAAGTCTGTCGCTTCAACCTATCTACAGTGCGTGAAGTTCCTGACCAGGTTAGGGATAGCGGTGATCAGAGGCTGCCAATCCGAGGCAAGGCTGTGCTTTGCTAACGAGTGCAAGCTTAGGACCAGCCCACCTCAAGGCAACATTAATGATGCGTGAAGTTATTCACCCAAAATTAACTGCAAGTGCACAGTGTACAGTTGTAGTATTTAGGTTATCGATCCCACAGAGAGCTTATGGTTGATTCGTGAGTGAAATATCTCAAGTAAACCTCTTTGTAAACCGAGAAAACTTTTAAAACATTTGGTGACTTCAAATTCGGGGAAATATTAGATCTTAGGGGATTCCAGTGGGAAACAATGAATTTTATGAATTAGGAACACAATCAATTTCAAATCTCAAAACTCTAGAACTCTAGACACAATAATAGCTACGATGTTCTAATGATGTGTTAGAACAACGCCTTTGTTTAAATCCCTAAATCTCAAATCTCTTCGGATTGTCGCTGAAAATAAACAAGCATGAGAGTGCAAGCTAAATCTGTTCACAAGGTGTCTAAACAAACATTCATTTGAATTAGAACGCACCTTGCTCACTACAGAACTGTCTACCGATCCTCGGTGTCTCTCGACTACCGGATCTCGATTTATGATTGGAGTAAAACGGTTCGCGAGTCCGTCTACTCAGTGAAGAACAATTGTAGCGAAGAAATTCGTGATTGAAAGATTGTTTAAAACTATTTCAGCAATTCATAGGAAAACCATAAGAAAACCCTAGATCTAATAAACTAACTACTCAGACATGAGTTTGGTAAAACAAATCATCTTTTTATTAATGAAATGAATACAAACGAAATAGACAATAGAAGATCAGAGGCTCACAAGCTCAAAATGAGGAAGAACACTCTCTAAATCTTCTTCAGAGTCTGTAACAGTGATAAGAACAATCTCTCTAGAAGGCTAAAAACAATGGAAGCAAAGATAAACGTGTATTTCTCTGAGTTCTTGTGGGGTGCGTCGTGCCTCTACTAGTGCTTAAGAGGTGTTTATATAGGTCATGAATGAGTCTTATGGTCTAGGGTTCCGCGAAAGGCCCGATAAGAAAATCTTCTAAATTAATTCGGCGTCACAGTCGGTCGACTGCATCTCTTCCAGTCGGTCGACTCGGGGCTCGCAGCAACATTTCTTCATTTTGGCTCCAAATCTTCTAAGTCTTCTCAATTCACGTGGAAACCTCCATAAAACCTTCTTTCTAGCTCATTTTGCTCCAAAGTGTCTTTTGCTAGTAAATCCTGCATAAATGCTCAAAACATGCTACAAAGACTCCATAAAACCTACTATATCATGGTAGAAAACCGGTAAAATCCATGATACATCAAACTCCCCCAGACTTAAACATTTGCTTGCCCTCAAGCAAATAATCAAGGCTGCAAGGTAAACTTCTAATGACTTTGGGAACTCATTTGGGAAGTCACATAAGGGAAAAGTTTATTAATACCAGAACCAATCAAGTCGAGACCAACATGTACATTCCCTATCAACTCAATAATCTTTCATGCATCCCCCACGATTCACAAGTCAATCAATCCAAAGCATCATAGCTATTTCAAAACCATAGAAATACTGCTCAAGGAACAAGTTCCTTGCCTCTTCAATATCATAATAAGAAGTCATAAAATTACTTCACTCTCCCCTAGACTTATTCATTTCTTTATCTTTTGAAACTCTCAAGGTTTAATTGAATAGTGGTATCGCAGGAAATTTTCCTAACCTCGCTGTCAACCAAGTTCTCAAAGGTTCTAATGCATAGTGGTATCGCAGGAAATTTTCCTAACCGCATAGATCCCGAGCTTCTAGTGACGAATAATTGGCGTCCTAAGGAATTTCCCTCTGCCTCATCACTAGGTTTTAGTTAAAAACAGATTCTTTTCATTTATATAAGGGGAGAGTGGAATGCTATAGATATCCATACATTCTTATTATGACTTTGAACGAGGACTGACCCATATAGTTATGAAAGTGCAATAGCTCAGACTTACATGGATTTCATGACTCAAGGATATGGGTATTTTCTGGTTGATTGAATTGTGTCAAGGTTTTCCAATAGTCATAGACTCTAACTGTGTTCCTGCATCAATGTTCTCAAATGTGAAACAGAATGTGATTAGTGTCACAGATTAATCATTGTTCCCTCAACGGTTTGACTCGATAAAAACAACTAAAAAACAAGGCGAAAAACCATGAGATAAACAACAAGAATTTCATTAACATGGATAAACTCCCCCAGACTTAAATTATACCGTCTCGGTGTAACAAAAGAGAGAAGATATCTGAAATAAAATGTAAAAGGATCGAACGCGGTACCTCGGAAGTGAAGTCGGCCGACCCTAATGAGAGGTCGGTCGACTCAGGTAGCGTATAGTCCAGTTTTGCTGAATCTCCTCGCCTGAAATCAAATCAAAAATACCTAAAAATGAAAATAAAATGTACCTAGTGGGTTGCCTCCCACTCAGCTCTTGTTTATAGTCAATAGCTTGACTGTCGTGCCCGGTTATGGTTGTGGAAGCGGTGCTTCTTGAAGGTACATGATGGGTTCATTCATTGATTTGCCACCTTCATAGTAGAGCTTTACCCGATGTCCATTCACAGTGAAACTTTCACCATCCTTTCCATGTAAAACAATAGTTCCATATGGCTTCACTTCCTTGACTACAAAAGGTTCGGACCAACGAGATTTCAACTTTCCCGGGAAAAGACGAAGTCGAGAGTTGAATAAAAGGACTTTGTCATTGATACGAATGTCACGTGGAATGATCTTCTTGTCATGCTGGATCTTTGTTCTTTCCTTGTAGAGCTTTGCGCTTTCATAGGCATTGTGTCTAATAACATCAAGCTCGTTTAGTTGAATGAGCCGTTTCTCACTTGCATTCTTGATGTCGAAATTCATCGTCTTGACGGCCCAAAATGCTTTGTACTCAATCTCAACCGGGAGATGACACGCTTTGCCATACAATAGCTGAAATGGTGTTGTCCCTAGTGGTGTCTTGAAAGCTGTGCGATAGGCCCAAAGTGCATCATCAAGCTTTAGTGACCAATCTTTTCTCGTACGTCCCACCGTTTTTTCCAGTATGCTCTTGATCTCACGGTTGGAAACTTCGACTTGGCCACTGGTTTGCGGATGATAGGGTGTTGCCACCTTGTGTCGTACACCATTCTTCTTTAATAGCTTTGCAAATATCCGGTTGATAAAATGTGTTTCGCCATCACTAATCACGGGCGTCTCTAGATGACGGTCGATCGACTCGAGTCTCGCAAAGACTAGTATTTGACTTCTTTCTCCTTGCTCAGAGTTTATCGTCACTCCAATCGCAAAGATATGCTCTTCAGGGAGGTGATCTTTGATAGGGACGTCATCTTCTATTCTAATCCTGGACAAATGGTCAGCTACTCCATTCTCTATTCCTTTTTTGTCGCGTACCGATATATCGAATTCTTCTAAGAGTAGAATCCATCTCAAAAGACGTGGCTTGGCGTTCCTCTTCTGCATTAGGTACTTCAAAGCAGCGTGATCAGTATGTACTATTACCTTCGATCCTACTAGGTATGAACGGAATTTCTCAAATGCAAACACAACTGCGAGTAATTCCTTTTCCGTTGTTGCGTAATTTTGTTGTGCTTCATCAAGAGTCCTGCTTGCATAGTAGATTACATGCAATTTCTTGTCCTTACTCTGGCCCAGGACTGCTCCTACTGCAAAATCACTTGCATCACACATTACTTCAAAGGGTAGTTCCCAGTCAGGTGGTTGTACAATGGGCGCGAAAATCAGTGTTTCTTTAAGCATCTTGAATGCGTTCATGCAGTCTTGAGTGAACTCGAACTTTGTTCCCTTGCAGAGAAGTGCTGTGAGAGGTCGTGCTATCTTGGAAAAATCCTTGATGAAACGTCTATAGAAACCTGCATGACCCAAGAAGCTGCGGATTCCGCGTACATCGGTGGGTGGTTGCAGACTTGTCATCACTTTGATTTTTGCTCTATCTACCTCGATTCCTGCTTCCGAGATACGATGTCCAAGGACAATCCCAATTCAGCACCAAATTTTTTTCTTCACACCTTGCTAGAACTTTGCAAAGATTGTCTAGACAATCATGGAAAGATGAGCCGTAGACTGAGAAGTCGTCCATGAATACCTCCATTGTTTCTTTTGTCTAGACAATCATGGAAAGATGAGCCGTAGACTGAGAAGTCGTCCATGAATACCTCCATTGTTTCTTCAATCATGTCCGAGAATATAGACATCATACACCGCTGAAAGGTTGATGGTGCATTGCATAGACCAAAAGGCATTCTTCTGTAGGCGTATGTTCCGTATGGGCATGTGAAAGTTGTCTTCTCTTGGTCATCAGGATGGATCGGGATTTGGAAGAAACCCGAATACCCATCTAGAAAACAGTAAAACTTGTGATTCGCCAATCTCTCCAACATTTGATCAATGAATGGCAATGGAAAATGGTCCTTCCTTGTGGCTGCATTTAACTTCCGGTAATCAATGCACATCCGGTGTCCGGTAATAGTCCTCTTGGCTATCAGCTTCTCTGCGTCTGTCTTGACTACCGTGACTCCTCCTTTCTTGGGTACCACGTGAACAGGGCTGATCCAAGTGCTGTCCGAAATGGTGAAAATGACACCCGCATCAAGCAGCTTCAAAATCTCCTTTTTCACCACATCCTTCAGATTGTGGTTAAGTCTCCTTTGGGTATCGATTGATGCTCTCGCTCCTTCTTCCAAATGAATCTTATGCATGCAAAGGTCTGGAGAAATATCTACAATATCATCCAAAGAATATCCAAGAGCTTTGCGATACTTACGCAGCTTGCTCAGTAGAATTGTTACTTCAACATTATTCAAATTTGCATTGATAATAAATGGGTAAGTGGAATTTAGACCAAGAAAAGCGTACCTTAACCCTTTTGGTAATGGTTTGAGTTCGAGCTTCGGAGCATTTTCTTCACTCCAATCAGCCATCTTGAGTTTCTTTGTTGTTTCTGTTGGTAAGTCCAAATTTTTTACCATTTTCTTCATCTGCTTGCTTGAATCCAACATCTTGGTGAACCCATTTTCTAGGTCATCCATGTATCCCTCCTTATCAACTGCTACTGTTAAAGCTTTTTCCAGTGGATCAGTGATACTTAACTCTTCAAAGACTTCTTGTGTGACTTCTGAGATAACATCTACATCAAACATTTGTTCCTTCATAGGTGGTCGGCTCATGACTTTCTCCATTTGGAAGTTCAGCTGTAATTCTCCAAGTTGTAAGAATATTCTCCCCTTCTTCACATCAATTATAGCACCTGCAGTAGCTAGGAAAAGGCGTCCCAATATGATAGGGTCGAAAGGCTCCTTATCGAATTTCAAAACTACAAAATCAGCTGGTATAAAACATCTTTCTACAAGCACCAGGATGTGGAGTAAAAACCCTTCTAGATAACGAACTGACCGGTCAGCGAGTACAAGACTCAGCTGAGTAGGTTCGTATTCAGTATATCCAAGCCTCTTTGCTACTGAATGTGGCATCAAATTCACAGATGATCCAAGATCACATAGACTATGATCAAATTTAACATCATCAATGCTAATGTTAAGGACAAATGCACCTGGGTCTTCTTGCTTTCTTGGCATCTTGTTCTGTAGTATAACACTGCACTCACTGGTCAATAGCATCACTCCTTCTTCAAGACTTTCTGGGTTTGCTATTATCTTCTTAACGTATCGGTTGAAACAAGCTGACATTCTACAAGCATCTAAAAATGGAAGTTGAATTACCAATTGTTCCACCAACTCTTTACATCTTGTGTCTTCCATCTCTTTTTTAGACTTCTTGTTTCTTCTGGGATAGGGCGGAATTGCTCTATAGACTCGCCTTTCTTCGATTTGAGGTTCGTCGATCTTCTGAGTTTCTGGTCGGTCGACTCGTGGATCGGATCAAGATCAATTTCTTCTGGGGTTGGGTCAGTCGTCTTCCGCTTGTGGTCGGCCGACTTTTCCTCCACTGCGATTTCCTCTTCTATTTCTTCCAACACAATGTGGTCTCTTGTGGTCAACCCTTTTCTTACTACAGGATCCAACTTCTTCCCGCTCCTTAAATTTATGGATTGAACGGACATCTTTGGATTAGCATGCGTCTTTCCAGGTAGAATTCCTTATGTTCGCTTGACTGAGTCTGCTGTTTGTGCCACTTGGGTTTCGAGCTGCCTCACATGAGTGGTTAATGCTTCAATCTTGCTGTTTAGCTCTCCATACATAGAATCTACCTTGCTCATCATTTCTTCATTCATCCTCTGTTGCCCCTCCAAAATTTGTTGAAGCATGTTGTCTTTTCGATCCGGATTCATGGGGGCTCCTTGTTGTTGTTGCTGTTGGGGTTGTTGGGGTTTTTGAGGTTGTTGGGGTTGACCATACTGTCTGTATCCTCCTTGCTGTCGTGGGTATTGCTGCTGCTGACCATAATGATTGTATTGACTATTGAATGATTTTGTACCTTGACTTCCATACCCATAATTGTTTCTTGGTCGGAAACCATTTCCCCCGTCAAAGTTAACTTCTTCTTCATGTGGCTCCTCCATTGGGTCTTCCTGTAGAGAATGAACTCCTCTTCTATCTTTCATCAACATCTGCTCCATCATTCCATTTAGTTTTGATATTTGTTGAGCTTGGAAAGTGTTTGGTTCGCCTTTCCCATTTGTTGTCTGATTTGCACTGCTACTCTTTGCGAATTTCTCAATAACCTTGAGGGCATCAGTGTGCTTTTGGCCACAAAAATTACCTCCACTTGCTGAATCAAGTGCGCATTTGTGCTCCTATTGCAATCCCTTGAAGAAAGTGCTTACAATTTGTGATCTTGTAAAACCATGGTGAGGACACTCCTTGAGATACTGGCTGTATCTTTCCCAAGTATCATTAAATGTTTCTCCCATCTCTTGTGAAAAGGTGGAGATTTGCTTCCTTATCTCATCTGACTTGGCTTCATCGAAAAATTTGTTGATGAACTCCTTTCTTGTCTCACACCAGTTCTTCAACGATCCAGGTTTAAGTTGTTTGAACCAGCTCAGCGCCTTGTGTGCAAGTGAATCTGGAAATAACTTTCAGCACAACCATTCCTTCGAGACTCCTTCAGCATTCATGTTTCCCACGAGGTCTTCAAGCGCCTCGATGTGGTCCATTGGATTTTTGCTCTTTAATCCATTGAATTACCTGTCACGTACAAAACATATTGTATTGTTCTTCAACTCATAAGTCTTTTTACCAGGATTAGGCAGTACAATTGGTGATTTGTTAGAGAAATATTCGGCGGCCTTGAGCTCATCTTCGAGGTTTTGAATGTCCTCTCCATCATCTAGGATTTTGTATCCTTGGCCATCTAGTCGATTTCCTTCACATCAATCCGCTCTCCCTTCTCATTCCACTTGATGTCGGCCATCCTTCTTCTTCGATTAGCCTTTTTCCTCGCGGACCTCCTTAGTTGTATGTCCTCTGGTTGAGAGTCGGTCGACGGTGTGGCTGGTCGGTCGACTTGTGGCCCGAGTCGTTCGTCTTCTGATGACGGTCGGGTGACTCATTCGTCGTGTGCGGTTGTTGCTTCTTCCCTTCTCTTTATTCTAGCTTTGCTTCTTCTTGTTATGCTCTGCATACACTAGGAAAAGAAAACAAATTCAACCAACACGGAATCTACTTTCCTATCTAAAAACTTCTATTTAAAAAAAACTCTAAATCAACACCGAAGCTCCCCGGCAACGGCGCCAGAAATACTTGATGCGTGAAGTTATTCACCCAAAATTAACTGCAAGTGCACAGTATACAGTTGTAGTATTTAGGTTATCGATCCCACAGAGAGCTTATGGTTGATTCGTGAGTGAAATATCTCAAGTAAACCTCTTTGTAAACCGAGAAAACTTTAAAACGTTTGGTGACTTCAAATTCGGGGAAATATTAGATCTTAGGGAATTCCAGTTGGAAACTATGAATTTTATGAATTAGGAACACAATCAATTTCAAATCTCAAAACTCTAGAACTCTAGACACAATAATAGCTACGATGTTCTAATGATGTGTTAGAACTACGCCTTTGTTTAAATCCATAAATCTCAAATCTCTTTGGATTGTTGCTGAAAATAAACAAGCATGAGAGTGCAAGCTAAATCTGTTTACAAGGTGTCTAAACAAACATTCATTTGAATTAGAACGCACCTTGCTCACTACAGAACTGTCTACCGATCCTCGGTGTCTCTCGACTACCGGATCTCGATTTATGATTGAGTAAAACGGTTCGCGAGTCCGTCTACTCAGTGAAGAACAACTGTAGCGAAGAAATTCGTGATTGAAAGATTGTTTAAAACTATTTTAGAAATCCAAAGCAAAATCGTAAGAAAACCCTAGATCTAATAAACTAACTACTCAGACATGAGTTTGGTAAAACAAATCATCTTTTTATTAATGAAATGAATACAAACGAAATAGACAATAGAAGATCAGAGGCTCACAAGCTCAAAATGAGGAAGAACACTCTCTAAATCTTCTTCAGAGTCTGTAACAGTGATAAGAACAATCTCTCTAAAAAGCTAAAAATAATGGAAGCAAAGATAAACGTGTATTTCTCTGTGTTCTTGTGGGGTGCGTCGTGCCTCTTCTAGTGCTTAAGAGGTGCTTATATAGGTCGTGAATGAGTCTTAGGTTCTAGGGTTCCGCGAAAGGCCCGATAAGAAAATCTTCTAAATTAATTCGGCGTTACAGTCGGTCGACTGCATCTCTTCTAGTCGGTCGACTCAGGGGCCGCAGCAACATTTCTTCATTTTTGCTCCAAATCTTCTAAGTCTTCTCAATTCACTTGGAAACCTCCATAAAATCTTTTTTCTAGCTCTTTTTGCTCGAAAGTGTCTTTTGCTAGTAAATCATGCATAAATGCTCAAAACGTGCTACAAAGACTCCATAAAACCTACTATATCATGGTAGAAAACCGGTAAAATCCATGATACATCAATTAACCAAGAACTCGGCTCTGCACCTCACTCCGCGAGAAATAGGAAGCGAAGGGAGAGCGGATTATAAGACCTCCTCGATAGGCTCGCCAGGTCCTTCTCTCATCTCTCCCTCAATGACTATATGACCTCTTGTATCGCATCCCCCGCTCGATCTCTTTTGAATGAAGTTCACCCACTCGTATGATCTAACTCGCTTCTCAAAAAACAACAAAAAAAAAATTCGAGGTTCAGACCTCGCGATCTATATATCTAATTACGAATGACTTGATCCCCCTGAAGGTATGTAGTCAACCTCCTCGGAGGTCCAGCTATATAAGTATATATAATAATAAAGAAGGATTTAGAATTAAATCTCCGTCTTCGACGAATGCAAACCCGCTTCGCAGTAACGTTTTTTACGGCCAAAAATTGCCTATACACGTATGTCGCATCCGTTCCCGCATATATGCGCTACCTTGGACGTATTTGAGCTGATCACCCTATCTTTATAAGTGGCCCAGTCGAACCCACAAAAAATTACGTTCTGAAGCAAACTTAGTGGCCCAACTGAATCCCCAAGTCTAAGCTGAGTTCGCTCGCAAGGTGCGTTTAAGTTAAAAATTTCATCAAAGTTATAACGTCATCCCGATCATCAAAGTTCTGCAGATTATCCTAAAAATTTCAAAGCAAAGTTATAAAAAGTTATTTTCGATCGAAAACCAGGAACGGAACAAAAAATTCTTTCTTATCAGAAATATCGAGGCCATAAATCTGACCATCGAAAGATATTAATGATACAGGAAAAAATCAAAACATGGCGAAGAAGGCCAGAGATACACTGAAAAGCTCAAAGAGAAGCTTATGGTGCCTGTGAGCTTGAGGTGTCGTCCGAAGAACCGGTGGGAGTTGCCGGAGTTAACCAATTCAGACTCAAAATGGCCCATCGAGTTTGGGGACATCCATCCTTTCAAGGAACACTTTCGCATCGGCCTCTTGCTCGACCAGCTCGGCGACAAACTCGTATGGCACGGTAATTCCCAAGTCCTCACGAAAAGTCTTCACGCACTGAGAGCCGGATTGGTATACACCAAGGGTGAGCATAGCTTTTAGGTACTCCTACTGGCTCTCCCTGAATGCACGCATTCGCTCTAACATTGGAGTAATATTCCTTATAATCTCCTCCATAACTCGAGACATGCCTTCCTCGAAGGAATATTTCAACGCCACCTCAACCTCAACCACGCGTAAAGGTTCCCATTGGGACTCATCAACCCAGGCGACCAACCTCTTGTGTTCCTCGTCAAGTCAGAGGATCTGAGAGGATAGCTCCTCGACTTCTTTCCGGGCCATCTCCCGATGATAAGCAGCCACCTCCGCTTCCTCCTTAGCTTTTTTCAGCGCCTCTTTGGTCTGAGATGACTCGGAAATTAGTCACGTTACTTCTTTGGCAACATGATCATCCATTGATTGCAACCTTTACGCGTGGGAAACCCTCAAAAACCGTACTCATCGGATTCTGCGAGCCCTAAAGCTGATTTGCCCCTGACCCAAACTTTAGAGCGATACTATGACGTCGTGCCACCTCAAATGACTCGCGGGGGGGGGGGGAGACTAATTGTTGGAGGTGGGTTTAGAACCCCCCATAAAAAGGGCCGAACCGAATCAGCCCAAGTCCACTCTTAACATATCAAATGCTCATGAAAATGGGCTTGAGCCGGCATAGCACAAACCAAGCCCAGAGTTCGTCTCCTAACTTCTGTACGACGCTCAAAACCCACGTTGACAACTGCTGCAACCAATAAGCAAACGCCACGTGCCCTACTCCTCTAAACCGAGAATTCTATTTTCGGTGGATGCCTGACATGTAGTGTACACCGAATGTGAACCGTCAATCAAAGGGTGCGTTAAAGGAAAGCAATTACAGTTAGACGCAACTTATGTCTGACCATGAACAATTCGGCTACAGATGGAATGATTGTCTACTCAACCACCCGCGGACCTATTTCGGTTACCACAGAGCAAATGATGATTATCGAAGTACGAGCTCACCAGCTACGAGCCTTATGCCCAATTTCTGGATATAAATGGAGGATGAATTCAATGAGAAAAGCACATTAACTTCTAGACAACGCTTGTGATTACAATTAGAGAGATATAACTTAGATCGTCTTTAACATTTTAGTTCGATTTTCTAAGTCATTAAGTGTTAGATTCCGATCTTGGCTCCTTGTTCGATCTTGTTCGTCAAAACCGTTTGTCTTCCTCTTGAAATCATATTTTTCCCCACTTATAAACTGAGAGTCCGGAACACAGATTCCGAACATCACATTCAGTTTTTTTTGTCTTTACTTTTTTACTTACCTCATCGTTGAATCTCCGACCCACTCCTTCAAATATAAAATATGTATTTTACTTGCACTGAACTTTCCG
This sequence comes from Euclidium syriacum, assembly GCA_900116095.1. Taxonomy (NCBI): domain Eukaryota; kingdom Viridiplantae; phylum Streptophyta; class Magnoliopsida; order Brassicales; family Brassicaceae; genus Euclidium; species Euclidium syriacum. Next base: position 1,026,258 of record FPAK01000018.1, read on the forward strand.
GATTCAACATATATCCAACAAGATTTTTTTTAGATTTAGTTCATTTGTTATTGATTTTTTGTAAATCCGTAACAAATCAAAATGTATTTATGGACTTACCTATGTAGAACTATATGTAGTGCTACCGATTTTTTAATATTGTTTTTGAGTTTTCCATACGAGTTATAGGTTTATTTAGTTGATGTTGACATAAGTATAAGCATATATTTAATATTCATATGTACACAGTGTTACAGATTTGTCAACATTATAGCAAAGTTTTTCCTCATGAGTTTGTAAATTTATTTAGTTGGTATTGACGTAAATAGAAGCAGATTTTTAATTTTTCTATATGTAGTGTTATAGATTTGTTAATATTGAGTTTTCTTCACGAGGGTGTAGATTTATTTAGTTGATGTTGTGATAGGTAGAAGAATCATATTTTTAATATTTCTATGTATTTTTCTTTCTCTTTTTAAAAAAAATTTTATAATTAATTTTTTTTTTACTTTATCAAAAGAAAAATTATAAAATTAAAAAAAAAAACCATATTTTAACTTGTTCCGAATTTATTTAAAATTTTTAACTTAAATTAAATTAAATAACAATGTTTTTTATTTAAATTAAAGTATGTTGTTAACAAAATTAATATAAGAAATCAAAAGTGGCATTGTGTCTTTTTGCATAAAATAAGTCCTACGTTAATAACAGTAGAGTAGAAAATGTACTATGGTAAATAAGTGTAGTAAAATATTCCTCATCTCACATCATACTCATACCAATTCAAGAAACATCAATAAAGTAACTCTTTTTAAGTTTTTTTTTTTTTTTACTGTTTTGAAATTTTTGACAATTGCATGTACGTTTTTTTTTTCAAATTATAGTTTTGTTAATTACTTATTTTGGGAGCTTAATTTTAGAATTTAGAGGCTGAAATATGGATAAATGAATAGCAAAATTTAATTTTGACACTTGAGATTTCTTAATATAATTTATATAGAGAAACTTTGATAAAGTCTTATCTTCTCTTAAATAAGTCACGAAAGATTAATGAAAAGATTATTTTATCTATAAAAATTAACAATATCGATTTTGAAAGTTTGGTTAATGATTTTTAAAAAAAGGAGATAAAAATATTTTTTGAATTTAGTATTGGGATTTTGATTTTGTTATAAAAATAAACAAAAGCTGCATAAACAAGCACATATTTATTATGATTAAATTAAATATAATTGATGTGCAGTCCACATCACGATAAATGTATAGTAAATTTGTTTTTTATCTCTTTATAAATGATTGAAATTATCGTTGTAATATACAGTTCAAAATACATCACTTGTTTTTTCATTGTTTAATATACTCAATGTTTAATATACTCAAGTATCCTGTTATAATATTTTCTCCATTATTTATTATTTATTTTTACAATTAAATGCTATTTTGTTATAACATTTTTTTTTTTTTGACCTCTCTTATTTTGTTATAACATTTTTTTTTTTGTTTTAAACTCTTTTTTATCTGGAATGAGACATTTTTTCAAACACGGCCGCCGCGTAGGGTCTTTGTAAACAGATTTATTGGGAAAGAAAGGTGCATTGACTTTCTGATAAATATTAAGGAACACCCCAACCATGTCATGTTTTTTAAAAGAAATTCCATTATCTTTTTTTATTTCTAATTATTGCGTAATGTCTACCAATCTCCGGGACGTCATCAACTATGTAATACTGGGATCTACTTTCCTCTATATATTCTGGGATCTTTAGTAATTGCTATTCACTTTAACAAGCAACCACAAAATGGATAATAATAGATGGAATCTTAAGGGTATGGCTGCTCTTGTAACTGGTGGAGCTAGCGGAATCGGGTTCGTCTTTCTACTCTCTAACTATATCAATTTCATATATAGTATCGTTCTTCTACTCTTTAAGATGTCGTTAATTTTTTTTTTTTTTTTTTTTTTTTGGTGAAATGATTTAGGCATGCCATTGTAGAAGAGCTAGCTTGTTTTGGAGCTAGAATCCACGTATGCGACATATCTCAAACTCTGCTAGATCAAAGTTTAAGTGAATGGGAAAAGAAAGGGTTTCGAGTGAGTGGTTCACTCTGTGATGTATCATCTCGATCCGAGAGAGAAACACTAATGCAGACTGTCTCGGCGATATTTGATGGCAAGCTGAACATTCTTGTATGTTAATCTTAATTGAAAAAACATAAACTAAGTCTATTCTCATAGGAAAAAAATACCTTTTAAGTATATAGTTGTATTTATTTCAAACATGTAGGTTAACAACGTTGGCGGTCTTCGCATTAAACCAACAACAGAATTTGTCGCAGAAGATTTCTCGTTCGTTATTTCAACAAACCTGGAATCTGCTTATCATCTTAGCCAACTTTCGCATCCTCTCCTAAAAGCTTCTGGATTTGGAAGCATCGTATTTAATTCCTCTGTCGGAGGGGTTGTATCAATGAATTGTGGATCTCTATATAGTTTAGCGAAAGGTACGTACATAGAGTGGCTATTTTTCGATAAATTTTTGTTTCAATTAGTTTGGTATAAGAAAATTCATAGATAGAATGGTTTGATTGACAGATATTTCATAATCATAAATAAAGAGAAGTATCGTGACAAAAAGAAAGCGAAGTATTTATTTGTATAGATACATAAAGACGACTAATTTAAATCTATATAACTTATGTCGATTTATCATAAATCTCTCTCGAAAGATATTTCCAACTACTAATTGAAGATCCTTATTTTTGAAAAAAATCTCAGTCTATAGTTTTCTATGAGATTCCAAATATATATATATTTATCTTTGTGTGTTTGTGTAGGAGTTTTAAATCAGCTAGCAAGAACTTTAGCGTGTGAATGGGCAAGAGATGGCATAAGAACCAACTCCGTTGCCCCTGGTTATATCAGTACCGCTATGGTGGAACATGTAATCAACGTTTATATGTAAATTTATTTTAAACGTTCCAATGCGCATCTCATTTTTGTGTCTTAAAATCTTTTGACAAATCAGTTACTTGATGACGGTAGCTTCAAGAAGAGTTTGTTTAGTAGAATTCCACTTGGTCGAGCTGGAGAACCAAAAGAAGTTGCATCACTAGTGGTCTACTTGTGTCTACCTGCATCTTCTTATGTTACTGGTCAGACCATTTGTGTTGATGGAGGTCAGACAATCAATGGTTTCTCCTATCCGCCACAGGCTTGAGCCCACACTTTTTGTGTTGGTAATGATCTGTTTTCTTTTGGTTTATGGTGTTGAGTTTTGTTTTAGCTTTATTACGTTGCAATTTATTTGGATTTTATTACGATTATCTTCTTCGATATATAGCACAAGGAGCAAAAGCACATGAAGAAGCCAAATCGCAACTAAAACAACAAAGCAAAAGCCTTTTATCTTTAATTTTAATTACTTGCAAATAATCAAAGCACTACTTGGTTACCAACTTACCTACACTTTAGGAGAAGAGTCGTGCACGTTAACTTTCGATTATGATATTTGGTCTCAAATTTGTAAGAACTAAGGTTCTATCTTTTCATTATATAAAAGAAATAATGGAGATTTATATTTTACTATTGTAATATCTCTATATATTAATTAAAAAAACATCAAAAGTTTTTTTTATCACATCTCATTCAGATTAATTTAAGAAAAACTAACCAATGAGATATTGGAATTCAATTTTACTCAACTGTTAATATGCATTTGGTTTTGTAATATTGAGTATATATGTGAATAAGAAATGAAATTTAATAAGTAAATTGGTCTTATAAATTCATTTGAAGATTGAGTTTGAGCCTTTGAATGGAATGTTTCCAGTGATTATAATTCATTTGTGTGTAGATGTAAAAGTCCAAAAAAATTTAGCAAGAAGAAAAACTTCTTGTTTATATATTAGTTTCCTACAACAAAGTTCAAAAACTTTATGGGGGTAAAAAGGCATTATGCAAAATCACACATGTCAGATCATGTTCGGGCTCTTGGGCTTTATATATGAGTGTGGGTCTTATGTCGTTGTCATTATCCTTCTGAGACAATATTTTTTTTTGCATAATGGAAATGATAAATCTTAATGATTAGATAAATACTAAATTATTAATGATTGCATCCTGATAATTATGGAAGATTTCTATATCCTTTTACTTGTGGGAAAAGGAGAATATCTACAGAATATTCTTCCCTTTTCGCCAAAGCTTATTCCTTGGGGATCAAGCTGGTTTTCTCATATAAATAGATGTCTCTTCTTCTCTCATTCTTAATCCTAAATCAATCCTGAAATCAGAGAGAAAAATAACAAAGGCTAAAAAGAGTTCCTTCAGAAAATCCCTCTCGTTCTTTAATTTATTCAAGTAAGTGTCTCGAGAGTATATCATAGTAGTTAGTTCGCAGATTCTATTATGGGTGTAGCATAATAGTCTATCACGGTTTTATTCTGGGATTCAAAAGTCGCATCCAAACCGTCTCACATTACGGACGATTTATTGAGTTAAGGAAATAGATCATATCTCGACTCCGTGTTCGTCTTCTTTTAATCAATTTTCAAGCCGTATTTTAATCTCAATTTCCTTAACATTATCGTTTATATTATATAGTTATTTCAATCCGGATTTTCGCGGTCCTACAATCTTAACTCAATAAATCCGCTTCCTGTTTATCGCTTGAATCGGATTGCTTAGTAGCTATTCCGTATAACGTTTGATCTATTAAAGACGAATATGAAAAAATGATTTACGCGACAGTTTTTGATAAGTCCGCGAAACGTTTTTCGAAACGATATAAAGGAAAAAAAAATCTTTTGATCTAAGTATGTGTTGAATTTTATATGGAAAGTAATTGGTAACTCTCAAAATTCAAAATTCAAAACTATTTGTGAGGAAACGTATATCTTTATACGTGTACATATGTTTGAAAAGTCAAAAAATTTGTTGGCTAAGTGTTGATAATCAGAATAAGGATTGTGTAATCAAATCCTATTGATCATGATAAGTCAACACCTTTAGACATAATATGATTTATACGGCAGTTTTTTGACAGATCCGTGAAACGTTTGTAAATAAATCTTTCGATCTAGAAAATAGCATTTAAGAATATTTTAAAAACGAGATATGACTATTGTCGAATTCTAAGAACACCTATTGGTGATATTTATAGAAAATCAGCAAATCCGATAAGAAAAAAAAAATTAAACAACGGAAATGCAGATCAACAATTTTGTTGATAAAGTCAAATCTTATATTTATCATCGGACAAGATGATAAGTTTGACTTGTTAATAAAAGGTATTATTGGATATATCCAAGGTTCAAAAACGCGCGCGAGGCGCTAGTCGGGCGGTTGGATTGGGTCTAGCGCCGAATTACAAAATCGGGGATTAATCGGTGATTAATCGGGACATAGTTTTAGGGTTTTATTAAAAATATATAAATATATAATACTTATGTGATGTTAAATCAAAGATTTCTCTTAGCCCAGTTGGTAAATCAGTCCATGTATTAAGTTAGGGTGACGAGTTCGAATCGTAGAAGCTCTTTTTACACTATATTTTAATGTTTTTTCTTTAATGAAGGGTAAAAATGTAATTCCTCCTTCATCTTCCTCATTGAGACAGCGAGTTTGAAACCCTAAACTACAGCCATCAATCATTTTTCAAGCATATTTCATGGTTTTTATTCGTATTTTATGTTGTTTAAATCAGAACCGTATAGATCCAATAGTTTTCTTTCGATTTCGATCATAAATTAGGAAAAAAAATCAAGTTTTTAAGCTGTCTCCGATTTTAGCCGGCGACTAGGTCCAAATCGCATCGGCAACCTTCCGACGAGCGTCTCTGCGGCCGCTTAGGCGGTTCCGCGGCCGCGTTTTTGAACAGAGGATATATCCTAATCTAATTAGGATTTCAGATTTTCCTTTCTATTAAAATTCTAAATAATTATTTAGAGAATGGAAAGTTACAAAACGTTTTCACGAAGGTTTTAAAACGTTTGGTCAAACCTTAAAAAAGGTTAAGGGGGCGTTACAATCGGTGGTATCTGAGCATGGTTCCATCCAGGCTCACGACACACGTGTTTTAAAAGGTTTTTCAAAAATATTCGCAAACAGACAATTAGGAATCCGACTACGTCCCAGCTTTAGGATTTAACCCTTTTTGCATTGGAATGGCAGATGGCGGATCAAACTTGAAAGGTGGCAGTGGGGACAGGGTGAATAGTGACAAGGCTGAGGGCATCGCAAAGAATAGAAATGGAAAGGCAACTCGAGGGTAAAAATACAAATCAGCAGCCGAGGCATAACGCCTCAATTCCACAAGAAGGTAGCCAAGGTGCACCAACACCAAGAAAGAAGATCAATCGCACAAAATCAGCAGAAAATCCAGTCGCTACTGTAGAGTCTAGTGTGAATGGATCACATCGATCTAATCATCGAACTTCTTCCTCATAGCAACAAGACAAAAAAATCCAACGAATGAAGCGGAGCAACCAACTAACGAAGGAAGGAAGGAGACTCTCGAACAATCACTACCAAATCAAGATCCAACATCAAAATTTCTCTATGAACTTCTAGTTCGAGCAATGCAACAACCACCATCATCTCACTCGAATCATGAGTGCTCATGAATCATAACAGCGATGAAGAAGATGGGTACCTGGAAGTTTGAAGGAGGCACTGAAATCTTTGTAACTAACGAGTGGCTATGTTTACTCTAGAAGAATTTCACGGTGGTGAAGTGTCCAGAAGATCACAATACAACAGTTGCGGCATTCTATCTCGAAAAGGAGGTTGTAGGGTGGTGGACCAATGTGGAGCGCTAGTATGGAATATCCGAGATACCATGGGAGAGTTTTCAAAAGGAGTTCGAAGACAAGTATTTCCCACGTGAAGCACGAGATTATATGGAGAGAACGTTCATAAACCTTTTTCAAGGCAACCGTTAAGTTAGAGAGTACGAAGCAGAGTTCTTAAGACTGCATCGTTATGTGTTCTACGAAGAAGACGATGAAGGAGCAATAATTCACAATTTCGTAAATTGATTGCAATCAGGGCTAAGTAGCAGAATCGCCGAGGTGTATATTACAAGTCTCAACAAAGTAATCGACAAATCAGTCAATATCAAAGAAAGGCTCGCGACGGAGAACAATAAATCAGCTCAAAGAGGACCTTCGGGGTCCAACCAGAAGAGAAGGAAGCATACGAGAAAATACAACCTAGGTGATAGTTCGAGGAAGAAAACTCATATTTCTAAGGATTTCCGACTTAGAGATAGTTCGAATAAGAAGGGTCGTATTTCTAAGGATTTCCGACTTAGAGATTCCAACACCGCTCGATGTTATGATTGTGGAGAGATTGGTCATTATGCGAATGCATGCCCAAAGAAGCAGCCTATTCCAGCAGTCCCATATTCATCCCCCTCCTGCTCATCCAGCTCCTTAGCCTCCAGCAAAGAAGAAAATCTTTAGTAGAGTTTATGCCCTAGATTTAGAAAAGTCTAAAACCCCAGTGGACCCAGCCGCGGTTTCCATTGCATGCTATAAACTCTTAAAACTTATTTAGAGTTTTGTGGAATTGCGAGTGATGGAAATTGTCGTATTACTAATGGCGGGAAGGAACTTTACATGTCGCGGGTCGCCCCACGCATGTACTGTTTGACACGGGAGCTACACATAGTTTTGTGACTCCCAAGGTCGCTGCCGAGTAAACTGGTAGTTTTGAGACCTGCAGGACTAATGTCGCGGTGTTGACCCCCAAAGACCAAACCCTTCATGTAGAAAGCAGCACCATCAAGTTCCAGTAGTCATCAAGGAGAGGAATTTCTTGGCAAACTTGTTTGTGGTCGCATTGGAGAATTACAAAGTGATGCTTGTCATGGATTAACTCTCTAGATGTCATGTATAGTTGGACTGTGAAAGAGGAAAAGTTATATTTAACCAAGGAGAGAAGAAAGAATTGATTGACTACGGGATTAATCCTAGTAAATCAATATCGTTTGTGTCAGCACTCCGAGTCCAGGAGTTGCTTGATGACGAAGTAGTTTATCTGGTCGCTTTATCTATTGGAGAAAGACCCAAAGACGGAGGAGTCAAGATTGAAGCCATATCGCTGGTGAAAGAATTCGACGACATATATGCAGAATTAAAATAATTTCCTTCACCTCGAAGGAATCCTTTTACCATAAACCTGGAGCCAGGAGCAAAGCCGATTGCAAAGGCACCGTACCGAATGGTGCCTACAGAGTTAGCGGAGTTGAAGAAGCAACTAGAAGACTTGATCGAGAAAGGTTTCATTCTGCCAAGCTCGTCAACATGGGGAGCTCCAATATAATTCGTAAAGAAGAAAGACGACAGTATGAGGCTCTGTATCGACTACAGATGAATCAACAACATCGCCATCAAAGACAAATATCCGCTACCACAAATCAATGAGCTCTTGGATCAAATCAAGGGAGCGAGTTGGTTCTCAAAAATTGATTTAGCTTTGCAATATCACCAAACCCCTATCACTGAAGAAGAAATTATGAAGACGGTGTTTCGCACCATATATGGATGTTCGAGTTCGTCGTAATTCCTTCGGGCTTACCAACGCACCAGCAGCTTTCATGAGGCTCATGAACAAAGTATTCCACGAGTATCTCTGTAAATTCATCATCATATTTATCGAAGATATTGATGAGTGATGGTGCGAAGTTATTCACCCAAAACTAACTGCAAGTGCACAGCGTACAGTTGTAGTATAAATTAGGTTATCGATCCCACATAGATTATGTCGAGTTTCGATTCTATCAGAATGCAATCTATCTGGTAATTAGTTGTGTAACTTATGGATTAAAAACGCTAGACTTAGGTAAATCGCGGGTACTATGGGTCATGCACGAAATTAGATGTTGCTCTACTCTTAAACATAAAAGACAATGTATACAATACCAAATCTCTTTGCGTATTGCACTATAAATCAACCAACGGATCAAAAAGGATGCTTTTCAACCTATATAGCTAACACATGCATTGAGAATGGATTTGATTGTTCATGACCTTCCAAGCCAAACTCTCGTTTGCACAAGGACGAGATCCCCTGCTAAAAGCAATGCTCCGGACTTGATGTAAAATGGATGTATGATGCAACAAACCCTAAAATTCAATATTCTAAGTGATCAAGTCAAAATATTGTACGAATTAATATTAAAGAAGAGAGTAGTCACGAATTCAGCAACAATTCGTGCACCTAATGACCCATAAAACCTTTGAAAATCTAAATCTAACTAGAGAACTACTCACACATAGCAAACAAACCAATCATAATCATTAATATCAAGAGTTTGCAATATGAAAGTAATATCAAAAGAGATCAGAGCAAAACGTGGCTCTCTCTCTCTCTGTAAAACCAAGAGAACAGGGGCACAAGAAAACCTTCACACAAGGGTGCTCCCTGAAAACAAGATCTAAGTAACTTTTTGGTGATTTTTGGTAAATAGATGTTTGAATGCTTCAAAAGCTTGATGGAAGTCGTCTCTCCTCTTCTCCTCTGCTTAAAGTTGGTTATATAGCTCCTTTAGGTCATGCATGAGTCGGCAAAGAAGTTTTAGAAGTTAGGGTTTCGAAAAAGAGGCCAAAGAAGAATTTCCTTTTAATTAAAGCGGCCTCTGAGTCGGTCGACTCTTCCTTCCAGTCGGTCGACTCGGGCTTCGGATCAAAATTCTTCATTTTAGCTCCAAATCTTCTAAAGTCTTGCAAAACACCTCAGCATGTGGAATCTTCCATTTAACCTGTATAAAATACAGAAAAGACTCCAAAACAGCGTAAAATATCATCATGAAAACCAGTAAAAATAACAGTACATCAATGAGTCCTGAATTTATTGATTCTTAAGCCTTCTTTTTGTACGTTTTTAGGGTTTTAAGCATCGTTTATTATATAAATAACCACATTTTCTCACAATTAGCATCATATTGCCTATAGAGTTAGGATTTTTCATCGTCGCATGCATTTGGTGTTTTGAGTTACAAATAGGTCGCAAAGAAGATCATTTGGCCCAATGGAGCTTAGCGGAACTATTCAGAATCAAAGTAGCGTATAAAGGGGCTTAATGGAGAACACATTGAGAATTGGTTCATATTTTTGGAATCAAACCAAACTTGGGATGAAGAGCTTGAAGAGACGAATCCATAGCACTTCGCGTATCTCATATCGAAGTCCGAAAGAGGGAGAAACGAGCTAAATAAGAAGAAGCATCATCGCAGAGAATTCTTGCCGTCGGCAGGAATTAAGAGCAAGCTGGCAGAAACAATCCAAAAGTTTCGTGCCACCCATAAACACTTGTGTGCCGACGGCATGGACACATATTCGCTTTCAAGAGCTGTAAATTGACCGTTTTAACCCTACAGCTTCTCCTACTTTGTATAAAAACCCCTTTGTTTCTCATAAAAACCCTCAACTTGTTTTTAGAGAGGATTTGGAGGATTTCAAAGTCTACATATTTGATGGAGAAATCCCTGGATCTTCTCTTGGATCTTTGATTTATGTAAACTATTTCTAGTTTCTTTTGTGCTTTTCATTATCTCTTTCACTTATCTTTCCTTTCTCATCATACAACAATCTATTTCCATGTGTGAGTAGACTTTATGTGGATTATGGGTAATGCTTAAATGGGTTGAATCAAGAGTTAGATTGTGATGATTAGACATAAATATCTTTTTTTTTCATCATTAGGATAGTGGTTAATGCTAGGTTTGTCATGGAAATGCTGAATCTAGAAGCTAGGCAATTCATGCACACAATGTGTTTGTGAGAATGTTTGATACAATCCTAATGAACTAAATCATACTTAACCTATGTGAATAGATGATTACGGTGTTTAGTGATATTAATAGATTTGTTCTTAATGCTTGATGATTACCAGAATCACAAATGAGAGTTTCTTGATTAAGGTGATTAATGGAGAACATATTGAGAATTGGTTCATATTTTTGGAATCAAACCAAACATGGGATGAAGAGCTTGAAGAGACGAATCCGTAGCACTTCGCGGATCTCATATCGAAGTCCGGAAGAGGGAGAAACGAGCTAAATAAGAAGAAGCATCATCGCAGAGAATTCTTGCCATCGGCAGGAATTAAGAGCAAGCTGGCAGAAACAATCCAGAAGTTCCGTGCCACCCATAAACAATTTTATGCCGACGGCATGGACACATATTCGCTTTCAAGAGCTGTAAATTGACCATTTTAACCCTGCAGCTTCTCATACTTTGTATAAAAGCCCCTTTGTTTCTCATAAAAACCCTCAACTTGTTTTTAGAGAGGATTTGGAGGATTTCAAAGTCTACATATTTGATGGAGAAATCCCTGGATCTTCTCTTGGATCTTTGATTTATGTAATCTATTTATAGTTTCTTTTGTGCTTTTCATTATCTCTTTCACTTATCTTTCCTTTCTCATCATACAACAATCTATTTCCATGTGTGAGTAGACTTTATGTGGATTATGGGTAATGCTTAAATGGGTTGAATCAAGAGTTAGATTGTGATGATTAGACATAGATATCTTTTTTTTCATCATTAGGATAGTGGTTAATGCTAGGTTTGTCATGGAAATGCTGAATCTAGAAGCTAGGCAATTCATGCACACAATGTATTTGTGAGAATGTTTGATACAATCCTAATGAACTAAATCATACTTAACCTATGTGAATAGATGATTACTGTGTTTAGTGATTTTAATAGATTTGTTCTTAATGCTTGATGATTACCATAATCACAAATGAGAGTTTCTTGATTAAGGTGATTAACAAGGTGATTAGATTCATGAAAATGGAGTTATTTATTGTCTTGGGAATGTTCTTAATGCATGCTTAGTGTCCCAAAACACTGAGATTCAATCAATTCAACCTTACCCATAATCCATAGCTTTTATATTTGCATTGCATTTAATACATTTACTTTTATCTATTGCTTTCTCTTTTATGTTGCTTTCAATTACCATTGCATTTATCTAAGCTTAGTTATTTTAATTGCTCCTTTAATTTTTCATTGTCGTTTCTCTTTGAATTCTTATTTACATATTACTTAGTATTAGTTAATCAAACGTTAAAACTAAATCGTCTAGTTTTTCACAATTTCAAATTGTCATAATACCACCTTCTCCTGCCTTCTCGTGGATCGACATCCAAACTTACCCGATTCTACTTAGTAATAAGTAAGGATTAAGCTAAATTAGGATTTATTATTAATATTGTTGATAGCGTGGTTTTGCTTATAACGACTAAGCGAAAACTCGTTCATCAAATTGCGCCGTTGTCGGGGAGGCAAACGGTTTAGGATAAATTCGAGAGACGAATAGACTAGATTTAGTTTTCTTTTTCGCTTGATCACTTGTTATTCCGTTTCGTAACTTCTTGTGTCCACTAGATACAATTTTTGGCAAGTATGGAGTATCAAAGATCAAGTTCCCAAATATCACACATCAAAGATGAAGTGGAGAGTCTCAAGACAAGTTTGGGAGCAATGCATAGACTAATAAATGAGATGATGGGTCCTACTCAACCAAGAGTGACGAGGTTTAGATTTGAAGCTTGCTTTCCCTATGTTCAACTCACTCAGCAAGGTAGCTTCCAACCAATTTCCTCAACTCTTGAGCCACCACAAATCTACCAAGGGATACCTATCATTTCTACAATGGGAAGAGAGGATCTTGGAAGGTCAAGAGGGTATGCGTTTGGCAAATGAAGCACGACGAACGGCTCTAGACTCTAAAGTGGATGAAACTTCTACAACTCTTGCTTCTATGTTCAACCAACTTGCCTCCAACATGAACGAGTTTGAAGAAACGGTTGCAAACCTAAAGGCTCGACAAGAAGCCTCACTTCAAACAACCCAAGGCAATAATGATTCTACTACAAGGTTGCTTGATGAAATCATTCAACGGATAATCTTGGCCGCCAAGGGTAATGAAATAAGGCATGAAAAATTGAAAGAGCGCTTTGAATATGTGCATGAGTATATGGAAGAAGTGGTCTATAAAAGATTAGAGGCCAAGATGGACGAGCTACATGACCGTGCCAACAATATTGCTAAAAGAGAAGTGACTCCTCCTCTAACCAACCAAGTTGATGAAGCCACCTCTACTCAATTGCTCTTACAAATCCTAGAAGGGGAAAAAAAATTGCCATTGAGAATGCCTCAAAACATGAGGAATTGCAAAAAAAACTAGCAATGGTTCACTCTAGGATATATGAGGTAGAGAAAGAGAGAGGGAATGAGATGGACAAGGTCAAAATGGTTGAGGAAGTGCTGATGTATCATGGATTTTACCGGTTTTCTACCATGATATAGTAGGTTTTATGGAGTCTTTGTAGCATGTTTTGAGCATTTATGCAGGATTTACTAGCAACAAACACTTTGGAGCACAAAGAGCTAAAAAGAAGGTTTTATGGAAGTTTCCACGTGATTTGAGAAGACTTAGAAGATTTGAAGCCAAAATGAAGAAATGTAGCCGCGAGCCCCGAGTCGACCAACTGAAGAAGATGGAGTCGACCGACCGTCACGCCGACTTAATTTAGAAGATTTTCTTATCGGACCATTCGCGGAACCCTAAACCCTAAGACTCATTCACGACCTATATAAGCACCTCTTAAGCATCAGAGGACCAAAAAAAAACACACCAACACAAGAGGAAGAACTGAGAGCAATACAAGTTTCTCCTTGCTTTTTGTTTCCATCATTTTTAGCTATTGTTTTTATCAATGTTCTAGACTCTGAAGAAGATTAGAGAGTATTCTTTCTCAATTGAGCCTTGTGAGCCTCTGATCTTCTATTTCCTATCACGTTTTCGTATGCACTCCATTCATAAAAGGATGATTTGTTTTACTAAAACCTTGTCTGAGTAGTTTATTCATTAGATCTAGGGTTTTCAAAAGGGTTTATAAAGGATCATTCTAAACGGTTTGATTTGTGGAATAAGTCACGTGATTCTTCACTACAAACAGTGTTTTACATTTAGAGGTGATGTAATTAACCACTTTTGAATTATCAAGGTCGATCTTTCTACCGGAGACGGAGATAGAGATGCCGGAAGAGTCTGTAGTGAGCAAGGTGCGTTCTAAGTCAAATGAACATTTGATTAGACACCTTGTGAACAGATCTAACTCATTTGCACTAAAGCTTGTTTACTTTCAGCGACAATCCAAAGAGATTTGAGATTTAGGGATTTAAATAAAGGCTATTTTCTAATACACCAATAGAATCTAGTAGTTTAAAGTGTTTAGAGTTCAAGAAGTCACCAATAACCGTGATCCCACGTTTTCCCAATTGATTTCCTTTAGATCTAATGTCCTTTAAAAGTTTTCAACACATCACAAGTCATTAGTATATTAGAATCATCGTAGTACGGTTACTTTTGCATCTGAATCCAAATTAGCCTAGCTCTCTGTGGGATCGATAACCTAAATACTACAATTGTACACTGTGCACTTGCAGTTAATTTTGGAAGAATAACTTTGCACCATCAAGTGCCAAATATTAAGAGGAATCCTTAAGAGGATTTATTTATGGGTAAAGAAGAAAATGTGGTTTTGATAAGTGAAGACAAATTTGAGGAATTGGATTCGAGCCAAAGTGTTGATGGAGAGGAAAGCTTGGAGACGATTTTGGTTAATGCTTGTGAGGATGCTCTTGCTCTAGATGGTGAATGTCTAGACCATCTCTTCTCAACACAAATTGAGGCGAAGAGCATTGAAGAGCAAAGAGTTAAGAATTTTTGGTAAGTCAAAGAAGGTTAAAGGCACTAAGGCCAAAATGAAGAAGACAAAAGAAACCTTCTCAACCACTCTAGATGCTTCCACAAAATCTAAGGATCTTGATCCTAGGGGGAGTACCATGAGTCTCCACCCAATTTTTCTTGATAAGGGAGAAATTGAATACAAGCTTAAGGCACGTGGTCTCCCATCTCCTTTTGCAAGTGTGAAGGCAATCATAAAACCGGAGCTACTCGAGCTTGATCCCAACAAACTCCAAGAGTACTTAGCTACCAAACTCACACTTAACTTCAACAAGTCCAAACTTTTTTCCCAACTATCCATCACAAGAGACATGGAACATGGTGCCAAAGGAGTGAAAGCTTCACCCCCAAGAACTTGGCAGGAAAAACTACAACAATAAGGAGCAAAGCTCTTGGGTTATGGTAATGAAGAAGCTTTTGCTCTTGATGGTATTTGCTTTGAACTTCCCCTCTTCGCCGCTATGGAGGATGAGATTGATAACGGTCTAAGTGAACCTACTAAGGTGAAAGAGAGCAGATTCAAGCAAGAGAAGGACACAAAAGAACAATTCACCCTACCTCTCAAACAAGCGATATCCACCACTATAAACGAATCAAGTCCGGGGGAAGACGCATCGAATATTCACCCATTGGGACAAGAAGGTGAAAGACTTATTGCTAAAGAGAAATTGGTAGAAGTAAACTCAAAATTGGATGGAGTTTACAATGAACTAAAATCAAGGTATGGCAAGATATGCTCGAGCTTCGACTTGTTATACCAAAAGATGGAAGAAATGTTAAAAGGAGGAATCCCACCACGAGGAGATTCAATCAAGACCAAGGTCTTGAGAATCATGGAGCATGTTCTATTGAGTTGAGGAGCGGAAAAGCTTTACCACCTAGGCCAAGATCACCTACCCGAGAAGACAAGGGTAAGGATAAAGAAGTAGACGCACCTAAAATGAGAAATAAGCCGGTTGGGAACAATGAAGTGGAGGGTGAGAAGAAAACCGAAGAAGAGAAAAATGTGAAATTTATGGAAGGATCCCCTAAGACTGAGGTTTCTAGAACTCAAAACTTAGAAAAGCAATTACCGTTTCCGGGTAGATTGAAGAAATCAATTTTTTAGAATTCATGACCGAAGTTCAAAGATTTGATCAATCAAGTTCGAGTAACCGTACCTTAGCCGAGCTAATGACGCAACACCCAATATGAAGGAATTTGAACAGGTTTTAATCATATTAAAACAACCTAAAACAAATTCTATAGCTCGGATCATATGTCAATTGAATCTAATTCATGGATCTCGAGAATACCTGAGAATTGAGCAGTGGAAGGTAATCAGGAAATTCGAGATCAAGAGCGCCTCAAGTGTTACGCCTCTACAGAAAGTCCACACGCACACAAACTGGATGATAGGGATGCTAGTGCATTTGTGAACAATTCACCTTGGGATTCAGAAGTCTCTGTAGCTGTGAAAACTAGGTTAAGGGCTCTAAAAGTCGTGCATCTATCTTATATAGGATGACCTGAAGCCCTAGTTAACCGATGAACCGAACCGGTTTGATTTAAGTTATAAATCAAAACCGGGTCCTGTCCCAGACGTGTGTCGATCGACACCAACAGGTGTGTGTCGATCGACACACTCACGGAAACATCAAAATAATGTATATCCAATATACATTAATCAGATCATTACACTAATGATCAGTCCCAATATTGTTTATCCAGTTTGCTTAGGTGTGTGACCCTATAGAACTATATGATACTAGCAATGAGTTCATAACTCAAAGACTACAAGAGGCTTCTAGCAAAGCATTATAATCACCTAGCATCATATGATTGTCTTATCTCGACAACTATATACAAGAGTAAATACAAGTGTGATTTCAGGACATTCCCAACACAATATACAACAAGTTTTGGAAAGATGTTATAAACAAGGAGCGGTTCTTGAACAATGAATTGATTGTCTTGAACCATGAGTCTAGTGCAGTATTGCTAGATCTACCAATAACGGGCCAATTTACTTTGCCTCGCACAGACACGAGATCTTCACCGGATGTTTGTATGATCTTGGAGCGAGTGCTAGCATAATGCCTTTGTCGGTTTGCAAAAGACTCGGTTTAAAAAAAATTTCTCCATGTAGAGTCGAACTGCTTTGGCGGATCGATCAATCTGATATCCGGTTGGAATCTTAACCAATGTGCCTTTGAAAGTGGGAAGTTGTCTTGTGCCAACCGGTTTCATCGTTTTGGATATGGAAGAATAGCCTTGATATCCACTTATCTTGGAAAGACCATTCTTGGCTACTTGGCTACTTGTAGAGCGATTATTGACGTAGCGGCTGGAAGCATTCAACTTCGAATTGGTGACGAGATTCACACTTTCGATGTATCCAAGATGCTCACAAAGAACTCTCCTTCATGTCAAGACCTTGAGATGAACGCATTAGACGTTTTGTGTGATTCATACTTTAAGGAGCTAGCTCTAGATGATCCTCTAAAAGAAACTTTGACATTGATTGACTACCATGAGTTCATAACGAATAAAGCTTTGTATCTTACAGCACAATTGGATGCAGCAATCAAGTATGAGCTCAGTAGAAAATTCATTGAGCGTGGTAAAGACGACAAAGAGTTTGATGGTTTGAAACGAAGACACTACCTTATGAATGGAGAGTCGCCTTAGTTCCCACATTTTTGAAATACGAAGCACATGAATAAGAGCCACCCCCTTTGATACAAAAAGATGCAAAAAGTATCATTCGAGTGTAGTGCTAGAGGAAAGCGGCAAGTTTGATCTTTCCTAACCCGATCAAGCTTGATAAACCGAGAAAGTCGAGCTCGAGACTTTAAACAAGCGCACTTGGGAGGCAATCTCATGTCTATCCATATACATTTATCTTAGCAATTTTTAATTTTCTTTCTCTTGATTCCATTCAGGCTCAAGGTAGCATCAAAGCTCTTAAATGTGGAAGAAATAGAGTGACCAATGAAGAAGAAGAAGGGACCAACCCGGAAGTGAACCTGTGCCAGCGGCACGACAGTCCACTCCGGCGGCACAAACGAATCAGAACAACAACTTCAAGTCGTGCCGCCCCGACCCTCTTCCGTGCTGACGGCACGCCCCTCAAGGGAGTTTTCAAGACTTTGAATTTGATTTTTTCTCGCTTATTCAAGCATTTCGCTCTTAACTAGGATGAATATTGATGATCCATTTAACCATAGAGACTATAATTGCTAGTAATTGCACTTAAAAATATAAAATCTTCCCACTTCAACCTAGGCTATGCATGAATTCGATTTTGGTTTTACTTCAAAGTATCTTTCCATTTGCTCCTTATCATGTTTATCATTAAAACAATTGATATCCTCTATAGAGCATTGAAGTGTCTCTCACCTAACTCTCACGATCATAACGGAGATGGCCCTTTGAACTTGAACTAATTTTGAAAGTATGTCATTCTTTTATGCATCAATCAGGTATCTTGCAATAGCTCTAGACATTACATTTAGCTTAAGTCAAAACATAAGAAGGATTTAAGCATGTTCTTTGAATTGCAAAACCGTTTGGCTTAATTCAATTATTTCTTGAAGGTAAACCCACAAGCCAAACTCGAGAAGAAAGAAGACAAAGCAAAGAAGATGCCCACATGGAAACATCCACATTCTTCACATGCGAAAAGGATCAAGAAGTAACAAATCAAAACACCGAAAAATGTAAATACATTCGCATATTTATTTAAAAAACTTCTTCCTAACTCGAGTTTCACCGGCGACGGTGAAGTTTAAGTCCGGGGAAGCGTTTGATCATTAACGCGCATTTTCCAATTTTGATCTTATTTTCCTTTTTATCTTGAGTCTCATGCATACATTTAAGGCATAGAAAAATCGAAAAGAAAATTTATTTTTGCAAAAACCAAAAAGATTTTCTCCAAAATTTCATATAGTTGCATTTAGCATTTGTGAATATCAATTAGGATTGAGTCTTAGATAGCATATATGTTGCATTTTCACTTGCATATGGGTTAGTGATTACAACTTACCTCACTAGATTAGAACAAAGCTTGACTATACTCTTGAGATCATAACATCAATAAACCAATAACTTTGCTTCAACTTGAAAATGTGACTTGCTTGGCATAACCCAAAATAACTTAAACCTAAATTGATAAAATAATTTTCTCACCACATAAAAGTTGTAAATATACATGTGGATAAAAACATTCGGTTTTCCCTTTTTTATACCACTCTCTTTCAAAACCGAATGAAACACCCAACTTCCAATAAACCAAAACAATACTCGTGAGCGAATATTAATTGTGAGGCCTTTTCCAGTATATCTTGGTAAAAAATGTTGGGTTGAGGAATCGACAAGTGACGAATCTCCATTTTAGAGCTAGCCACATCAAAACTAAGCATTAGGAGTAGGACTATGTTGATGGTAGGGTTAGCTCCCCTCATCAATAGTTTGACAATTATTGAGTTTCAGTCCCTACCAATCTTTTCCTAATTACAAATTAGGTTATAAGTCTTTTCAGTAGGATTAGAACCCTCGACTAAAATGACCGAGGGATATCTCGGTAAAGAATGGTCGAATTTTAGTGTCTGAAGTGGGGGTATAAACTACTTCGTCCAACGACGAAGTCTAAACTCGGATAGAATAAGATAAAATCTTATCACAGATTCCCTGATCTTAGAAAAATGGAATATTTCCATTATTACGAGGTTAGTCCATGGGCTTATATAACCGACTACTAAGATATATAAATACATACCCCCCCCCCTTCACTAAAATCATTCATTCAGAATTGGGGAGAAGAACTACTAACAAACCTAGGTTTAATACTTCTCTTCGATAAAACTAACTCGGCATTCCGAGTTAACACCCTTGTAATCAATACTATCAATAAAAATTATTTTTCCGAGGATTTCTTTTTGTCTTTTTTACTTAACTTACTCCAAAAACGAACCCCTCTAATTATAAATAATTAGAAGTTGAACTCAATCTCAACAGACTATAATAGGTTGTGGGGGTGAGAGATGTAATAAGCTCAAAATGGATCGAAATGAGAAGAATCTGGATCGGTAATATCGAGAAAAAAACTCATGGTCAACAAAGGAGCATTTATGAAGGCGAAAACCTAAGAATTGGTGTTCAATATATAAAAAAAAAGGGGGAGGAGAAAAGAAACGAATGGAAAAATAAGAATGAAGAAGGATGGCAACGAATAAGGAAACAAGAGAAAAAGAAAAGCTCGATGTCGCGAAATATCACAAGAAGAAGTTGAAAATCCAAGGAAAGAACGCTGAAGAAGCCGAAGGCAAATAAAGCAAGCAAAAGGAGGACGCTATATCGAAGAAAGAATCGAGAAGTCGTGAAAAGCTTGAGGAAATTCCCGGAGGGAAACAAATATGAAGTGAGTTGAGAGTCAAGGGCACAAAAATCCTTTTGGGTTGGGAATAGATTAAGTTGGGTAGATATCCAACACTAATGGGTTGGAAAGATAGAGTTTAGAAATGGTTATAGGAATGGGTAGAACTGAGCTTCTCTTTGTATGCGTAAATTACCTTCGACCCTTAGTATTTTACTAAAGATTTTTCCATTTCGAGAGAAAAACCCAACGAAACGACTCAACCTCTTCACGGTTTTAAGTCTTGACTCCGATTTAACACTTCCATTTTTCACCTTCCCCATAAACCCACCTTTTCTTTTAAATAATCTTTCATCTTCTCCACATTTTCTCAAAAATCTTTCAAATGAAAAAACCCTACTTTAAAAGAAAAATTTCGAGATTTTAGTGTTAAATTCGTGCTCACCAAGGATTTATCAATGCCACCAAGGTAAGAATTTCAAAAATCCCCAACATTTTTCACTGAAAGGTTTTTGCACCCCTTCAATGGAGTTTTAAAGGAGATTTGGATGGTTTTAAAGAGGGAAAATTGTGATTTTTGGTACAAAAGTTCAATTAGACAACACCCTAGGATGAAAACTTCAGAAAAATCAGAATTCTAGAGGTGTAACTTTTGAAACGTTTTTAAAATCATTGACCGATAAAACCCAGAAACGCTCCCGTATCGAAGACATATCGATCGATATTTTCTCTTTATATCGATTGATATTGTCTCTTTATATCGATCAGATGTCGATCGATATTTCTCGGAAAACGCAACAAATCTTGATTTCGTTTTGAAATTTTGTAGGAAATTCACAATGGGAAGAAAAGGAAAGTCGACCAAGAAGCTGAATCTAGCATAAAGGATAAGCCAAGGAAGAGCGTCTCAAACAAGAAATCCAAGGACTATGATAAACCAAAAAAGAACTCGGGATCAAGTTGGACGAGAGCGGAATTGGCTAATTTGAAGGTTCTTAGAGAGATTTCCATGGATTCCACAAGGGTTGCCAATAAGAAAACTCTTCAAGAGAAGGGAATTTTTGATGATGTTAGCGATTTTCTAGCGAAGATTGGGTGTCTCTTGTTTCTTCACATGGGGCATTACACATATCCTGAGGTCACGAGACATTTCCTAGCAACGCTTTCCATTACATATGATGAACCCATTCCAATGGAGGGCGGATTCAAGGATGAAGAGCCGGATAAGCAAGATAGTCAAGGCACTATCCGAGTTAAGCTAGGGGACAAGTCATACAACTACTCAATCATGAACGTTTTCCGAGCTCTTTGATTTGACAATCACGAGTTCCGCTATTTCGGGTTTGATGCTTGTCCTTCCGCTCTTTGGGCATTAATAGGAGACAAAGAATATTCGGCCCAAGGGGCGTGAGTAAGTGCTATAAAAAACCCGATTATCCGCTACGTTGCTCGTCTCCTCGGGCACACCTTCTATGCAAGAAAATATTTGGCCACGGTTCAAAGAAATGTATTCCCTTTGCTCAACAAAGGTCTCGGAAGCCTAAGTGTCTACAAGCTTCCTCAAAATGTCAGCATGGGATGCCTCCTAATTCAATCCTTCCTAAAAACCATGGAGAAAGCTAAAGGTGGAGAATGTTGCCTCAGAGTATTTATTGAAGGAGTAGTAATGGCACTCTTGACACGATTGAGGGTTGATCTTGAAGGAGAATACCGGGACCCCAATATTCCGACAATGGACTTTTCTTAATTGAGAATGATGAAATATTTCTTGGGAAGGAGATTAGAGGGTGGCATGTCAAGATGCATTTACAGGTGGAAAGCCGAGAAGAGATGAGACATTGCCTACTACCAAACCGGTTCGTCCCACCAACCTCGAAGAAGAATGTTCGGTTTTAGATTCCATCAAACCTTCTTATTGAAGTGAACGTGGGAATGGGTGACGATGAAGAAAGAGTTGGTTACAACCCATGGTTCCAAGAGGAGGAAGAGGATAAAGAAATGTTCAAGATCTTGGACTACAAAGAGGAAGACTATGATAGAGACATGAGGTTATGTGGTCCAACCCCCAAGCTAGAGTGGGACATTAAAGATCGAGATTCTAGATTTTTATATAAATGTGTCCAATCTCAAGCAAAAAGGAACCATGCCAAATCCTTACGGGACAAGTTGTTTCTCATCACCTTCCAAAGCATTGTGGGAAAGATCAAAAAAGTTGACAAAGGCAAACAAGAAGCTGAGAAATGAAGGCCTAAGAGCGGAGTCGGGCGCCGCTAAAGAACGTGAAAGGTTCAAAGAGGAAGCATATAATCATTCTCTCTCTCAAGGAGGGATATCCAATAGTGAACCATCACTGCCTCGTCGTAGCTCTTCCACTCGAGACCTTGATTATGAAGGGAGAGGGAAAAGGCCACGGGAAGAAGAGTCCGAGTCTTCCGATGAACACTAATAACCAAAATACCCCACCAATCTTGTATATATTGCATCATTTTCATTGCTTTTGCATAATCATCTTAGTTTATCTCATATTGCATCATTAAGGGATAATAGTTGCATATCAAAAAGAGAAAAAAAAAAACAAAAACAAAAACAAAAAAAAAACAAAAAAATTTAGTAATCATTTTCGTCATCAGAAGCGTCATATCGACCCCCTATCGATCGATACGATACCTATATCGGTCGATATCCGATCGATATAAACCTTCTCTCAAAAAATTTAGATTTTCACATTTTATTTTTTCTTGCATCTTTAGCATGTAGTTATGGTCATTTTAAGTCATATAGGACGTGCATATGGATTAATGATGAAGAATACCTTCATAAGAAGCAATTTCAAAAAATTGGACAAATAAGCTTGGGTATAATTGTGGTGTGATTTTTGCGACTTGTTTCTAAAAAGAGGAAAACTTTGTCTTTGATCCGTGTTAGCTCGGTAGAAACACTATAGTCAAAAGCTTGCTATAATTTGGATTAATCCCCACGCTTTCGGTCATCTCGTCCAATTGTGATAAAGATTGCTTGTGGATTTTTCGTCAAGTTTTTCAAATCCAAACTTTACCACCCTCTTTCGAATAACTCGATATGTCTCCCACCTACGATCCAAGCCTTGATTTCAAGCCATACATTATTCTTTTGAAAGAGGGAAAGGCCTTTTTCTTTGGTTAATCCTTAGCAAAAAATGTTGGGTTTAGGATGACAAAGAGGAAACTCTATAGATTAAAGCCAAACCAAGGCTTTGCAATAGGGTAGGTTAGGAAAGTAATGAAAAGAGGGGTAAATGATCTGGAAAAAAAAAATGTGTGTGTTAAAAGGTTTTAAGAGAGTTAAACAATTTAAGGAATCCTTTATTTTTTATTATTATCTAAGAAAAAAAAGAAAAAAAAAAAAGGGGAGAATAATATAATGTGTAAAATATTTATGGAAATTTTTCATATCTAAAACTTAATGTTCGGATAGAAAACTTGGGATGATGAGGAATAGAAATTTGGGAAAGGGTAGTAGAGTTTCATACTTTGTATGTATCAATTATCTTTTACCCTTACCATTTTGCCAAAGGAATCACCAACTTCTTTGAGAAAAAACCCGAAAATGAGAACCCGAGATGCAAGTATTAAATAAGGTTTGAAACTTTTATACACCAAGCCAAATGAGCAATTTTATCACCTTTCAACGAAATGCAAGTATTGAATAAGGTTTGAAACTTTGAAGGCAAGCAAATGACATAAGTAACTCTAATGAGCGATAGTTAAGGATCAAGGTTTCGAGGTATGTAGTTGTATGTTTTGATGTTACATTGCACTTGATCCATGGTTTGTTTGTTACAAAAACTGGTTAAAAGCTTTGAAGCTCTGAGATCCTGAATTAGGACATTTCTCTCGGTACGAGATATTCTGCTTGAGGACAAGCAAACATTCAATTCCGGGGGAATTGATAGACTTGCATTTTAGCATCCTAACCCCTTTATTTTTCACCCATTTTGCATAATTTAGTATCTATTTTAGTACCTCCATGCATCATTTTAACCAGTTTAGGATCATTTAGATTCTAGGATCCACATCTAGCATTTTCATTTGGTTTTGGTACTATTTGGTGATTCATGTACTCAAAGGAAGAGGAGGAGGCAATGGAGAGCTCTAGGATTGGACCTAATTATCAAGCTAGGAGGAAAGAAGTGAGAAAAGTGAAGAATGATCAGAATATCGAGCAGCATATCCATCGATATGAGGGGGAGATTCGTGATGAAGATTTACACCAACTATGTCTCATATCGACCACCACTATCGATCAATATGGCAGAGCCAGAATGCTGAAAAGTTATCATTTTACCCCTAGCCGACTTTAGAACCTTAATAGGGCCCTTTGGGATCATGTGCACACACTAGATTTTTAAGCTTTATGTTTTTATTTTTTAGACAAAATAAACTCTTTAATTTAAATATCTTTCTATCTTCTTTATTTTCTTTTATGAGATCAAACATAATCATCATCATGATTCAAAAACTAAACATATGTGAGTAGTCAATCTTATGACCCAAGGTTTAGTAGAAAAGAAAAGGGTGAGACAAACATGGATTAAGGATATTGTGGGTGATTGGGTTGAAAACCTATTATATGGTGGAGAGTATCTCCAAAGGTTGGGATTAGCTAACTTGATCTTGGAATCTAGGGATTCTAGCACCCATGGGTCTAGATGTTGATTAAGAAGGAGTTAATGTTGACCTAAAACTAGGAACATAATCTATTGCTAAATCTTCATATTAAGCAACCAATACCGTCGTGTAGGAAGTTGAACTTAAAGTTTGGCTAACCTCTCAGTAGCATGAAGGACTTCTAGCCAATCAAGTAAAGCTAGTCCATGAATGCAACTAATTCGTAAAACTCATGCCTTGAACCACATTGGGATCATTCCAAAGGCTTAAATTGTTAGGAGAGTGGATTAAAAGAACTAGTTGGTTTTATGAAGCTCAAAGCCATAGAGTTAATTAGAAGTCTAGAACCGAATTATTGCATATTGTCTAATCAAAAATAGTAAACTTCTGAGACACCTAGGTTAGAACCTAACAGCCACCCATAAGATCCTATCCATTTAGTTAATCTACTTTCTTCACGTGCTAGACCATGGAGAATAAACTTAATCCTGAATTCTCAATCCATAATACTTTTAAGATAACTTTTATTTACTTGATTTCAAGCAAAATTACCCTAGTGAGAACTAGGACCAAACCAACCAAACATACCCCCTTTTCTAGTAAATCAATTCCGGTTTTTATCTGTATTTCACGTCTTCCGATAAAATTTCCGCGCTCCTTTGGGATCGATCCTTCAATTTCTACAACGAGTATAGCTTATACTTGAGCTAAGATTGAGGGGTTTATAAATTTAAAACTTGAAAACACCAAAACATCAGTATGCAAGGTTCAACCATAAGGAGCCAAGCCAGATTGAAGAAGGAAAGACGCGGAGAGAACCAGACACGAGACGCGAGATGACCGACTCAAACATCAAGTCGACCCACCTAACTTGGAATCGACCGACGCAAGTCACGATCAGATGCAACTAAGCAAATCATCGAAGAAGAAACTCAACAAGAAAATTAAGAAGAAGATGGCCGACATCAAGCTTAACGCTAAGGGAGAAAGAATCAATGACGAATGACATCGTTTGGTCGGTGAAGGAACTTGATGGTGCGAAGTTATTCACCCAAAATTATCTGCAAGTGCACAGTGTACAGATGTAGTATTTAGGTTATCGATCACACAGAGAGCTATGGTTGATTTGTGAGTGAGATATTTTAAGTAAATCTTTTTGTAAACCGAGAAAACCTTGAAAACGTTTGGTAACTTAAAATTCGGGGAAATATTAGATCTTAGGGAATTCCAGTTGGAAACTATGAATTTATGAATTAAGAACACAATCACTTTCGAATCTCTAAACTCTAGAACTCTACACACAATAATAGCTACGATGTTCTAATGATGTGTTAAAACAACGCCTTTGTTTAAATCTCTAAATCTCAAATCTCTTTGGATTGTCGCTGAGGATAAACAAGCATGTGAATACAAGCTAAATCTGTTCACAAGGTGTCTAAACAAACATTCATTTGACTTAGAAAGCACCTTGCTCACTACAAAACTATCTACCGATCCTCGGTGTCTCTCGACTACCGGATCTTGATTTATGATTGAATAAAACGGTTCGCGAGTCCGTCTACTCAGTGAAGAGCAACTGTAGCAAAGAGTTTCGTGATTGAAAAGATTGTTTAAAACTATTTTAACAATTCATAGAAAACCGTAAGAAAACCCCATATCTAATAAAATAACTACTCAGACATGGGTTTGGTAAAAAAAATCATCTTTTTATAAATGAAATGAATACAAACGAATTAGACAATAGAAGATCAGAGGCTCACAAGCTCGATTGAGGAAGAACACTCTCTAATCTCCTTCAGAGTCTATAACAATGATAGGAACAATCTCTAGAAAGCTAAAAACAATGGAAACAAAAAGCAAAGAGAAACTTGTATTGCTCTGAGTTGTTGTGCGGTTCATGCCTCTTCTAGTGCTTAAGAGGTGCTTATATAGGTCGTGAATGAGTCTTAGGGTTTAGGGTTCCGTGAAAGGCCCGATAAGAAAATCTTCTAAATTAAGTCGGCGTCACAGTCGGTCGACTCCATCTTCTCCAGTCGGTCGACTCGGGGTTCGCAGCAACATTTCTTCTTTTTGGCTCCAAATCTTCTAAGTCTTCTCAAATCACGTGGAAACTTCCATAAAACCTTCTTTTTAGCTCTTTTTGCTCCAAAATGTCTTTTGCTAGTAAATCCTGCATAAATGCTCAAAACATGCTATAAAGACTCCATAAAACCTACTATATCATGGTAGAAAACCGGTAAAATCCATGATACATCAAACTCCCCCAGACTTAAACCTTTGCTTGTCCTCAAGCAAATAATCAAGGCTGCTAGGTGAAGTTATAACGACTTTGGGAACTCATTTGTGTGTCACATTAGCGGAGAATTTATCAATGCCAGAACCAATCAAGTCAAGACCAACATGTACATTGCCTATCAACTCAACAATCTTTCATGCATCCCCCACGATTTACAAGTGAATCAATCCAAAGGGTCACAGTTATTTCAAAACCATAGAAGTACTGCCCAAGGAACAAGTTCCTTCCCTTTTCGATATCATAATAAGAAGTCACAAAAATTACTTCACTCTCCCTCCAACTTATTCATTTCTTTATCTTTTGAAACTCTCAAGATTTAAGCGAACAGTGGTATTATAGGAAATTTTCCTAACCTCGCATAGTGCATAGTGGTATCGAAAAGGGTTCTAATGCATAGTGGTATCGCAGGAAATTTTCCTAACCACATAGATCCCGAGCTTCTAGTGACGAATAGTTGGTGTCCTAAGGAATTTCCCTCTGCCTCATCACTAGGTTTTAGTTCATAACGGATTCTTTCATTTAAATGAGGGAAAGTGGAAGGCTATAAATATCCCGACATTCTTATTATGATATTGAACGAGGACTGACTTATATAGTTATGAAAGTGCAATAGCTCATACTTACATGGGTTTCACGACTCAAGGATATGAGTATTTTCTGGTTGATTGAATCGTGTCAAGGTTTTATAATAGTCATAGACTCTAACTCGGTTCCTGCAATAATGGTCTTAAGTGTGAAACAGAATGTGATTAGTGTCCCAGATTAATCATTGTTCCCTCAACGGTTTGACTCGATGAAAATAAACTAAAAATACTGAAAATTTGGCGAAAAACCATGAGATAAACAACAAGAATTTCATTAGTGTGGATAAACACCCCCAGACTTAAATTACACCGTCCCGGTGTAACAAAAGTGAGAAGAAATGCGAATGATATCCGAACTGAAATTTAAAAGGATCGAACGCGGTACCTCTGAGTTGAAGTCGGCCGACCCTAATGAGAGGTCGGTCGACTCGGATAGCGTATAGTCCAGTTTTGCTAAATCTCCTCGCCTGAAAACAAATCGAAAACTCCTATAAATGAAAATAAAACGTACCTAGTGGGTTGCGTCCCACTTAGCGCTTGTTTCTAGTCAATAGCTTGACTGTTTTGGCCGGTCATGGTTGTGGAATTGGTGCTTCTTGAAGGTGCATGATGGGTTCATTCATTGATTTGCCACCTTCATAGTAGAGCTTCACTCGCTGTCCATTCACAGTGAAACTTTCACCATCCTTTCCATGTAAAACAATAGCTCCATAGGGCTTCACTTCCTTAACTACAAAAGGTCCGGACCAACGAGATCTCAGCTTTCCCGGGAAAAGACAAAGTCGAGAATTGAATAAAACGACTTTGTCATTGGTTCGTATGTCCCGTGGAATGATCTTCTTGTCATGCTGGATCTTGGTTCTTTCCTTGTAGATCTTCGCGCTTTCATAAGCGTTGTGCCTAATCTCATCAAGCTCGTTTAGTTGAACGAGCCGTTTCTCACTAGCGCTTTTGATGTCGAAATTCATCGTCTTTACGGTCCAAAATGCTTTGTACTTAATGTCAACCGGGAGACGACATGCTTTGCCATACAATAGTTGGAATGGTGTTGTCCCTAGAGGTGTATTGAAAGCTGTACGATAGGCTCAAAGTGCATCATCAAGCTTTAGAGACCAATCTTTTCTCGTACATCCCACCGTTTATTCCAATATGCTCTTGATCTCCGGTTGGAAACTTCGACTTGGCCGCTGGTTTGCAGATGATAGGGTGTTGCAACTTCGTGTCTTACACCATTCTTCTTTAATAGCTTAGCAAATATCCGGTTGATGAAATGCGTTCCCCCATCACAAATCACGATCCGGGGTACTCCAAAACGCGAGAAATTTATGTACTTGAAAAGCCGAATCACCACTCTTGCATCATTGGTAGGGCTTGCCACTGCTTCAACCCACTTGGATACATAATCTACAGCAACCAGTATGTATTGGTTTCCATGTGAGTTTGGGAATGGTCCCATGAAATCGATGCCCCAGGAGTCGAAAATTTCTACTTCCATGATGAAATTCATTGGCATTTCATTCCTTTTGCTGATGTTTCCCTTTCTTTGGCAGGCATCACAGGTTGAAACAAAGTGTTCTGCATCGCGGAACAAAGTTGGCCACCAAAATCCAGCTTGTAGAACTTTTGAAACTGTTTTGAAACTTGCAAAATGACCAGCATAATCAGAACCATGACAGTGGTAAAGTACTTGGGGTACCTCGTGTTTCAGTATACAGCGTTGAATGATTCCGTCAGCGCAGTTCTTGTAGAGGTAAGGCTTCTCCCAAAATTATTTCCTCACTTCTCGCACGAACTTCCTCTTCTTATATCCGGTGAACTCTTCAGGTTTGACATCTGCTGCTAGGAACTTCCTCTTCTTATATCCGGTGAAATTTGACATCTTCATCGGAGACGGTCGTCTCTGGATGGCGGTCGATCGACTCGAGCCTCGCAGAGACTAGTCTCTGGCTTCTTTCTCCTTGCTCAGTGGATATCGTCACTCCAATCGCATAGATATGCTCTTCAGGGAGGTGATCTTTGATAGGGACGTCATCTTCTATTCTTATCCTTGAAAAATGGTCAGCTACTCCATTCTCTATTCCTTTTTTTGTCGTGTACCGATATATCAAATTCTTGTAAGAGTAGAATCCATCTCAGTAGACATGGCTTGACATCCTTCTTCTGCATGAGGTACTTCAGTGCAGCGTGATCAGTATGCACTATCACCTTCGATCCAACTAGGTATGAACGAAATTTCTCAAATGCAAACACAACGGCGAGTAATTCATTTTCCGTTGTTGCGTAGTTTCGTTGTGCTTCATCAAGAGTCCTGCTTGCATAGTAGATTACATGCAATTTCTTGTCCTTCCTCTGGCCCAGGAATGCTCCTACTGCAAAATCACTTGCATCACACATTACTTCAAAAGGTAGTTCCCAGTCAGGCGGTTGTACAATGGGCACAGAGATTAGTGCTTCTTTCAACGTCTTGAATGCGTTCATGCAGTCTTGAGTGAACTCAAACTTAGTTTCCTTGCATAGAAGTGATGTGAGAGGTCGTGCTATCTTGGAGAAATCCTTGATGAAACACCTATAGAAGCCTGCATGACCCAAGAAGCTGCGGATTCCGCGTACATCGGTGGGTGGTTACAAACTTGTCATCACTTCGATTTTTGCTCTATCTACCTCGATCCCTGCTTCTGAGATGCGATGTCCAGGGACAATTGCATCTTGCACCATGAAATGACACTTCTCCCTATTCAACACCGAATGTTTTTCTTCACACCTTGCTAGAACTTTGCAAAGGTTGTCTAGACAATCATGGAATGATGAGTCGTAGACTGAGAAGTCATTCATGATGAACTCCATCGTTTCTTCAATCATGTCCGAGAATATAAACATCATACACCGCTGAAAGGTTGCTGGTGCATTACATAGGCCAAAAGGCATTCTTCTGTAGGCATATGTTCCGTATGGGCATGTAAAAGTGGTCTTCTCTTAGTCATCGGGATTTGGAAGAAACCCGAATATCCATCTAGAAAACAGTAATACTTGTGATTCGCCAATCTCTCCAACATTTGATCAATGAATGGCAATGGAAAATGGTCCTTCCTTGTGGCTGCATTTAACTTCCGGTAATCAATGCACATCCGATGTCCGGTAATGGTTCTCTTGGCTATCAGCTCCTCTGCGTCTGTCTTGACTACCGTGACTCCTCCTTTCTTGGGCACCACGTGGACAGGGCTGATCCAAGTGCTATCTGAAATGGCTAAAATGACACTCGCATCAAGCAACTTCAGAATCTCCTTCTTCACCACATCCTTCAGATTGGAGTTAAGTCTCCTTTGGGTTTCGATTGATGCTTTCGCTTCTTCTTCCAAATGAATCCTATGCATGCAAAGGTCTGGAGAGATACCTACAATATCGTCCAAAGAATATCCAAGAGCCTTGCGATACTTACACAACTTGCTTAGTAGAATTGTTACATCAACGTTGTTCAAATTTCATTAATAATAACCGGATAAGTGGAATTAGGTCCAAGAAAAGCGTACCTTAGCCCTTTTGGTAATGGTTTGAGCTCGATTTTAAGGGCATTCTCTTCAATCCAATCGGCTATCTTGGGTTTCTTGGCTGTTTCCGCTGGTAACTCCAAGTTTTTCACCATTTGCTTCATATGCTCACTTGAATCCAACATCTTGGTGAACCCATTTGCTAGGTCATCCATGTATCCCTCCTTATCAACTGCTACTAATAAAGCTTTTTCCAATGGATCAGTGATGCTTATCTCATCAAAAACTTCTTATGTGACTTCTGAGATGACGTCTACAGCAAACATTTGTTCCTTCATAGGTGGTCGGCTCATAACTTTCTCCATTTGGAAGTTCAGCTGTAATTCTCCAAGTTGTAAAAATATTCTTCCCTTCTTCACGTCAATTATGGCACCTGTAGTAGCTAGGAAATAGCGTCTCAATATGATAGGGTCAAAAGGCTCCTTATCGAACTTCAAAACTACAAAATCAGCCGGTATGAAACATCCTTCTACAAGCACCGGGATGTCGAGTAAAAATCATTCTGGATAACGAACTGACCAGTCAGCGAGTACAAGACTCAGCTGAGTAGGTTCGAATTCAGTATATCCAAGCCTCTTTGCTACTGAATGTGACATTAAATTCACAGATGATCCAAGATCGCATAGACTATGATCAAATTTAACATCATCAATGCTAATGTTAAGGACAAATGCACTTGGGTCTTCCTGCTTTCTTGGCATCTTGTTCTGCAGTATGGCACTGCACTCAGTGGTCAATAGCATCACTCCTTCTTCAAGACTTGCTGGTTTTGACATTCTACAAGCATCTATAAATGGAAGTTGAATTACTAATTGTTCCACCAACTCCTTGCATCTCGTGTCTTCCATCTCCTTTTTATACTTTTTGTTCCTTCTGGGGTAAGGTGGAATTGCTCTGTAGACTCACCTTTCTTCAATTGGGGTTTCGTCGATCTTCTGAGCTTCTGGTTGGTCGACCTCAAGAGGGTCGGTCGACTCGTGGATCGGATCAAGATCGATTTCTTTTGAGGTCGAGTCGGTCGTCTTCCGCTTGTGGTCAGCCGACTTCTCCTCCGCTGCGATTTCTTCTTTAATTTCTTCCAACACAATGTGGTCTCTTGTGGTCAATCCTTTTCTTACTACAGGATCCAGCATGCGTCTTTCCAGGTATAATTCCTTCTGTCCGCTTGACTGAGTCTGCTGTTTGTGCCACTTGAGTTTCGAGCTGCCTCACATGAGTGGTTAATGCTTCAATCTTGTTGTTTAGCTCTCCATACATAGAATCTACTTTGCCCATAATTTCTTCGTTCATCTTCTGTTGTCCCTCCAAAATTTGTTGAAGCATGTTGTCTTTTCGGTCCGGATTCATGGGGGCTCCTTGTTGTTGTTGTTGTAGGGGCTGTTGGGGTTGACCATACTGTCTGTATCCTTCTTGTTGTCGTGGATATTGCTGCTGTTGACCATAATAGTTGTATTGACTATTAACTGGTTTTGTGCCTTGACTCCCATACCTATAATTGTTTCTTGCTCGGAAGCCATTTCCTCCGACAAAGTTAACTTCTTCAACGTGTGTCTCTTCCATTGGGTCCTCCTGTAGAGAATGAACTCCTCTTCTATCCTTCATCAACATCTGCTCCATCATTCATTTCAGTTCTGCTATTTGTTGAGCTTGGAAGTTGTTTGGTTCGCCTTTTCCACTTGTTGTCTAATTTGCACTGCTACTCTTCGCGAACTTCTCAATAACCTTGAGGGCATCAGTGTGCTTTTCGCCACGAAAATTGCCACCACTTGCTGAATCAAGTTCGCATTTGTGCTCCCATTGCAATCCCCTAAAGAAAGTTCTTACAATTTGTGATCTTGTGAAACCATGGTGAAACCACAGCATATTGGCTGTATCTCTCCCAAGTATCATTGAATGTTTCTCCCATCTCTTGTGCAAAGGTGGAGATTTGCTTCTTTATCTCATCTGACTTGGCCTCATCGAAAAACTTGCTGATGAACTCCTTTCTCGTCTCACTCCAGTCCTTCAATGATCCAGGTTTTAGTTGTTTGAACTAGCTCAGTGCCTTGTGTGCAAGTGAATGTGGAAATAACTTGCAGCACAACCATTCCTTCGAGACTCATTCAGCATTCATATTCCCCACGAGGTCTTCACACGCCTCGATTTGGTCCATTGGGTTTTCGCTCTTTAATCCATTGATCTGTCTGTCACGTACAAAAGATATTGTACTATTCTTCAACTCGTAAGTCTTTTAACCAGGATTAGGCAGCACAATTGGTGATTTGTTAGAGAAATATTCGGCGGCCTTGAGCTCATCTTCGAGGTTTTGAATGTCCTCTCTATCATCTAGGATTTTGTTTCCTTGGCCATCTAGTCGATTTCCTTCATCATCAATCCGCTCTCCCTTCTCATTCCACTTGATGTCGGCCATCCTTCTTCTTCGATTAGCCTTCTTCCTCGCAGATTTGCTTGGTTGTGTGTGCTCTGGTAGAGAGTCGATCGACGGTGTTCTTTGTCGGTCGATTTCTGGCCCGAGTCGTTCGTCTTCTAAAGACGGTCGGACAACTCGTGTGTCGCGTGCGGTTGTTTCTTCTTCCCTCTTCTTTATTCTAGCCTTACTTCTTGTTGTTATGCTCTGCATACACTAGGAAAAATCAAATTCAAACAACACGGAATCACTTATATCTATTATCTTACCTAAAATTTCTATTTCTAAAACTCTAAATCAACACCAAAGCTCCCCGGCAACGGCGCCAGAAAAACTTGATGGTATACAGATGTAGTATTTAGGTTATCAATCCCACAGAGAGCTATGGTTGATTTGTGAGTGAGATATTTTAAGTAAATCTTTTTGTAAACCGAGAAAACCTTGAAAACGTTTGGTAACTTAAAATTCGGGGAAATATTAGATCTTAGGGAATTCCAGTTGGAAACTATGAATTTATGAATTAAGAACACAATCACTTTCGAATCTCTAAACTCTAGAACTCTACACACAATAATAGCTACGATGTTCTAATGATGTGTTAAAACAACGCCTTTGTTTAAATCTCTAAATCTCAAATCTCTTTGGATTGTCGCTGAGGATAAACAAGCATGTGAATACAAGCTAAATCTGTTCACAAGGTGTCTAAACAAACATTCATTTGACTTAGAAAGCACCTTGCTCACTACAAAACTATCTACCGATCCTCGGTGTCTCTCGACTACCGGATCTTGATTTATGATTGAATAAAACGGTTCGCGAGTCCGTCTACTCAGTGAAGAGCAACTGTAGCAAAGAGTTTCGTGATTGAAAAGATTGTTTAAAACTATTTTAGCAATTCATAGAAAACCGTAAGAAAACCCCATATCTAATAAAATAACTACTCAGACATGGGTTTGGTAAAAAAAATCATCTTTTTATAAATGAAATGAATACAAACGAATTAGACAATAGAAGATCAGAGGCTCACAAGCTCGATTGAGGAAGAACACTCTCTAATCTCCTTCAGAGTCTATAACAATGATAGGAACAATCTCTAGAAAGCTAAAAACAATGGAAACAAAAAGCAAAGAGAAACTTGTATTGCTCTGAGTTGTTGTGCGGTTCGTGCCTCTTCTAGTGCTTAAGAGGTGCTTATATAGGTCGTGAATGAGTCTTAGGGTTTAGGGTTCCGCGAAAGGCCCGATAAGAAAATCTTCTAAATTAAGTCGGTGTCACAGTCGGTCGACTCCATCTTCTCCAGTCGGTCGACTCGGGGTTCGCAGCAACATTTCTTCTTTTTGGCTCCAAATCTTCTAAGTCTTCTCAAATCACGTGGAAACTTCCATAAAACCTTCTTTTTAGCTCTTTTTGCTCCAAAATGTCTTTTGCTAGTAAATCCTGCATAAATGCTCAAAACATGCTATAAAGACTCCATAAAACCTACTATATCATGGTAGAAAACCAGTAAAATTCATGATACATCAGAATGAAGACAACGGAGATCCAATAAAGAATCTTGAAGATGAGCTCAAACCCGATGGGAACTTCTCAAATAAGTCACCTATGGTGCTGCCAAACGTTGGAAACAAGGGCTATGAGTTGAACAATAGCACAATCTCTTTTGTGCGGGGTAGGAAGTTCAATGGTTTGAGGAGCGAAAACCCGATGGACCATATTGAGGCATGATGTATCACGGATTTTACCGATTTTTTTACCATGATAAATGTGATTTTATAGAGTATTTCTAGTATGTTTTAGGTATTTATACAGGTCTAGCAAACAAAGAATGATTAGGAACAAAAAAAGCTAAAGTGAAGATATTTGGAGCAAAACTAATAAAGGAGCTGCAAAACCGAAATGGAGGCCAAGAAGTCGGTCAAACTTTGACCCACTTACCCAACGAATCAGGAGACGATCTATATATAAAATTGTAGGTACGAGAGTTAAATTTCGTTTTCAATTAGAATAAAGTCCAAAGAATGCCTCAAGCCCAATGCATGGTCATTTTATTGAAGAAATATCATTATGACGGGATTTATAAGACTGGCCCGATTCACTACAATGAAGCCCGACTCAAGTTTTAAGGAGGTCCTAGGACCGACCTAAGGAGCTATAAAAGAAGGTCTCCAGCAGCAGAAGAAGACACACACGAAAATCATCATTAAGAAATCATAAAGTTACTTTTTCCGATTCCTTTTTTGTTACTAGTTTCGTAGGTGTTACTTTTTTTATTAGATAGTTAGACCTTAAGAAGCTAAGAGATTGTCATAACTTCTTGGAGATCCACGACCCTCTGACTTTCTGTTTTCTACCTTGATCTTTTATGAAACTCATTAATCCAATAATGAATTGTGATACTGTCAGCGTGTTTGAGTAGTTACCTTATTGGATCTAGGGTTTTGTCATACATTTTTTCTATGAAATGCTAAAATCCGTGATACATCATTCACTTGCTAAGTCTACAACCGCCCACACACGTGAGAGGAATCTGCAGTTTCCTAGGTCACGCTGGATTCTATCGGCGGTTCATTAAGGATTTCTCAAAGATAGCACGTCTTCTAACAGCACGTCATATTATTACAAACTAATATAAGCAAATCAGTAGGGTTCTTAATCTTCATCATTATTAGATTTCATTAAATGAGCCTGGAATTCATCATCTACTTCTGCATCACCGACATCGTAATCGAGATTTATCGGGTTATCTCCCTCTCCCAAATTGTCGACTACGAGATCTTCAATTGTAGTCATCATTACGAGCTCATTAGTTTTCTGTTGCAAAATCATTGGTTCTATGTTGCAATATTGACCTGAAATATTACCCCTCGGGTTTACTTTAACCACACTTAGCCACGAATGCTTTGGTTTGTTTTTGTACGGGTATAGGATATAAAAAACTTGATCCGCTTGAGAGGCTGTGTAATAGCAATGAATATACAAGTTATGCATACTTATATATATATATATATATCCCATAAAGGAACTTACGTACCTAGAATAAATGGTTCATGTTTTTTGTATCTTCCGGATGCAAGAACATCTACAATGCCAGCGTTGTTCCTCCGAGTTCATCTACCGATAACAAGATCGTACCAATTATACTTAAACAATGTGATCCCCAAATTAACCACCCCTTCATACTCGAGTTCTATGATATCAGTTAAGATCCCGTGGAAATCAGCTTCATCAGATGCATCACTATAATTCTCTCCTTTAACACACACGCCATAGTTACATGTCTTTCGTCCTTCGCTGTGATTTTTTTGTGAAACAACTAACCTCTGATAAAATAAATGGGCCAGGTTTTGGCGCTATTCACGGGATCTTGAACTATTTCTTGAACCCACATAGGAAACGGTTTCTTGGCGTTCTAGTAATTAACCTGCGTAATCATAGTCAAATAGCCTATATAGATGATAAAATATATGGTATATGCATATTGAATATTATTTAGACATACATAAGTTTTCCCCCATAGTGCATAATCGTCAGCTCTTTTAGACGCGAGTTCTTTATCCGAGAGGTTTGGATATGTGGTTGAAATATAATCTTCAAAGAAACTTGGTTAAAACGAAAACATATAAGTAACCAACAAAAAGTAGACAATATCAAATCTTAAGGTAAGACATACCGAAATATACTTCTTAATTCTCCTAAAATAATCACAATTTCGCAAAACATATGCATGTGCGATGTCGTAGTCTTTCCCTGAAAGCCAACTTTCCTTCATTTCTCCACTTGAACGGCCAACGTGTGTAAATATATTTGGTACTGGAAAATAATATTTAGAGACTTCCCCTTCATCGAATCTTGTTAAACTGGCGTAATTAGTGAGAACATATTTAGAATGTATATAGTATGTATAGCAGTGGGAAAGTGAATGTTTGATATTGATTATACTGTTTACCATGATTTCGTTTGTATATCCATGGGAAATAGTGCACTGTGAAATAAGATGCCTCCTCCCTCAAATATGACTGGACAATTGATCATGGTGCATATCTTAGATTCTTTGCTTTACCTTTCAAATTTTTGAAATACCTTTCAAAATGATACATCTACCTGTATTGCACAGGACCTCTTAATTCTGCTTCATACGGGAGATGTATAGGTAAGTGTTCTATCACATCAAAAAATGATGGTGGAAATACCTTTTCTAGATTGCATATGATTAAAACTATGTTTTCTTTTAGGATTTGGACGCGACTAGTTTTCAAAGTTTTGGAACATAAGTCACGGAAAAATACTCCGATCCCTACAATATCGATATAGTGAAGCTACATATTGTTAGTATAAAAAATTCAATCAAATTTAAGTGTAGGTTATTGAGAAGCTATAAGTAATTAGTACCTGATAACGCGAGGTGGACGTTCGGGTCTAGTAGTTTTGCTAGGATAAATGAAAGTAGGCCGCTCCATAAAAACATGACAATCATGACTCTTCATCCCAGAAAACTTAGCATTATCAGTATCAGCACAACTAGCTAAGTTTGAAGCATAACCATCTGAGAATTTGACCTTTTTAACATATTCCAATAAGCTTGTTCTGGCTCCGTCTATCAATGAATAGGGAGAAAAAGAGGGTATGTCCTCATCATCAAGATGTAAGTTTGGCCGAGAACATAATTCTTTCATATCCAATCTTGACGGGATGTTGTCTTTTGATTTACATGGCACACACATAAGAGTATTCATGATTTTTTCAAAAAAGTTATTCTCTATATGGATCAGATCGAGATTATGTCGTAGAGTGAGGTCCCTCCAGTAAGGCAATTCCCAAAATATACTTTCTTTGAACCAATTATGTTCTTTCCCAAAGCCTTTCTTCTTCTTCTCATGACCGTTGCCACTAACATCCTCTGTTTTTGGTGGCTTTACACGTTTCAACCGGTATGAATAAATTTGCTCACTGATCAAACAATCCGGTGGAATCTCTTGCTTAGCATATTTTCCCTTCAAAAAGTCTTTTTTATTCTTCCTTAGAGGATGATCATGAGGAAGAAATCTTCGGTGACAATCAAACCAACATGATTTTCTTCCATTCCTTAGATAAAAAGACTTTGTATCTGCCATGCAAATAGGACAAGACAATTTTCCATGGGTGGACCATCCTGATAACATGCTGTATGCCAGAAAGTTGCTTATCGTCCACAACAACACTGCTCTAATATTAAAGTTTTGATTCAAAGACACATCATACACATCGACTCCAGTGGACCATAATTCTTTTAATTCATCAATAAGAGGCCAGAAGAAGATATCAAGACTACCTCGCGGATAATTTGGGCCAGAATTCATAATTGTTAGAAACAAGTACTCCATATTCATGCACATACCGGGGGGTAAATTATAAGGAGTCAAGATCACATGCCACAACGAATGATTATTTGACATATTAAATGGATTGAATCCATATGTACACAATCCAAGATAAACATTTCGGGGTCCTCTGGCAAACTAGGGATGTTGATCTTGAAATTATTTCCACTCTGCCGCATCAGACGGATGACTCATTTTTCCCTCGTTCGGCTGGTGCTCGACATGCCATCTCATTGCCGCTGCAGTCTTCTCGCTTTGATACATTCCCTTTAATCTATCAGCAATAGGCATGTACCACATAGGATTATATGCTACATCGGTCCTACGGTTTTGCTCGTTTGGTATCCATCTGTCTGAATTACAAAACCGACACTTGTCTAACCTTTCGTCTTCTTTCCAAAAGATCATACAGTTTTTTACGCAAACATCAATTGCATAACATAGGAGGCTTAGATTGCGCATCAACTTTTCGGTCTCATACTTTGAACTCGTTGCCTGGTTCCCTTCCGGTAAGATTTTAGTAAACATTCCACACATCGAATCTACTAGCCTCTCACTCATGTTATGATCTGTCTTATGTTGCATGAGCTCAACAGCAAAGGATAATTATGAGTGACCTTCACGGAAACCATCGTATAATGGTTTGTTCGCTCCTTCCAACATGTCGTACAACTTTTTCAAATGATTGTGTACCGGTTCTTCTATTTTTTGATAACTACCATCATCATCACGGTAGTAATCAAAACTCACGTTTTCACGAAATGCATCATTCACCATATCAACATATCTATCTTCCACTACATTACTCATTTCTTCACTATCACCTACCCACGTCGGATCTACATAACTCGTTCCTAAATCCATATCGAGTTCCTCACCATTCTTATACCAAACATAATAATCTAGCATAAATCCTGTAGTATGAAGATGTTTCCAAATTCTTGCCCCCGGATAAAAATACTTGTTCTCGCAATCAGTACAAGGACATTAAAACTTACCGCCATTGCTCTGCGTTAGGGACTGTCTATTTGAAAATTTCATGAATTGATCCACCCCCGCTATGAACTCTGCTGATAAATTTCTCGTCTTGTACCACATGAAGGCCCTTCATCGACACCCTTCTTTCCTCTCTTTCTTGGTTGTCGAGGTTTGGACACTTTCACTTGGGAACCTCTGAAACAGCTACATGTTTACCTCTACCTCTACCCTTCTTGCTTAAGATACCTGATCCAGCTTGTGGTTCTAGTTCTTTGCTCTTCTGAGAGCCCTCATTCTCCAGCATTGATAAAGGCCCTTCCTGAGATCCACCATGAGAAGATTGGTGGCCAGTCGATGCACCTGAGGACGAAATTTTGAGCAAGTGAGGCTGCAGTTCCTTAAGATACTTTTTCCTGCAGTGGTATCTGTCGTGAGTGAGCCTCTTACACTAGAAACATAGCTTGGTGAGCTTATCATAGTCGAACTCGACAGTTATAATCTCACCCGAGCTGAATTGGTAATCTTAAAACAAAGAGGTTCTTCGACTGGAATTCTGATTCTAGCACGATCATACTCCAAGGAGTTAGATCTTTTAGCATGAAGCTCAACCTTCCCCACCTCTCCCATCTCTTCACCTACATCTCTAACCGCTTCCTCTGTTAACAGGTGAATTGGGACCCTGGAGAGGCGAATCCAGAATGGAATCCTGGTCAGGAATTTCGGCTCTAGCGCTGGGTTCCATTGTTCAACTGTCAACATCCAACCATTGATGTACCAATGAGCACTTGCTAGAGCTGCTTCAAGATCCGCCTTATTCCGAAAGATGAATTGGATTTTATCTTTAGCTATGCTTCTTCTTGAGACCCTTTCCTCCATTTCCCAAATCTGCGGGAGATAGACAATAACCCCTTCAGTTGACGTAACATCAGTGTTTAGAATGCGCAGAATGATGCTAGAAGAATGGTCCTTGATCAGCTGCTAATTGTTGATCTTTGAATTCTCCCTGTCTTTGAGGAGTTGGATAAGGTCCTCCTCCTTCCTTTTTGGATGCCTCATTTTTCCAGAGAGAAACCCCAAAGACTCCCCTTCAAAAACCCCAAATCGTTATACAAGTCTAAGAATTCCAGAGAGAAAAAACCAAACTATCCTATACTACCTCACCCTACACAGTAGCCAGCACTGAGAAACCCTAAATGGGCTCAGTCAACTCACCGGTGCTCACGTTCCCAAGATTCAACGACTCAAGCTTTTCAGAGAAAAGGAGTACAAATACTACCAGGTTCGAAAGAGCTCCCTAATCTAGGGTAAAAAGACCATACCAAGGAAAGGTGAGGCGAGAGGGATGTTTCTCAGTCGGATTTGCTGCTGGAATATGAGGAAATGGCGACGAGAATGTAAATCTAAGGTTTGTTTGAAGGGGATTTCGAAATCGGCTTGCAGGAGAGAGAAGAGAGCATTTTCCAAAAAAAAAAAAATTTTATTTATTATCTAATATGTTTCATAATTATTTATTAGTTATTTATTTAAAATTTTTTGCCGCGTAAGGTGTGAGACCAAATCAATCCTATTTGTTATACTATTTACAATCAAATGAATACTCATATGAGATTTTAAATTTTCAGCTAATATATTATTAATTAGCTACCTATCTAATATCTTTTACGGTACATGAGTGAAACATATTTCCCAGTTTTTTGAATAAAATAAATCGTCTCAAACGAAATACTACCTCAACTGAAGCGTGAATGAGACGGAAAATTTAGGATAGCTACGGAATGGGTCGGAAACGCCGGGCATTAACCTAATTAACCTAGTTATTCTAAAACATCTCCGGAAAACAAGTTTTCCTCACGTAATCGGTTTTTATCTCTCTCACCTTCTGAAAATTTGTACGCCCAACATTCGAAACCCTTTTGGGGAATTCGTAATCCTTGTATGGCAATAATCGATCATAGATTGAGAATCGAGAAGCTATAGAATGTCAGCGACGACGACAACAACAACAGGAGCGGATTCGGCGTCTCTGCCTTCTCGCGTCGGCAGGGCGAATTCCGACGGGATCATTGACAGTACGCCTTTTCTTCCTTCCGACATTTCTAGAACTGTGAGTGTCGATGAAGACAGTGGTGGGATTCATCGATCCGCTAGACAGCAAGGTCTGAGGGAGGCAGC
Source organism: Euclidium syriacum (assembly GCA_900116095.1). NCBI lineage: Eukaryota > Viridiplantae > Streptophyta > Magnoliopsida > Brassicales > Brassicaceae > Euclidium > Euclidium syriacum. The sequence continues at coordinate 1,068,345 of FPAK01000018.1, forward strand.
GAGGTTCCTGCGTCACGCTGGGAGCCGGCGGATGATGCGTGAGCCGTCGATGCTGGTCAGGGAAGCCGCTGCGGAGCAGTTGGAGGAGAGACAGAGTGAATGGGCGTATTCGAAGCCTGTGGTGTTTCTCGACATTCTATGGAATTTGGCTTTTGTGGCGATCGGTATTGCTGTTCTGGTTCTCAGCCGCGACGAGCGGCCAAATATGCCATTACGGGTTTGGGCAGTAGGGTACGGTATTCAATGCGTGCTACATATGGCGTGCGTGTGCGTTGAGTACAGGCGGAGGCGGCATAGGAGAGGAACGCGCCACCGATTATCAGCATCATCTTCGTCGTCAGAGGATAGTGGTCCGGGGTTTACGAATTTATCGCAGCAGTACGTTTCGTTAGCGCAATTGGATGATAGAGGAAGTACTAGGTATTGGCTTCGTTTAACAATTCTGCTTGATTTTAGATACATTTGACAGTGCTTTGTGATCTCATAAAAATTCTATATTTCAAATTTTGGAGAATTGAAGACGAATCTGTTCAGTGGACTCTTAGTTTATAGGTAACTGTTAGTTGAATATATGCTGACATTTCGGATTACGGTAGAGGCTTATTGTTTCTGTGAATCAATGCAAAATAACCTGTACTTTCCACATTTATAAATGATAGTCTTAGAGAACGACTTTGTAAAAGAAAGAAACCTCACTGAAACCATCTTCTTATAAATTCTGTATAAAGAAAGGATACAAGGAAATTGAACTGTGATCTTGTTTGACTCGCTTTTTGGTGTGTATTGACATCACCGTATGTTCTTGGAACATGCTTGCAGTTGATCTTGTGTCAGAGTCTCAGATATAGTTTAGGGCTTTTTGATTCTGAAGTCTCTGAAATTTTCTTTCGTTCCCATATGACTCTTGTTGATCCCTCAATGTTTATGGTCTCAGTAATTCTGCGAAGCATCTAGAGTCGGCCAACACAATGTTCTCATTCATCTGGTGGATAATTGGATTCTACTGGGTTTCTGCAGGAGGCCAAACACTATCTGGTGACTCCCCTCAGCTCTATTGGTATGCTTTCATTTTTTTTTATAATTTCTTTGAAGCTGTCTCTATAAGGGCTTCTTTTGAAACTTGTTCTCTGGTGTTTTTTTTTCGGTTAACTTTGCAGGCTGTGTATCATCTTTCTCGGTTTCGATGTTTTCTTTGTGGTTTTCTGTGTTGCACTGGCTTGTGTTGTCGGCCTTGCTGTTTGCTGCTGTCTTCCATGTATAATTGCAATATTATATGCTGTTGCCGACCAGGTACCTTACTTTTCTTTCTTCTATTCCCATAAAAAATTTCCGTATCTAGAGGATGAGTACAACCAAGCCACTGGGTTTTGTTTCTCCTTTGCAAGTCCAACTCCAAAATCACGGTCTTCACCCTTCACCATTGTTATCTTTTGTTGCAAATTGGTGCGAAACAGGAAGGAGCGTCGAAAAACGACATAGATCAAATGCCAAAATTCAGATTTAGAAAGACTAGCAAAGACGAGAAGCTCCCAGGCGTAGCACGAGGACATACTAACCGAGGAATAATGACGGAATGTGGAACAGATTCACCTATCGAACGCTCACTTTCACCAGAAGATGCGGTACTCTCATCTCCATTTTCTTAGGCGGTTTTATATCTTTCAAAAATGTGTAGATTGAGAACCGGTTGTGCTTCTTGTAACTCTGCAGGAATGCTGCATTTGTCTTTGTGAATATGAAGACGGAGTTGAGCTAAGAGAACTCCCTTGTAACCATCACTTCCATTGTGCTTGCATTGATAAATGGCTTCACATAAACTCTCGATGCCCGCTTTGCAAATTTAACATCTTGAAGCATGTAAACGAAGTCTAGTAATCTTTTCTGGTTTCAGGAACAACCAAACCATCCCAGTCCCAGAGGTTTTTCAGGTATATGTTTCAGTGTTGTGTAGTTAGTTTTCTAGTTCATACCCCTGCCTGGGTCATGCTTATTAGTTCTTACTTTTTTCTTGGTGTGAAACCTGGAAACAGAGATTGTGTTTCTCGTTTTTTAATAAAAAATGGAAAATCAAAAAGTTTACATGACTGGGAAACGACATCGTTCCTTGGCCACAAATAAACGGCACCGTCGCTGATCACAAACAAACAGCACCTTCGTAGTTCACAGTAGATCAACATAGGACGTAGTAAACGACGTCTTTAGATCGTAGAAAAAAAGAACGTGGTTTCACCAGTAAAAGATCCTTGTAAAAGACGCCGTTAGCTGACAAGCAAAACGACGACGATAGCAGTAAAAGAATAGTTAGGCCGTTACGTAATTTAATTCTTTACCAAAGTATGTTATGAACTTACCATTTACCAGTAGAAAAGAAAAAAAGAAATGTAGTATGTATGAAAAGAATCTTGGTAAGGTCATTTTGGTATTTTTTATCACTCGTGCTTTTCCGCGCTTCCCCCAAAACCCAAGCTCCTCTTCCATGAGGGGGACAACGAAGCACGGTGAAGACCTCCTGCAGCTCGCCTTTCTTCCTCATCTTCCTCAATTTCATAAATCCACGCTACATTTCAGAGGTGGAGTTTTCACTCCCTAGATTGAACGAGATCGTTTGGAGGCGACCATGAATTCTCTGCTACAGCGTTACCGAAACGATCGCCGCAAGCTCCTGGAGTTTCTTATGTCGTCGGGTTTGGTAACGGAGCTTCGTTCCCCCTCTGGTTCCTCTGCTTCTCTTTCTCCTTCTGATTTGGATGCTCTCAGCGCCGATTATGTTTTAGACTGCGTGAAATCCGGTTAGTTTATGTTTCCTGAGAGAACTCGAAATTCGTGTATAGCTATTTCTTGGCTTCGGAAAATAATCCACGCTTAGTTAATGTCTGTTTCTGAGTTGCAAAAGTAGTTATCAGCTTTTCCCACCTTCTTAGCATTTTGTAATCTGTGAAATGGACTTTTGACTTGTGAATCGTTTTTCTTGGTCCGATTCGTTAATTTCGTTGAGGATTAAGGGTTCTACGCAGTTAGGGTAATGGGAAAAGTTGCTTCTCTGCTTGGCGGTTGCGATTCCAAGCTATTCTCGGAAACCATCAGAAGCAACTATTATCTAACTAATATATTGCTGAAACACGAACGCAGGTGGTGTGGTTGATGTTTTCAAGGGCACGGAGAAATACAATTTTGAGTCCTCATACCCTGTAACGGTAAGGAAATGGTCCAACGATGCTCTGTGTATGTTGGTGTCTCTAAATGCATAATTGAGCTAACAGATTTTGCATTCTTCAAATTTTGGATTTACAGTAAATGTGTTATTGGTGTAAAGTAGAGCTTTGACTATGAGAATAACCGTTGAAGATGATTATTTTGATGATTTGAATTGCAGATACACTCTGAATCTGGAGATTCCTATTTTCTTGTTTCGAGTCCAGATGTAGCAGGATCTCCTCCTCGCCGTATGCCTCCCACTCCAGTTAACGTGAAAAACTCCAGTAACAATGGCCCAGACATGTCATGCCACATTAATTCGTCTAGTACTCTATCATCTAGAGACGACAATATATTTAAAGAGGAAGCTCCTGACATCAAACCTGTAAAGCCTATCAAAATCATTCCTCTCGGCTTGCCACCCTTGAGAACAGGTAATTAGTTAAGCAACTTTTTATGAAGTTTCTGTTCTAGCTACTATTTTTTTCTTTGTGACTCTTGGTTAATTTGGTTTCTATCTTTCGAGTGAACTGATACATAATGTTAGGGATTTTGAAGGGTTATCGGATGATGATTTGCGAGAAGCAGCATACGAACTAATGATTGCGTCCATGTTGCTTTCGGGGTACTTGCTTTTTTTGTCCTTCATACGTCTATATTCTGTATTGCTTATAATTTTGGACTTCCAGCTATTTTCCGGATAGACTCTGTGGTTTCTCTTGCTTCTGTGCATTCTTATGGGTTTTTATAAACAGTGTTGAGGCGTATCCCGCTCAGAGAAGAAGGTTAGAAAAAGGGTCAAAACTTTTGTTAAGTTTGAAGAGAAAAGACAAATCACATCTACAGCCTCAGATCTCTAATGGACACTCAGAGGCTATCAACATGATCCGTGTCCAGATGCAGGCAAGCTATAAAATTATTATCTATGATAAGCCCTAAGAGTATTTATCTAACGTAGTAGGAGAGGGAAGGAGTCTTCTGATTATACACTTAACAAGCAATTTGTTGACTAACGAAATGAATTAGCTGTTCCATATTTCTAATTTACTTGAGTTGGATGATATGTGTCACTGTGCAGCATATTTTAAATCATTCTTTGTTGCTGATTTAATAGATTTCATCAAAGATGGATACATGCATACGGAGAAATCTGGTACAGTTAGCTCAATTGAGGACAGGTGAACAAATTGATCTTCCACAGTTAGCATTGGGGCTTTTGGTTGGAATATTCAAATCAGATTTTCCTAATGAAAAACTCTACATGAGCTGGAAGACTAGACAGGTAATAATGAACTACAATTCTGTTTTTTCTTGTCATACTTATGTGACTCCTTGAACAATTTCATGGATTTCTTGGATGTCATCCATCCTGGTGCATTGCTATGATTTGTTTTTCTTCTTGCTATCCCTAAAAATTCCATTAACAAATACTTTTATTTATAAGCTTAAATGAGAAAAATATGGGATTAATTGGCACATAAGCATATCTTTTGTACCACTTAAGTTAAAACATAACTGCTCTAATAGGCATATGCAGCTTTTGTCGTTTTAGTTGCCTAGCAAATTGAATTTACTTTTGCTTCATCCTGTGCACCGTGGACAAATACTTATATGTGAAAGACAATGAAAATATGCTTGTTTCAGCCATTAATTTAAGTGACTTTTCCCATCGTTAATATAGGCTAACCTACTAGAAGAAGCCCTCTGTTTCTCACCTAGTCTGGAGAAAAACGAACGAGCAACTATGAGAAAATGCCTTTCAACAATTAGAAACTCAAAGGTGCGTACTATATTATGTTTTGGATGTTTCATAGCCAGCAAGTTCTCATCTACTGAAATGACTTAACGGACTTCTCTTTCTTGAAATTAATTTTGGATGGCATAGGAATGGGATGTTGTAATGTCTTCTTCGCTGCGGATTGAGGTTCTATCGTCTATAAGGCAGGTGGCTTTGAAGTTGTCATCACTTCCAGGCCGATGTGGTTTTGAAGAAGAAACTTATTATTGGACTACTATTTATCATTTGAACATAAGACTCTATGAAAAATTATTATTTGGCGTATTTGATATTCTTGACGAGGGTCAACTTATAGAGGTATATTTTCTTAGTCCTTTTTCGTTGTCTTACCATTGGTCTCATGCATATTTGTCCCTGACTTCAAATGCATATTAGGACGCATCATTAATGCTTTTCCATATGAAATCAATTTGGTCGACATTGGGCATAACTGAGAATCTTCATAATGCAATATATGGATGGGTTCTTTTTCAACAGGTATGTCTCATCTCTATTGGCGAATTAATTCTTCAGGCTTGTTAGTGTTCTATGTAACGATAATCACAAAACGTATTACCAACAAAGTTGATCTCTTTCATTTTAAAAATCAAAGGTATATACACACATGCACGTGCACTCACAGACACATATATACAGTATATTTATCTTGTTGAGGGAAGCTAAAATTTAGGAAACCTAAACTGGCAGTTGGATAACCAAGTTTAAGCTCTACATCATGCTGCTACACAATAGTTTAAGAAAAATGTCAGGTTGAATTTGCTTCTATGTTGTTTGATTCTCACTGCACTGTTGCATGTATGTTGCATTTATAATTTATTCAGACATGAGTTTAAGGTTGCAACCACATGTGCTCCGTTTCTGTGAAGTTTGTGTGCACAGGTGAACCTTCTCTTCTAGGCAGCGTGATTCAGGAGTTGCAGAAGGTTACTTCCACTGAAGAGAGCAACCCGAAGGAAGATCTCTATATAAATCATCTAGTATGTTCAAGGAAAACCATTGGAACTGAAATACACACAAGTCTCGTGAAGTCAATTTTTATGTCGGTTAGTGCTTGGTGTGATGATAAACTTCTTGATTACCATCTACACTTTGGTAAGGTCAGTCCTCAATCTATGATAGTGACTTGATACAGTTACATAATTTTGCGTATTTTGTGGCCAAAATCTTATATGTATTTCTGGTTAGTATACACTTTCTTCTGCCATAATTTTTATTTATTTTTGCTGGTAACCAAGATCACTATACTTTTGCTACTACCTAAGTGCTCAATGAAATACATTTTCACCTATGTTGTAAATTCACAATGTCGAATTTGTTTTTGCAATTCAATCTATAGAAGAAGTAATTGTTTTTTTAAGAAAATTCTTGATCTTCTGTCTCCTCAGAAACATCATAATTTTGGAATGCTTGTCAGCTTGGCATCAACAGTTGGACTTCCTCCAGCTGACTGTACCAGAACTGAGGTTGGCGTTTCTGATGTTCGTTACACCATCCATTTCCAGAAAATTTCTTTTACCTTTTCCATTTTATTTCTGCATATTTCATATCTGTTGACTTATGGATATTCAGTTGAAGTTAACATGTCTTGGAAAAGCGCTGCATGCCAAAATTCTCCGTATGGGCCCTTACTAGCATTTTAGAACTAGCTTTCCATTCTGATGTTAATGTTTGTGTAACTTTCATGTGCTTTTCCACAGTACAACTAACTAGCTAGGGCTAGACATTAACTGGCATGACTATATGTTTTATGAATACAGAGAGAGGAATTGCATATATAGTATCTAGTGTGTATTGTGATGTGGAGGAATACTTGTATGATCTTTGTTGATAGATATCATTTTCTCTTGCAGCTTATCAAGCTAGATACCTTGAGTGATGATGTTGGTGATAAGATACAATCCTATGTTCAGAACTCTATTAAAGGTGCATGCGCCAGGGTGAGCTTTTGTCTTGGTTATCTTGTTTGCTATACTGTATCAGCCACTTCCTCTATCGTTCTGTCATATGATATAAACATATATTTAAATTCGGTATTCTTTTCCTCCTAGGCTGCACATTTTGCATACGTGAAATCTCATGGTGAACGCACGCATGCTCTAGCTCTGCTTGCAAATGAACTGAGTGTCATTGCAAAGGCAGAGATTAATGAGTTTGTCCCAATTTTCTCCAAATGGTTGCCCGAATGTATGATGATCTCAGCCATGCTGCTGCACCGGTTTTATGGAGAAAGACTGGTTTGTCCCGAAGCATTTTTAGTTATAAGAAACAATAGTTTGTCACTGGTATCTATATTTACGATTGATCTTTTGTTTTACTGGAGCAGACGCCTTTCCTCGAAGGAATTACATTCCTATCTGGTGATATTAGAAAAGTAGTTCCTGCTGCTTATATGTTAGAGGAGGACTTAAATCAACTGTATAATTGTCATAGCAGATCCAAGTTGCGCAAACCTTACCTCCACAAGTTGAAGAATTACGAGGTCATTGTATAAATAGTTCTTGTTTGAATTTAGTAATTATATCACTTCTCAGTTTTATCGTTTCCTAACGCAATCTATTATGTCAAATAAGTCGATTAAGAGACTATCCATTTTTTTTTATGTGCAGATAGAAAAGGTTGTCAAACCAGTAATGCTGGACTGGCTTATCTCTCAACATGATCATATCTTGCAATGGACTAGGCGAGCTTTTGAAATTGAGGTTATATATTCTTGGCTAAATTCTCACATGTTGATTGCTGTTGAGTGTTGACATTATACTTCGGCCATAAGGGGAACTTATTTTTGATGGATCACTTAAGCCTCATCTTGTCACTATTGAAAAAGATGCATCATATATAGTTTTGAAGTCATACTATATCTGATAAAATGAAGGATCCGTAAAGTCTGAAAGATGTAACAGACCTTCCAATTCTTTTCACAACCAAAAGAAGTCCAAAGTATTATCCAGGAAACTTTATTTTCCATGTTAATTCTAAGGCTTTTCTATAAGCAGGAGTGGGAGCCTCTATCAGTTCATCAGAGACATGCTGCATCAATCGTTGAAATATTCAGGATCATAGAAGAGGTATATCTACATAATATCATGACTTTGTTATGCGGAATAGTGTGCATACTGTAGGAGCTTAACAGCAGGCTCAGACATACGAAACGAGTTCAGTATTTAAAAACATTTTCCCTCGCTTTAGGCTGCCTTTGAAATTACATTTTGGTTTTGTTTAAGTTCTGGCTTTACTTCTAGTATGATGCACTCCACCTTTATTTTTAGTATTGCACACAATTTATGTGACGTCTTACTTTCTCCTCCCACTTACTTTGCAGACTGTTTCTCAGCTATTTGGTTTACATCTACCCGTTGATATAACACATCTCCAAGCTCTTCTGTCACTAATCTACCATAGCTTGGATACTTATCTTCAGAGATTTTCCGATCAACTGGGTATTGACCAACTCTACATCTTACAGTTGTTACTGAATCTTGTTCTTACCCATGGAAAATACTACTAGAAAATCTTCTTATAGCTTATGTCAGTATCCAGGGACACATGCTTGAGCAGGCTTATATGTGCCTGTAGATAACTTGCAAGTTGCAAGACTTAGATTTGTATGCTCTGTTTCTTTGTATGGTGCTTACTTAAGAGTTAAGACTAGCATTTTAGTATATATCGAATCTCGTCCAATTCCAGAGATGGAATGAAGATAATTTCAAAACCTTTTGTAAATTAAGCAATTCTTCTGAAGCATTCTGACCATAAGCCTATATCTGCAGTTGACAAGAAGCTTCTCTATCCATCAGCTCCTCCTTTAACTCGATTCACGGAGGGTGTTATGCCAGCAATGAAGAGAAAGTCGCTCGAGTTTACTGAGCCAGATAATAGGATGGTTAAGAAATTGGATGAACTGACAATACCAAAACTTTGCATAAGATTGAATACGCTCTGCGTAAGTGTGTCCCTCCAAGCTCAAAGCTCAAACATTTGAATTTTTTTGCTGGAAACTAAACAATAGCATTGATTTTGTCCATACTGTGTTCATGGATCAGTATATCCAGAAAGAAATCAATACAACAGAAGACGGCATAAGGAAATCTTTGACTCTTGTCGGTTCCTCCCTTGACAAGAGATCAAGTAAGTCCATGCACTTTTGGATTGGAAGTTTGTCTCTTTATTTTCCTGCTTTTTATGTGTTTAAATGTGCACTGGTGGATCTATTTGCATGATCTCGTTTCAGAAATTGAGATTGGCGAAGCTGAAGAGGATAGTTCATTGACGCATAGTGAAGCTGTTGATGAACTCTTTGCTACCACCTATGACAGCCTCAGGGATACCAATGCCAATTGCATAACCAAAACACGTGACCTAATTGGTAAGCTAATACAAATTCTCATGTTCATCTGCAGCCGTTTAAATTTGAGATCAACTGCAAAATATGTCCGAACTGAACCAGTTCTCTGCCACCTTTAACGCCAGAATTCAAATTGGATAATCTTCTTATCGACAAATAAGATGCTTAGCATTATCATACTGTTTGCAGACATATATACAAGATGCATAAACAAATTTCTGTCTTTATATGAGATACTCGTGAATAAACCAAACAGATTAATAATGTTTCAGTTCTGTTTAGAAACGTACATAGTTTTGCTTTATTGGTATCACCTCACGGATGAGGGAGCATGTTGGATGGGTTGTGTTACTTTAAGAGTTTCGCGTTAAAGAGGGTAAAGAACTCGGTTCAGCTCTATTTCATGTACTAATGGTTGCTCTTTAACAGGGGCAAGAGTAATATTCTGGGATCTGAAAGAAATGTTCCTCGTACAGTTGTACAATGGCACAGTCGAAGGCGCCCGCTTGGAAAGATTGCTCCCTTACATTGATTCTGTAAACAAAAATCACCACTATCCCTCATTCACCCTTGGCTACTAAACAAAAACTTAGAATGAGAAATGCAATGTACAGGTCCTTGACAATGTATGCAGCTTGAGTTATGAGGACTCACGAGATATGGTGGTTTTAAGCATCTGTCGATCCGCTTTGGTAACACTTGTTATCCTATTTCACGTGTGTACTTAAAACACTGACTTCTTTTGTACTCACCGAAACTCTGCGCTTCTCTCACATAGGAAGCTTATGTTCGAGTAATACTTGATGGAGGTCCAACCCGTGCATTTTCAGAATCAGACATCCCCTTGATGGAAGAAGATCTAAGTATTTTGAAGGTGTGACATTTTTATTCCAATTTTCGAGTCCCGTACCATAATGCTGGAACTAGATGTCCAATTTGAGTTCTAGGCATCTTTGGTATACTCTCTGCATCCAATTAATTTTTCAGAAAAGTGAGAAGTCAGGTTCTACCGCTTTTTTGTTGGGTTTCTGGAATCCCTACCTACGAAAAGCTGGCCTCGATTCACAAATATGGCAATTCCAATCTGTGCACTAACCTTTGCAGTGCGGTTTTGGTAGGAGTTCTTCATTGCGGATGGAGAAGGTCTTCCTCGTTCACTAGTTGAGCAAGAAGCAAAACAGGCGAAAGAGATCCTTGACTTGTACTCTCTCGAGGTAATTACATTTGGCTCTGTTTCAAAGTTAGTTTCCCGTGGGATACTAATGTCTTTGCTTTGAGTGGCAGAGCGAAATGCTAATACAGATGCTAATGACTGCGAGCGAGCTCATCAACATGGGAGTGAGTTCAGAGGAACGTCGCTTGGAAGATGCACAGACTATAGTCAGAGTTCTCTGCCACAAAAAAGACCGTATCGCCTCCAAGTTCTTAAAGCGCCAATACGAGCTTCCGATGTCAACAGGTAACGACGATTGGACAATCTTTTTTTAAACTAAGAAATAAAAATAATTTCATCAAATAGATTATTACAAGTTGTTTTGAACTACAAGGGTATCAACATTGCCATGACCTCTAAATGTTTCTTGCTGTGTATTGCAGAGTATGAAGATCCGACTTCGACGAATCTTCCTGCTTTATCTGAGATCGTGAGAAGCACATCCACCCGGTGGAGCCAAACGAGCCAAAACAGTTTCAGTTCCATCAAGAAGAAGATTCAAGAAGCAACATCCGAAATCAGGACCAACTCAGGATGGTAGAATCTGTGTTTATGTACCCCAAATAAATGAACCTCGTTCAGAGCCATTGTTCTCTGATGACTAAACATTAACCCCATTTTCTGCTCGGGTCAGTTTCAAATGGTTTTTTTGCCTTTTGTCCAAAACCTCTCTGTTTCTTCATTTTCCGAGTTCAAGCCACGCCCCATTATGGTTACCGGAGTTGTTCTCCTCCATTGGCTCTGACTTAACGTCGGAAGCTTGTTCTCCTTCTCGGTCAACAGTAAGTGCGTCTCGTCTCCCATCATCTTCTTCCTCTGCAGCAACCACCAACTCTTCCTCTCTTCTAGCTCGTTTCATCCCGATAGAAACCCCAAACAACCTCGGAGTCAAATCCTCATCAAGCTTCAAACCAGTCCCTGTATCTAGCCTAGAAGCCATTGCCATGGCTTCATTCATCCCTTGTCTCTCCGCCGGTAAAAGATCCAATGGTTTTCCTTCCGGTAACAAACTCGCTTGACCCGATGTAAAATTAGCCATCAATGAGTAGATGTTAGAATACAATCCTTTAAGCTTTGTCAACTCCTGACTCAGTTGCATGTTCTCTTTCCTCAACCGCTCGTTCTCCTCGATCAGTTCCGGCGCAGTGGTGCAGCTTGTCGTCCTCTGCAAAACAACTGTAGCAGCTGCCGCAGCAGCAGGTGACGAGTTGGAGGAGATCACCTGTTCTTCTCCAGAGTTGGACGGAGAAACAGCATGAGCTACAGCGGGAACCGCTGCAACAGTAACTCCAGAAGCGGCTACTGCAGCTGCCGCCGCTGCAGCAGCAGCCATAGCAGGCTGAGAGATTTTCCGGCGTTGAATATCCCGAAGCAGAATCTTCTCACCTCTCCGAAAACATTCATTGGAAAACTCCCAACGATCCGGAACCACTTTTCGAAATCCCTAAAACCAATTTATAAACCAAATTAGATTCCCCGATCTTGAGATTGATTCACTGTAGATTGAGAAACTCACGTAAGTGTTGAGCTGACGAACAAAACTTGAGAAATTGTTATGTTTGAAGTATTTGGGAAGAAGATCTCTGGCGAATTCGGCTGGTCGCCACACAATGAAAGTGGTTCCGTCGTCGTTCCATGAAATCAGTTCATCGTAAACCGGATCATCCACAAGCTGAAATGTTTTTGTTAAAAACGGCGTCGGAATCGACCTCTGAGAATCTCCACCACCACCACCTCCTCCACCACCGCCCCCACTGCTTCCACCACTATTGCCGGCGCTACAGCCACCTCCGCCGCCGCCAACACCGGCCACCGTCGGAGTTTCTCCGGTTTGTTCCCCCGGCATGGAGCTTTAGATCCACCCTAACCTCAAAGCCTCAATTTTTTTAAATTCTATTTCCCCAATACCATAAGAATTAAGATTAGATTCCATTTACAGAGGAATATGATTCAAAATGAAAATGAAGGATTTTACCGAAGCTACGTTTTGGTTTGGCTGTTATTGCTTCAAGGAACTTGAAATCATGAGATCCGAATACAGAAACTATACCCAGAAGAGAATAGCAAACGTATACCGAATTCCAAAACACCAACAAAAAGATTCCTCTGAGTGCAATCTTTTCACCTTTTTTCTCTACCAACCAACAAAAGGATATTGCCACACCAATCCTGAAGACGAACACACGTTGATCTCGAAGCTAGAAAGAGAGAGATTGTGTTTTGAAGTTCTAGAAGGTTCTGGCAAACACGGATTGATAAGAAAGAGAAAAATGGAGAGAGGAGAGAGATGAAAGACAGATCGGAACTTCCAGAAGGAGAAAAAAGATGGATTTTTTTTATTAACAAGAAAAAAAGGAAAAAAAGAAAATGGGATCGAGGAAGAAAAGGGTAGAATAGGAATAAAAAGCGAGGTGGGCCCACAAGGACGAAAGAGTATAGGAATGTGCGAGAAGAGAGCGTATGTGGCTTCCTCTCTTTTTCCAGAAGTTTCTTCTTTCTTCTTCACTTTTTTCTTCGTTCACTTTTGTCACCCTGTGTGCTCTTCTAGTTTCACGAAACGCCAATATATTTTTGATAAGTGATAGTAACATATATTATTGTAGTTAATGTGAGTGGACTAAGGTTTGTGTCGAATTAATGCTCGCGACTTTGACTCTTTTCATTTTTTCTTATCTTACATTAATAAGAATCACCAATATCGACTCGGAAACTACACGCATATGCTTACACTTACCACCTATCAGTATACCAAGTATTAATTGTTTTTTTCTTTTGTGTTAAAACAAAGTATTTATTGATTAAATCTTGTTTGTGAGATAATCTAATCTATGAAAATTTCATAATACTATAATACTATGTGATTATATCCGTATAAAATCTAATCTTTAAAAATTTCATGGTATGGTACTAAGTGACGACGCATATTTATAACATATACTAATCCTTATTCCGCGCGGTTGTGCATGAGTTAATATATTTTGAATCATTATTTATTAGTAATTTTATGATATTATTATCAATATAGTTATCTAGTTTATGGACTAATAGGTGAAATAATATTATATTAACTAGATAAATATCTGTGCCACGCTATAGTTTATTCTTATGTTTTTTCTAATAGGTTTAGTGTTATATGTTAATGTAATTTATAGTTCGGTAGTTATAGATAATAGAGAATAATTCAACTGAGTCTATTCACTTTTGCATTTATCATTAGGAAAAATCGATACCGTAGTTTTCGTTGGCATTATGATGTTCGATGTTTATGATATGTTATTTGGGTCAAAATTTATGTTTAAGGTAACTTTCTTTATGTTTGATAGTTACAAATTTAACCATGATCTTAGAAAATCTACATGGTCGTAGAAATCACTAAATGGAATCTTCTTTTTTTAGGTTTAAACGACTTTGTTGTTTTTCTCTTTGCAACTTTTTGGGTTCGTCATTCTTTCTTTTGATTCCTATAGACTATCTCGGACAACTCATCGATAAGCATTTTTCTTTGTCGATTTTACATTCATCTTCTTAGTCCGGCTGCTTGGGATCTTTTGCTTTATAATTTGTTTACTCATTTTTATTCCCATTTTTTTATTCATCTCCTGGTGAATCATTTACATGTAAGCACCATTAGTTCCTTCAAAATGAGTTATATTCTTTCTAAATGATTTTTTATTCGAATTTTTCTAAATTAAATTCTTTAGCAATGGAATCGTAAAGTTTTTTGAGCTAGGTAATAATCATAAAGAAATAAAGAAATATTTCAACTTGTACCAAATGTTAGAATATATTGATAGTAGGAGTCAACAAATTAAATAAAAAAAATTGATAATATGTTACCTCGAGTAGAACCAAACACTATGGAGAAATAAACAAAGTCATGAACAATTATTTAAAATCATAAAAAGAACTACTATGTTATGAATCATTATATGGATATTCATCGTAGACCCAGAGACCCATGTTCTAGAAGATTCTAGAACCCTAGTTTTGTATTTCTATATATATATATATTATTGCCTATGGAATAATGAGTACAACAGTTTTCCAATTCTATTTATAACACGTTATCAACACGAAACCCTAACCAACTGAACAAACGAAACCCTAGCCGTTAACTTTGATCAAAATTGTCGTTTCGGTTTCCATAAGTATTCTTCTAAATCCCATCCAATCCCACCGTTTTGTTCTCCATTCACACGACTACATTTTTTATCAAGCTAAGTGCTCTTGTCCGATCTATATATATAATACAACTACAGATAGACTTGCGTGTAATACATACAAGATATTATCATGGTACTAAGTAAGTAACGACGCATATTTATAACATATATTAGTGCTTACTCTGCACGGTTGTGCGGGAGTTAATATATTTTGAATCATTATTTATCAGTAATTTGACGATTTTATTATCAATATAATTATCTAGTTTATAGATTAGTAGACAAAATAATATTATATCAATTATTATAGTGTTGAACAAATAAAATTTAAGAACTCGACAGGATTAATAATTTTCTTTACAAACAGAAAAAATGGAAACAAAATAAAGTAAAATTCAATATCACCGAATACTTAAAACGGATCAAAATAAACATCTCTCTTAAAAGATTATTTAACCAAGAAAGTCTATAAAGGTAACTCCAAAAATATGAAATAGAGTTGTAAAATTAGAATTGACTGCCCAAACCTAAGATGAAACTTCATTAAAACCTAAAGAACCCATAAACCATTATTGTGATCATTCGAATATTTCATTCTTTAAACAATCAAACAAAA
Organism: Euclidium syriacum; assembly: GCA_900116095.1. Lineage (NCBI taxonomy): Eukaryota > Viridiplantae > Streptophyta > Magnoliopsida > Brassicales > Brassicaceae > Euclidium > Euclidium syriacum. The sequence goes on from FPAK01000018.1 coordinate 1,083,672, forward strand.
ATACCAATTTGTTATCACCAACAGTATTCTTATTTACGCATGTAATCAAAACAGATCCATCACTTGAATATATGATTACCAAAAAACAGTTCAGAATAACAAAGAGATAAAACTATACCACTCTCTGGTGAAACCAAAGGGAATATCATAACGCATAATGAGGTTCTCTATATTCAAGTGTATCCCTAAACATCTATTTTCTCTTGAGATCAAGATTTTTCTTTCTTATTCTATTCAGATGTTTTCTCTTTAGTTCTCTTCTAGGATGAAACTCTTCTTTCTCCTTCATCTCAGATAATATTCTTTCCTTTTGGGGACGAAGACTTATCATTCTCATTTTTTCGAATTCTTTTATTTTATTTTATTTTCTTCAGATGGGAGTTTAAGAAATTATACATTTTCCCATTTTTCTTCTTCGGTGTTTGTTGATAACCCACATACTTTCTATTTCTATCTCCATTGTTGATCCTATGTCGGCAATTCCAAACAATTTGATAGTTTAATCTGTTAGGAAATGATTTTCTTTATGTATGTTTTTTTTATTTGATTAGAAACATGTTATGATTGTTGTATGAATTTAAATATGAAGTATTATCTCTCATTCTTATGGAGTCTTCTTTGTTTTATTCTTTTTGTTATCCGTCTTCTTCTACTTGGTCTTTTTCAGATTTTTTTTCTCTTATATGATCTCTTATGCTTCTCTGTTCTTATTTTCTAATTTAAAATTTTTCTTCTTTCAAATTCATTTCACTATTGGCATTTTGTTTTTTGAGATCATCAAAACTTTTGTTTCTTGGTTTTCTCGATTTCCATGTTCTCATTCCCTTGGGATGAAAACTCATAAGTATCTATTTTTTGCTTTGGTTCTTTGTTGTCATTCTTCTCTTGAGGTTGAAGACTCTTCTTTTCTATTTTTCTTGGGCTCTTCTTCTTTTCTTTCCTCTTGACTTCAAAACTTTTCTTTCTCATTTTCTATAGATGTTTCCTCTTTAGTTCTCTCTTGCAATGAAACTATTCTTTGTTCTTCCTCTCGGGTGCATCCTCTTTTCAATCGGGGATGTAGATTCTTCATTATCATTTTTCTTGCATTCTTTTTTTCCTTTTTAAATGAGAGTTTAGAAGATTATACATTTTCATTTTTCATTTTTCTCGATCTTTCTTGACAACACGCAGAGTTCCTATTTTTATTGCCATAGTCGATATTATAAGTAAATCCAAACTCGACACTCTCAACAAATTTGATAGTTAAATATGATAAGAAATGATTATGTGTATCATTTGTATATGTGGTTAAAATATGTAATGGTTGTCATACGAATATAAATACAAAGCATTATATTCTCAATTGAATAGATTATATTTTGTTTTTCTAATACTTTTTTTCCATCTTCTTCTTCTCAGTCTTTGTCATTTTTTGTTCTTCTATTGTTTTTTATGCTTCTCCGTTCATTTTAAATTTCATCTTCTTCTTCTATAGAGGCTTCTTACTATTGGAATTTCATTTTCTTGAGACCATCAAGATTTTATATTTCTTTTTTCTCTTAGATTTATCTATTCTCATTCTTCTTTTGGGATGCAGAATCATAAGTATATTTTTCAGCACTAGTTCTTTGTTTTTATTCTCCTTTTGAAGAGAAAACTCTAATTTGTTCTTTTTTGTGAGACTATTACTCTTCCATTTTCTCTTGAGATCAAGGCTGCTCTTTCTCATTTTTTCAAATGTTTATCGATGTTTCACATATTGAAATCAAGAATTACCAAAATTGAATTATGACTCACAATCATACCTAAGGAACATGTGATAGAAATTCTCATTACCGAAAATGTTATATTCAATTTATGAAGGTCTATCAATAGATCTGACCCAGTCTCGTATCAAACAAAAAAAAAAAAAACGGTACCAAAAATAGTATACTTATTTATGCAGTTGCGCGGGAGTCAATATCTTTATTAACCATCTCCGATATCAATATAGTTGTCTACTTCTATATAGCTATTTGGATTTATTATCGAGTTAGTTTCAGTTGATGTTTTGACAAGAGACAAGACTATAAAACCAAATATTACAAACCACAAAAAAAACCTATTTATATATCCTAGAATTTCATAATTTAGAGTTTATTCTTTTTTTACAATAATTAACAAACGTTACATATTAGAATATTAGAATACAAGGTTGCTCGTTATTATTTCAGGATTACCAATGATTTCTTGCTCGAACGAACTTCTTAGAGTTCAAAGTAAACAAAACTGAAATTTATTAAAAACAATATGAAGAATCAAGATCAAAACATGGAAATGTATATTGTAGAACATAAAATCAGAATGCTATCAAGTAAAAACACTGGTAAGAACTTAAAAGTGAAACTTCTTGATTGACATGTGAGAAGACTCGGCACCCTGATCCTCTTGCTGCTCATAGTAACCCAATTCATCAGCGATAGATGTCTCATTGTATCCATAGTCTAGAAATTTCTTGTTATACACCCGAGAAACATTAGCACCGTGATCATGGTGCTGGTCACAATCACCCAATTCATCAGCGACACATCTCTCACTGTAACCACAGTCTAAGCAGACACCATCAACATCAGAAGAACTCTCATCAATCAACCTATCACAAAAGATTGAAAGATAAATAACTTTTCACATTTTACAGGTCAGTAAACATGATAAATTCATACACATGGTCTTATAACGTCTCTAATGCATAGCAAAATGTTTGCACAGGTGAATGATAATATGTTGTAGTTTTCGAACTAAACCCTAAATAGGTTTTTAAGATAAAATTAATTAATTTTACATTACAGGTTTTTATAAATTTAACTTTGTAAACCTAACAATGTATCGTTCTATCCGTTTGAATCTTGTAAATTAAATTTTTCAGGATTATAAACTAATCATTTTTTCGTAGTTACAAATCATAAATATCTCTAACAAAATTCAAACGAAACTGAGGTAAAAACTTTTTAGTGACCACACTATTGCGTTAATTTTTCTAACATCCTTAGGATTTTTTTTTCTGAGTCTTACTGATTCCTTTGTTCTCATTCTCCATTTTCTTCATTATGTATTTCTTCATAACCCACATACATTTCGCTTTCAGTTGTGTTATCATAAGATCCAACCTCATCACTTTATATAAATTCTATAACCGATGGCAATGGAAGTCTGACTTATTACTCTAAAAAAGTATCTCGCTACAGTTTAAATAGAAAAGAAACTTTTCAAGCTTTAGAAAAACCGAGTCGAAAAAAATTGAAATAAAGAGAAATAAAAGCAATGTTTATTACCATCTTTTTCTTTAATTTGTTCTTTTTTCCATGTTCTTATTCATGCTCTTCGTAGTATTATTCTTTTTATCCTTCTTATTGTTCACGGTTAAATCCATCATCTTCTTCTTTAACATATTCTTTGTTTCCATAGTATTTGTCTTCCTAACTTATGATATTTGTCTTGGTACACGATAGTTAACATTCATATACGTAAATTCATATAAACTCTACCCCTCATTTATAAACCCAAACATATTAATATGTACTACAAGATAGCTAAAATACATATATGTGAAGGAATCTAAACTCTAATGACTCCTTTATATACCCAATCACATTAATATACAATATATGATTGCTAAAAGACTTATTTGTGGATGATTCTAAACCTTAACATGTCCTTTATAAACCAAAGAACATCAATATACAGTACACCATAGCTAAAATAGTTACTTGTGGAGGAATCGAAATCATAATCTCTCTTTTATAAACCCACCCACATTAATATGTAGTACACGATAACTCAAATCCATATTTGTGGAGGAATTTAAATCCTAACTCCCTCCTTTATAAATGTCATTATCGACTCAAATTATAATAAAAAATTCTAAACTTATTGATTAATCTTATAAACCTAACAATGTGGTGTTCTACCCGCTAAAATTGAATCTTGTAAATTAATATGTTTGAGTTTATAAAATGAGGGGGTAGAGTTTATATGAATCCACGTATATGTATCTTTATAAACCTAACAATGTGTTTTTTTTCTCATAAATTCGGAGTATTCACAACTTCTTGTGTTTATCTATTGCGTTTGTATTTCTAACATCCCTAGGATTTTCCTTCTTAGTCTTCTCGATTTATTTTTTCTCTTTCTACTCTTGGGATGAAGACTCTCTTTTCTAGTTTCTCTCTTTTTTTTTGTTCATTCTCTACTTTAGATAAAGACTTTATCTCTCTTTCTCCTCAGATGTTTCATGTTTACTTTTCTCTTGGCATGAAAACTCATATTCCTTATTTTTCTCGTATTAATCTTCTTTCCTTTCTCGGACTAAGAAACTTTTTTTCTCACTTTTCTTGGATTTTTTATTTCCTTTTCAAATAAGAATTCATAAGATTATACATTATCCTTCTCGTCTTCTCCATTTTGTATTTTTACATAACCCATAGACTTTCTGCTCTCCCTGGTCTTATCATAATATCCCAACTCACCACTTTATGAAAATTCTATAGTCAATGACATTTAAAGTTTGGCTTATAACTCTCTAAAAGTACTTCACTATAGTTTAAACAGAAAATCAACTCCTCAAGTTTTAGAAAAAGCGAGTCGTAAAATATTGAAACAAAGAGAAATAAAAAGCAATGTTTACCGTCTTCGTTTTCTTTAATTGGCCTGTTCTTATTCATGTTCAAAATGTTCCTTTTCTACTTCTTTGTTATTCACTGTTACATCCATTTTCTTCTTCTTTAACCTATTCATTTTTTTCACACTATTTTTCTGCGTAACTTATGATATTTGTCTTTGTACTGGTTAACATACATATGATGATTAATATAAACCCTACCCTCTCATTTATAAACTCAAACATATTAATATACAGTACACGTAGCTAAAATAAATATATGTGAAAGAATCTAAATCCTACATTATAATTAAACCCAATCACATTAATATACAATCTGTTGAGGATTCTAAACCCTAACCCTCTCTTTTATAAACCCAAGAACACCAATATAGAATACACGGTAGCTAAAATGGTTACGTGTGAAGGAATCTAAACCCTAATCCTTCCTATATAAACCCAACTACATTAACATACAATATACGATAACTAAAATCCATATTTGTGAAGGAATCTAAATCCGACACCTTCTTTATAATTATCATTATCCCACTGAAATTTTAAAACTAAATTCAAAACTATAAATAAATTTTGTACACCTAACAATGTATGATTCTGTCCGCTAAAATTGAATCTTCTAAATTAAATTTCCAAGATTGTATACTAATAAATTTTAGGTAGTCACATATCCTAAATATGTTTGAAAAATTTTAAACGACACTAAACTACGAATTTTTAGTATTATGTTTGGTCTCAACTTCTTGTATTTTTCTATTGTGTTCATTTTTATAACATCCTTAGGATTTTCTTTCCGAGTCTTCTTGATTTCTTTGTTCTGGGATGAAGATTCTCCTATCTCGTTTTCTAACTTTTTCTGTTTTCATTCATTTTTTTGAGATAAAGACTCTTCTCTCTCTTTATCCTCGAATGTTTCATGTTTAATTCTCTCTTGGCATGAAAACTCTTATTCATTATTTTTTCTCGGTTTCAAACACTTTTTTTCTCGTTTGTTTTTGGATTTTTTATTTCCTTTTCAAATTAGAATTCAGAAGATTTTATATATTCCTTCTCAACTTCTTCATTTTGTGTTTCTTCAGAATCCGCAGACTTTCCACTCTCAGTGGTTTAATCATCGGATCTCAACTCATCACTTTACGCAAATTCTATAGCAGTCGTTATTGGAAGTTTGGCTATAACTCTTTATAAAATTCTTAACCCGCGCTCATGGGTAAATAAAATACGGCTAAAATTTCGTATTGTATATAGATGTGCGTAAATTAATCTAACCATAATACTACTTTATAAACCCTAGCACATTAATTTACAACATGATAGCCAAAATACTTATTGTATAAGAATCCAAACCCTATCCCCCTTTTCATAAACTCAATCACATTGATATACAACACACTATTACTAAAAGATTTATTTATTACTAAAAGATTTATTTATGTGAATGATTCTAAACCCAAACCCTTCCTTTATAAAACAAATCTTATCAATATTGTGCATATGAAAATCCTTTTGGAGTCTCAAGATACTATTGTGATACAACAAACTCATCTTCTCTATAAGGTTTTGATACAATCATTAGCATTTTATTTTCCTACACCATCAAGACTTTTATTTTCTTGTTTTCTCAATTTCTTTGATCTTATTGTCCTTTTAGGATGACATAACTATCATTTTCTGCCTTGGTTCTTTGTTTTCATCCTCCTATTGAGGAAGACGACTATACTTTTTCTTAGGCTCCTCCTCGTCTATTTCCTCTTGATATCGAAGCCTTCTGTATACGTTTTGACGAATTAATTTAATACATATTTCCAGTTTTTGAAAATATAATCCGAAACGAATTAATTTAATACATGTTTCTAATTTTTACATCGAACTCACTTTTTTTTTTTTTTCACTGGATGAAAGCTTCATTCAATCTCATATTATTCTTACATCAAAGAAAATTTTGCCAAGGAGTCTGGCATCTAAATTCAACACCCTTGGTGCATAGTTAAAGGAAATAAGCTCAAAGCTTTTAGCAAGGTTCAACACGCCGTGGATTATTCCGTAAACTTCGTTTTGTGACGATTTGGTGACAATGGCCTTTACGACTTCTTTTGCATTACTTCTGAAGTGGACTTTGTTTATTCCGTTTTCTATTGCCTTCTTCATTGCTTTGACTATGGCTAAGCATTCCGTCATCAATGGGGATCGTACGTGGTCCACTTTGGTACTTCCTTCCGCCGCAATCGTTCTTTCCTCCGTATCTTTAAAGCCACAACCCATACCTGCCATCTTTCCTTCGACATCGAACGCAGCTTCTGTGTAGCAGAGCATAGCTCCGTTCTCGACCACTTCGTTTTGTGACGATTTGGTGTGTGGCTGAGTCCCTTTGGTGGCAGGCTAGTCAGTTCTCTCATCTTCATTAACCCGTCTCTTAGCTCCACGATATTGGCAGTGTCCAGTTTTTCATGTGTTGGGGCCAAATTTCATACCTTCCTCGCATATTGGCATCTAAACAAAGCGTGGAGTGTAGTTTCTGGATCTCCACAATGACAGCAGTTGTAGCTAGCCTCGATTTTTCTCTTTGACATATTCTCTCTAACAAGCAAAATTTGTCTTGCCATCTTCCAAAGGAATAGTTTGACCTTTGGGGATACCTTTACATTCTACACCTCTTTCATCCATTCAAAATCAGCAACTTCTTTGTCTTCGTCAGTTTCCTCTTCTTTATTATGTGCGATCTTTAGAGCATGATAATAACTAGTCTTTGTGCTATACTCACCATTTTTCTCCGCTGTTCATATCCATTTATCTGGAGTTTCAGTTTCACTTGGTCGGAGGCAGATAATTTCCTCTATTAATTATGGAATTGTTTCTTCAATCTTCTTTTTGTCCAACTTTCTCGTGTTTTCTAGGAAAAGATCAGCGACATAAGCTTCTTCCAGTCCTTGTCTAATTGTTCTGTGACCTTTCAGTGGATGTAATGGGGGGATAGTCATGCCTCTTTCCATTTTATTAGGTTTTCCATCGAAGTCACTTATATTTAAAATATGTCATGAATGTGTTCAATAAAAAAGAAAAGAAAACTAAGAAAAAAAAAAAACATGAATTGAGGTACATCTGCATAGAGCAACAAATATAACTATTAACTAAACAACCGAATAACAAAAGGAAATTTTTTATCTGATGAAATAGCTTTTCCTAAAAATTAAATTATTGGACCCAACATGAACATCTTTTCCCAAAAATTAAAATTGCGTATCAAAATTACTAACCATGAATTCACCTTTGAAAATGATTTGTAATTTGTAACTTCATGATTTAATGAATGTACCCTAGTGTTAATAGATATTTCATGTTTTTTTTGTTTTTTTTAACTTCAGTTGGACTTGTCAATTTAATCTGTTGGAAAAAAAAAAAAAAAGAAAGAGAAACTACTATCTCAAACTTTTAATGGCCTTACTTGGACTCTTAAATGCAATAGAAAGATCATTCATCAAGTAATCGATGTTCCAAAGAAAACATACTATATTTTTTTTTTCATCACACATATTGAGATTTAATTATAATGATAAAGAAAACCATTTAATAGAATATAAATCAAAGCCTGTATAGTCAACAAATGAACAAAGAGTAACAACTGATAAAATTATAGAAAGAGAACATGTATTAAGGAGTTTCGTTAATGGTTCGGCTCATTGATCGCATAATCCGTAATCGAATCGCTGCTACTTGCTACTACGAAAACCCGGGGATTGTGAAACTTTGTCAACGCTGGTTCCAAGCCCCTGTTTTTGTAGCTTTGTGATCTTGAGTTCTCTTCTTCTCTGTTCCGTGTGATTTGTTTACACACTCTGTTTCTTGTTTTTTTGGCATTTACATGTACATAAGCTCTGTTTTCCTTCCTACAGTTAAATAAATATAAAATTTTAGCAAAATTAATGAGTTTTGGATATGAGTTCTGTACAATAGGAACTCATACACGATTTGGAACCAGGAGAATTTTATTAAGAATTTGAATTGACAAAGTATGAACATGATTCTTATCAATTCATGTGATATATTAAAACAAACAGTGAAAGGAACCTGTTTTTGGAAGGACACAAAACTCATGAAAACAGTTTAAACTAACAGCAAAAACCAAAAGCAAAACAATTAAATTAACAGGTTTCACAATCTATGAAAACGGCTCAAGAAATTAATGTAAAATGTAGAAAAAGATGCAATGAAGAAAAATCTCATAAATGAAACTTTCACTAACCTTAAACTTGTGCAAAAATGGACCTAAAACCAATGTGTCCTTGGAAAACAAAGTGACTGTTCACGAATGATGGACCATTGGATTCTAATCTCTCCAAGTAAAATCCCTGTGAGATTATCAAATTTGATTTCATTTACAAAATCATCAAAGAGGAACCATACAAAATTTAGAAGCAAATCGGAACAAAGAAACAGATAATTCTCAAAACGTACCAGTCTTGCAACGATTTTCAAAACACACAGAGGAAAACTGGTGAGAAGCAACAATTTTTTTTAAAGAAAAACACGATCAGTACATCAGCCAGTGACAAATCATCTACACGGATTGGTTTTTAATGCATTTACGGGCAAGCGAAAACAGCAATCAACAAACAGCTTTCGCAATTATCAGAAGGTAAGAAAAGTCGATGCCACTAAGAACAACATTAAATTATGCGTTTTCCAGGGAAAAAAACAAATAGCCAATCTAAAATCAAAGAAAATGAACAGCGAGCGAAGGCATTAAGTAGATCATCCTGAGGAAATTACCTACCAAGAAGAATCAAAACTTAAAATCATTTCACCCGGATTTTAACTCAATAGCAAGAGGATAGGAAAATACATAATTAGTTGCTTACCCTATTATAAAATCTTAAAGCTGCCAGTCATGCTTTTGAAACCATAAAAGGAGATGATGATTGAATAGATCGAATCTGAAAATCACTCAATCCGATCGTCTTGCAGAATTTTCGCCGTCGTGGTTGTCTCCTGCCATCACCTCCTAGCGCTTCGCATAATTCTAAAATATGGTTTATCCTAAGCTAATCAGACTGGAGAAACAGAGAGAGAAAAAAAAGATATAAGATGAAGACAAATTAAGAAGAAGAGGAGTAAGAAAAAGAGAGAACAGGATTTGCCACATTCATGGCTGCTTAGTTTTTCTCATCGCTTAGGGTTAGGAAGGGAAAAAGAAATGGACCAGATTAGTTTAAAAACATTGACGGTATATATTAAAAAACTAGAAGATCCGCGTGTTTTTTCTGCACCCAGCGGTTATGATCCGATTTCTTTGGTTTTGGACGAAAATTTTGTTTTAAAATTATATTTTTTAATACGATTTTATCCATATTAACCTTCGTTAAAAAATTATAATAGCATTGATAATATGAGTAATTTTAGAATTAAGATGACTTTTGTGTCTTTAAAATTTGATAACAATTATATCTAGTTTATTCCATCGGTTAGTTATAGAGTTGTAGAGTTTGCATTTTATATTAAATATTACATTGAATTATTTACACCAATAATAATAGTATTAGACAATCTATATGCAAAATTAAACTAATTCTTATAATACTAACAGTGAAAAAACTTTCATGTTTATTTTGTCCATTATCAAAATTTTTGAGACCACATCACTTTCTCATTTTTTGGTACGACATCAATTGTTTATTTCTCTCTTCTTTTTCTTTTAGGAACCACATATCATATTCTCTCATATATTTTTGGAGGATAAAAATTTGTGATGTCCTATATAAACAAACAAATGTAATTGGTTAAACTTTATCTGATCCGTCGAGACAAGTAACTATTATGTATATGTTGTTCGTTATCTATTACGTCTAGTAGTTGAGTACTTCATAAAAAGTGGTTGTTTACTCAGAAACATTTTAGGACGGCCATGATTAACATTTATCTCAACAAGAATTTGACTTCTCCATGCCATGACATTTATAAAGTCTTTTTTCAAAGTCTGCATAGCGGACTCCGCAACAACACAAGTATGTGTTGGGAATGTCCTGAAATCACACTTGTATCTACTCTTGTATATAGTTGTCGAGATAAGACAATCATATGATGCTAGGTGATTATAATGCTTTGCTAGAAGCCTCTTGTAATCTATGAGTTATGAACTCATTGCTAGTATAATATGGTCCTATAGGGTCACACACCTAAGCAAACAGGATAAACAATATTGGGATTGATCATTAGTGTAATGATCTGATTAATGTATATTGGATATACATTATTTTCATGTTTTTGTGCGTGTGTCGATCGACACACACCTGTTGGTGTCGATCGACACACGTCCGGGACATAACCCGGTTTTGATTTATAACTTAAATCAAACCGGTTTGGTTCATCAGTTAACTAGGGCTTCTTCTAGGTCGTCCTATGTAAGATAGAGGCACGACTTTTAGAGCCCTTAACCTAGTTTTCATAGCTACAGAGACTTCTGAATCCCAAGGTGAATTGTTCACAAAGGCACTAGCATCCCTATTATCCAATTTGTGTACGTGTGGACTTTCTGTAGAGGCGCAGCACTTGAGGCGCTCTTGATCTCGAATTCCTGATTACCTTCCACTACTCAATTCCCAGATATTTTCGAGATCCATGAATTAGATTCAATTGACATATGATCCGGGCTATAGAATTTGTTTTAGGTTGTTTTAATATGATTAAAACCTGTTCAAATTCCAACAGTGGTATCAGAACCTAATGTTATATTGAATCTATAGAATGTAAACTGAATTGGACGAATTCAAAATTGATATATATATATGATATATAGGATTTGCATACTAGATGTTTTTGTTCAAAATCGTTTTGATGCAAAATTGAAAACTAGGGTTTCTGCGAAGGTGTGTCGATCGACAGCATCACTGTGTCGATCGACACGGCCTGTTAAATCGCGTGAAAAATTTAGGTTTTCGATCCCGTGAATCGTTGTGTGTTGACCGACACAAAGGTTGTGTCGATCGACACTAGTGGATTCATCGCGGTCGGTTTGATCGATTAAATCGTTTAATCGTGATCGAACCGATTAAGATTGGTGTCGATCGACACAGAGGATGTGTCGACCGACACTGATTGGTCACCGCGATAAATTTACTACGGATGCAGTGTCGATCGGCACTAACGTAGTGTATCGATCGATACTGATCCGATTTGAGCTGTGTCGACCGACACTAATGTAATGTCGATCGAAACTAGCCGGTTCGTGCGATTGGTTTGATCGGTTATCGTGATTAATTGTAATCGGTTTTGAGTTGTGTCGACCGACACTAACCTTTTAGGATACATATATGATATGTATTAGTTCTAGAATAATTAAAACTTAATTAGATTAATTGTTTTGATTAAAACCTTTTAGGATATATATGATATGTATTAGTTCTGTTCCTCAAACTAATATCAAGTACACTTGATGTCTTTCCAATCTTGTCAACTGTCTAGACTCGTTTCATTGTGCGATGAGCTTGCCAAAGCAAGATGTCCACAATTACATGAGTAAGGCAGATGGTATTCGTTACCATGTGACTTAAGAGATTGGTTTACTTGACTAAGTCATCAAAACGGTTTTGGACTTAGACACATAGGAATGGATTAGACATAAGATGTCTAACTCATGACCAAGAGTTACATTGGATGTAATTAGCAAAAGTTGTTGCTTACCTAGATAGCTAAGATTTGGGCAATGAGCCAAAGGCACTCAAGTTTTAGTGAAGTATGGATCTTGGATTGTTATATTCAAATTGAGGAAACATTGTGTTGAATATAATGTGAGTTTTCTTAAAGGTTAAGATTTCTCATTTCTTGAACATCATGACAACCCATTTTCCTTTCTTTTGATTTTCAGCTATGACCACTCTTTCTCACAATACTTTCTCCCTGCGATCCGTCCTTGAGAAGGACAAGTTAAATGGATCCAATTTTCTCGATTGGTATCAGAACTTGAGAATTGTTCTCAAGTAGGAGAAAAAGGACTATGTCTTTGTAAAGATTATTCCCGATAAACTGAGACGAAATGCCTCACATGCAAAGAGAAATGCTTGGCATAAGCATTATGATGATGTGGTCGATGTGAATTGCCTCATGCTGGCTACCATGAACTCGGACTTGTAGAAGCAATATGAGAACGTGGAGTCGCCGATTGAGATGATCACTAGCCTGAAAGCGATGTTTCAGGGGCTAGCACGAACTGAAAGATACCAGACGGTTAAGTCTCTCATTGAGTGCATGCTACCAAAGGATGGTCCAGTTAGTGCACATATCATTATGATGATGAGTTATATTGATAACCTAGCGAAACTGGACAGTCTCATTAGCCAAGAGTTGGCTACTGACATCATTCTGCAGTCACTGCCGTCGAGTTTTGATCAGTTTGTTATAAACTATAACATGAACAACTCGACGAAGACGTTGACTGAGCTGCATGTATGCTCAAGACAGCTGAGCTTAAGATCAAGAAGGGCACCTCAAACGTACTTTTGGTACAAGGGGGTAAGAGGTTTGAGAAACCAAATAAGGACAAGGCAAAAGGCAAGGCGGTCTGGATTGTGAATCAAGATAGGCCTGAGCCCAAGCCCAAGTCTGGCCCTTCTGATGTTTATAAGTGCCATTACTGTAATGAGACTGGGCATTGGAAGAGAAATTGCATGAAATACCTGGAAGATTCTAAATAGATAAAGAAGATGTACGAGACTTCTTCTTCAGGTATTTATGTTATAGAAGTAAATGTTACTACTCCAAGTTCTACCTCATGGGTATTGGATACTGGTTGTGGTGCTCATATTTGTATGAATATGCAGGACGTAAGCAACAGTAGAACTCTGGAGAAGGGGCAAGTGGACCTGCGCGTTGTGAATGGAGCAAGAGTTGTTGCATTAGCCGTAGGAACATTTCATTTGTCTTTGCCTTCAGGCATGGTTTTAGAACTTAAGAATTGCTACTATGTACCTGCTGTGAGCAGAAACATCATTTCTATTTCTTGTATGGATTAGGATGTTTTTCCTTCTTCGATTAAAGACAAATGTTGCTCTTTTGATCGTAATGATGTTTTCTATGGTAGCGCCCCATTAGAGAATGAACTTTACGTTTTAAACCAGTCTTTGCATGTCTATAACATAAACACTAAATGGCTCAAGTCCAATGACTCGAACCCTCCTTTTCTCTGGCATTGTTGTTTGGGCCACATAAATGAGCGACGGATTCAAGAGCTCCACCGTGATGGGTTTTTGGGCTCATTTTATTATGAATCATATGAGAAGTGCGAATCATGCTTGTTGGAAAAAATGACTAAGGCTCCTTTCAACAAGACTAATGAAAGGGCCAATGACTTGTTGGGCCTAATACATACTGATGTGTGTGGCCCAATAAGCATTAGTGCTAGAGAAAACTTTCAGTACTTCATTACATTTACTGATGACTTCAGTAGATATGACTATGTCTATCTAAAGAGACACAAGTCGGAATCCTTTGAAAAGTTCAAGGAATTCCAGAATGAAGTACAAAATCAGCTTGGCAAGAGTACTAAAGCTCTTCAATCAGATCGTGGATGTGAATACTTCAGCCAAGAATTCAGTGATCATCTGAGAGATTGTGGAATTGTTTCACAGCTCACTCCTCCTGGAACACCTTAGTGAAATGGTGTGTCTGAGAGGAGGAATTGGACCCTATTGGATATGGTTTGATCAATGATGAGTCACACAAATCTTCCATTATCTTTCAGGAGATACGCTCTAGAAACGTCTGCGTTTACGCTGAATAGGGTTCCATCAAAATCAGTTGCAAAGATATCACATGAGATGTGGATTGGAAATGTTCCAAGTTTGTCTTTCCTGAAGATTTGGGATTGTGAAGCTTATGTCAAGCGTTTGACGCCTGACAAGCTCGGCCCAAAATCTGATGAGTGCTACTTCGTCGGTTATCCGATGGAAACCTAGGCTTACTATTTTTTACAACCAAACCGAGAGCAAAGTGTTTGTTGCTCGGAACTGTGTCTTTCTTGAGAGAGAGTTTCTTTCTAAGAAAAATAGTGGGAGTAAAGTACAACTCGAAAAGGTTCGAGTAACACAGGAAGCTACTCAGCCTGTTCAGGAAGAGCAGCCATTGGATCTACAAAGAGTTGTAGAGCTTATACTTGTGGTGCCTGAAGTTCGCAGATCCGAAAGGATTCGTTACGAGCCCGAGAGATACGAATTTCTCGTGACTAATTGTCATGATCTGTTGATAGTTGATAGTGACGAGCCTGCAGATCTCGAAGAAGCAATGATGAGTCCTGACTCCGAAAAATGGCTTAAGGCCACTGAATCCGAAATGGGATCCATGTCACAGAACAAAGTATGGACTTTGGTGGATTTACCCGATGGTTTAAAAGCCATTGTGTGTAAATGAGTTTTCAAGATGAAAAAATCTATGTGGATGGTAACATACAGATTTTCAAAGCAGGATTGGTGGCTAAAGGTTTCAAGTAAATTCATGGTGTTGACTATGATGAAACCTATCCCCAGTTCCTGTGATAAATCTATTTCGGATTCTCCTCGCAACTGCCGCTCATTATAATTATGAGATTTGGCAAATGGATGTGAAAACCGCCTTCCTGAATGAGATTCTGGAAGAGGATGTGTACATGACACAGCCTGAGGGTTTCATTGATCCTAAAATGCTGGGTAAGTATGCAAGCTTCATCGATCCATTTATGGATTGAAGCAGACATCTCGGAGTTGGAATCTTCATTTTGAAGAAGCGATCAAAGAGTTTGATTTCGTGAGAAATGAAGAAGAACCGTGCGTTTACAAGAAGACTAGTGGGAGCGCAGTTGCATTTCTCATACTGTATATAAACGATATACTTGAGAATCTATAGAGATAGATTAAATAAGCTGATTGGACTGTGTCAAGATACCTTATATTGATAAGGTCTTACACAGGTTCGAAAAGCTATGTCGATCGACAAAAAGGGTTGTGTCGGTCGACACACGAATCAATACCAATCTGATCCCGGTGAAAGTCACTGGATAGCTGTCAAGAACACTTCCGAGTATTTGAGAAATACTAGGGACAAGTTCTTGGTGTACGGAGGAAGTGATGAGCTTGTGGAGAGTGGTTACACGGACAAAAACAATTTCTGGTTGAAGTCTGGTTACGTCTTTTGTCTAATCAACGGTGCAGTTAGTTGGAAGAGTTCCAAGCAGGACACTGTAGCAGATCCCACGGCCTAAGCATAAGAGTTATGCTGATGTTGTAGGCATTAGATTTCTTAAGATGTGATCTTAATTCTAGTGGGAGCTGTTTATGTTGTGATGTTCATCTAAACATATAGTTGGTTATGTTTTAATGAAATTTGTTTCATATATTATTTGATTATTGGATAATTAAGTAATGGTACCAAAATCATTTATGGCATTATTATTAGTCATCAAGTACGTGACTTGATCATGAAACCTTATAAGTAATGAATGACATAAATTATATGAGTTCTTAGTCGAGGTTATTAAAGTGGGACATTAATAACTGCGAGAGACTAGTATGTGAGGTGACTGATGACTAAGTTTTATGGAGTCATTAATAGGGGTATTAAAGTCAATCACATAGATATGTGTTAGAGAACAAAGTATCGGATATGAATCGCTAATGAGAACTCTACAAGAATGTTATATGAGAGTCATAAGAGTTTCTCATTACAACTATAGAGTATAGTCCTTAGATCTGAGCTCATCATGTTTCTCTTACATATGAATTGGTCTGCTTTGGTTTTGTCAAACGTCAGCCGTAACAGGTGATTATAAAGGCATAATTGGGCATGTCATGAAGTGTGTAAGGAACAGGGATGGAACAAGATGGGATTTGTCCCTCTTATATAACAGGAGATAAATATCTTTGGGCCTATCGAAGATTTGATACTGAGAAATGCGTGGCCGCGCTCAAACAAGGTGATTGTCAGTCGTTTGTTTTATCGGTTTAAATCAGAGTTCGATAAACATGGTCTAGTTGAATAAGGATGACACGAGCTCTTGCCTTATGCTAGATCGAGATATAGTGACAAAGGATTATGGGAATAGTTGATTTCAGTACAAGTGGGAGATTGTTGGGAATGTCCTGAAATCACACTTGTATTTACTCTTTTATATAGTTGTCGAGATAAGACAATCATATGATGCTAGGTGATTATAATGCTTTGCTAGAAGCCTCTTGTAATCTATGAGTTATGAACTCATTGCTAGTATCATATGGTCCTATAGGGTCACACACCTAAGCAAACTGGATAAACAATATTGGGATTGATCATTAGTGTAATGATCTGATTAATGTATATTGGATATACATTATTTTCATGTTTCTGTGAGTGTGTCGATCGACACACACCTATTGGTGTCGATCGACACACGTCCGGGACAGAACCCGGTTTTGATTTATAACTTAATTAAAACCGGTTCGATTCATTGGTTAACTAGGGCTTCTTCTAGGTCGTCCTATATAAGATAGAGGCACGACTTTTAGAGCCCTTAACCTAGTTTTCACAGCTACAGAGACTTTTGAATCCCAAGGTGAATTGTTCACAAAGGCACTAGCATCCCTATCATCCAGTTTGTTTGCGTATGGACTTTCTGTAGAGGTGCAGCACTTGAGGCGTTCTTGATCTCGAATTCTTGATTACCTTCCGCTGCTCAATTCCTAGGTATTCTCGAGATCCATGAATTAGATTCAATTGACATATGATCCGGGCTATAGAATTTGTTTTAGGTTGTTTTAATATGATTAAAACCTGTTCAAATTTCAACAGTATGTGACTACTTCTGGAGATAGTGGACATAAAGTAGATGACTATTTACCTGCCTTAACTACATCAACACTTCAGTTAGTTCACTTCACCGTACTTTTGCACTTTGTAGTCAATTACTATCCTCAAATAGCTATCATTTGAATCACTAAGTAGTCAACTGCTACCCTAAGGCGTTAGTCAACTACATCAACACTCCGGGTAATACATCTAAAGTGTTATGCCTAGTTTCACCAACTACTACGTTAAGTAGTTACTTAACTTCATCAACCCTCTGGTTAGTTCGCTTCACCGTGATTTTGCACTTCGTAGGCAACTACTATTCTCAAATAACCATTATGCGAATTACTAAGTAGTCAACTACTACTGACTACTACCCTAACTAGTTAGTCAACTACATTAATACTCCACGTAATACATCTGTAGTGTTATGCCCAGTTTCACCAACTACTACGCTAAGTAGTTACTAAACTGCTTTTGCACTTTGTAGCCAACTACTATCCCCAAATAGCCATCATGCGAATCCTAACAACATCCAAATACAAGCAAAACCCCCTTGGTACTAGTTAGTTAACTACTACAAATAATAAATACTGAAATACATGAAATAGTAGTTAGATATTTCTACAACTTTCCACAATATAATCAATTCTGATTTCGTATCTCGTGGGTCACATCAAATTAATTTCGGCATCTTAAAATGTCGCGCATACGAGGAATTAAAAAAGTAGTATGACTAAAGTTTCAATCTTAGACCACATCATACAACAATGTATGTTTTGTGTGGTCGTCAACTAGTATCCAAAGTAATTAGTCAACTTTTCAAACAATTTGGGTACTACATATGGAGTGTTATGCCCAATCTCACCAACTAGGTAACTACTACGCTAAATAGTTAGTCCAACTACATTAACAATCCGCTTAGTTCACTTCACCAAGCTTTTTTACTTTGTAGCCAGCTACAACCCCCAAATAGCCTCATGCGAATTCCACTAACATCCAAACCCAACCAACACTACTGACACGTGATAAACCTCTTCGTCCAACCAGTTATTAAAATCTACGAAACCCCCTAATACTAGTTAGTCAATTACTACAAGTAATAGGTACCGAAATACGTGAAATAACAGTTAGATATGTCTGCAACTTTTCACAATATAATAAAATCCGATTTTATTTCTCGTGGGCCACATCAAATTAATTTAAAAGGAATTTAACATTTAGTCTGAATTTTTCTTTAATCCCAGATCATATCAAACAAAAACTCTTAATTTTATGTGGTCCCTTTAAAAATAGAGAAAAATTGTGGTTTGTACCACTTTTGAGAGGTTTTTGGGAATAACATGTGGCTAAATAGTATAAATTTTGTTACTTTTACAAATTCAGTAAAAGTCACTATTAGGTTTGCAAATAAATCAATTAATACTATTATTGGTGCAAATAATTCTATTTTTTCTATCAAATTTTTTTGTAAAATATGAATAATATTTGATAGTAACTTTCAATATATCAAAACATTAATCGTAAATTTATTAATGAGTAATGTAAATTTTATCAAGTAAAATAAAAATTAGAAAATTCTCAGTTAATATTAATTTGTTTAATTACCACTGTTAGGATAAAACTTGCCTCCTTAGTCATTACGAATTACGTAACGATACGTAGAATATGACTTTAGGCGAATTTCTAAAACGCCATATTTAATCTAGCTTAGGCATATCTTTTTAGTGTCATTTGTAATCTAGCTTAGAAAGATCTCTTTGCGCAATGCTCCAACATTCATCAGATCTTTGGGTCTGATTATTTGAGGACTCTTGTGCCCCTATAGTTGGAGTTACTCGGGCTTTTGTGCCCAAGAACCTGACGATGTGGCTCCACTGTCAGGACTAGGAGCATTGGGATATAGGGGTCAAAGAAGATCCATCAGTTGGCATGACCCAACAATGGCCTGGGGGTATAAGATATGGGTCGTCCTATAGGCACTATTCTGAGTGGGGTTTACTTGCCATTTACCCCCGCTTAGAGAAGCGCTAAGTGAGTGACGATCCAACCTGAAGAGTGCATTTAAGAGGATGATGAGGTACATGTTGGGTTTAGTCGTAATCAAACTAAATGACTCGTGAAACAATAATTTTTAGTCCTAAAATAGTCACATATGATCTTAAATAGGAGATAGAGGTAGATAGAGGGTGTCGAACCACATAGAATGAAAGTTATTAGTTGATGGTTAATTTGGTCGAACTATATAGGATGCAAATATTAAAATGGGGTTTATATGTGTTTTGGTTTCTTAAGACTACTTGCATAAAGTAAAGAAACAAAGAAACAAAATCGACTTAAGTTAATCCGAAGACTTAACCAAACTCTAAAATAATAGATTTTGTTTTGGTTTTAAAGCTTTATTTATGGTTTGATTGTCTTAAGTTCTGGATCTAGTGGTTTGAAATCTCCTATTCGGATGACCCTATATGACGGTTGGTGATAGCAAACATCACTGGTAGTTTAACAATTTATTTAAACCATTGAAAGTAAACTGAGTGTCTTTATGAACCACCAAATTCCCTACAATACTTTCACTCAATCAAATGGTCATGTCATTAGTGATGAAATGCTTTTAGGGAGGAGTAGAGTTATTATGTGTTGTAAACGCACATGGCCAAACTCATGCATAGGGTTGGTTTGGTCCACCTGGCCTTAATTAACCTTTATCCCTTAAGATATATAATATAATATGTCGTCCCTAAATCATAAGTTTGGAAATGTTGACAAGAACGAAACAAGACAAACTAGTTTCTTATGGTGATGCAATCATAGATTTGGATTGTTTTAGGAATCTATATTCGGATTAAAAATTTCATGGTATTAAACCATTCTAATATGCTAACTAACTACTAGCGTCACGTCGAAAGTAAGAAGCAAATAGACATTAAGTATGAGTCCTAGCATTACAAACACTTAGTATTCATAGCGTTTAGGCTACCAACTAATAAGCAAACAGTGAGAGATATATAAATATGCCACATTGGGATCATAACCTCCTCACATCAAGGCATTGAATTGATTAAATTCAATTCCTAGCATTATGATCCTTCACTCAAATGAAAATCCTAATTAACATCCCTAACTACCATAATCTAACCTTAATCATATCCTAAATCTACCAACTCTAAAACTATAAGAATCATTCGTCACTGATGATTGTTGACTAATCATGATTAATTAACTATCCTTACCCTAATTACTATACAAATTGTAAGCAAAAATAAATAAATAAAAGAAAAAAATAACACTAAAATAAAAACAAACTTAACTTGAGGTTATATTATTGTAATTCTTGTGTTGTTCCTAAAATGAGGAAGTGTGGTCCTTTATATAAGAAATCTCATCAGTAAAATCGGAAAAAAGAAAAAGTGGTGAACTTGGTAACCAAGTTTTCTGGTCATACAAGATTTATCCACTGATACCCATAGACTAAACAAGTAGATATATTGGTCGACACCTAAGGCCGATAAGCAAAAAGATATATGTGGTGTGTATCAACCATACATCGGTCGATACATCTTTCTTCTCTTCAAGTCCCGAGCTTGCACTATATCCCCGCACTCCATGCCTTTAGCTCTTGTACCTTAAATATCCAAAATAAAAAAAATGCACATGTGATATTGACTACTTAAACCTAAAAGCTAGTATCTACATTTATAAGACGCCTAAATGCTAGAATGCACACACTAAGCCCCTAAAATTGGTAAAAAAAACCTAAAAACGCTAAAATCTGGACTCAACAGAGGACATAAGAGCCATGTTGAGTATCACAATCCTTGCTAGGTATGAACTAGTTGTCTATCAACTAAGTAGACTTTCCACAAGCTTTATCATTTCAAACAAAAATGTGTTGATTACGTTTAATATTGATCCACGTGTCAGGTACCTACATGTTTTCTCCCTTTCATTTTTTCTCAATCCTTCCTTTTGAAACCAAACCTTGGTCCCGTGTTCTTGTCTATAATTTTTCTGACTTCAACATTAGAGAATCTTAGAGAAACACAACCTCATAGTGTTTTTCAGGGGACATCTCGCGGTTACTGTTTTGATAGGAGATTTTCTCCTCGGGGAACTGAATCTCGCTCTCAAAACTACTCTAACACGACCTCGACGCAACGCAAGCCGACCATGGATCCAAAAAGCTTCAGCGTCAGGGTATCCAAAGTTGACTCCATGGTAAACACATAAGCGGTTTGGACTCTCACGAAGTGGCTTAACTTTGCTTCCGAGAAGCAAATCACCCAACGCTTACATGCCATTTAATCTATAATCTCCAATAACATGCATATTTACTTGATTTAGAAACTTTAACTTCTTTGATCAATCACTATTTTAGTGACATTTCCACTACTTTGCAACACTTGTATACAAAAATCATCTTCTTTTTTTTTGACACACATATTGAAGAATCCATTACCAATTCATGACAATTTCGGCAAACATACGAGGAAGACAAATTGACACTTATTAACTAATTAAGTGTGTTTGTACATAGGTCATTTTTGGACAAAACAACACTAGGTTACTGCAATATACATGGTCATTAGTTATTTTGGATTTAACTTAGACTTCAATATGAAACTCTCTCCCAAGAACTACCATATAAATCTCTTGCAAAGCTTATAACCGGACAAGATGCTAGAGAGTGTCAAAATAATAAAAGCAGAGAAGGACATGGAAGCTGAAACTATGGAATTCTTTCTTATTGTATCCTCCTTTCTATGTTGGATCCACGCAATTGCCACAGAAGAAGATGATACTAGTAGATAACATATAACCTGATAAGGTTTCAAATAAGATATAAAATTAGCCCAACTTAAAAATCAAAATGTATAGACTATATACAAAATTATTAGTTTTTAGTCAATAATAATGTATAAAAACCTGGTCAAGAATGAAGCTTATGTATTCTGAGAGAGGCTCAGCAATTAAAACTCCTCTGTGAGTAATATCACAAACTCCTTTGAACGTCTGCAGAGATGTATACACGAATCCTGTCATTGCTACACTAAAACAATACCTGCATGCAATTTTTATTATTTTTATTAAAACAAAATCATTCAACCTTTTGTTTTCTTTAGAACGTATTTATTAAAAGAGTGAAAAAAGAAAAAGAAGACTAAAAGAAACAAGAAACAAATGAGTGAAAAGAAGATAAGGTCCTTACAATAGTTCAGGATATGAAGCGAAAGTGGAGGAGCTCTGTGTCCGTTGTGTCTGTGAAGGCGGATGAACATTCACTGCCAGAGAAAGAGCAGAGACAAAACAGAGAACCAAAGTTATGAACCGGAGAACCAAACTAGAGACATGAACCGACGCTCGCCGTGAGCTGAATCTTGACGTTGAAGGCGTAACGGAGTATGCAAACGGTGACGGCGTTGGACCAGACGGCGTTTGATTTGAGATAGGCGACGCCGTCACTGAACCCTCCGATGGTCCGTAGGAGATCACCACAACGTGATCTCTCTGCTCTTTCATCAAATTCGAGTGTCTCAAAATAATTAAAGAGATTGACTATAAAGACTATAATTTATATGATTTTTCCTTCTTCTTTGAGATATTAAAGATTGATGGTTGGGTTGCTTTTCTATATTATCTACATGAAGTTTCAGCGAAAGTTTGTAGGATCTTATTATATATTTTCTACTTCCATATTTAAATCTTCTTATATGGTTGTATTTGTATATGGCCAATATTTCTTTATAAATATATATTTTTTTGGTTTGATTAAATTTATCTTGTAAAAATAAGTCTAATTAGAATAAGTGAAATTTACTTCCACATGTATCTTTTTATAGTGTAATTATTAAGTTAATATTATTTTATAAAATTAATATTAAAGAGATTCTAAAATACTAAAATACCCTTATACTAACTTAATAAAAATGTAATAATATTTAGTGAATTAATAAAAAAAAATTGTTTTAATTTCGTTTAATAAAATAAAAAATAAAAAAAACAGAAATTTTACTTTATAAATTTGTAAAAGATTTTAAATACACATCGACCTTAATTCTGTTTTTTATTAAAAAAGTCTTAAACTATTTTTCCCATAAACAAATCTGAAAAAAAAAAAAGTTTTTCTTTCGCCACATCATGAATCATAAGAAAATCCGTAACATTTCAAATAAAGCTGTAACACATTAAATAAATTTGTTACACTACAATACTATATCAGTAATTTTTTCACCAACTTTTAAAATGTTAAATCTTCGACACTACGATATAAATCTGTAAAATAAATACGCAAATTATGGAAAATCTGCAAAATCACGTACAAATCTTTGACAAATAAAAATAAATCTGTAAAAAAATCTTCAACATTTAATATATCTGGAAAAAAAATCCGCAGAAAAATAAATCTGTTACATTTAAAACAAATCTGGTACATTACGTACGAGATAAGTAATAAATTTGCGACATGCAAAATTAAATCTGTACAAAATAAATCCGTAAACATCTAAATCTCCAAAACAACTCCAAAAAAAAACAACTTTTCAACACATGTCTCCGGATTTTTTTTTAAAAATTGTAGATTTATTTTTGTTGGGAATGTGACATTTTGGTAAATACATTTTTTTCCTGTCAAATGAAATAAAAGTATTTTAAATACGAAAATACTCATTTTAAAGCTCAAAAAATTAATACTAATCTAATAATTTTAGTCTTTTTCATACTAGATTAGTAATTCTTTATTTTCTAAAGAAAACTATCTTCAATTTATATCTCTACAAAAATAAAGTTCCTCAATGTATTTACCATAGTGATACTGATACCAAGAAATAGCAAAGCCGCGTACTGGAAGGCCGTGTGCTTATTTGTTACTACTGGAAAGCATTTTGGAAACAACGAAGCAGAGTCAATATAAATTGTTATTGATCCACGATTTATTTGATTACAAAACAACAACAAAATTCAAAATAAATATATAGTTATCCTGGTTAATATAGATTTTACTTTATTTTATTATTATTGAGAGCAACAAATTATAGTTGACAATTTATTCTATATATATATATATATATATATATATATATAATATCACGTATAGATGACGAACCCGAGTGGATTAGTGCAGTTGGCAAACATTTTGGAGTGAGACTGTAAATTGATAATATGTAGGATTAACTTCAATTGTGCGTGACCAAAAAAAAAAAAAAAAACTTCAATTGTGTACAAAACAAACTATTCACTTATGGGTTTCATTCCAGATATTCACCTTAAAGTGATTTTGCAAAGAAAAAAAAAGTTGAGAAACTTTCTCGTACTAAGTATTTAAGACTAGTCAAGCCTTGCATTTAATTGGACTTCTGATTCTAATAAAGAAAATAACCTTATAAAATAGACAGTCGAAGAATAGAGAAATAAGGTAGTTTCGGTGAAATTGTTTAGGGTCGTCTTCAACGTTAGGTAGTAGCTTTCACTTTTCCTAAAAGAAAGAAGGTTCACGTAATGCGAAAAGCATTAAAACCAATTTTCAATATTGGATATAAGATAGAAGTGGTTTTGACCCACGCGTGGATGCATGAGATGTTTTTTCTTCTTAAATTTTTGCTATTTTTCAACATATTAAATAAATTTAGATTTATTTAGTTTTATATGTTAAGGTATGTGTAGATAATGATGGAAAATGTTTGAGATTAAGCATATTATGAAATCGATATCTTTGTAGTGCGTTTGAGTAGTTGTATAATACGATGGTAGTGAACAAATAAACTTATTTGATCATGACATATACTGATAGATATTAAAGACCATAGAGTTTATATATAATGAGAAATTTGTGAACTTGAAAGGACTAAAATAATAGTTGAAAATTCTTATTATAACTCAGTATGGAAAAGAAAAGCTAAGAACAAAGTGAAATTCAATTAAATCAATAAATGAAAATGATAATTATTGAAAATAAAAAAATTTGAAATCTTCGTAGGTGCTTAATTTTTTTGACGAAACGTTTTATTCATCGTCAAAATAGATGATCTCCACTACATCTCTCATGTATGCCTACAAATCTAAATGCAATGTCTAATTTATATGTAGTAGTGTTGTAATGATAAAAATATATATATATATATATATATATATATATATATTAAATGCAATATTCGGAAGATTAGATCTTTGAAAACCCATCTTCAAAAAGCATGTGAGATGGACCATTGCAAGATGTAACATATATTTTGAGAGTGTATGTGCTGACCGAGTTTAGACAAATGTTGAGGTAGTACATGAGTCAGGTGCTGGAACAGAGTGTGACTGAATGAGTGATGCAGCTCATATGTAGATAAGACATAAGCACGAAGACTGAGCTGATGCATACACTGAGATATGACTATATTGGGTTAGATGATGTACTACAGAAGCTGAGACAGACACAGTGTATTGATGTGGCAATTTGGATAGAAGATGCTGAAGGAGAAATTGACACAGGTTGTGCTATAGCAGAGGATGGTTCAAGTACATAGACAATAGCAATACATGCAGTAACAAATAAGTTAGAAACGAGGTATTGCTGTGGTAGTTATAGAGAAGATTCTGAAGACAAGAACTGACACAGATTGTGGGGCAGTTCTTGATACAAGTGCTGAGGCAGTGGAGGCTACATCAGAATGTAGTATATGTAGTGAAGACCTATGTGGAGATTCTGAAACGGGAGGTACTACAGAGTTTAGACAAATGAAGATGTACAAAGCTGATACGAAATCTGGTGCAAGATGTAGATTTTCAAACGGAAGGTACTGAGATACAAAACTGATACATAATCTAGCACAAAACGAAGAATAAGGAAATATGCGATTGTTTCCTTATTGGTGGAGTTTACTTTGTTTTAGGAAACTCATAACGTGCATCTAGAAGCTCAGGAGGATGAAGAAATCACCGAGCTGCTTAAGGATGCTTAGGGTTTTTACCCTTACTTATATAAACCGAGAGACGGCCACATAAAGAGGCGCGCGTCTAGAGTTTATTGGAGAGAGGCACACATGTGTGTGTGGCGTCGCCCCACCATAGAGATAGTAAGATTTGCTATGGTGGTTTCGTCTATGGAGCCTGCAGCTGTCTGAACTCAAATCGAGTAGTTTATAGGTTTAGTAAGAAACAAGAAGCTAAGGAAATTTGGGAATGGCGAGAAAATCAAATCGAGTAGCTTATAGGTTTTGCAAGAAACAAGAAGCTAAGGGTTTTTTGAGTATGTTGTGCAGTGTGTTAGAACATCTAGGTTTAGTAAGAAACCGTGTGGATGTTCTATCTCCATAGAGTTGTCCATCTAGAACAATGTAACAAAAAATTATATATCATTGGTTTTAGTGGAGTTGATCTGGACTAGATCCCGGGTATGTAGGTAAAACCGAACCTCGTTAACAAATTTCTATGTGTTCTTTACTTCATGCACTTTCATATATGTAGTTGATGATATGATTGTTTAGAACACATAGGTCTAGCCACAATATGTTTTTACATATTTCACCTAAGAAAATAAGAAATTTTTAAAATATGGCATATTATTTGGATTTATAAACACGTAGTTTGAAATTTAAATTGATACATTTTTCCACGAGAACGTTACTGAAACGGATAAGACATATTGTCATTTTGATAGTCCTTTTTTATTAGGTTCCATAAATCTTTAGTATAAATGCCTTGGAGAATATATGGTAGAACTTCATTCCTGGTTTTCGAAAAGAAATTAAATATATTTAGCAACTATCAATACAAATCGTTTGATATATATGTATTATTATAAATTCAAAGTAATTTTTATTTTTAAGGGTTATCTTAATTCTATAAGGATTTGGACTCGTATGTGAATGACTTTCAAATCTTCAAAATTGTTAACCAAACCTATGACATTTAATGAAAAAAAAAATTCGATCGGAACGATGCTAGTTTTTTTAAATTTTTTTTTAAAAACATAAATTTATACGTTCAAAATAATTACAATATCTATTAGATACTTAGGGTCTTGATTCTTGATGTCATTAAATTTTGTAAACTTTGGGTAAAATATTTTTGTCAAATCGTTACTTGGAATGACGACAATCTCCAGTTCCATCAATATTTTCTTTGCGTAAATTGTAGTTTGCTTCATTTCAATTTGATCTTGAAGGAAAAAGTCGGAGATGTAGAAAGAGTTGAATCATTTCTCGAATAAGACATAAAAAGATCTGGAGATCCAATTTTAAATTATTTATATGTTTTTATATTACTAAAAACACCCAAATTTAATATAATTATGCATATTTTTTCTTAATAATTATTCAAATTTTCTAATTTATTAAAATTGTTATAAAAAATTAGTGAGTTGGGTAGGAAATTTAAGATCATAAATAGGACCATGACAGAATTACGTACACCGTTCCAATAAGAAGCGTTTATCTTTGAATTTTTTTTTTTAACATTTCAAAATGTATGTAATTCTAGATCACAAAAGAAGTTTAATGTCTTGCTCATGTAACAAAGGTTCGACAAAGAGTTTGGTGATGTAATTAGGGCTGACCTTAACAGATTTGACGCCTAAAGCGGATAACGAAGATGATGCACCTTATACATAACTAAAATATTTTTTAAAACAAAAATGATAAAAAAAAAAAAACCATGACAAACAAATACTATTAAAATATAAAGAGAAAATTAATCATTCGTGAAAAGAAATTATCTTTATAATTTATATCATTAAATATAATATATACAATAAAAGAAAATTTAGTTTTTAAAAAATGAAATATAAATCAATCAGACAAGGAAGAAAATAAAACGTAAAAGAGGATTAAAAAGAAATTAAGTTTGTCAAAGAAAAAAAGAAACAAAAATCAATGAAATAAAAAAGAAAAAAAAACGTAAAAAAGGAAACAAAAATCAATTAAATAAGGAAGAAATAATTAGATGTCATAGTACTTGTCCAAAACATATATGTGGTTATAGTATTTTTCAAAAGATTTAGGGGTCATGACACTTTAGCCACTTTTTGAGCTTTATTCATGACGAAAAAAACCCCAACAATTAATATAAATTACAGGACTTGCCATCGCTGACACAAAGTGAAAAGTAGGGGAAATAGTTTGTTTTGGCAGTTAAACAACAGCCATCGTGGGCCCATTTCACATTGATGCACCCTTTAGTAATTAAATTCTATGTTTTTTCTCTCCTCTTATTCAAATGTGTGTATGTTTGTGTGAGACAACAAAATATGGTTTATATATATATATATTTTTTTTATTAGTTTTTTTTATGCAAGTTTTTTTTTTTTTTTTTTTTGTCTCTTCTTGTTTTTATTTATTTATTGTACACTATAACATGTGTACATGACTGTATATTTTGTACATTAAAGTGATATTTTTGTAAAGGACGGTCTACGGTATAGTAGAGCGGACTGTATGCGAATGTGGTTGGGTTCTTAAAGGAGGGTATAGGGTACATATTCTCCATAAAAAAGTATAGTATATATCGTGGAATGTATATGAGTGTGCTTGAGTCGCAAAGGAGGGTCTAGGGTATAGATTTCAATAGAAAAGTATAGTAGATAACACGGACTATATGTGAATGTGCTTTGGTTCGCAAATGAGGGTATATGGTTTTGGGTTTAGGAATGAAAAGTTTAGTCACGTTCTATATATGAATGTGCTTGGGTTCGAAAATGAGAGTCTAGGGTATAGATTTCGGAGATATCGCGGAATGTATATGAATCTGCTTGGGTTCGCAAAGGATGTTCTAGGGTATAGATTTTCGATAAAATTATTGTAGATATCGTAGACTGTATATGAATGCGTTTAAGTTATCAAAGGAGGGTATAAGGTATAGATTTTCCATACAAAAGTAGTGTATATATCGCAGACTGTATGTGAATGTGTTTGGATTCCCAAAAAATATCTAGGGTATAGATTACCCAAAGAAAAATAGATTAGATATAGCGGACTAGGGATTTGTGGGAACTCCACCGTGAGAACTTGTCTAGGGAGGATGTACATGTACATGCCGAAGTTAATAGAGTTGTACAGACATTACTCGAAGGAGATAACAGTCGCCTTATACACTTGTACATGCAGAAGTATGGGGCCTGTATAGATGGTATGTGAATAAGTCGTACATGCATCATATATATATATATATATATATATATACTCGAATGAGTTGTACATGCCGAAGTTGATAGAGTTGTACAGATGTTACTCAAAGGAGATGTACAGTCGTCTTATACACATGTACATGGAGAAGTATGGGGGTCTGTACATATGGTATGTGAATGAGTCGTACATGCATCGCATATTCGAATGAGTTGTACATGCCGAAGTTGATAGAGTTGTACAGACATTACTCGAAGGAGATGTACAGTCGTCTTATACACTTGTACATGCAAAAGTATGGGGCCTGTATAGATGGTATGTGAATGAGTCGTACATGTATCATATATACATATACTGAAATAAGTTGTACATGCCGAAGTTGATAGAGTTGTACAGACATTACTCAAAGAAGATGTACAGTCGTCTTATACACTTGTACATGCAGAAGTACGGGGGCTTGTACAGAAGGTATGTGAATGAGTCGTACATGCATATATATATATATATATATATATACTCGAATGAGTTGTACAAACATTACTCGAAGGAGATGTACAATCGTCTTATACACTTGTACATGCAGAAAGATGGAGACTTGTACAGATGGTATGTGAATGAGTCGTACATGCATTATATATAATATATATAATCGAATGACTTGTACAATCATCAAATATATTTGTACATGAATAAGCCGATGTCCCTATATAGAAAGTAAATATATATAAATACATATAGTAAATGTATGTACATGCATTATATAAGAGTTTAATTTATGTTAAATTTAATAAATAATTAACCAAAAAATTAAATTGCTGATATAGATATTAAAAGATGCAGAATTTTTTTTCTAAAGATTCATATATTTTTTTAATTTTTTAATCATAGTAAAAGTAATTAAAATTAAATATCAAAAGAATGAAGAAAAAAGAATAAAATTACATATATATACATATGTTTTTCTTGTCTACGGTGAAAAGAAAGGAGATGATGTTTAAAGGGGTCTGCCAAAACCTCATCTGCTAAGACATAAAGATATGGTGTGAGGATTAAATTTTCTTTTACCTACATATAGTGTTATGAGTTGTCAAATGTTTTGAAAAGTGACATAGTCCACAAATAAAGTGTGGTTAAGTGTCATATACACAAATTTTCTCAATAAAGAAGATAAAATATGTTAAAGAGGGAAACAAAAGTCAATTAAATAAGGAAGGAAAAAAAATGCAAAAAGAGAGGTCGAAGCTATGTTATTAATTTCTTTCAACAGGATCTCTAACCACTACACTAAAGGGACTTATATTTTTGTAAATGTTGCCCCTAAAATATATATAAAATCAGGTGTCTAACTCTGATAATTCCAAATTAAAGTCATATGCATTTATGTATCTATTTTTTGGGGGTTAAATATATACATGCCCTTGTCATATGTATCTATATCATTCTTCTCTTCTAAAACCCTCTGCTTTAGTTAAACTTAGTAGCAAAAGAAACTCATATTTTACATAAGACAAATCTTTTATAGATTGATTAATTAGAGAGCTGAATTATTGAATCAGAGTATCAGAGTGTTGAATTATTAAGGCTAATGCTATAGTCCTTCAAGTTTAATAATATAATGAGGGCATAAAAAAAAATTTCTAGTTAACTTTAAAAGTGTTTTTCTTCCTAAATACATGGTCGAAACTGATAAAGACTATTACAGGTAGGTTAGCAAAAAATATGCTACTATTTTTGAATTCGGATGGAATGAGAACTTCCTAAACACTTTCAATAAAATCTTTTAACATGACAAAGAAAAATGTTAACTTTAAAAGAATAATTTATAACTAACCTTTAACCATTACCATAAAGACTAACAATCTCATAAAACTTTTTTCTTACTTACATCTATTCTAAGTGTCATTACCAAAAACATAGAAGTTAGAGCTAATTCATGAAACTCATGGAGCAGATACAACTATTTAAATCTCAAGCTCCACATCTTCAATCTCTTGAAGAAACTTTTCCACACTTGATTTCATTTCACCTATCTTCTTCTCAAATCCGTTTGTATCATCTGCTTTAATTGCTCGTTGTTGATCCGTAACTGAGGTATTCCAATGTTGAAACTATGCTTCTATAGCTCGGTAAAGGATCAATAATGGTATTTAATTTCTCAGTAATGGATCAATAAGGATCAATAATCCTCGAGTCGTATATCGTTGAATTCATCTAGTAACCCGTAAAAAATTCACCATCATACCAATTGCTAACCATTCAAGAACAACTTCTTGACTTTTTAACAATGGAGTGAATTATAAATTCTTAAAAACCCTCCGTTGATTCACATGTCTTCCAATATGGCAACTTCTTTGCAAATGGCAATACGTTTCTAGCATGAGAATTATTCACCGCATTAGGAGTTTGGTGAGTGGATAGCTCTGTACATAATCATTCATTCTTCAACACCACTTCATATGCGTTCTCTCCGCACCTATAATTTGAGCCATAATAAACTATAAGTTTTAATCAAAATCGCCACAACTTATAGATTTCTCATACAGCCAAACTTCTAAAAGTAAATAGTTGTGTGAAAAAATACAACTTGTAGGCTAAGATTTCTCTCTACATCCGATAGATTGTTTTTTATGCAATAAACACATACAACTCTACGTTTCATCAAGGATTAAGAAAATATATAACAAGATGGGAAACTATAAACCCGAGATAAGAAACAATCTCTAGATGATATATGCATGTTCTTTATCATATCCCAAGAACCTAGTTAAGCAGATCGAGTCAATTACAAGAGATGATATACAAGGAAAAAAATTAATCCAAAAGTAAAAAATCAATCCAAAAGTAAAATATTCGATATTTAATTTTCAAAGGAGATCAAAGAAACATCCACTTTTTCCAAGCATTATGAAATTTATTCACCAAAATCAAAATACAATCCGATTTGAAGAGAATTGACAGACCCAAATAAATTCTTTGACACTTCACGGTGAGGAGAGACGTGAAAAATTTGTTAGGTTTTTTTCATAGCAGGTCGAGACAAAAAATCAAATTTATTTGACCCAAATTTAAAATCAGATTCTTCACGAGACGCGAATCATCTTGGGTTTGGTAAGAAATTAGATGCTAGAAAAAAAAAAAGTCATTTAATCAATAATTTTATCTATATCATCCTTAATGAATTACTCTGTTTTTTTTTTTTATAATAGTATTGGTATTTATAATAATTTTAGATATCAAAGTAAGAATATTTTGAATTTTGTACTTCATTTTAGATAGTTAAGAGATAAGAAATTTTTTATAATGGATTAACTCAAATATGGAAAATTATTATGAAAATATTTCGAAAATGATACATGTCATTTGTACAAAAAATAATATAGAAAGCTAAAATATTTCCCTAATATACCTAGAGCTTTTTCCTCAATTTTGATGTCTTCTTCATCCTTTGATAATAGGGAGGATTACTAATCTAGTATGACAAGAGACTAAAATTACTAGACTAGTATTAATATTTTGAACTTTAAAATGAGTATTTTCGTACCTAAAATACCCTTATTTCATATGAGAGAAAAAAAAGTATTTACCAAAATGCCACATTCCTAACGTAATATAACAAATTTGTTTTAAGTGTAACATATTTATTTTTCTGCGGATTTGTTTTGCAGATATATTAAATTTTGAAGATTTTTTTAACAGATTTTTTTTATTTGTCGAAGATTTGTATGTGATTTTGCAGGTTTCACATAATTTCCGGATTTATTTTGGAGATTTATATCGTAGTGTCGAAGATTTTTTGTTTTTGATGCAGATTTATTAAAATCTGCAACACTTCAAAAGTTGGTGAAAAAATTGCTGACATAGTATTGTAATGTAAAAGATTTATTTAATGTGTTACATATTTATTTGAAATTTTACGAATTTTTTTATGATTTATGATTTATTACGGTATTTTACAGATTTGTTTATGGAATCCCTTAAAAAAAGTTATTTTTTTTTAACTAAAAACGGAATCAAGGTCAACAATGTGTATTTAAAATCTTTCCAAATTTTTTAAAAAAAAACTTTTATAAAAACGAAATTAAAACTTTTTTTTAGATTAATTCACTAAATAATGTTAAGTTTTTACTAAGTTAGTATAATGGTATTTTAGTATTTTAGAACCTCCCTAATACTAATTTTGTAAAAGAATACTAACTTAGTAATTATACTAAAGATTGATACTAGTGGAAGTAAATTTCACTTGATAATATGGTAGGTGTGTTCATAAAAGTTCATTAATTTATACTGCCCTTCAATCCAAGACATTTCACCAGCTTTTTAGCAGATGTGGTATGACAGATAAAGTCCATCTTTTTTTTTTCGTGCACTTTTAACCCCGAAAAATACTTCAGCTCTCAAACAATGAGAATTTTTTAAGATATAGGTACCGAGGTTTCTCGGATCTTTTATCCCCTTGTATCCTCTCTACTCAAATATTTTAAAGACTGGTTAACAAACAAAAGGGGACAGAGAGGGGTTGGTGTAACAACTCATCTTTCAAATGAAGTTGTTCGAAGAGTCAAAGTCAACGACATTTGGAGAGAAGACAAAATTTTATCTAAGAAAACAAAATTTTCGAAAAGGCGGAAAAGAAAAGAGAAGCACCAATGGAAAATAATCTGAAGACCCGGAAAAATCAAGAATAAAATCAAGATGAAGACGGAGAGGAATCCTCATGGATATAACTCCAAAATGAATTAAAATGACTTTCAGAATAAATTTTTGTCGGAACTTTTAAAATAAATTTACACGGTAATTCCAATTACCGCGAACGGGATTAACTGTGTAAATTCAAGACATATTTTTGGGTGAAATCCGAGAAGAAACAGAGATCAAATGCAGTTTTCCTAAGAGTTCAACGAGTCACAAGTTCAGAAGATGCATTAGCAAAATCTCGGGAAAGAAGCTATTTAAACGGAAAAATTATTTTATCGCTTCATTTCTTACAAAATTGAGGAAGCTTGCTGATGTGTGAAGTTATTCACCCAAAATTGACTGCAAGTGCACATTGTACAGATGTAGTATTTAGGTTATCGATCTCACATAGAGCTAGGTTTGATCTACGATTTAAGAAATCTTAAGTAATGAAAATCCTTGAAAATCGAAGAGTTTGAAAACGCTGGTTTGTGTTCGATGATGGAGAATATTAGATTTAAGGGAATTTGGACTGACAACTATGAATTATGAATTAAGCAATCAATCAGGTTTTATCTCTTGATTCTATGATGCCCTAAGAATGTATTATGGCAACACCTTGGTTTTAAAACCTAAATCTCAAAAGTTCATTTGGATTGTTGCTGAAGATAAACAAGCAACAGAATTGAGTTAGATCTTTTTACAAGGTGTCCGAACAAGCGTTGTCTATGACACAGAACGCACCTTACTCACTACAGGGAGATAAGACGATCATTGATGCATCGCTACTATCAGATCTCGGCTGGATTTTATAAAAGACGGTTCGCGATTCCATTCAATCAGTTGAGAGCAACTCTAGTGAAGCACCTTTTGTGATAAAATTGATTGATTAAAAACTATCTTAGCAATTCATAGAAAACCATAAGAAAAAAACCCTAAATCTAATTAGGTGACTAGTTAGACAAGGTTCTGGTACCACAAATCATTATTGGATTAATGAGTTGCATACAAGATGAAAATAGACTATAGAAGATCAGAGGATCGTGGATCTCAATATGAGTAAATAACAGCCTCTTAACTTCTTCAGAGTCTAGTATCAAATGGAAAGAGTAATACCTAGGTAACTAGTAACAATGGATGGAAACAAAAGCTTAATAAATATGTGTGTGATTGCTTGAAAATATGGAGTATGTGTGGCTTCTTCTGTAGATGGAGAGCTTCTATTATAGCTTCTTAGGTCTTTCCTAGGGTATAAACTCCTTAAAACTCGAGTCGGGCTTGATTGGAGCTAAACAGGCCAGTCTTGCAAATCCTGTCAGAATGACATGTTTTCGGTAAAACGTCCATATCATGGGCTTCATATGTCCAATAAGGTTGATTCAAATTGGAGATGAAATTTAACTTCCATATCTTGATATTGGTATGTAGCTCGCCTCTGGTGTCATTGGTTAAGTGGGTCAAAAGTCGTCTGACTTATGGGTTTTAGATTGTGTATCTACATCTCATTTGCTAGTTTTGCTCCAAATCTCTTAACTTTAACTCATTTTGTTCCAAAACATCCTTTGCTAGTAAAACATGTATAAGCACTTAAAACATATTAAAAAGACTCTATAAAAACATTTGTATCAAATTAGAAAACGGGTAAATCTTTGCTTGTCCTCAAGCAAATATGAATTAAAATTGCTGGAAAAAGTGTTGAAAACATTAGGAACTCATAAGAACGATCACATTAGTCTTGCTAGTAGGTCAGATAAAACAAAAAAATAAGGTCAAGACCACCAAGTACCTCCCCTAAACTTATCAATTTTTCCAAATTTACACCACAGCCTCACAAGTCAATCTATTCAAACACCATTCATTGCAATTTCAATATCATAAAAGCACTCCCCAAGAACAAGTTTTTTCTCTTTTCAATACCAAGATATGAAAGTCTTAAAACACAAGGTTTCTTTACTCTTCCCCAGACTTAGTTGTTTCATTACTTTTCTTTTGAATTTTTCTACAGGTTTAGGTTCAGGTATAGGAAATTTTTCTAACCTCCTTGTCAACCAAGTTTTCAAAGGTTCAAGTACATAATGGTATCGGTTGAGACTGGGTTCAACTTCTAATTATTTATAATTAGAGGGGTTCGTTTTTGGAAGTAAAAGTAAGTAAATTAGAAAGACAAAAGATTCATCGGAAAAAGAAGTATTATTATTAATATCGGTTACAATGATGTTGACTCAGAATGCCGAGTTAACTTTATCAAAGAGAAGTATTTAAACCTAAGTTTGCTAGTTATTCTTATCTCCAATTTTGAATATCCATTTTAATGAAGGGGGTATGTATTTATATATCTTAGCAGTCGGGTATCTAAGCCTATAGGATAACCTCGGAAAAATGGAAATATTTCATTTTTCTCAGATCAGGGAATCTGTGATAAGATTTGATCTTATTCTGTCCGAGCTTAGACTTCGGCTTCGGACGAAGTAGTTTATACCCCCGCTTCGAACACTAAAATCCGACCATTCTTTACTGAGGTATCCCTCGATCATATGAGCCGAGGGTTCTAATCCAATTGAAGGGACTTATAACCTAATTCGTAATTAGAGAAAGATCGGTAGGGACCGGATCTCAATTATTTCTAAGCTATTGATAAGGGGTGCTAATCCCAGCATCAACAGTAAGTCCCCCCCCCCTAGTTCGTCCGAGGATAACTTAGGGAAGAGTCGGCGAATTTCGAAACAATATAGCATGTCGATAAATAAAGCTCGGTTGTAATCGATCTTTATCTTCATCAATCTCGAATATCCCCTTCTTTCTCTTGTTTCATCGATAAGTTTTGGCGGGAAAGATACGGAAAACGAAGGGTCTCTGCTGACGCGTGTGCCGAATTCTCGGTACTCTCAAACCCTTTCACCTTCCTATGACGTGACTTTCGTACGCATACCCTTGGTTGGTTGAAAAACCCCGGATACGTATTTTGGCGGGAAGAAAAGAAAAGCTGATCATTAATTGAACCTAGGTTCCCTCAATCCTGACTTGACAATGATGACGTGTTTTCTCTTAATGAATACGTCGGTTGAGTTTCCACGAACCCTCAAAAGTCGCAAATCCCTTTAAATAGCCACTAAACCTAAAAAGATCGTATCTTCAGGTTTTAATCTTTCTCCTCCCTCTAGCGAAACCTCCTTAAAATCTTAAATCCTTCTTCCACAATATTTTTGTATCTGTGTTGATGTCAATTGAGAAACAAAATTCTCTCGGTTATGACTCTGAGACTGACCTATCTTCGTGGGGATCCAGTGGATCTCAAAAGAAAATAATCCGAATCTAACAATTCTCTGGTTAATATCAAAGACATTTCTTCTGCGGAGAAGAAGAGCCTGGTTCCGAACCTATCGATTCCGACTAACCCCCCAAATACGAGTGATAGCTCGGAAACCGTTTATGACCAAACGGTAACCGGTGGGGAAGAATTGTCGAAAGATTTTGGCGATTCTTCCTTTAAAGAAAGCGACATCGAAACTCGCCGATCTTATGCTTCAAATCCGGAAGATCTTGACATTCTAATTCTGTAGAGTGGTTACCGACCCTGGAACCCTCCAGAAGGATTCATGTGCTTATCTCTCCACTTTTTCACCAAAGCTCGTCTCTGGTTTCCAATTCCCTTTCTAATGGTGCTGTAGACGTCTGGGAATCGCTTTCACTCAATTGGGACTTGGCGCCATCAGACATATGTTCGCCTTTCTAATTCAGGCTGGAAGTGCCAGCATTGCCGTTCCATGCTGGAAATTCTCAGAGCTCGCCAAACTCGTGGATAACCGAGATGGCAAGACTTGGTACACCATGGTGAAGAACGCCAGTAAACTGGGTACCAATTTTACTTCTAACGCCAAAGGCTGGGGCACTAATTTCTTCTTTGTTCGGATCAATAGAGCCTCTATTTTTGATCCTAGCGTCGAGGTTGTTAGAGCATGCTCGATTGATGCTTAAAAAATCTCAAAACCGATCATCTTCAAAGAACTTCCCACGATATTCAAAAGAGAAATGGATCAGATTTATGCACTCAGCCCACTAAAATTCCCGAAGATTCATGTGAACTTTATTGACCTAGCTCGGCAGCGCTCATGTATCCTATTTTTTTTTCCCTTATAATATGTGCTCGTCATTATTCCAAACATCATTGATTTTTCTTTCCAGGCTACACAGTTTTTGAGGTTGAATGTCCCCATGATAGATTTCCCTCAGATTATTCAAACAAATCACTTATCCGAGCACCTCCTAAGAAGTCGAGGTCTCAAAAACTATTGAGGAGTGAAACTAATCCTTCTTTCCCTGGCAACTCGTATACCGCATCTTCGGAGAAAAAACGCCGAAAAACTGCCGTTATGTCTCAATCTCCGAAGATTAAGTCTTCTAATCTTTCAAAGAAACGAGCTCCTCCCCCCCCCCCAAATGCCGGAAGCCCTCTTTTGAAGAGGCAAAAAAGTCAATTGGAAGCCGAGGATGCTCCATTTAAATTTGAATTCAATTCGTCGCAGCTTCTTTCAAAAGATGAGGAAAAAAGCGTTGAGTTATTTTGGAAGATGGCCGGATGTGAATCCATGAAACCAAAGGATGACTTTGCCGCGAAAGAACATATAACTGCCCTTGCCAGAAGCTCTGTTTGAGTATGCTGGTCTACCCTTACTCTCATTTTCCTTTCTGAATTTTTTTATCTGAATCTTTTCCCCTTTTCTCTTAGGAGGCGCGCAACACTTGTCTTATTGTCGCGGAATATGAATGCATGCTGAGAGACACTACGAAATTCGTCAACAAACTTCAAAAGAAGAATGAGGTATTGGAGGTTCATCGAACTTCTCCTGTTCACCAAGTTGAAGCAATGAAGAAAGTAGCTCGAATCGCTGGTGTTTCCTTGGCTCAAAAGGTAAAATCAACGAAGAGAGAGATTGCCGAAAAAGTTCAAAACAAGCTGAACTCTATCCAAAAGATCGTTCAAGTCCGAGAAGTTGGACTAACGAAAACCATGAATCTTGTCAATCCCAAGCTGTCATCGAGGTGCTTACTGATCTTTCTTCTCAAGGTGTGAATATTCCTGCCGATTTTTTGAAGCGTGTAAAGGAGGACGCAAATGTAGCCGAGCAAGACTAAAGGATTTCAAGTTCGCTGAGTTTGAGTCTGATGCCTTTCATTTTAATGTCTGAAGATTTTTGTTGTTGTTTTGTTTTTCTTTTGTTTTGGTGAATGTTTAAGACTTATTTTGCTCTAATGATGAACCTCGAATTTCTCCGAAGTTTCTATTTTCTCAGTCTTTTGCATTTGATTATTATATGTCTTTCTCTAATATTTGTACTTAAAAGAAAGATTCTTCGAATGATATGTTTATCGGACTTTTAGAAAGTTCATTCAACAAACCACCAGATATTCATGGGTGAAGCCAAAATTTATTTTTGTTCAGTGAGAAAATTCTCGACTGTTAACCTCCAATCCCAAGATCCTACTTTATCAGATCTTTAGATTTTCGGGTCTAGGTATTTTATGTTTATTATAAACATAAGTGGGAATGACCCGACTTCGCTTTACAATATCTCGGCTCTACTTTATCAAGCTCCAAAATTTCCAGCTGCATTCTGTAAAGAATGAGTAGAGGGATGAACCCTGTTATCGAGTATGTGATCAAGATACCGATTTTTAATGTGAACTTCGTTTAACATAGTTGATAACTATATAACCAAAACTTATAATGATTTTGCAGCTTAACCTTGTAAAAAGACTGCCTACGTACACTCGAAAGGGATCAAGCCACACGTAGTTCCGAAGTTGCCATAAATGTTGTTTATCTCGGAAATCCGAGATATCAACATACATGTATTTTTTTTTTTTTGCTCACATACGTTACCTCTTTAGTCTTGATGTTTCATTCCCGAGGGGAGGACAGACTTGTTCGTCTCTTCGAGAATTTGCTTTGAGACAGCTTCTAGCTTCGGCTTGACTACCTCTTACAGTGAAGATCCCTAATGGAGTCGTGAATTTGAAGCATTGATGGCTTTGTTTGATATTCGGATCGTTCTAACGGAGGAATACCAAAATAACGTTTATTTTTCTTCGTTGAGATGACGAGTTTGGTTGAGGAAAATTTTTTTTGCGTATGAATTTCCTTTTTGAGTTTGATGCTCGTCCCTTTACGTCTACTAAATATCTTTTCACGGGAATTCGCTCTAAATTAGGTTCTTCGGAAATTTGCTCCAAATACTTATTTAAAAGATACTCCGGCAAGGTACGACATTTTTTCGTTTGGTGTCCAAATGAAGCATGGTAATCACACCATGCTAAAGGAGTTCTTTCCATTTTCTTGGTTTTGATCTTATATCTGTCTCCTTCGTGTTGCTCTAAATCATGATCTTGTAGGTCGGTGGTTAAAAACGCGACCATAGCTTTGGCTCTCTCCTTTCGCTCATATCCTTAATCATAGTGCTGACAAGGTTCCTTATACTTTAGTTTCGCTTCTTTTTCTTCGGAGATTTCGTTGTATCCCTCAGATAATTGAGCTCGACTCTCATCTGCCCTGATATATATATTTGCTCTATAGAGAGCATCTTCTAAAGACTGTGGCCGATATGCTGAAAGTTCTTCCAAAACCTTATTTCATACCAGGTTCCACTAGTTAATGCGTCGATGGTTAATTCGTCTGAGATATATAGTTGATAATACACCATCTTGAATATCTTTACAAAGCTTTGAAGAGA
Source organism: Euclidium syriacum (assembly GCA_900116095.1). Lineage (NCBI taxonomy): Eukaryota > Viridiplantae > Streptophyta > Magnoliopsida > Brassicales > Brassicaceae > Euclidium > Euclidium syriacum. Next base: position 1,124,591 of record FPAK01000018.1, read on the forward strand.
CTCAGTCAATCGTTGTTTAACAGAGTAAAGGTCGGAAATTGTTGCTGGTCGTTCAAAATTGAACATATATTGTTTTAAGAATCTTCGTGGTAATTTATCAAAACTTAAATGGAAGATTGGTTATTCAAGTTTGGGCGTTTCCTCGCAAACTTTCCGCAAAAAATTGACATTTTGTTTCATCCCTTTCTGATGGACGAAGTTTGGCTTGATCGATTGTGGTCATGAATGCCCTAAGAAAATCCTTTGGTTCTCCCATTCCGTTGTAGGTTGGGAACTCTAGTTTTCCTTCTTTAAGTGAATAAGGACCATTAACTATTTTCCTAGATGGACCTCCATCCGAACTTTTAAATATCTGCCTTAAGTGCGGGGTGTCGATAGAAGACCTTTGAAATAAAGTTTTCATGACTTGTAGTTCACGATGTAATTCGGCTATTGTATTCTCCGTTTTTGCGATTGGATCTCCGTCAATCGACCCCGTAGCATCAATCTTCTCTTGATTTCCTCGGTTTTCTCCTAAGATATCGGGAACATCTATTTCTTCTCTTGTAGGCGATGATAAACAAATATTTGAAAGTTTGTTTATCTGATCATGATCACTATTGTGATTATGAATATCCCTTTCCCAGTTTATCATGTGACTCCCAGTGTTTAGCGTTGGGTTTCTCCCAATGTCCGAAAGTTCTCCTGGTTCTGGGGGTACATGCTGCTTCGAAATTCTGAACTTCAAGGTTGCGATATTGGTGGGTTGTTGATTCCAGCGAGTCATCCTTGGTATCCTTCGGTTTTTAGATTCCATCCGTTTAATTCCTCCGAGGTTTCTTTTATTTTTTACTTAAAAGTCACCCCCTACCTGGCGCGCCAAATGTTGAGACTGAGTTCAACTTCTAATTATTTATAATTAGAGGGGTTCGTTTTTGGAACTAAAGTAAGTAAATTAGAAAGACAAAAGATTCCTCGGAAAAATAAGTTTTATTATTGATATTGGTTACAAGGATGTTAACTCGGAATGCCGAGTTAAATTTATCAAAGAAAAGTATTTAAGTCTAGGTTTGCTACTAATTATTCTCCCCAATTCTGAATATCCATTTTAGTGGGGGGGGGGGTGTATGTATTTATATATCTTAGTAGTTGGTTATCTAAGCCCATGGGCTAACCTCGGAAAAATGGAAATATTCTATTTTTCCAAGATCATGGAATATGTGATAAGATTTTATCTTATTCTGTCCGAACTTAGACTTCGGCTTGGGACGAAATAGTTTATACCCCCCCTTCGTACACTAAAATCCGACCATTGTTTACCGAGGTATCCCTCGGTCATCTGAGCCGAGGGTTCTAACCCTATTGAATGGACTTATAACCTAATCCGTAATTAGGGAAAGATCTGTAGGGACTGAATCTCAATTATTGTCAAGCTATTGATAAGGGGTGCTAATCCCACCATCAACAGTATCATAGGAAATTTTCTTAACCGCATTGATCCCAAGCTTCTAATGATGAATAGTTGGCGTCCCTAAGAAATTTTCCTCTTCCTCATCAATAGGTATTTAAGCACAATTCTTATTAGATTTTATCTAAGGCAGAGTTAAAAACCATAATCACACAGAAAATCTTATAATAGCAATAAACGAGATTTGACTCCTATGATGAGAATGTTTAGTAGCTCAGGCTTACATGGATTTCAATCTTGTGAAACATGTCCTGCATATATAATCATTGTTTCCCAAATGGTTTTGGCTTAATAAAAAATAAAAGCAGGAAAAAAATTGAGATTAACAAAAAAAAATTTCATCAGTAACAGTTATACACCCCCCCAGACTTAAATTACACTGTCCCGGTGGAACAAAGAGAGGAAATGATGTTAGAAAACAAAGATGAGAGCAAATCAAAAATCATGTTACCGCAGAGGTAGTGGTCGGGAGACTGATGTGATCCTAGATGAGAGGATCCCTGACCTAGGATGAGCTTTGTGGAGTTGTGAGAAGATTGGATGAAGTCTGGCCGTGGAGACATAAGATGGAGTGATTTGCGGATTGGCAGCGGATGGAAAGGAAGGATTGATGGATGGAATGGAATGATTTGATTAGAATTGGATTGAGAGAAACTTCCTAAAGTTGCAAAATCTTCCATGACTTTCAGGCTTAGATCTCCTTAGGATATTACACACCCAAGAAGAAACCAAGAGAGATGGATATTACACAGCATCCAGAGTAGATATTGCACAGTATCCAGATCAAACAAGTTTGTAGAAGTTTTGATAAAAAGATGTTTGATAGATTGAAAAGAAGGCTCAAGGAGCGCACATATAGTGTTTGAAAACTCTTAGGGAAACTAAACACACAGCTGTAGAATAATTAAAAGACATAAGATTTTGACTAAAATTTAAAATAAAGTTTGATTCTTATTAAAGCTCCTTGTGACCGTGGCTTTGCTGTAGATAGTATAGAGTTGGGCCTTGATTCATCAAGAGATATTGAAAGAGTGTTTGGTTTTGCCTAATTAAAAACCTCTCTTGAAAAATCCATTGGGATAAAACCAAAAGGAGGGAAAAAAGTGTAATCTCAAACTCCTCTCTTGGTGAGACTCAAGTACCTTGAATCACAACTAGAGTAGTTGGATAAGCATACTCAAGTTGGCTCCTGATTTAGTGTAGTAAAGAATGGATTGCTTCTTGGAGTTTCTTCGACTTGGTTCATGTTATTGGTCCAAGGGGAATGTGAAGGTGTTCTTCTTCAAGGTCCTTAGCTTCCACAGGTTCAAGCTGCTCCATTTTTCCATCTTCAGCTTCTTTAAGCTCTGCTACAAGCTGCTCCTCCATCTCATTTGTTTCCTTGGTTTCCTTGCTGGCCATGATCATATCATCCTCTCCCACTTGAAAAGGATTTGACCTCAAATCTTGTTCATCTACAAGAAAATAAGGTAAATTAGACACGCTGAAATTAGAGCTCAGATTATACTTACCTTCAAGATTCCATTGATACCTTCCCATCCATGTAATGGAATGGAGCTTTGTTCACTTTACTCATATACAAAATGTTTCAGAATCACTGCATTGAATTTGCTCAATGTTCATCTCACCAGAAATCGACACGTCTACAAAAAACACAATTGCAATAACTAAATCAAATCGGAAACTAAACAAAAATCAATTCAAATTCTGGAGTATGAATTATTGCGGATCTGCTAGTTGATTTTGAATGGTTCATGAATTTGTGGCTGTACTTCAGTATCTTCTCCACCTCGTGCTTCCTCAATAAACCTATTTCTCAAAGAATAATTAGTAACACCAAAACAGTTTTCATAAGACAAAAACCAATCATGCCTATAGTACTTCACATATTTTCCACAAGATGCATAATCTTTTTCTAAATCAGAATCACTAGCATAAAGAGACTTAGTCTGTTCAATTCCAAGTAGCTTACATTCTAGAGGATTTAATAAAACATACCTCGCACCTGGAAATGCATTATCAATACATTTTTTATATTTGATCACCTTTGGAGCTGTCTCAATGAATTTGGTCCATCTAGCAAGTTCTTTACTAAGCGCTGGCTGTTTTATTACATATTGGATGAACTTATGCTCAGTGTGAGGGACAAATTCCTTAGGCCATAGGGAATACTTCTCTTTGAAATAAGCAATTGGCATGCTTCCCTGCATAAGCACAAAACCTATACCAATACTAGAAGCATCAAATAAGATTTCAAAAGTCTTAGTAAGATCAGGAAGTGGAAGAGCTAGCAAATGAGTGAGCTTCACTTTCAAAGTATTAGGTGCATTCTTTTCAGCTTGTTCTTGCTTAGGTTCCTTGTTTGGTGGTAAGCTTTCTGACCTTCCATGCTAAATCCCTTGCAAAGATTGTTCAAACTTGCTAGGCATAGCCTGCTTTAGCATGGTTAAACTCATACAACAATATTTAGAAATAACAGGTGAGGATGTAGAGTAACTTCCCTTTGGTTTTTGCATACCCTGCTTGCGCGCTTTTCTCTTAATATTTCACTCAAAGAGCCTTCTCAGAAACCAAATAACTATAGGATCACTTAATCATTTTCAAATGAAGTTGAACTAAACCCTCGTTATTTTCCTGATTTTACTTCCGATTTCCAACATCAGTCTATAGTCAAATAACTGACTTGAGAGTCGAAGAATCTTGCGGAAACACAAACTCATTGTGTCTTTCTCCGAGACTTCACGTTAGATATCTTGTTGCTGTTGTAGGAGGTTTGCTGCCCACGGGATGAACCCTGGTCCACATCACATTCTAGCTCACCCGTGATCTCCCGAAACCATATCGGAGTGCACTCGTGACACGCTCACACCGCTGTCTAACTCTCGCAGCCATCAAGGACGGAGTTCCTAGATTTCACTCCGTCGTGATCTCAGTAGCAGATTGACGGACCCCCTTTTTACCTCGCAAGCCCACTAAAATTTGAGAACCGTTGGATCTAGGCCCAAGTCAATCCCATACCAAAATCTGCATTTGACTTGTGTATACTTGGTAGAAAGACATTTTTTACCCTAAACACTACGAAAGACCACAAGAAAGAGATATTGTGGTTTATATCTTGAAAAAGGCTCGCCGGTTAAAGACTACAATAGTTTCGTCCCTCTGGAAGAACTGTAACCTACCTAGCCCAGATCTCCCGTTGGGCCGACCTACCACTGACGTGATGAATATTTTGTTCTAAAACTTAAGATGATCAAGGAGTTGGCATATTCTTCCCGAGCTTTAACGACATGCCAACTCATATTTTGTTAATCTATGAGATAAGTCGGAGTGTTGGCAAAACAGTGAAGTGAATTATCTTCTGAACTTGTAATGGATGACCGGAAAAAGAAGAACAGAGAACAAAGTTTTGTGAAAACAAAACAATGCAATCTTTATTAAAACTTTTTAAATGCGATAAACGTAAACAAAAATGGAACAAAGGAAAAGCTTATAATGGGTTAGTGGCTAACAATCATAAGGACCATAAAGGGAAATAAAACAATCAGAAATAAGTGATACATATTAGGTTATAGCCATTGTGTAAATATTCCTCTAATTTGAATGCATCTGAGAAAAGAAAATGTTTTCATAGATGTTCTCATTGAAATCCATAAGAACCATATACATTGTTGGAGCCCTCCGACTAGTTTGGAGTTTTCCAAAGCCTTTGTCAAAAGTGAGATCTTCAAACATAAGGCTGGTTAAGGTGATTTACCTTATTTTTCTCAGTATGGACCAAAATGTCTAATGAATATTCTTATTGTAAAGAAGAGTGTTTTGCATCAATCAATGGCGTTTAGAGCTTGATGAATAGTCAAGAGCTTGAAATTCGAAAGTTTTATCTTGGGACTCATTATCTTCAGTGTTTAGTTTGGTCGCGTTTAAGTTTGTGTCGAATTCAGTTAGGCTTGGAGCGTTCATGTATGGGCCTGAACATTCTAGGGCTTGAGGTTTTATTTGAGTTTGTGTTTGCTTCTTTAGCAAAATCGTTTTGTATGATGGCTGTTCTCTATAGTTAATGTGGTGTTTTCTATTGGCATGTTCCTAAGAGTTTTATTCGGAACTTGTACAGCCTTGTTGAACACGACATGTTGTGTAGCTTCATGGATCAGCTCCAAGGACAGAGGCATGTAGGGGTCAAGTGACACCAGTTAAATTTATATTTCATATTGCTTCCTATAACTTACAAGTATGTACAACTAATTTTGTCAAAACCTTTTTAACCTTTATTAATCATTTTTTACTTGAATATTATTGGGGCATAACCCATTATTATTAATCAATTTTTTCTATTTTCCTTTGGGTCTATTTAATTCGATTTGTAATTGTATGATAAAAACTATTTAATAAAAAATTGCTTGAAATATCTTAAGAAAAACATAAAGTTATATATAATTTTTTTAAAATATTTAAGTTATATAAAATATAAATTAGTGATTGAAATTATATTTTTTAATATTTTATATGATATGAGTAAAAAAATTAGGGAAATTGCTTAAAATATACCACAATTTTTCTTTTTTTTGACAAAACTACATTGTCGTTTCAATCAAATGCACAACTACATTTTCGGGGTAACGAAGTTACAGTTACCCTCTATGACCAAACAAAAAATGCGAAACCGCAATTACCATTTTAACCTTCGCGGTTGTCAGATTTCCGTAGAGGTTTGATAATAGACTCTTTTAGAAGGGAACAAATTAAATTAGTATATTTATATTATAAAATTGTATGAAAATATTTGCTTAAAATTTTAACTACAGAAATTAAATATAGACGATGCTGAAGTTATGAAATTAAAATTTCATAAAATTGAATCAAATTAAAAAAGGTAAGTTAAATTATGCCTTGACCTAAAAAATTACAGCCTTCTTCGAGAAGTCTGAAACATATTTAAATAGTAAATTTAAATTTAAAAATTTAAAATAACTTTTTGTTAAAAATAGACAATCGTGAAGTATGAAAATTAAATTTTGTAAAATTAAATCAAATTAAAAACATGTAAGGTAAAGTAGGTTCTAAACCTCAAAACATGCTTTTTAATGGAAACATTTACATATAACTTTAGGGTTAGATTCATGTTTTACCGAATTCACATTTGAAATTTTAATTTGTGCATATGAGTTGTAATGTGCCTATATTTCACGAATTTGATGCTTCCTAGATGTTTTGTTTAAATATTTTCACTTATAAGTGATAAATATTAGATTTAGGGTTTCACAGACTTCTAGAGAAGTCTGATAATTTTGGGGTTTCTCAGACTTCTTAGAGAAGTCTAAATCGTATTTAATTTGGAAATCTAAACTAAAAAAATGAAAAAAAATTATTTGATACAAAAGTTTTGTAGATAAATTTGACATACTTATTGTTGACTTATATAAATTTAAATATTAAAAAATTGAACCATTGGAGATAAATTTGGATCTAAAAACCATGTAAGTTAGAGTTTAGGGTTTATGAGGTCTATATTTGTTGGGTTTATGGTTTATATTTGCTCGTAGAGTGTAATTAACTATAAAACAGTGTGAAAATCGAGTTATATATTGGATTATGCAACTTACCAAAAAATCAACAGTTTTTGTCTATGTTCGACATACGAAGTTGAATATCATGTTTATGTATGTAGGGTTAGATTGATAGGGTGTAAATTTTTCATTCATCATGTTAAATTTACATATATTGGTTAGTTTGTGACTATATTAAACGAGTTTGATGTATTTCATACGTTTTCTATATATTATGATGGTAATTAAGTAGTAATTATTAAGTTTAGGGTTTATCAGACTACTATTTTAATCTGGATTATCTTTGTGATTTGTCATACTTCTTGACAGTTCAATTTATTGTCAGACTACATACGAAGTTTGAAATGAAAATCAATTTTTGGTCAAAGCTAAAACTACCCTTTGTCGCCATTAGTGGAATTTCTTGATTTTTTTTTGTTTCAAAGGAAATTCTCATACTTCATTTTTGGTTTGAGTAATTTAAAATTCAATTGCAAACCTACCCTATCGTTGACCATAATGGTTGAATCTTCCATACCAGGCTTCCATAGCAGTCTGAGTTTACAAATCAGATTTGAAATTCGACGAGAAGAAAAAATTCATACCTATAGCCGTTTAGAGTTTGTTTTCACCTTCGACGAGCATCCAGAACGTCTAATATCAGCGAAATCCCGCAAGTCCAGTCGTATTATGTGGTTTATGTGCCATAAAAGATTTTTCCTACGTTTGAATCCGAAAATTTAAGAGAAAATTGGAAAATCGGAGAGGAGAATCGCGGAAAGGAACTTCGAGCTCTATTATTGAGATTTAATTTCCAATTAACGAGTAATTTACTGCATTAACTCATGGACGATGGTGATGGTTGTGGAGGTTGAGAATTGATGGTATATGGTATTTCCGTTATTAAATTAGATATGAAATTTTTTTTGTCTTTTCGTTAAAACGTTAGACTCTAACAGAAGTCTGATTGATGATATATGCGTGAATACCCAGATTCTTAAAGGATAGTTCGTGAGATTCTGAAAAAGTGGAGATGAATAATATAATTTTAACTTTGACTTTAAATGATATAGTATTTTTATAAACAGCCCAAAAAAATTTATAGGTTCACCACTGATTAGCTCCGTTAAAAGTTCTTGTAGGTTTGGCTAGCAACTAAAAACTAATTCAATTATGCTGTTTTAAACTTCAAATTCTTCATTGAAACAAAGGTTTTTTGATGATAAGTTTTAAACTAGCAAAAAAAAAACGTCAAATGCTGAAAACTGACAGAGTTAAAAATCTGAAAAGAACTTTAACAAAAAAAAAAAAATCTGAAAAGAAAACCTCACATTAATACATATACTACACCCAAGTGACGTTTCTTTCACTCTTTCTGAAATTAATTTTATTAAATGCATAAGTCGTAACAAATCCTAAAACTGTTTTGTTCATAAAATTTGGAGTATCTAGTTAATAAATCAATTCTGACCAAACTAAACTAATACGTATTATTTTTTTTTTTTTGTTAAAGATTTAAAATACGTATTATTTAAAATAATATAAAATGATTCCGGCGATACAACAAAGATGGCAATAATAAAAATCACTAGAGTACATATATGTTTTGATTGACTCGGATATGTTTATATATCTTTTCGAACAGATCATATAAACCATATTAAAAATGAACCAGATCTACTCAAAATCTCTAAACGTAACTCCAAAATTTGTTTTAAAAAAATTTAACATGAACTGATATACTCAAGCTAAAACCACATTGGAGTTATGTATTGTTAAAGCTAGTGAAATTCTAACTTATCTCTTGCACAATAAGATTTGGCTGTTCCGATCTTTCGATCAGAAGTAAAATAAAATCCAAAAGTTATATGGTGATAAAAACAAAAGAATTTATGTTTGTGACAATTTTAATTGTCGTATGTATGTTTATAAATAGCATCGGTGCGGAGAAAAGATATATCCATTATCCAGAGAGAGGATATGGCACTGGTTGTGATCCAAGATTTCCCACTGCTGCATGTTATCAGCGCAAACCAGGGAGACCATATAGCCGAGGCTGTTCGATAATCACTAGATGCAGACGTGGACCTGGTGAAACAGATTCAATACCTCCTTTGAAGAAATTTTTGGATAAAATTCTCCATGAATATTAATGTAAACACGTTGATGATTAATAAGGAAGGAAAAAAGATAGATAAAGTTAAAATATTTTGTTTTTCTTCACTCTAATCTATATTTTACTACAAACAGAAAACATCGATTTACTAAAAATTGTGATTTACCAGTCCATTCTTTTTTTCTCGCCGATATACAATCTGTTTTGAAAGGTCAAATAGTCATTTTTAAACAACTTTTTTTTCCCTCAGCCAAACTAATTTCATTTCATAATACTATGAGCTATTACATAGCTTCTCCTTCCTCTATCCATAGATGTAACTATGGAGCAGTATTACCATCTAGCCTCATACACAGAATAACATAGAGCATGCTTTGCTATTTTATCCGCGCATACACTTCAGTCCTTGCTTAAAAAATTAAAAAACTAAGAGTCATCAAAGTGTCCTCCGCAAAAGGTTTCAGTTTTGGCATTTGGATAAGTCGTGGAGGGCCTCTACCAAAATTTTGCAGTCCATTTCCATCAGCACTCGTTCCACCTCCAAATTATCTAAAAATTGTACTGCCTAAATCAAGCATGTTGTTTCATCTTTCACTCTAGTCATAAGCTTAGGATAGACCTTAGAGTAAAACCATCGCATCTCACCCCTAGGATCTATGAGAATCCAACCAACAATGCATTTGTCTTATTCGGTTTGCAAAGATGTATCAACATTACATTTCAACATCCCTTGGGCTGGAATTGCCATTTTCTTGCCTATGGATTAGCCTTAGAGCTTGGTTAAGAGCAGTTGGATGGATTGCAACGAATTCCTTTACATTCTTCTCAATAAGAACTAAAATATTTTAGATATTCCCGTTTTACTTCTGGAAAAAAAAACTCATTTCGGGAAACTTCCATTGGATCCAAGACCATATGTACAATCTCTGTCTAAAATCCTTCCTTTATGTTAAAGATCGACAACATTGTTGGTGCCAAATGCCGTCCCATAAAAGAGGGAAGAAAGGCCTAACAAGAATTTTTTGACTAAGTAAAGAAAAGAAATTGTCAAAGGTGGGTTTAGCAAACTCTCGGACCCAAATCGAGACAAGTGACATGGCCCACCAAGGGCACAGGCCCTGCAGCAGAAAGGCTTCAACAACATCTGGGAAATCGAGCTTGGAAGATGATGCGCCTCGAAGGTCGAGCTCGGCCATTGGTGCTGACCTCAAGACGACAAAACATGAAGTGACAACTAGGACATGTAAGCCTATCCCAGTATCAAAAAAAGGTCGGGTCGGGAAAGCAACTCGTCAGCCTGCGAATCCAGCACAGGCGGACCTGGTCTTACATGACCTTTCAGACCTAGACGCAGCTTATCCTCGGACTAGGTCGGTTTAGAAGTTAACCCTTAAGCAAACGAGTTTAGTATAAATAACCATTCACATATATTGTAATCGACATTCAATTCCAGAGAGAGAACGAAGAGACTAGAAAGAACAGCTTGCCAACCTAAAATCGCTTCTAACACTTGATCTCGTCGATTGCTGTTAGACTTCGATATTCGAGTCCGAACTCTTCTTAAAGGCTACTGATGCGTGAAGTTATTCACCCAAAATTAACTGCAAGTGCACAGTGTACAGTTGTAGTATTTAGGTTATCGATCCCACATAGAGCTATGGCTAGTTTGGATTCAAATGCAAAAGTAACCGAACTATGACAATTCTAATATGCTAATGACTTGTGATGTGTTGCAAACTTTAAAAGGAACATTAGATCTAAGGGAAATCAGTTGGGAAAACTTGGGATCACGGTTATTGGTGACTTCTTGAACTCTAAACACTTTAAACTACTAAATCCTATTAGTGTACTAGAAAATAGCCTTTATTTAAATCCCTAAATCTCAAATCTCTTTGGATTGTCGCTGAAAGTAAATAAACTTTAGTGCGAATAAGTTAGATCTGTTCACAAGGTGTCTAAACAAACGTTCGTTTGACTTAGAACGCACCTTGCTCACTACAGACTCTTCCGGCGTCTCTATCTCCGTCTCCGGCAGAAAGATCGACCTTGATAATCTAAAAGTTGTTAATTACGTCACCTCTAAATATGAAACACTGTTTGTAGTATTGAATCACGTGGCTTATTCCACAAATCAAAACCGTTTAGAATGATCCCTTGTAAACCTTTTGAAAACCCTAGATCTAATGAATAAACTACTCAGACATGGTTTTCGTAAAACAAATCATCTTTTTATGAATGAAGTGCATATAAAACGAATTAGACAACAGAAGATCAGAGGTTCACGAAGCTCTAATGAGAAAGAACAGTTCTCTAACCTTCTTCATAGTCTAGAACAATTGATAAGAACAATATGTAAAAGCCAAAAACAATGGAAACAAAAAGCAAAGAGAAACTTGTATTGCTTTGAGTTCTTGTGTGATGCTTTTTTTTGGTTCGTGCCTCTTCTAGTGCCTAAGAGGTGCTTATATAGGTCGTGAATGAGTCTTAGGGTCGGCGTCACAGTCGGTCGACTGCATCTCTTCCAGTCGGTCGACTCGGGGCTCGCCGCAACATTTCTTCATTTTGGCTCCAAAACTTCTAAGTCTTCTCAATTCACGTGGAAACTTCCATAAAACCTTATTTCTAGCTCTTTTTGCTCCAAATTGTCTTTTGCTAATAAATCTTGCATAAATGCTCAAAACATGCTACAAAGACTCCATAAAACCTACTATATCATGGTAAAAAACCGGTAAAATCCATGATACATCAGCTACGCATAAATCCGACCTCTCATTCTCTTTTATTTCTGACCTCAAATCAATTAATAAAACAATGATTACTTTGCCACGGAATCTTCTTAACTTATTTATATTTCTGAGCCGATCTATTTAACAAGCATTCTGACACCCCAGTGCCGAGCCGAAATCCACGGAAATAAAAGTCACAAATCCGAACCGTCACCGAGACCACGTTTAACAGAAATATAGCAAAGTCAGTTGAAAAATAGAATTAATGTCGAATTCAGCAGCCCGCACTGAACTCAAAGGGCTATTCCCAAGTAAAAGTTAACTAAATTATAAAGTTAAGTACAACGGTTAGAAACAGTTGGTCAACACAAACTATGAACGGCTGGTTAAGTCATTAATGGAAAATCCTCCAGAGTTAACGCATAATTATGACATGAATCAAGTTTGGAAAAAAAAAAAAAAAAAGACAACCTAACAAAGGAAAACATATCTTCATCTCTAACACTCACACTAGACACTACATTTATCTCTCATTTTGTTCTTACATTCATCCCTGACTCAAAGACCACTTATTTTTGTATCCAGAGAAGAACTCACACCTTATACAAATTTGATCATCTTTGATATTCACTATAAATTACACATGCTCAAAAGAACTCTTCAGGTTAAAGTCTTTTTCATAAAAACCAAATCCGATTAATACTTTGGTTCAAACTTTTGATAAGATTTGCCAGTTGCTCCCCAACAACGCCGTCAAAAACTTTATATGTTGGTGTTTTTCAAGGTTTAAATTTATAAACACCTCAATTGTTGCCCAAGTATAAACAATATTTGTTGTAGAAATTGAGGGGTCGAACTCAAAGGAGCGTGGAATTAATCAAAATGTTTGAAAGCTGAATACAAATCGGATGCGAAGGTAAAAGGGGGTTTAGTTGATTGTTTTGAGTTTTGGTTGTAGTAAATACTACTTAGACTTATACACTAAAATAGATGTTTAAAGGTATGGGTTTCATGGAAGGAGATATCGATTATGAGAGATCATAAGTAACTAACTAAAACTAGGGTTTTGAGTTCTTGTTTAGGGGTTTGTTTTACAAGTGAATTTATTTGGTTAAACCGATGGTGTCTTGGTGAGAATCGATTCGCTAGCTATTTACTCTAACAACGGGACAATTGAGAGAGATTATCTACCGGTCTTAAGGTTTAAAAACACCATTACTATTCTTAATGTGGCGGTTTGATTCTAATCTCGATGCTAGACTCAAAAATTTCTTAGAGTACAACCACCTCTTTAGATTACTTTCCTAACATGTTAAGCCAATGGAAAAGAGCCTAGCGCAATCTTAGGCGTTAATTATGCAAATATTTCCACAAATCATCCCTAAAATCTAGTTGAGTCTACTCCTATTACGGTAGAGAAAGTCTCTATATTGACTACTTTGATAATTCTTCAAACACATAGCTTGTGTATGAGAGTGTAGGGATACGGTTGACTGATATGAGATGTCAGTAGCTTCATCTCAATCTACCCCTAAAGATCCATAGTTAAGATAACTAAACCTAATTGATCTCTTAATTAACCAATTAATTAATCCTAAACTTGATTGGTGACTAATCACTCCACTAACCTATCTCTCCCACTAAGCCAACAAATATATTACTTACACATGGTGAGAGAAAATGAAAATAAAAGATAGAATATGCATTTAAAATAAAGAAGAAAAGAAAAATAAAATAAAATAATATTTTTACCTAATAGAATAAATATTAAAATAGCTTTCCGTTAGAGAGCAAAAGAAGACTAAAAACAACAATAGAAAAGTGTCAAATCAAGGTCTATCTCTCCTGAGGTCGAGCAAGTTGTATTTATAGAGAGCCAAAGTCGGTCATAGACAACTTTATCTTTTTCTCGCTTTTGCCACTTCCATATCGATCGATATGGGAGGTCGATAGAATGCTCCCTATCTCGATCGACATGTAATCGATATGGACGTCTTGAAATTTCTCCTGTCTTGAAATTTCTCCTAAGTTTTTGTTATTTTCTTTGCTTCCTCCTGTAGCTCATTTGTCCTCCTTGATTCCTGACAATTTTATAATATGTATAAGAAACATGTTAATGAAGACTTCTAGGACTCCTAGGATGCAATGCATAAAAATATATTCTTAAATGTATAAAGAGTGAAATAGAGATGGGTCTATTGATATAAAATGTGTATAAATTAGGTGCTAAAACTATCAATTTTTGTCTCATCACCACTCTGTTAAGAAGGTTAAATGTGAATCTAAGTGCCAAATATTGCTTCACATAAATTCCGGTCATGGACATCAAGTACCTAAGTAGGATCAGTTACATAATAGGCTACGTCAGCATGAATAATAAGAAGGTTACCAAATATAAATGGAAGAAGAAGCCTTATATGAAAAGGTGGTTTCCCCGCCCGAATGTGTTTGTAGCTCGAATCAACGAAATCAACATTAGCTTTAATGTTCCAAAAGAGCTTTATGTAAGAGGAAGTATATATGGTGGTGATGAAGTTGAACCAAGTGATCAATATGATGTAGACGGTTACGATGATGATGGTAACATGTAATTAGGGTACTACGATATTCGCTCCTACAATGTTGACAAACAAGGGTATGGACCAACTTCGAAAATGCGTGAAATTTTGGCAACCAAAGAAGAAATATTGGCCTACAAGTGCATCCAATATCAATCCAAAAGAAATAAAGTGACTCAACATTGGTTAGGGGAAGCGATGGTGTTGGTGACTTATAATTTGAATGTAGAACAAGTAACCATAAGAAGAAGAATCTATTCGTGAGAAGGAAAAAACGAGCCGAGCATGGAAAAGCGAGCTCAAGCAAACGAAGAGGAGGCCTATAAACACTCAGTGTCTATAGGATTGATATCATTCTGCGAGCACCAAGAGCCACCACGCTGTCCACCATGGAGAAACCCATGTCCAAGAATCAAGGAAAATCCTTCATAAAGATATCATGCGATGAAAGGTCAAACCGTGAGTCCTCCGATGAATAGAACATCGAGGTACCCTCCAATCCATCGTGTATACCATTTCATTTGCATTTTCAACTCATATTCGTCTCGAAATACACCAAGAAAATGTAAATCAAGTTCTTGCGCGGGGGGGGGGGGGTAATATCATTTATATGTGCATCATAATTTAGATCATATTACGTAGTACATACCTAAGAAAAAAAAAAGAATAATCGCAAATAAAAACCTTCTAACCACATTCATTTAGTACCAATCGATACCTAGGCCGATACAATTTTGAAACGACCAAGGTAGCGGTTTATACAAACCTTCGTTTTTCATATCTTCACATAGAATCCATATGCATGTTCATAGGGGTTGATGAATAAAAATAAATTGTTAAAGTACTAAAAACCTTAAATTTTGACCTTGTGAATCTTGTTAATCATAGTATCAGGACCATTTTGATAACTTAAACCAAGAATTTTTTGACCATAATAGCATGATGGAATTTCTCAAGTTGATGCATGTT
This sequence comes from Euclidium syriacum, assembly GCA_900116095.1. Taxonomy (NCBI): domain Eukaryota; kingdom Viridiplantae; phylum Streptophyta; class Magnoliopsida; order Brassicales; family Brassicaceae; genus Euclidium; species Euclidium syriacum. Next base: position 1,139,950 of record FPAK01000018.1, read on the forward strand.
TGATTGAACCAAAACCTCTCAAATAAGAACTTTATTTAACTTGTACATATCTCCTAAATGTTTGGAAATTGGTTGCTTGTATAGATTAAAAAATTGGAGTTTCATTTATACCATTATACACCCTTATTGTGAACTCTAATGCTTTCCAACCCATAATCATATATGTTTCATAAAAACCAAAATTACTATTATGAGATATTATGGAGTTTCTTATATTGGTGATCCTTAGTAAAAAAATGTTGGGTTAAGAAAGACAACGAATGAATCTCTAGTAGACTATGGCTTGAGTTGAAGATTGGCACTAGGATAGGATAAAATGATGGATTTTTGCAATTTTCTTATGTTAAGTGTTATGTTTTTTGGATGAATGAGTCTGGAAGGAACTCATATTTTGTATGAATATCCTAGGCTTTTAGGAAGAGGTCTAAGGAGGACCACATTGGTTCCAGATATCCTAAAGCCAGTCATTGAGGATAACTTGCGTCATACACTTTAACATTTCATGTGGCTAAGGTGAAGGTGTGATCTATGGAAACAAAATTCATTATACTTCTCCTATATGACATCATTCATAATATGTGAACTTAGATTTGAATGTTAGAATTAGGTTACTTGATAATATGAATGATGACTTAAATAATATGCTTGTGGTAGTTACAACATTATATGAAGATGATGATGGGATATGATAGGTTTGGTCATCAAAATGTTATGCTTTGTGGTGATTATGATTTGATATAATAGTACGATGATGATGTTTACTGATATAATGATAAGCTTTATGATGATATGATATGATATGATATGATAGTAAGTATGAAGTTGATATGGTATATCAAATGATATGATATGTATGTTGAAATCTGAGAAAGAATCGAGCTACGGGCCGTGGTCTTTCGTATATATATGTTGGTCTACAAGGAAGGACGTTTGTTTGAAGTGTAGTCCATGAAATTGGTTAACAAGCCAACCATGTATGTTGTATGGGAGGACCAGGTACAAATTTTGATATTCATACGTTTTAGTGATTGTCTAAGCTAGGGTCAGACTCAATTCAGGTCAGGAGGTTTATAAAACTATCACAAGGATGGGTGAACCTAACTATGTTTGGATTTATTTCATTATGAGCAATAAGAATAATATATATGTTAGCTTGGTTAGTTAAACATTTTATATGATTGTTAGTGTCTGAGTTTATATGGTAGAATGAGTGTCTTATAGTAGTAGAATATATTTTATGTTTCGACCGGCAGAGATGATCTCCTCACTGAGTAGTTTCTATTTACTCACCCCTCTTCTTCCTTTTATTCTGCAAGCTAGTAAATGGAAATTGAGGTTTAATATGTTATGTTCGCGTATTTTTTTATCTAAAGCAATGTTTTGGGACTGATCCAAATAAAAATATGTTGTCCTTAATTGTGTAGCGAAGACAAGTGTCCTGACACTGTTTTACATTGCCTTTGTGGCTTAGAGACGGGTGTCACAATAAGCCCCAAAACATGATGAATTATAAAAAAGGTACATAATTTTTTCTTCTTATCTTAGATATATCCTATCGTGACATTCCCCCGACTCGATTACATGTTTTAGTAACTTGGATTTTAAGGTAAGTTTTAGCAATAGGTGTTTTAACTATTTCAGAGTGAACTAAGTTTCTATAGATATCTATTGAGGGGGTTTGACCCCTCGAAAATCTGTAAATGTTGCATGATTATAACAATAATGTGTTTATTTGCGAGGAAAATGTTTTTTTTTCTTTTTTCTTTTGAGGATTCTCCAAAACTCAAGTCAAAATTTATCAACGTGATTGGATGGAGAGTCATTTTCATGGGAGAGGTTGGGAAGTGGTAGGGATGTTCTGGGCTTGGCTGAGAGTTATTCAAAGCCTAATATGTTACATAGTGAGGTTAAAATTGGAATAAAAACTTTTAGAGTGGTACTAAAACTCTCGTAAAGGTAAATATGATTGTGAAAGTCAAAAGGATGAGGATTCACTTTTCTATATAGATATATGTAATTTTATTTTGTAATGTGGATTGTATGGTCGAATGATCTCTGAAAAATTTCCAAACCCTTGGAATTTTATAGTCTCCAAACAACGAAGAGAGTATTTACATGCAAGAGCCATAGATGACAAGAGACCAAAGATCGAGTTTTATTATTGTGTGCCTAGTCAACTCTAGTCGTAGGACCATGAGACTGGCGATTTATGCTTTTGGCGGTGAAGTAATTGGATTGTTTAGAGTAGTCATTTTGAATTGTGATTTGACAGCCTATTTGGTTGAACAAACGTGCTCAACATGTTTGATGCGAAAGTTTTCTTGTACAAATGCATTCAAAACATGTTTAATGGGGAGTTCTTAATTGGAATCCTTAAAAAAATAATAATAAAACATTTCGGGTTCCACATGAATAGTTAAAAAACAAGTCCCTAAAATTCTTAAATAAGAACCGATCCTTACATTGTTCACGCCACGTGGCAACACACGGTTGATTTGGTTTTAACTTTTTTTTTTTCTAAAAAAATGGAATCCACAACAAAAAAATATTAAAAAATCCTAAGAATCCTTTTTTTAAACTAGCATTGAACATGCTCTAATGTTTTGTTGGTTTCTTATAACCGAACAGTGGCTCTGATAAACGATTTTAACCCTCGTCTCTAGTTGGGATCGAATGTGTACAAATCGTTCGGGAAAGTGGAGCATTTGTTGGCTTAATATCGAATAGTTCTAACGAGGATTTTTCTATGTTGCAGAAAAGTTAGCAATAAGGAAACCACCCAACAATATAAGATCAAATTCAAGTGACATTCATGAAAATAAACTATGATTATATTTTCTTTTAGAACGTAAATCTCTTATTAATGAGTTCCGTGTCAAATTTTTTAGTTTATTGTGCGTACTTAATAATTAGAATTAAATGAGAACGTCACTTATAGTATATCTTACGCTAGTGTGATTACACCAAACAAGAAATAATGACTTTTGGTTAGAAAATAACACTTTGTCAAGCCGCCCCTACCAGTTTATCATTTTATATGAAAGTTGATAAAGGCAAGTTATTCATTGTTTAAATAACTTCAAAATGTAAATAATGAAAAAAAAAAACAAAAAAACAAAAAAACAAAAAAAAAACACCATTCATAACCCCCTACCTTACCTCTATATATATCCAGGATAAAAATCAACAAAGAGATACACACAGTTGTAATAAAACCAAAAAAAAAAAAAAAAAAAATGATGGCAAACAACTCACTCTCTACCTTCATATTCTCTATCCTTTTCCTTATCTCCACCGCGAGGGGCGCCACATTTGAAATACTGAACCAATGCGGTTACACCGTTTGGGCAGCTGCCAGCCCCGGAGGTGGCAGGCGTCTAGACTCGGGTCAGTCCTGGACACTTAACGTCGCTGCCGGCACAGCTATGGCACGGATTTGGGGGCGGACCAACTGTAACTTCGACTCTTCAGGGCGTGGCCGATGCGAAACTGGTGATTGCAGTGGTGGACTACAATGCACTGGTTGGGGCCAGCCGCCAAACACGTTAGCTGAGTACGCTTTGAACCAATTCAACAACTTAGACTTCTACGATATCTCACTTGTTGATGGATTCAACATTCCTATGGATTTTAGGTAAGAATATCTCCATAATATTTTCTTGAAGGGCTTTCTTTTTCTGAACCATTTTTTCTTCCTTTTTTACTGTTTTTGGTCTTAGTTATTTAAGCAGTAAAACCTTTATCGTCTTAACTGCAAAAAGCGTTGAGGGAAAAAAAATACAGCCATAGAAAGTGTATATCATTTGAAGTCGATAATGATTTGTTTTATTTATTGGTGTACTATCGTCAGCCCAACCAGCCCGAACTGCCACCGGATACTATGTACCGCGGACATAAACGGACAGTGTCCGAATGCTTTGAGAGCACCCGGCGGTTGTAACAACCCGTGCACGGTGTTTAAGACGAACGAATACTGCTGTACAAACGGGCAGGGAACGTGTAGTGACACAGATTATTCAAGGTTTTTCAAACAGAGGTGCCCCGACGCATACAGCTATCCACAAGACGACCCGACAAGCACTTTCACTTGTTCGTCCACAAACTACAGGGTCGTGTTTTGTCCTAGGGCTAGGCTCGGTACTACTGATTCTCACCAGCTCCCAATCAAGATGGTCACTGAAGACCATTAAATAAAAGCTATGTCTCTATTGTGTGTATGTACGCGTGTGATCATACTTACGTGACCATCACACTTAATCGATGATAATAAAGGCAGTAATAATTACGTCCGACCGACGTACATGAGTTGGACTCTTTTCTCTCTTTCTGGTCTACTTTTATTAGCAGATAATTAATAAAAAATAATCTTTGGTAGAGCTTGGTGTGATTAAGATTTTGAATAAGTACCTTTACTAGGATTTTACATTTCAGTACTGAAATAATAGAGTTTTTTTATTTCTGTGTAGACATGATAATTAATGGCAGATATTTAAAATAAAAAAAACATAGCGAATTTTTTTTTTCTAAAGTATTCGATTTGATGATTAAAACGTTTACAAAAAACAAAACTCATTAGCACCTCTTCTGAATTTTATAGCAAAATTAAAGGGTCGAAAATTTAGTTTTGTAATTGTTTATCAATTTGAAATCAAATATGGGGATTTCCTTTTACTTTGCAAATCTTTTCTTCGCCAGCTACAATTTTAGAGATACGTACAATTTTAAAATATCAATCAGGCAATTCCAACTCAATTTTTGTCAGCTAGATTCTGTATGTGGATGCCTACTAAACTCATTGGTTACGTGTGCTCTCATTTCCTTGTCGTCACGCCGGTGATTTTTATGTGTTGGTGTCAGATTGCAAATGGATCCCATTCACAGAAACACAAAATCTAATAGATCAGCACTTTTCAAGTCAATAAGATACATGACTAAATGTTGAAGTTGTTGAATAGATTTACTAATAAGTAAAAATTTATAATATATCCTTACTAAATTCAATGTCCTGCGTGCGAAATGTCATGTACACCACGTGGACTGTTTTAGGTGGACCTCGTTTAGTGAAACTAAAATATTTTGGCATCGTCATTTCTGTAGACTTGTAGACTTTTAAACGTTGTTGAGGTGAGTTTTAACTTTTTGATCAGTCTCCAATAAATCGATCAAAGATTTGACATAAATTGTTTTGTAGGTACTGATATTTTTTCTTTAGCTGTTCCCAAAATAGTCTATTTTGTGAATTTAATTTCTTGATTTCAAGATGATCAAAACTCGATTAAAGCTTTGATTGGTACACCTTATATTAAAGCAGTAACATAAATCAGCATAAGCATCAACAATAGTTATTTATAAACTATTAGATTATGTGATTGATAAAAATATAAGCATTTGAATACAAAATTACTATAATGACATAAGATATTAATTTAAAACTTAATTAAATAAGAGTATTATTATAATTCTTAATTTATAATGCTAATGTTAAGTCAAAAGCTCTAACCTTAAGCATTAGCAAAATGAACATTTAGAATTTCAAATGCTTTGTTTAATACTATAAATAAAAATAGTTGATTGGATATAACAAAGCATTAAGCTTACCCAAATGCTTTACCAATCAAGGAAATCGATTTCCAAAATTATTTTCAGTGGTGAAATTTATAAAATAAATTTACACATCAATTCTAACTGCCTCAAACGAAATTAGTTGTGTAAATTCAAGACGGATTTTTGGGTGAAATTTCGGAAGAAACGAAGTTCTAATGAAGTATTATGGGAAGATCTAAGCGTCATAAGCTCCATTAATTATGTTTTCGAATCGATTTGAACCACCTGCTCTTCACCATTCTCTCTTTGTCACTTTTCCGACATTGACGTCTCCGCAACTACCGAACAAGACTAGTTCTAAGTGGAATTCCTTTCCCTCTAATGGACCTTAGGCCTCAGACTCTTTAGTTCAATTGCCTTAACACTGTCGTTTCATTTAACAATAGCAAAACCTTTTAAAAAAAATATATATATATGGAAGCAAATTCTCGGGAAAGAGACTATATAAAGCAGAATTTGGTTTTACCGCTTCACTTTCATCAAACAGTGAATACTCACATTCAAAGTTTTCTCTAAAACATTCTAGATCAAGAACATTCAAACATTCAAGTGAATAACGCGAAGAACACTAAAACGAAGAACGAAATACATTGAAGGAAGAGGAGGAGGAGTCGACGACCGTCAGCCACTGTTGACCACCGGTCAACGGTCAACCACCAGCGTTGACTGCCGCCACCGACGTTTTTCCGGCAAGTTTTCCGGCCACTTTCCGAAAAACTTTCTGATGTCATCTCATCCCCTACATTATTGTTTCTCACTTATTTGAGCTATCCCCGCAATTGATCACATTCGCCGGAAAATTGAAGCTTTCGACGAAGCACCGCCCTGTCGCCACACCTATTACCACCATCGTGCGTGTCTTCTCCTCATCGAGCTCATCACGTTGGAGTGTAGATCTTTGATACCGAGTCGTCGCCGTCGTCGCTGCCGATGAACATATCACTTTCGTCGATCGGTTTGATTTGGTTAGCCACATCGGTTAGCCAATCATAATCAGTTGGTATGGTTCATTGTTTGTATGTTTCGGTTTAGCCTAAACCGGTTGGTCAACATTGGTTTGATTGGTTTAGTTAAACCAATTGGTTTACCTGATTTACTCCGTTTAAGTTAAATCATTGGTTCAAGAAAGAATTAGGCTGGTCCAGGCCTAATTCAGAGCTGAATTGTGAAGAAAGGTGATAACTTGATAAGGAAGAAAGAAGAAATAAGAAAGAGTTTGGGAAATAATAAATTGAGGAGAAGTAAGAAAGAGTTTAGGAAATAATAACTTGAGGAGCACGTTAATTGTTTCATAAGAAGATTAGACCATCTTCATTGGTATAAATTGTTGGGTTCTTAGCGCTTTTTCCAAAAAAAAGAAATATTAAAAAAGTTTGGGTCCCACAAAAAATTTTGAACCGGTCCTTATATAGGTAGTTTAAGAGATCAATTCTTAACTGTGCATGTTGATGTGGCGCGCTCTAATTGGCTTCTTCGATTTTATTTTATTTTTTATTTTTTTTTCATCTTTCCAAAAAAAATTTATATATTAAAAAATTATTAAGGACTTCTTACTTCAGTCTTGCCAATGGAGATGCCCTTAGTGCTCAAGTCAGGCTTCCAGAGCCAGTAGGAGCAGTGTAGTGGGTTCATGAGGGGTTTCATCGTCATCACTCAGTTACATCAGCTGCAGCTGAAAGCCAAAGCAAGTGAGTGCATGATTGATTGTTTGATGCATTAATTAGAATGCATATAGATCCCCACAAATTGGTACGTATCGGTGCAGACCGGGACGTAGTCAAATGCATTCCTAATGGAACTCTTAATAACTTGATTAGGATTTAATGGATACATTGTATGGTAGTGTAATGATGATGAATGGTTGATTGTTGATTATTGAGGATTCAGGGTATAGTAACATATCCTGATTGTTTATCCTCACCTTGCCTTTTTGTAGAGTAGATTTGTTTGTGGTCACCTAGCATGGCGCATGTGAGTTGTTGACCTCCCCTCGAGGATAAACTGTTTTGAGTATGTACAAAGAGGACCAAACCTGGACCATTATCGAGACCATTAGCGAGAGGAGTCATGGTTGTGGAGCTAGACTGAAGTTCAGCTACCAGACTCGAGCTATGGGACATATAGGTTGTGACCAAGGTATGAGGAGTAAGGCCATTGATTCTATAGAACATAAAGAACCGGTTATAGGGTCACTGGTGTAGTGGTCAATGAATCTATATGTAGATAGATTCGAAGTTAGGCTAGGGAGTCGGTTTCTTGCGAGGAACGATTCCACGGAGATGAGTGATGTGTGGTAAGCATTACTAAAATCATAGTTCAGGGGTTCTAGGTGAAGTGATGACTATCATGTCTCTACGGAGCACGGTAGGCTCTATGGAGTTATGATTACGGGGTCTCAACGTGAGAATCGTAGGCTCTTAGTGGCGTACCGAGTTAAGTCTGAACTGAGTGAGAACCTTCACATCTCTAGCGAGAACGATGGGGCTCAGGGATGCACATCGTGTCCAGTAAGGGACCGGTGTTGGTGGAGCTGCGCAGGATGTTGTTTCATCTCAGTGTGGCAATTGTGTTACGATCTTGCAGAATAAAGTCATTTAGTACGCGTTAGAGTTAGAGAACGCGTAAGACTCCACAAGATTAATGATTGTTGAGCTACGCTACTGACACGAGAAATTTTGGTCTGTACAACTATGTTTGAAGCCAGAGGTACTGGGGATCATGACCCTTGGCTGGTGGCATGAAATCCGAAATACAATCATAGTTCCACCGCTAGTGATTGTATGCATGGTCACTTCATATCGAATATGGCAGAGAACGGTGTCAGAAGTTCTGATTGTACGTCTTCGTGGCTAAAGTTAGGTGTTATGTGAGGTGGCAGTCGTATCGTATGCTCAGGGCCTAGATCATGATAGAGTAGTGTAATGGAGATAGTTTACGGATAAGAGAAGAGAAGAAGAATGATGTGAGTGTAGATGATTGTAGTTTGGAGTTGAGAACTGTTTGAAGTATTCCCCTTGATATGGATAACAGTTCTCGAACTAAGTTGTGAGGTGAGGCTGATCAACTCTATTTTTGGGGAAATATTTGACCGGCCAGGGTAGAGTAGTATCTGGAAATACGTTACTTTCCATCGAAGTAATGTGTATCTAGTATTGTTAGGTATATGTTACTTCCTGTCAAAGTAACATATATCTTGTGTTATTTGATATAATGCTTAGTGTACGTTGTTTCATGGGGAAGTAGCGTGTACTTGAACTTACTTGTTTTGATTGATTGTTATATCGGCTATTGATTGTTGATTTTCGATTTTAGAGTGAATCCTAGATGAATCGAGCTGAGTATCTCTCCGGATTTACTCACCCCTAGTTGTTTAACCTTTATCAAAATAATTTTAACTTAAAACAAAAACAAGTATAATAAGCTAATATGAGAAAAAATATATAATAAGTCCAAATATAATTAAAATTTTTAGGTATATAATTGTATTTTAGGTATCTATTCAATTTTTGGTTTGGTTTGAGTTCGGGTTCGGATTTTCGGATATCGAAATGGAATACCCGTTCAGGTAATTTTACATTACAGGCTCGGGTTCAGTTTTCTTTTTCGCGTCGAGTTTTCTTTTTCGCGTCGGCTTCGGGTTCGGGATTCAGATTCAGTAAATAATCCCAGGCCTAGATGGGAATGGTGAGCTTCTCCCTACAACTCTTACTGGATCTACTACTCTACCATCAACTTCCAGTAACCTACCACTATCACATTCTGGTTTGTCCTAATGTTGTATTTTTCTGTGTTCACTTTGATTTTCTGCCAAGAACCACATGTCAACGACACCTATGAGGCTGCAATTTTACGTCTAACTTCCATAAATGTATCCTAACTGTGTTAATCCGTATAAGTGTAAGGAGAATACTTTTGAAGTTTGTTCTTATATTCGATTAGTGTAGGTTACAAATAAAAAAGATGTTCATATTGAACCCCTAAACGGGGGAGCAAGACAATGCTAAGAAAGAGTGAAACAAAATCAACAAGCAAAAATGTTTAATTACTTTTTAACTCCTAAATGAATCCCATAGAGAGCCCAAATCAACATTACCTCCAGAAATTACAAGCCCTATGTTTTTGCAATCATACCAAGAAGGATTGTCCTTGAAACTCTTCGATAAAACTGCTGCTAACCCAATAGCCCCGCTTGGTTCCACAAAGACCTTCAGTATCTCATAGCACATTCTCATGGCTTCGATTATTTCCCAATCTTCCACAGTTACCACATCGTCTACTAGATCTCTCACAACCGGCCTACTCGGAGGAAAAGAAAAAGAAAAAGATTGGATGATACAGATTTTGGAACATTTTATGTTCTAAGACATGGTCCATCAAACATACCAGGTTAAATCTCCCAGAGAAGCTCGAAGGCCATCAGCTATAGTATTGATCGAAGTTAAAGTAAGGATTCTACTGGCGACCTAAGACTGAGCCGCATCATCAGCGCCTTTAGGTTCAGCAGCTATAATCCGGATGCTAGGTTTAATCGATTTAGCAGCAAGCGCCACACCAGATATTAAACCACCTCCGCTTATCGGCACAACAATGGTGTCAATCTCTTGGATTTGCTCTAATAGTTCCAATGCAATTGTACCCTGACCACTGTGAATTCAATAAAGAACTAAAGCTCACAAGATGTTTTGAAACATTCAAAAGACATTTTTGAAACATTTACCTTATGACACGTCCATCGTTATATGAGTGGATGAGAACTGAACCTGTTTCCTCCAAAACTATTGAAGCTACTTCTTCTCTACAAGACATTGTTGATTCACTCCATATAACCTTACCACCATACCTCATTACATTGTCAACTTTGCACTTTGGAGCAGTTTTGGGAATAACGATGTACGCAGTTATCCCCTTCATCTTTACAGCCAAAGACAATGCAGCACCATGGTTCCCACTGGTGGGAAGATTTTCAACAGTAAAGGAACACATAAGCAGTGAAGTCTTTAATAAGCAACTTAAGATCATTCCAGAACCAACCTGCTGTGAGTTACAACCCCTTTGGCTGCTTCTTCAGAATTGAGAGACAGAACAGCATTGCACGCGCCACGGAATTTGAAAGCTCCACTTGTTTTCACAATAAACAGAAAAGGAATGTAATCACAGAATCTCCACAGAGTGAGATGGAAGACCAAGTATTTAGTAAACAGTTTTCTCACCCTTTCTGAAAGCACTCGCATTTGAAGAACAAGCTTCTTCCGGAGATTGAATTTAACGATTCAGATGTTAGCACTGGTGTTCTGTGTATATAAGGCTTAATACGCTCATGAGCTTCCTTTATGGAAGATATATCAGCTGCATATTTCTGTCTGTTTGCTTCCATTCTAAAGGAAAACATTAATGGAAAACAGAGCACTTCTCTCTTGTAGTCACAGCTGTACAAAAACAAACCATAAATTGCAAAGAGGGTATTTACGAAAGCGTTTGCCAAAAACACTGAACCATAACACTTGACAAACTAGCCCCAATACAAACTTAAATCTTACAGCATTTGCTTCGACTCAAGATGGCATAGTATTCGCTGATGAATACAACTTCAGTTAGAAACTCCAAGCATCAGTAAGAGAAAACAAGAACAAGCATCCAGATTCCACAAACATTAGCTAGGATTGGGAATTTCAGTTAGCAGAGAATAACGTTAATAAGTCTACTTTTATAATATCGTGCAGTCTTTTCACAACTCGTGTTACGTTCTACCAAATCTGCACTTTACTTGTTTTAATGGTGAAGAGTATTACAATAAAGGTCTTAAAATGTGTACGTCTTTTAGACAATAGTTGTAGAAAAGACGGCAAGATGTTATAAAACTGGAAGAAAGAAGCTTAGGCTAGCAGGTGATGTTTTTAGAAAGAACATCCCCCCTGTGTCCTTAGAATCATTTAATCTAGTGGAGACGGTGCAGAGATACCAAAAGAAGAGCTACACGATACTTATGAGTTATGAACTAAAAAGAAAATAGAAATAAAGTTAAATTAGCTATCAAAGTCCCTGTCACTAACAGGCAATCCAGCAAAAATCAAACTAAATTTAATAAGAAACTCTGAAACTCTTTGCTTTCACAAGCAGTGTTAACTCTATAGTAAGGGCAAGTTTCTTGCAAGAAAGTGCTTCTTTTTTCTATATTGAAAGATGCATATGACTAATTCTGGGATGAGTAGCCCCACCAACAAGAAGTTTCCAGAAGCCCGTCTCTTGTAAATAACCCTATGGACTCAAACTAGATGTTTGTCAACTGAACCAAAGGGCACCACTTTGTTCATATATTCAATCGGTCTAGGTCACAGTCTCATAGATAGAACCTCAGCAATTACTTTTACCAACACTGATCAAAATAAAGAAGCAGCAGCGGAGCGCAATACTTTTTCATTGACATCCAAAGAGGCAGTGAAACAAATGCAAAAAAAAAAAAGAAAGATGTTTACTTTGAACTGTTAAATGAATCCCATAGAGAGCCCAAATCAACATTACCTCCTGAGAGTACAATCCCTATGTTTTTGCACTCACCCCAACAAGGATTGCTTTGGAAACTATTTGATAAAACCGCTGCTAGGCCAATGGCTCCACTTGGTTCCACAGATACCTTCAGTATCTCATAGCACATTCTCATGGCTTTGATTATCTCCCAATCTTCCACAGTTACCACATCGTCTACCAGATCTCTCACTAAAGGCCTAACAGAAACAACAAAAAATAATATGTTTTTAGAAGGAATGAGAACATGATTCATATACAAGTGAGAACTAGATTACCATGTTAAATCTCCTAGAGAAGCTCGAAGGCCATCCGCTATGGTATTGGTAACAGGTAAAGTGATGATTCTACCTACGGCCTTTGACTGAGCCGCATCATCAGCTCCTTTGGGTTCAGCAGCAATAATCCGGATGCTAGGCTTGATCGATTTGGCAGCAATCGCCACACCAGATATCAAACCACCCCCGCTTATCGGCACAACTATAGTGTCAATATCTTGGATTTGCCCTAGCAGTTCCAATGCAATTGTACCCTGACCACTGTCAAAAAGAACCATCACCCAAACTCAGTAGCTTCACTCGTAACACATTTACGGCACAAAAATGCAACTCATCCCATAAAAGAACATAGTAGAGCGTTTTTTCTGTTCTGAAGAACCATTCAAAAGATTGAAATTTCATTATCGAGAGAAGAAATACCTTATAATGCGTCCATCGTTATATGGGTGGATGAGAACTGAACCTGTTTCCTCCAAAACCTTTGAAGCTACTTCTTCTCTAGAAGACATTGTTGAATCACTCCATATAACCTTACCACCATACCGGATCACATTATCAACTTTGCACTTTGGGGCACCTTTTGGTACAACGATATATGCCGGTATTCCTTGAATCTTTGCAGCCAAAGACAACGCAGCAGCATGATTACCACTGTTAGAACAATATCATTACCCATAAACGCAAATGAATCAGTCGAAAGTATAGCATTAATCTTTCACAGTATTATAGAAACAACTGTTACAGAACCTGCTGTGTGTAACAACTCCTTTGGCTGCTTGTTCAGCATCAAGCGAAAGAACAGCATTGCATGCCCCACGGAATTTGAAAGCTCCACTTAAGAAGAAATAGGAAAATGATCAATAGTGAGGACCACGAAACAGTGAAAGCATTAGTAAGTCGTAACTCTCACCCTTTCTGAAAACACTCGCATTTGAAGAACAAGCTTCTTCCGGAGATTGAATTTAACGATTCAGATGTTAGCACCGGAGTTCTGTGTATATAAGGCTTAATACGCTCATGAGCTTCCTTTATGGAAGATATATCAGCTGCATATTTCTTTCTACTTGCTTCCATTTCTACACGAAAACATTTAAAGGAACTACATTATTATCACACACAAACTTCATGCACATCTTTCTATGAAATTTTGCCCACCATTTCCTCATATATCCAAAATTACTTCACATTTGTTAGCTTTCTACTCAGGTTTATGGTTTTGTCCTACTTCAAATGTTTCCTTGACATCGATTTTCTTTTTTTGTAACAAAGCTCGAAGAAGATAGCAGAAATTGCAAAGTGGGTAATTAGAAAAGCTTCTTGCTTTCTTACACCTGGGTTTGGATTGTATAGCAGAGAATGACCTCGACATCGACTATGCATGACATCGCATTAACCAATTTCCATCATAAACCCCAATCATCATAAAACAAAAACTGAGATTTTTGCCCTAAACATAAGAAACGAGACTACTTAACCCCAAAGATCTAAGTAATTTCGAACAACGAAAGAAGAAAAAACACACCTAATTCCTCGAATTAGGGCTTTGGGGATTTCAGTTGGCCCTGATTTGAAAGAAAGCAGTCAAGACGATAGTCATGGAAAAAAAGACAGTATGATTATGGAGCCAGCTTAAAGAACGTGACGCTGTTTTATGCACAAGAAAACGTCGTGCATTGCATACAAATATAAACAAAACTGTCACATGTTTTCTTATATAGCCATGTGCTTTTTATGTTTGTTCCTCTACAAAGCAGGTGTGAACAAGTGGAGATGACGTCGGCGGAGAGTCAAGATCAAGTTAGAATAAGAACTGAAAAGATTTGTATATTTACCACAGATCAAATCCTAAATTTTAAATATATTTTTAGTTTATTATGTGTAAACCAACCTGAAATGATTTAATTAATAAAGACTCGTTAAGGATCATAAAAATATTTTGAGATGTTTAGAGGTCGATCAACAAGGAATAGAATTAGCAACACCAAAAACACAAGTAACAGAAAAATCTAGGGCAATATGCCAATATATTTAGATTGAAGTTTTAATTGTTTCTAACAACTTAATTAGATATGCAAACTAAAAATGAAAATGACAAAATGCAAATGAATATAGATAAATCAAAGGCAAGCTGAACAAGTGTCTAAGCTAAGTAATTACCATTTAACAATATAAAATAGCAAAAAGAATGCACTTGATAAAAAAAATCAACAAAAGTATAATCAGAAATTTTAGTGATAAAAAAACTCTTTAGTTAGGTAGAATGTCACTAGGAAGATCATCCATTGGGTTATGGTTCTTATGGCTATGATTAAGGCTTTTATCAAGTGGTTTAAGCCCCTAATTATAGACTAATCTATTTCCATGGTAATAATCCACTCACTAATTACTCTTAAGCATGCAAAGATTCCTCATTTTCATTAAAAAATATAGTGATCATTAACTTCATGTTTGAACACTCTAAACATTATACACTTGGTAACTTGGTGTGTATTAAATGAATAAGCTTAGGATTTCAATATTCCAACCAAATCCTATCTACAAATTCATTCATAATAATAGATTCCTATTTTCATTCCCGCACGTACGTCTTTCCCAAAAACTATTTTCTAGAAATTTCCGAAATATTTTTAAAAATAACTATAAATATTATAGTTAATTTTCCACTCCTCCATCAATTTGAATTAATTATTATTTAAATAATTTTTGAAAATCAATTATAAATGTTATAGTTAATTTATCGTTCTTCCATCATCTAAATTATTATTTATTTTATTTTTAATAAATAATCTCATCTTGAAAACAGATTATTACTTACATTATCACAAATTTCATTTGACACAATTGTTTTTCTGACAAACTTGGTGTTCATGTGTTTGGGTTTCTTATTCTGGAAATTGTTTATTGGTATTTTGCGAGATGCGTTAATTAATCCATTCCCATACATTCTTTGGTTGAAAGATAATGTATTTAAATAATTGGGTTATAAAATTGTATGATATATTAAAACATGCAAGTGGTGAAATTATAGCATGGAGAAAACGTAATCTAAGAACTGTTGACAAAAGACATGTATTATCCAATACAACCACCTTCGGTAGAAGTCTGTAGGATTACTTGTCCGATAGATGGATCCTGGAAGAAAGATTTTCTATTCGCAGGTCGAGGATGATATCTAATCAATGAGAATAGATTGCATATTATGATGAGTGCCAAGGTAAAGCGTTGAAGGCTAACCCCATTGCACGCATATTTGGGAGCTCAAATTTTAGGCGATTGAAAGTTTATAATGGTGGACCAAGAGTTGGCCATATCATTCAGCACATATTGTTCCGAGTTAATGAAGATGGTGTCCGATGTCGAAGTTTAGTCAATTGCTTAAATTTTTTTTGTAAGATTAAGGGATCACTTTTGGATTTTTTTTTTTATTTCTAAACTTCCTTGCAATCTACATGGTAAAACATTTTTTATTTGTAGTGCTACTTTTCGTTCATTAGATTTTGTGTATGCAATTGCAAACCATATATCACCCGTTTGGATAAAAAAATATTTTGATTAATTGAAATTTTAAAATGTTGTTGTAAATAAAAAGTATTGGGTTTGTCATGCACAATGCAGTCTGAAATTTTAGTCATTATATAGCCACACATGAAATTCGAAGCAGAATGAGATTAGTTGTGATTTTATGAAGAAGGGCAATGACATGTTAACCAGTGAAGTTTTAGTAAGGAATACATATTGTAATTTCAACCTTTTTTATTATTATTCTTAATGTATGGCATATATTTTTCTTATATGATAATATGTATTCCAAAAATTAGATATAATAATGTGTATTCCCGACTTTAAATTAATAAAATAGGAACGACAAAAAATAATAATAGTGTGATAATTGTTTGGGTTAATTATCTCTTTTGTTATTAGGAGATTTCTTAAATCCACATATAATGTAATTTAGGTGAATTTTATAGTGTCACACGTAAACTAATTAATTGTAAATGAATTACTTAGCACCATGCTCCAACATTTGCTTGAATATTTTGGTATGGTTATTGAGGACCCCAATAGTTCTATAGGGACCAACAAAGCCCTTGTGCTGCATACCCTGATGGTACCGCTATGTCATTTCGACTGAGAATAGTGGAGGCATAGTTGGTAAGTAGAATCGACATCTTGACATAAATCAACAATGGCCAACACGCATAGCTCATTGGGACCGTTCTCTTGCGCTCTCATTCTTGAGTATATTGTCGTTAGGAGAGGTGTTCAAAGAGAGTTGATCCAATTAGTGGAGAATTTTGAGAAAGTCATAGCAGTCACGATTAAGTATCATGAATCGGGACATGTATTTTAAGACTATTAAAAAAGTTACCAATTGACAGATTGTACAAGCACTGAACCTCCTTCCGCAACTTCGAGTGCATCCGAATTATCTTTTATATGTTAGTTAGCGAACAAAACAAAGAAAGTAAGAACTCTAAGTGCTCCATTTTCTCCCAACCCAAGCTAATGGAGGAGTCACCCATTTGATGCAATATCCTAAACCCAGATCATGTAATCTTTACAATTACAACTCTTTCTCACTATGAGAATAGGATTCCAGATCTAATTCTATCTTCTTTTACCTTAGTCACCCTAAAGTTAAAAAATATGATCTTAAATTCTCTCTTCTTTTTGAGAAATTGGTCTCTCTAACTCTCTATGTAGACTTTCCATCTTTTCCAACACTTATTATGGACTATATTTTTCCGATCACTTCTTTGTCTAGCTCCACGCAAACTCTTTCACCACTAAAAACCTCACAATCTTCTTCGTTATATGTGAAAGTTCATAGCTTTTTAACAGATTTGGATAATCTTAAAACTCACTTCAGAAAGTAAGTGGACACATACATGGGCACACACAAAATTTTCTTTTTTTGATAAAAAGGGCACACACACATCTTATCTTATGTAACTATATATATATATATATATATATATATATATCACATACATCCTTCTTTCTTTTTTTTTCGGTCCTTGTGTCACATACATCCATATATATATCATGCACTTGTGCCGTTAACCCAACAGATCAGCTAGTTAATTGATGTTAATTTTAGATCTTATAAAAGCTATGAACTCAATTCTCACAAGTCAAACAAACTCATGTGACATAAGCGTTGTTTTAGGATCTTTACCTTAAATAAGGGATCATATTAATTCTTAGTTTAAAATACCTGGATGTACATATGTATGCATGCATGAATGAATTCTTGTATACGCGTCTGCATTTATGTGGAGATAATGTGTATATGGTTTTTTTCATCTTGAATTTTTTCCCTAAATCTATCTCACCCAATAAAGAAAAGGGGACGGAGAGTTGACCTTTTTATATATTCCAATTTATAACTCTGTACGATAGTATTCTTATTTTTATAGTTTCATGTTCTAAATTTTGTATTAATCATACGTTGAGGTACACCATATCCTATTTATAACGATCTTATCAATATGTTAAGGCGCACCATATCACACTATTATATTTATTTTTTAGAAGACATCATATCATAATAATTCATCTAAATATAGCGCAATTGTAGATGTATACGAGTAAGGTCGGTTCTGAATTTTCTAGATGAGAAACATTTAAGAAAATCCCAAGAACTCTGTCCACCCTTACTTAAAATCTAAGTTGGTCTTTCCATAAATAATTTATTTTTCCCCAGAACCTACACATATATTAATGAATACATGTGCAATTCAAGTAGTATTATATTATAGTATATAATTTCAAGACCCTTTTATCAAAATCCAAGCTGTGAGAGCTTGATTCTACCTTAAGTCTCTGTGTTCATAATCAATGTGATTCTTTTGACAGATCAATAATCGTTTTTGAAGTTTTCATCAAATCCAACAACACAAGATCGACGGTTTCAGGATGATGAGCAATTTAAAACTCGGTATTGACGTGATCGGCGCACACAATCTCTTCCCAAAAGACGGACAAGGAACTTCGAACGCTTTCGTCGAGCTTTACTTCGATGGTCAGAAGCACCGAACAACGATTAAAGACAGAGACTTAAACCCGGTTTGGAACGAGAGTTTCTACTTCAACATCTCGGATCCATCTCGTCTTCACTATCTGACGCTAGAAGCTCAAGCTTATAGTCACAACAGATCTACTAATGGACGTTCCTTCCTTGGCAAGGTATCTCTCTCAGGGACCTCTTTTGTTCCTCATTCTGATGCTGTTGTTCTTCACTTTCCCATGGAGAGACGTGGGATCTTCTCTCGTGTCAGAGGTGAGCTCGGCTTGAAAGTTTACATAACCGATGAAGCTTCTTTAAAATCCTCTACTAATCATCTAGATCATTCAAATCCCGCAGCGCCAACAGGTATTAACCTGATACCACTTGTCATTAAAGATTATTCAGTTTTCTTCTTGGTTTGATTCAGTGTAGATATTTTGATTTTGTGGTTTCATAACCGAATCAAAACTACAAATATTCGGTTTGGTTTAGCGAAACTTCGATTGGTTTTTCTCGGTTTTGGGACAAGGAAGAAACAACTTCGAACTTTAATATTAGTGGAGTGTTATATATGGGATTAGCTAAGAATATAATTAGATCTATTTCACAAGTATGAAATTTTATCTTTTCGGTTTATTCAATTCGATCCGAGTTAGATACATTATTTGGTATTGGTTTAAATGATTTGGATCAAACTGATTCGGTATAAAAATAAAGAAAAATGGGGTTTAAACAAATATTGGTTCAATATAATTAGGTTTACAAATTTCGGTTCGGCCATGTCCATTTCTACTTGTTATGACATTTTAGAAGAACAAAGCGTGATATATACTTGGATCTTTTTATATGATGGACAGTTTCAGCAATGAAGGTAGAACATAGATCAGACAAACGACATGTCTTTCACCACCTCCCAAACAATGTTCAAGAACATCATCATCAACATCAACATCCACAAGGGCCTAATCAATCTTCTTCCTCCGCTGCTGAACCGGTTCATCATAACGAACATCATGATCACCATTATGTGCCAAAGCACCAAGCAAACGAAATGAGACCAGAACCACCACCACCTTCAAAGCTAATCCATGCACATTCAATTGCTTCAGCTCAGCCTGCGGAATTCGCACTCAAAGAAACAAGCCCCAATCTCGGTGGTGGAAGAGTCGTTGGTGGGCGTGTTATTCACAAAGACAAAACCAATAAGAGTACTTATGACCTTGTCGAGAGAATGTATTTCCTTTATGTCCGCGTCGTCAAAGCTCGTGAGCTTCCTATAATGGATATAACAGGAAGTGTTGATCCTTTCGTTGAGGTATTCCTTGAGTAATTATTAATGTCTTAAAAATAAAAGAATGATTCAAACCAAGAATTGTTTTTCTTAAAACCTTTTGGTTTTGTAGGTTAAAGTAGGTAACTACAAAGGAATCACAAAACATTTTGAGAAGAGACAGCATCCGGAATGGAACCAAGTGTTTGCATTCGCCAAAGAGCGGATGCAAGCCTCGATGTTGGAAGTGGTGGTTAAGGACAAAGATCTTTTGAAAGATGATTATGTTGGGTTTGTTCGGTTTGACATTAATGATATACCTCTTCGTGTGCCTCCGGATAGTCCTCTTGCTCCACAATGGTATAGATTAGAGGACAAGAAAGGAGAGAAGATCAAAGGTGAACTAATGCTCGCTGTTTGGATCGGTACTCAAGCCGATGAAGCTTTCTCTGATGCTTGGCATTCTGATACTGCAATGCCTGTTGATTGTACTCCGGCCATGTCAGCCGTTCTACGTTCAAAGGTACGAAATGGCCTCGGTTTCTTTTTTCATTTTTATGTTTATATGTTATAGTAGTGTTTTTATTTTCAAATGAAACTATAACTTTTAGTGATTTTTAAAAACAATGTAAATTGAAAGCATATAGTTTTTAACGTAAATGAAAAGAAAAATTGTGTTCGTTCACAGTTCTTACCAAAAAAGTTTGACTAAATATGGTAATGTTTAACATGTAAATGCAAACGTAAAAAAAATAATTAAAATGATTTGATTACTTTGTGTTCTTGTTTTGTTAATGAATAGGTCTATCATGCGCCTCGTCTGTGGTATGTGCGTGTGAATGTGGTCGAAGCGCAAGACTTAATTCCGACAGAGAAAAATAGGTTCCCGGATGTTTATGTCAAAGCGCAGCTAGGAAACCAAGTCATGAAGACCAGATCGTGTCAAGCTCGAACCCTTGGTGCGGTATGGAACGAAGACTTTTTGTTTGTCGTTGCAGAGCCTTTTGAAGATCATTTGGTTCTCACAGTCGAGGACCGGGTGGCTCCAGGAAAGGATGAGATACTTGGCCGTACTTATATTCCTTTAAACACAGTTGAGAAGCGGGCTGATGACCATATGATACATTCTCGTTGGTAACGTTTCTAATCATGAGACAAGACTTAAAATATATAATTGAAGATTTGCCTTTTAAGATTTTGTTGAAATGTGTTTTGATAGGTACAATTTAGAGAGGCCGGTTGTTGTAGACGTGGATCAGCTCAAGAGAGAAAAATTCTCCATGAGGATTCATCTCCGAGTTTGTCTTGAAGGAGGATACCATGTTTTGGATGAGTCCACTCATTACAGCAGCGATTTACGTCCATCGGCAAGACCGCTTTGGAGACAACCGATTGGAATTCTCGAGCTCGGGATCTTGAATGCTGTTGGACTCCACCCAATGAAATCCAGAGAAGGCAGAGGAACCTCTGATACTTTTTGTGTTGCGAAATACGGTCAGAAATGGGTTAGAACAAGAACGATGGTGGATAACTTGTGTCCCAAGTATAACGAGCAATATACTTGGGAAGTATTCGATCCAGCGACGGTTTTAACAGTTGGTGTGTTTGATAACGGACAGTTAGGAGAGAAAGGAAACAGAGATGTGAAGATTGGGAAGATCCGTATAAGGTTGTCTACTTTAGAAACCGGACGGATCTACACGCATTCTTATCCACTGCTTGTTCTTCACCCTACTGGAGTGAAGAAAATGGGGGAATTGCATATGGCTGTAAGGTTCACATGTGTCTCCTTCGCAAACATGCTTTACCAATACTCGAAACCGCTTTTACCCAAAATGCATTATGTTAGGCCATTCTCGGTTATGCAGCAAGACATGCTCCGACACCAGGCAGTCAATATAGTGGCTGCACGGCTAGGTAGAGCAGAGCCTCCACTTAGGAAAGAGATCATCGAGTTCATGTCGGATACAGATTCGCATTTGTGGAGTATGCGTAAGAGCAAAGCCAATTTCTTTCGAATGATGACGGTTTTCTCTGGCGTCATCGCAGTTGGAAAATGGTTTTCCGACATCTGCTCGTGGAGAAACCCGATCACGACCGTTCTAGTTCATGTTCTGTTTCTGATGCTTGTTTGTCTCCCAGAATTGATCCTCCCGACGATGTTTCTCTACATGTTTCTAATTGGACTTTGGAATTATCGGTTTAGACCGCGCTATCCACCGCACATGAACACGAAAATCTCTCAAGCCGAGGCGGTCCACGCTGATGAGCTTGACGAAGAGTTTGACACGTTCCCTACCACTCGTAGCCCAGACATGGTGCGATTAAGGTACGACCGCCTTAGAAGTGTGGCAGGGAGGATTCAGACCGTGATTGGAGATCTTGCAACACAAGGAGAGCGTTTTCAGGCACTTTTAAGCTGGAGAGATCCACGTGCCACTGCGATATTTGTTATTTTCTGCTTTCTTGCAGCCATAGTTTTCTTCATAACACCGATTCAGATTGTTGTTGCGTTGGCTGGTTTTTTCATGATGAGGCATCCGAGATTCCGACACCGACTTCCTTCTGTTCCAGTTAATTTCTTTCGCCGATTGCCTGCGAGAACGGATAGTATGCTTTAATTTTTTAAAAATCTATTGGTGTATTTCATGTTATTTTCGGATGGTTAGTTGATATCTTAGTTGTTGAACTAAAGTTTCAGTTCATTTGAGAATTTTCTAAAGTTCTGGAATGTAAACAAGTTAAAAGCAAGTGGTTTAAAAATAGACATTTTTGTTAAGTTGTGTTGAAGTATCGGAAATGATAAAAACTTCATTTTTTTGTCAATAATAATATGAATATCTGATTTTTGAAGTATATATACAAATTTGAAGGAAGATGGCTTATTCATATACAAGATTATAGCCATTACTGACGGTTTATAAATGAACTAAATAACCATTCTAATCATATAAAGTGAAATTTACTTCCACTAGTATGAATCTTTAGTGTAATTATTAAGTTAGTATTTTTTTACAAAATTAGTATTAAGGAGGTTCTAAAATACTAAAATACAATTATATTAATTTAGCAAAAATTTAATAATATTTAGTGAATTAATAAAAAAATATTTTTAATTTTACTTTTATAAAAAAAAAGTTAAAAAACATAAATTTTATTTTCAATATTTCTAAAAGATTTTAAATACACATTGTCGAGCTTAATTTTGTTTTTAATTAAAAAAAATTATTTTTTTTTCAGAGACTTCATAAACAAATCTGCAAAAAAAAGAGTTTTTCTTTCGCCATATCATCAATCATCAACAAATCCGTAAAATTTCAACTAAATCTGTAACATATTAAATAAATATGTTACACTACAATGGTAGTAACTGATGACATATAATTTGTGGAACTGTAGTGGAATAACTAAAATTCCATAAATATAACATTACTTGTAATTGTGGAACCTCACTTTTTTTTTTTTTTTTTTTTTTGCAATATAACATTGCTGATGATTTCTTAAAACAACTCGGATATTTGGTTCGTTAATATGGTTCGAGTATTTACATAATTTTGATAAGTTTTTTTAAGTACGATTTAATTCGGTACAAATTGATTTAAAATAACATTTGATCAGTTTAGGCGAACTGAATTGTCAAACCAATAACCAAACGAAAAAATCAAAGTGTTTTGGGCATCAGGATTATATTGATTCTTTTGTGTTTTGGTATTTGGGGTTTAGGACTTATTTTGGGTATTTTTGAATTTTTGTCCGGTTCAGTTCTATGCAGGTGCGGGTACCCAAAATATAGGAAAATTTATAAAAAAAAATTGGTTAAATTTGAAAAATGTGGTTAAGTTATGACAATCATTACTATAATTTGCGATACTTTGGATATTTCGTTTATTTTTTTGTCTAAAATAATAATATATTCGAGTTTATAGTTGTAATTTTCGGTAACTGGGTTATAATAAATATAAATATGATTAATATTTTTGAGTATACAATTGTAGTTCGGGTATCCTTTTGGTTTTCGGTTCAATTTCAGTTCCGATTCTTCAAGTATAAGAAATTATGATCCATTCATGTATTTTGGTTCGGTTTAGTTCAGTTATATAATAGATTTTTATTGTTACATTAGTTTCTTTTTTGTTATTTATAGTTACATTACAAAAAAAATGTTTATGTTATATAACAATTATTACTAATGAATATTTAAATATTGGTTATTTGTTTCGGTTATCCAGTTCGAGTATTTAATTTAGTACAAGGTTTAAAATAAAATAAAATAAAAATCAAATATCTGATCGTCTTATTGAATTTTGGTATGTTTAACTAAATTCTTCTTCAATAATTTAAATTATTTATTTATTTTTTACATTCCGCAATTCAGCAGCTACCACTTATATTTAAAATTATTCTACAAGATTCAGCAAAAACCATTATGCAATTCAGCAAATTCAGCAATTAAGCAACAATTCCGCAGTTACCATTTACACCCTATGTCAATAATTTTTTCACCAACTTTTGAAGTGATGCAGATTTAAATAAATCTTCATCAAAGACCAAAAATCTTCGACACTACGATATAAATCTGCAAAATAAATCCGTAAATTATGAAAACCTGCAAAATTACGTACAAATCTTCGAAAAATAAAAATAAATCTGTAAAAAAAATCTTCAAAATTTAATATATCTGCAAAAAAAGATCCGCATAAAAATATATCTGTTATACTTAAAACAAATCTGTTACAGTACGTACTCTATAACTAATTTTAAAAAGCTATTTTCCTTTGTCGCGGATTTTAAGCGATAAATCTGTGACATGCAAAATTAAATATGTATAAAATAAATCCGTAGACAGTTAAATCTACAAAACAAATCCGCAAAAAAACACATGTCTGCGAATTTTTTTTTTTTTAAATGCAGATTTATTTTGTTGGGAATGTGGGATTTTGGTAAATACGTTTTATCCTGTCAAATGAAATAAGAGTATTTTAGGTATGAAAATACTCATTTTAAGGTTCAAAAAATTAATACTAGTCTAATAATTTTAGTCTTTTTTCATACTAGATTAGTAATCTTCCGTATAAACAATAACAATCTAAAATCGTTTTGAAAGTTGTATGTTGTTCTTAACAAAAAAAAAAAAAGTTGTATGTTGTAATAGTAACTTTTATTTGGGCAACATTTCACATTTATTATAAGGGAGGATTACTTATCTAGTATGAAAAAGTTTTAAAATTACTAGACTAGTATTAATTTTTTGACCCTTAAAATGAGTTTTTTCGTACCCACAATACCCTTAAAATATTTGACAGGAAAAAAATATTTACGAAAATGCCACATTCCCAGCAAAACAAATCCGCAGATTATTTTTTAAAAATCCGCAAACATGTGTCGAAGATTTTTTTTTACAGATTTTATTGTACTTGTTGTAGATTTATTGTTTTGTTGCGGATTTCTAAAAATCCGCAACAAAAGAAAACTTGTTTAAAAAATTACTAAACTAGTACAGTAAAATCCGTAGTGTAATAGATTTGTTTATAGTGTAACAGATTTAATTTTTTGCAGATTTTTTTTGCGGATATAATTTTTTTTGCAGATTTAATTTGAAGATTTGTTTTTCTTTGTCGAAGATTTTTACGCGGTTTTGCAGTTTTTTCATAATTTGCGGATTTATTTTGCAAAGTTAAATTGTAGTGTCGAAGATTTAATGTATTTGGTGCAGATTTATTTAACTCTGAAATATTGGCAAACATGCTAAAAAAAATTACTAAAAAAGTATTGTAGTGTAACAGATTTATTTTCTTTGTTACAGATTTATTTAAATTTTATGGATTTTTGACATCTGATGAGGTGGCAAGGGACTAATGGTTTTTTTTTTTGCAGATTTGTTATTAACTATCCAAAAAAAAATTGTACTTGTTTTTAAAAAAAACAAGAATTTTCTTTTGAAAATGTGTTTTAAAATTTTTCTGGAAACTGGACGAATTTTTTTTTTAAAAAAAAATTAGGATTTTGAATGTCACTTTTAAAAAAATTTTAAAATTTAATTTCAATGTCACTTTTTAATCAAAATAAAAATATTCTAACTTTTAAATTTAAACAAAATTTTCGGTCTTATTATTAAAATTTTAGAAAAGAAAATTTCAAAATAAAATTATAGTTTTTTTTAGAAAAATACGTACAAAAAATTTTCAAAATTTTTTTTAAAAAAACCAAGATATTGTTTTGATTTTCAAATAAGTAATAAAATTAATGTTTGAAAAAAATAAATTTTTACTATTTTTTTGATTAATTCACTAAATATTTTTAACTTTTTACTAACTTAGTATAAAGGTATTTTAGTATTTTAGAACTTCTTTAATACTAATTTTGTAAAAGGATACTAATTTAGTAAATACACTAAAAATTCATACTAGTGGGAGTAAATTTCACTTATTATAATTGGGGTTTGTCCTTACTAACACTCACTTTCATTTAACACTTACATTCTTTTAATGGTTGTCTATGTTCAATTTTATTTATTTCATATTATTTTTTAGAGAATCCATATTTTAACAATGATAGAAGAAATTAGTAATTGTTATTTGAGGACGGTAACAGCACCTGCTGGTATGTTGTTTGGTCAACGACGCTTCTTTAGTTTCGTTTTCGGTGCAGTTGAATGGGATTAGCTAGGTTGTATACGATATTCTGCCATTTGAGGACTATGGCCGATTTGGGGTACGCCTTCATTTTGTATGTGGCAGTTCTCGTTTTGGGATTTGCGCGTGAGAGCAATCCCCTTCCCTTTTGATCCAGTCATTCTCTTCCGCATATCGGGAATTTTACTTGGAGGCGAGCATCAATGTATATATGTTGTGTCTCATTTCGTTGATCCGAGCTTGAAGCTCCCGTTTTGATTTAAGATCCAAGCGGTTATAATAGTGGCTCAAAATGGTTGGAAACTAATGAACGGTCGGACTTTTCTGAGTAACGAGCTTTGAAGTTTTACCACAACCGTCTCATGTTTCTTTCGAGCTTTTTGTGGATCCGGCCGCTATGCCCGACAACAGCTCCGGTTTATATCAATGAAAGGCCTCGTCACTCTTAGTAAGGTTGGCGGGTCTTAATTGTCAAGCCTCTCTCAATCCAAAAATGACTTCAAATGGTCACTTTTGTAGAGGCCAGACCATTATGGTCCTTGGAGTTTTTTTTTGTAATTAAGAATTCTCTTTCATTTAACTTTTGTTATTAATCTCTGTTTTCGTAGCGTTGTCTTGACTAGGATTGTAATCCTTTTAAGTATTTTGGCTAAGATTTGGATTAGAAAATCATTTATAAAACAACTACTGACAAAATAAAAAATTAGTAATTGATGCAAACAATACGAATTTAATTATTGACGCTAGTAAAAAAAAATTCATGTTTGATATATATTATTTTAGGATTGAAAGACTTCTACAATTTTTTTTATATAAACTAGATGATTATCCGCACTAAATGCGGTTTTTCATCATAATTGTTATTCTTATGAATTTTCTAGTTAATTATATTTATAGTTTCACTATCATATGTATATTTAAATAACAAATTAGAATGCTACAAACATAGTTTACCGATAGTTTTTTGTTTCGATCATAATTGTTTCGGTAAAAAAAGTCTTCGTGCTTACTACATCCTTCGAGTTCAGGCCTTGGACTTGCGAACGGGGTCATGTTGCTTGATTCTGGTCCAGACCGCTTTACTCTGCAATAAAGAGATTCCTTTTGTTCTAAAATGGAATATGTCCAGTAACTCACCCAAATCATCTTTGGGATTGATCTGTTTCAGAGTTTGCTTGATGGTAAGTACAATGATCTTCCTAAACAATCATTTTACATGATTGGAGGTATCGATGAGGTTGTTGCAAAGGCAGAGAAAATATCCAAAGAAGCAGCATCTTTAAGGGACCGAACACATCTCTTTTCATGCACTTCTCTCTTCTTTTTGCTGACATTATCGAAAAACAAAACCAATGTCTGTGAGTGAGCCCCCCCCTCCCCCACCCCTCCACCAAATGGAATTTAAACTCTGGTATTTATAGTTCTTTTCTTTCGGTTCAAATTCTATAGTTGAATTTTCTTAGATCAAGAAAACGAAAAGCATAGGGAAGATAAGAAGTTAAATTTAGAGTTTGATGCAGAAATTTACACCCATTATGAGGATTCTATTAAACTTTAATGGAAAGATGAAGAGTCAAATTGATATGTTTTAGAAGGTAGTGTCAATATTTCTATTTTGTACATGTGTCAACCTCTCATGCATTTACGTGTCGTAATTTTAAAGAGAATTTGTCATCTTATATATATATATATGATAAGAATATGTCGATTTCTATTGTATCCGAAGAAGTCAGTCTTAATCTCTTTCAAATCAAATATAAAATAATCCTCCTAAAGATTATTCTAAGAATTATGTATGTTCATTGTATATGTTTTACTCACATATTTTCACATATAGCATTTTTTACTATGCATATTCCATGTATAAAAAAGATGGGGTACACACATGAAATTCTCCAAATGTACAAATTGGCTTCAACAAAGGGGAGACCCATACCGTTAGACAACTAAGCCTTCTAACTACGACCGACCTTTATATTAGGAAGGCTATGACCCCCCCTACCAGCATGCTCCTTAACAACCTACGACTCTTTTTAGACGATTGCAAGGAATCATGCGTGTTCTGATTGCCACAAGCTATATTAATGGCATGTACATGAGCATCAAGAAAGAAAATCATAAGAACTCGAAGGGTTGTTGTCATAGAACATGGGGACAACTGAGGTGGGACCAGGTCGTACTCGCCTTACCCAATAAACCTCAAAAACCATAAACACCCAATCTAACCAACCAAATCGACAACATGAGATTCCAACGACCCAAAAATAAGAAAGAATGTTTGAAGAACTTTGATCGTCGCTGATAGAACAAGCATTCTATGGAGGTAGCCTAGAAGGAGATGTAGCCATAATGTCAGGTTTTAATCTATCTAACAACTGCAAGTGCACATGAAAAAATTTCAGTTTTAAGCTAAGCTAGACAAGAAATAATTAATTTAAATGCAATAAACTAAAAGACAATAGATTTGTTGTAAACTGATTAGAAAAAGTGTTAGGTGTAGGGAAATTCTCAAGAAATCTAAATCAAGCAGATAAATACTAGGGTAAATGGTTTAAGCACTGTTCTTGAACACAA
Source organism: Euclidium syriacum (assembly GCA_900116095.1). NCBI lineage: Eukaryota > Viridiplantae > Streptophyta > Magnoliopsida > Brassicales > Brassicaceae > Euclidium > Euclidium syriacum. The sequence continues at coordinate 1,168,840 of FPAK01000018.1, forward strand.
ATCACAAAGTTATAGGAGTCTAGCTCCCGTTGCAAAACCTATCTATGCTTAGTTAGCTAGAAAAAAAATTATTTTGCAGATCCTAACAGGTAAAGTATGCATTCTATCAAGTTTGTTAAGTTCACAAATTATCTAATCCAAATTCATTTGCAAGTAGAATCACTTGCTCATCTATACTATGTTCCAATAAATTAACTCAACTTCCATTGTAGCTAATAAACCTAAGACTTAAATTCTAAGTGATCAGTCTAGATTCATGATGTATCATGGATTTTACCGGTTTTCTACCATGATATAGTAGGTTTTATGGAGTCTTTGTAGCATGTTTTGAGCATTTATGCAGGATTTACTAGCAAAAGACACTTTGGAGCAAAAGGAGCTAAAAAGAAGGTTTTATGGAAGTTTCCACGTGATTTGAGAAGACTTAGAAGATTTGGAGCCAAAATGAAGAAATGTTGTTGCGAGCCCCGAGTCGACCGACTGGAGAAGATGGAGTCGACCGACTGTGACGCCGACTTAATTTAGAAGATTTTCTTATCAGACCTTTCGCGGAACCCTAAACCCTAAGACTCATTCATGACCTATATAAGCACCTCTTAAGCACTAGAAAAGGCACACACAGCACAAGAACTCAGAGCAATACAAGTTTTTCTTTGCTTTTTGTTTCCATTGTTTTTAGCTTTCTAGAGGTTGTTCTTATCATTGTTACAGACTCTGAAGGAGATTAGAGAGTGTTCTTCCTCAATAGAGCTTGTGAGCCTCTGATCTTCTATTGTCTAATTCGTTTGTATTCATTTCATTAATAAAAATATGATTTGTTTTACCAAACCCATGTCTGAGTAGTTACTTTATTAGATCTAGGGTTTTCTTACGGTTTTCTATGAATTGCTAAAATAGTTTTAAACAATCTTTTCAATCACGAAATTCTTTGCTACAGTTGCTCTTCACTGAGTAGACGGACTCCCGAACCGTTTTATTCAATCATAAATCGAGATCCGGTAGTCGAGAGACACCGAGGATCGGTAGACAGTTCTGTAGTGAGCAAGGTGCGTTCTAAGTCAAATGAATGTTTTTTTAAACACCTTGTGAACAAATTTAGCTTGTACTCACATGCTTGTTTATTTTCAGCGACAATCCAAAGAGATTTGAGATTTAGGGATTTAAACAAAGGCGTTATTTTAACACATCATTAGAACATCGTAGCTGTTATTGTGTCTAGAGTTCTAGAGTTTAGAGATTTGAAATTGATTGTGCTCTTAATTCATAAATTCATAGTTTCCAACTAGAATTCCATAAGATCTAATATTTCCCTGAATTTGAAGTCACCAAACGTTTTCAAGGTTTTCTCGGTTTACAAAAAGATTTACTTAAGATATCTCACTCACAAATCAACCATAGCTCTCTGTGGGATCGATAACCTAAATACTACAACTGTACACTGTGCACTTGCAGTTAATTTTGGGTGAATAACTTTGCACCATCAATTCAAGTGATTAAGCACAAATCAGATGAAGAACCCTAATGAAACCCTAGTTGTGACGAAAACCCTAGTTTTGATTCATCATCCCTTTGAAAACCCTAAACCTAACTATGATTCTACTCAAACATGGTGAATGAAACAAATAACATGCTTTGAATAGATTGCATAAGAGAAATCAAAAGGGAAACAAAAAGGTTTATACAAATCTCTTCTCCCTAAAATAATCTCTCTATTAAAACCCTTAGAAAATAAAGCATAGCTTAAAAAATGGCTAAAACCTCCCTTTTATAAACATTATGGACGACATAGATGTTTCCTTTTTCAATTAGGGGTTTTTTTGGGGCAGAAAAAGCAATTTTGACTCTAAAAATCGCGTCCTAATCTGTGTCGCTCGACACACTTTCCTATGTCGGTAGACACGATCTCAGAGAGTTGGACAGTTTCTTTAGTTCGCGACAGATCAGACATGTCTTCACTAAAACAACCATATCTTGATCTACAGACATGTGAATCACTTCAAAGCACTAGGAGATGAAAGCTAACTTTCATATTATTTTTTTGGCACCGGTTTGATCAAATTTGAGTACCGGGAAGACTTTCAACCAATGTCAAAATTCTGAAAGTCATATCCGAGGCTGCATCTTCCATTTATCGATTTTGCTCCTTTTTGCTCCACTTTTTCCAAGTCATCCCAAATTCTTAAAACACCTAATATATAGTATATAGACCTGCAAAAGAATCTAAAACTAACAAATAAATGGATCATAAAACCCCAAAAAATACATAATATCAGTAGCCTAGAAGGAGACGTAGCCATCCTGTCGAGGGTCGTGTTGGCTCAACTCGAGGTATGCATTGAAATGTATAACCTCTTATCATGATAACTATAAAGCTTCTCAAAATGTGTTTTGGAGTCCTCATATCGAATATGAGTTCAAAGCCAAACATGTAAGGGTTTGAAACATTTCTTCAATAGATTGATAGACTTTGAATCTCGGCAGTAAAGTTTAAGCGACGAAACTGTACAACGGGACCAATTTCGAATCTAAAAGAGATTCATGGATTAACTGGTAAAACTCGTCGGGGGTGGCTAGATCAGTGGTTGAGGTTCTAGGATTTCGCAAGATCTGGATTTAAAAAGAGGAGAGAATAGAGCATTTTTCAATTTCGACCATATTTATGTTTATAAGAGTCTACAGTTGACAAAAAAGTTAAAACAATTACAAAAGTCTTTGGCGTAAGACTTTAGATATGGAGTCCATTTTCATCACTATAACCACAATATATTTTGTCTATTTTTACTCTATATATACGAGTGCATTTGATTGTAAAATACACAACACACATCTGTAATAAAACATATCTCCTTCTCATTGGTACTCCTCCTTTCCTATAAATATATAGTTATGATACATATATAATTCACTTCAGAACATATTAATTCTATGATACATATATATTACATTTATAACACGTTATCAGCATAATCACTTTATAACCATGATCTATATTTATAAATATATTTTTAATTTAATTTATTATTTTATTTTATAATAGTTGCTTAATGCACCATAATTTATTTATTTTTTAAATTATTTTATGTTATTTTGGATGACTTTAATTAGTCATGATCATTTATTTAATGTTTATTATAGATGACTTTATTTAATCACCATAATTTATTTATATTTTAATATAGATGATTTTGATTAGTCACCATAATTTACTTATGCTTTCATATGGATGACTTTTGATTAGTCTTTTAATATGGATGACTTTGATTAGTCACCGTAATTTACTTATGCTTTCATATATGGATGACTTATGATTAGTCATCATAATTTAATTATACTATAATATGGATGACTTTTGTTAGTCACCATAATTTATTTAATATTTAATATGGATAACGTTGATCACCATAATTTATTCATTAATATAGATGATTTAGTCACCATACCATTATCATTATATTACTGTTTATATTATCATGATTAAGCATTTATTTATATGTTTGTATTTTATTTAAAGTTTTAGATCATAACTATATTTCTTAATTTTAAATTTGTTTTTACCTTTTTACTACTAATGTCACAAAGAAAATTTTCAAAATTTTCTAACTTTCAAACGGCTATAAACAGTGTTTTTCATCTATAAATACACTTATATTATACTCATTCATTTCACCGAATTACCTCATCGATCTCTTATATATTTTGCTAAGAAGTTTATATAAATTTTCATTTTTCCATGAAAATGTTTTGGTTGTTAATGATTTTATTATTTCTGTAATTTTATTTTCTATTTACGGTCATCTCGTTGGAGAATTTATTCCCGAACAAATGACCATAAATATTGCCTTACTCTTTTATATAATTATGTTTTCTATAGTTGCTATCATCATTAATTAATGTAACCGGTTCCTTTTAAATTATTATTATTATTAATTTTTTTTTTTGTGTCTACACTTAAGATATCAATGGCGATTATTGAAAAGCTAATGTTCCCAGCTCTCAAGATTACTGGAGTCAACTACATCGCATAGAAAACTGATGTCGAACTTCATTTAGAGATGGAAAAAATATCCGACACAATCAAAGAGGGAAACAAATCGATAATTTTCCTTAGAAAACATGTTGATGAAAATGTGAGGCATGATTATGCCGACATAAAAGACCCAGCAGAGCTGTGGAAAACACTGAAATGGCGGTTTGACAACCAAAGAGATATAACTCTCCCTCATGCACTCGAAGAGTCGAAAAATCTGAGGTTTCAGGATTTTGAGAAAGTAGAGGATTATAATTCTGCTATTTTGAGGATTGTATCACAATTGAAATATTGTGGTAAACCTGTCACCGAAGCAGAAATGCTCAAAAATACTTACCTTACTTTTCATAAGGAACACCGTGTCCTTCAAGAAATATACACGAATCGTGGATACACAATGTTTTCCGAGCTAATGGTGACATTAATTCTAGCTGAGAAGAATAGCGAACTTCTCATAAAGAATCACAATTCCAGGCCAACGGAAACAAATGCATTCCCTGAAGTGAACGCAACGGATGTGAAGAATCCGGAGATAAATGGTCAAACCTCTCATGGTCGTGGTCGTGGTTGTGGTTGTGGCCGTGGCCGTCAATTCAACCAAGGGCGTGGAAAGGATTATAACCCCCAAGGGAGGAGATCGAACAAGTGGGTCTGATCTGAACAATCTCCAAAAGGGAAAGAGCCCCAAGGGAGTTCTACCCAAAAACAGGGTAATAATTGTTACAGGTGTGGATCCGAAGGACATTGGTCCAACGTATGTCGAACTTCCTCGCACCTTTGTAAGTTGTACCAAGAGTCTGTTAAAGGAAAAGGGAAAGAAGTGAACCTTATGGAACACTGCGAGGAGACAACGTACCTCGACTCTTCTAACTTTGGGAACGACTTTGACGAGACCACTTTAACGGAAAATTGAAACGCTTGTATGAAACCACTAAATAAAGTCTCTAAATTATGCCATGTATAATTATTATGTATTTTTTAATAATGTTGTCTTACAACAAACTAATGTATAATTAGTGCATGTTTTATTTCCTACATGCATGAAATTTACTTTCTTATCTTGATTTTTATGTTGATTACAGAGATGGACCACAACACAAATAGGACAATATGCAATGAAACGGTTAAAGAGATCTGTATACCAGATAGTGGAACAACACACACTATTTTGAAGCACAAAAATATTTCTCTAGCATAAAACCAACAAATGTTATTGTCAACACAATATCAGGCCCTACAGATCCGATTAAGGGAACTGGTAAAGCCATATTTACGTTTCCAAATGGAACTAAGTTTTCGATAAACGAGACCTTATATTCTCCGAATTCAAAAAGGAATTTTTTGAGTTTCAAAGACATATACCTTCAAGGGTATGACACTCAGACAGCAACTAAGGATGGAAAGAAGTATATGTATATAACTTCTGATATATCTGGAAAAAGGCTTATATTGGAAAAAAATTCAAAGCTTCCCTCTGGCTTACATCGTACCTACATAGATGCTGTTGAATCAAATCTCATGATCAAAAGAAATCCAGTGGATTTCATATTGTGGCATGATCGCTTGGGTCATCCAGGCACCACAAAGATGAGAAAAATTATAGGAAGCACACATGGTCATTCTCTTAAAGTTCAAGAGATATATCATGAAAATAATATGACATTTGCTGCATGCTTCCTTGGGAAATTGATCATAAGGCCATCGCCAACCAAAATTGATAAAGAATCACCAAAATTCCTTGAACAAATTCAAGGGGATATTTGTGGACCAATAAAGGAATTTGTGTAGGTTTAAAATTTTTTTTCATGAACCCTAAACACTAATTCATTGTCTGGATCTATGTTGATTGAATCATAAACTCGGATCTCGATCATACCTGGAGTTAATGAGCAGCGGAAAAGTTCTCAGGATTCTGTGTTTCAAGGTGGCTGCAGATCTAAGTCTTACTAAAAATTTTGTGCCTCTATCTCTTATATAGGGAACACGAAAACCTAATTAATAACCGGGCCAAACCGATCAATAATTATATCATTAACCCAAACCAGTCGGTTTAATTTCAGTCACTGTGTCAATCGACACAACTACTTGTGTCGGTCGACACACTTAGCCAAAACACATAGTAATGTATATCAAATATACATCAACTTGATCATTACATTAATGATCAATCCCAATCTTGTTTAACCAGTTTGCTTAGGTGTGTGACCATGTAGGATCATACAATACTAGCAATGAGTTCATAACTCATAAGCTATAAGCGGCTTCTAGCAAAGCATTATAACTACCTAGTATCACATGATAGTCTTATCTCGACTTCACAACTATATTAGAGTTAATACAAGTATGATATCCAGGACATTCCCTTCAATCTCCCACTTGTACTGGAATCAACTTATTCCAATAATCCCTTCGTCACTATATCTCGACTCAGCATAAGGCAAGAACTCGTGTCATCCTTATAAAGCCAAATCACGTTTATCGAACTCTGATTTATACTGATAAAGGCAAAAAACTGACATTCAGCTTGTTTGAGTGTGGCCACACATTCCCTCAGTACCAAATCCTTGATAGGCCCAGAGATATTTAACTCTCGTTATATAGGAGGGACAAATCCCATCTTGTTCCATCCCCTGTTCCCCACACACTTCATGATATGCCCAATCAATGTCTGAATAATCACCAGTTACGGATGACGTTTGACAAAGTCAAAACAGACCAATTCATATGCAGGAAATCATGATGAACTCAGGTCTAAGGACTATAGTCGTAATGAAAAACTCATATGACACTCATATAACAATCTTGTTGAGTTCTCATTAGCGGGTCACATCCGATACCGTGTTCACAACACATATCTATGTGATTGACTTTGATACTCCTATCAATGACACCATGAAACTTGGTCATCAGTCACATCACATACTAGTCTCGCGCGGTTATTAATGTCCCAATTTAACAACCTTCGACCAGGGACCTCAGCAATTTATGACATCTTTCGCTTATAGGGTTTCATGATCAAATCACGTATTTGATGACCTACAAGAATGCCTTAAATTATTTTGGGACTATTATTTAATTAATCAAATGCACAATTAAATAATAATGAAACAATTTCATTAAATAAAACATAACCAAAGTATGTTTACATGAACATCAAAACAAAACAAACAACTCCCACTCAAACTAAGATTACTACTCAAGAAATCTAATTCCTATCGCAGCAGCATGACTCTCATGCTTGGGCCGTGGGAGTGGCTTAGTTAGAGGATCAGCAACATTCTCGTCCGTCGGGACTCTGCTGATCTTCACATCTCCTCTCTCAATGATATCTCGTATCAGATGATATATTCTCTCGATGTGTTTGGACTTTTAGTGTGATATGGGTTCCTTTGCTTGAGCTATAGCTCCATTGTTATCACACAACAACGCCACAGGCTCAGAACTGCTAGGAATCACACCAAGTTCAGTGATGAACTTCCTAATCCAAACAGCTTCCTTTACCGCTTCTGAAGCAGCAATGTACTCAGCTTCTGTCGTGGAATCTGCTACAATGCTTTGCTTGGAACTCTTCCAACTAACTGCACCGCCATTCAGACAGAAGACATAACCAGATTGAGATCGGAAATCGTCTTTGTCCGTCTGGAAACTAGCATCGGTGTATCCACTCACCACAAGCTCATCACTTCTTCCGTAAACCAAGAACTTATCCTTAGTATTCCTCAAATACTTCAGGATTGTCTTGACGGCAGTCCAGCGACTCTCACCGGGATCGGATTGGTATCGACTCGTCATGCTCAAAGCACAAGCGACGTCTGGTCGTGTACATAGCATGGCATACATGATAGATCCTATCGCAGAGGCATAGGGAATCCTACTCATGCGCTCTCGCTCAGCAGGTGTCGAAGGACACTGCTTCTTACTGAGAGTAATGCCATGTGACATTGGAAGCAAGCCCTTCTTGGAATCATGCATATTGAACATGTGTAAGACCTTATCAATGTAAGTATTCTGACACAGTCCAATTAGCCTCTTTGATCTATCTCTATAGATCCTTATTCCAAGAATGTACGCGGCTTCTCCCATATCCTTCATCGAGAAACAACTTCCAAGCCAAGTCTTAACAGACTGAAGCAACGGAATATCATTTCCGAGAAGCAATATGTCATCTACATACAATACTAGAAAAGCAACTGCACTCCCACTAGTCTTCTTGTAAACGCATTGTTCCTCTTTGTTCCTGATGAAACCAAATTCTTTAATAGCTTCATCAAAACAAAGATTCCAACTCCGAGATGCTTGCTTCAATCCATAAATGGATCGATGAAGCTTGCATACTCTCCTAGGGTTATTAGGATCTACGAAACCCTCAGGTTGTGTCATATACACATCCTCTTCCAGAATCCCATTCAGGAATGCGGTTTTCACATCCATCTGCCAAATCTCATAATCATAGTAAGCGGCAGTCCCTAGGAGAATCCAAATGGACTTAAGCATTGCAACTGGGGAATAGGTTTTGTCATAATCAACACCATGCACTTGTTTGAAACCTTTTGCCACCAATCTAACTTTGTACATCTGTACATTTCCATCCACGTCAATCTTCTTCTTGAAGACCCATTTGCACTCAATGGCTTTTGCACCATCGGGCAAATCTTCCAAAGACCAAACTTTGTTGATTGACATGGACTCCATTTCGGATTCACTGGCCTTAAGCCATTTTTCGGAGTCAGGGCCCAACATTGTTTCTTCGAAATTCGCAGGTTCGTCACTATCAACGATCAGAAGATCATGACAGTTAGTCACGAGAAATCCGTATCTCTCGACTTCATTACGAATCCTTCCGGATCTGCGAACTACAAGCACCACAGGTGTTGGTTCCACATTTTTTTGTGAATACAACGGCTGTTCTCCCTCATCAGGTTGATCAGCGTCCTGTGGTTCTCGAATTTCTTCGATTTGTACTCTACTCCCACTGTTCTTCTTGGAAAGAAATTCTCTCTCAAGAATGATACAGTTCCGAGCAACAAATACCTTGTTCTCGGATTGGTTGTAGAAGTAATATGCCTTGGTTTCCTTATGATAACCAACGAAGTAGCACTTATCAGATATCAATCGCTTGACATAAGCTTCGCAACCCCAGATTTTAAGAAAAGACAGACTTGGAACCTTTCCAGTCCACATTTCATATGGAGTCTTTTCAACTGCTTTTGTTGGAACTCTGTTTAGCGTAAACGCAGACGTTTCAAGAGCATATCCCCTGAAGGATAACGGTAGATCCACATGACTCATCATCGATCAAACCATATCCAATAAGGTCCGATTCCTCCTCTCAGACACACCGTTCCATTGTGGTGTTCCAAGAGGAATGAGTTGTGAAAGGATTCCACAATCTCTAAGATGATCATCGAACTGTTGGCTCAAGTACTCACCTCCACGATCAGATCGAAGAGCTTTGATACTTTTGTCAAGTTGGTTCTGTTCTTCATTCTGGAACTCCTTGAACCTTTCGAAGGATTCCGACTTATGTCTCATGAGATAGACATAACCATATCTACTGAAATCATCAGTAAATATGATAAAGTACCTAAAGTTTCCTCTTACACTAATACTCATTGGGCCACACACATCTGTATGTATAAGGCCCAACAAGTTATTGGCCCTTTCATTAAACTTGTTGAAAGGGGCCTTTGTCATTTTGCCCAATAAGCAGGATTTGCACTTCTCAAATGATTCATAATCAAATGAGTCTAAAAGCCCATCTTGATGGAGCTTTTGAATCCTTTTCTCATTGATGTGGCCTAAACGACAGTGCCAGAGAAAAGTTGGGTTTGAGTCATTGATTTAAACCGTTTGTTATTTATGTTATAAATAGGCATTGATTGGTTCAGAATATAAAGCCCACTCTCTAATGGGGCGCTACCATAAAATATATTATCTCGAATAAAAGAGCAACACTTGTTTTTAATCGAAAAATCAAAACCATTCATGTCCAACATAGAAATAGAAATGATATTCCTACTTATTGCAGGTACATAGTAGCAATTCTCCAACTGCAAAACCATTCATGTCCAACATAGAAATTGCATGATATTCCTGCTTTGTGTCGGTCGACACGCCTCTCGCAGAAACCCTAATTTTTGAGTTTTTTCAAAACGACTTTCAACCAAAAGATCTGACATGCAGCTACTATAAAACTTGTGAAACAAATTCGAATTCAAGTCATTTATATAGCATGTTACAGATTCAATTACAACATATGGCTCTGATACCACTGAAGGAATTTGTGTAGGTTTAAAAAAAAATTTCATAAACCCTAAACACTAATTCATTGCCTGGATCTATATTGATTGAATCATAAACTCGGATCTCGATCATACCTGGAGTTAATGAGCAATGGAATCGATCAGGATGTCGAGATCAGGAGCGTCTCAAATGTTGCGCCTCTACGGAAAGTCCACACGCACACAAACAGGATCACCGGGATGCTAGTGCCGAAAAAGCTCTCGGGATTTTGTGTTTCAAGGTGGCTGCAGATTTAAGTCTTACTGAAAATTTCGTGCCTCTATCTCTTATATAGGGAACACGAAAACCTAATTAATAACCGGGCCAAACTGATCATTAATTAGATCATTAAACCAAACCAGTCGGTTTAATTTCAGTCACTGTGTCGATCGACACAACTACTTGTGTCGGTCGACACACTTAGCCAAAACACATACTAATGTATATCAAATATACATCAACTTGATCATTACATTAATGATCAATCCCAATCTTATTTAACCAGTTTGCTTAGGTGTGTGACCCTGAAGGATCATACAATACTAGCAATGAGTTCATAACTCATAAGTTATAAGCGGCTTCTAGCAAAGCATTATAACTACCTAGTGTCACATGATAGTCTTATCTCGACTTCACAACTATATTAGAGTTAATACAAGTATGATATCCAGGACATTTCCTTCAACCAATACATCCATCATGTGGACCATTCCACTATTTTATGGTATTGATTGACGCATCCAGCAGATGGTCACATGTTTGTCTCTTGTCATCTCGAAATATGGCATTTACGAGATTTCTAACTTAGATAATAAAGATGAAAACTCAGTTTCCTGATTATCCCATTAAAAGAGTTAGATTAGACAACGCCGGTGAGTTCACATCCCAAGCATTCAATGATTATTGTATGGTTTGGCTGAATCTTTGATTAAGCTTCTGCAGTTGATTGCAAGGCCATTGATCATGAGATCTAAACTTCAAACATTCGTATGGGGACATGCCATATTGCATGCAAAAGCACTTATTCGGATAAGACCAAGTGCATATCATAATTATACCCCCATTACAGTTAACATTTGGTCGGGAACCAAACATTTCTCATCTAAAGATATTTGGTTGTGCGGTATACGTGCCAATAGCACCACCACAGCGTACAAAGATGGGTCCACAAAGAAGGATGGGAATATATGTTGGTTGTGATTCTCCATCAATTATATGATACCTAGAACCACAGACTGGTGACGTCTTTACGGCACGTTTTGCTGATTGTCAATTTGACGAGAAAGAATTCCCGGTTCTAGGGGGAGAAAATAAACAAGTAGGAAAAGATATAAAGTGGTGTGTACCATCTCTTTTACACCTTGATCCTCCTACAAAACAGTTAGAATTGGAAGTCCATCAAATTATGCATTTGCAGAGTATTGCAAATCAGCTACCTGATGCATTTGCAGATACCAAAACGCTAATTAAATCACATATACCAGCTGTAAATACTCCTGCTCGTATTGAGATCCCACAAGAACGTGGAAGAGCAGATGATACACATGAGTCTCGAACATGCTTGAAGCGTGGCAGACTTGTCGGTTCTAAGAATAAGAATCCTAGAAAGCGAAAGGAAGCTGAAAGGTATAATGATCCCAAAATTACAGAAAGTATTTTGGAAGAAACGAATCATGAAACTAAGGACAATGTAAAGCATCATGATCCTGAAGAAAATCATAAGATATCTATAAACTACATTCACAATGGAAAGACTTGGAATCGAAATAAGATGAATGTTGTTGATGACGTTTTCTCATACCTTGTGTCAAAGGAAATAGATGAGAAAATTGAAGATCCAGAGCCAAAGTCTGTATATGAATGTTAAAATAGACATGACTGGATAAAATGAAAAGATGCAATACAAGCTGAACTTGATTCACTTAACAAACGAAGTGTATTCGGACCTATCGTACTCACTCCTACAGATGTGAGACCTGTTGGATTCAAATGGGTTTTCGTTCGAAAACGAAATGAGAAAAATGAGATTATGAGAAACAAAGCTTGTCTAGTGGCTCAAGCTTTTTCTCAAAGACCTGGAATTGATTATGAGGAGACATATTCCCCCGTCATGGATGCAATCACATTTTGATTCTTAATGAGTTTAACGGCATATGAAAACGTAGAGATGCACCTCATGGATGTCGTTACGGCATACTTATATGGATCATTAGATACCGATATCTATATAAAAATCCCAGATGGATTCAAAATGTCGGAAGCGTTGAACGCTAAACCTAAGGAGTTGTGTGCAATAAAATTGTAAAGATCATTATACGGGTTAAAACAATCTGGATGAATGTGGTATAATCGCCTTAGTGAGCATTTAATAAAAGAAGGATATGTGAACAACCTTATATGCCCATGTGTTTTCATTAACAAAACAACATCCGGATTTGTAATAATCGCGGTATATGTTAATGATCTAAACATTATCGGAACTCAAGGGGAAATATAAAAAGCAACAAGCTATTTACAGGGAGAATTTGAGATGAAAGATCTCGGAGAAACAAAGTATTGTCTTGGCCTACAAATTGAGCATTCTCAAGAAGGTATATTTGTACACCAATCCACTTACACAAGAAGAGTGTTAAAATGGTTCAATATGGATAAGGCAACTCCACTTGGCAACTCCACTTGGCAACTCCACTTGGCAACTCCACTTAGCACTCCTATGGTTGTTAGATTACTTAATGTTGAAAGTGATTCATTACGACCACATGAATAAAATGAAGAGGTACTTGGTCCTAAAGTACCTTATCTAAGTGCGATTGGAGCTCTTATGTACCTCGCAAATTGTACTCGGTCAGATATATCATTTGCAATTAACCTATTAGCAAGATTCAGTTCACCTCCAATGCGAAGACATTGGAATGGAATTAAACATGTCTTTCGCTACCTTCAAGGGACTACTGACTTAGGATTATTTTATCCTAATAACTCAAATGGCCAAATGATTGGTTTTGCAGATGCATGATATTTATCAGACCCACACAAAGCTCGATCACAAACCGGATACGTCTTCACAATTGGAGGCACCGCTATTTCATGACGTTCTCAGAAACAACCGCTTGTAGCTACCTCTTTGAATCATGCTGAGATCATTGCTCTCCATGAAGCAAGCAGAGAATATGTCTGGCTCATATCAATAAATCAGCACATCCAATCAACTAGTGGAATCCGCGTAAATATGGAGCCAACTATCCTATATGAAGACAATGCTGCATGTATAGCCCAGACAAAGGAAGGATATATCAAGACTGATAGAACCAAACATATCCCTCCGAAATTCTTTTCATACACCCAAGAACTTGAGAAGAATAAAGAGATTGAAGTGAGATATGTCCAATCATGTGATAATATTGCTGATCTCTTCACAAAGTCGCTACCCACCACTACGTTTAGGAAACATGTACACAACATTGGAATGCGCCGTCAACGAGACCTATAAAGATTATCATATCTATTCGAGGGGGAGTTTATGGGGTTGTACTCTTTTTACCTTCTATGATTTTTCCCGTTGGGTTTTCCTAGAAAGGTTTTTAACGAGGCGACAAAAGATGTGACGGATGAACGGTTCGAAAATGGAACCCAAGGGGGAGTGTTACAAAAGTCTTTGGCGTAAGACTTTAGATATGGAGTCCATTTTCATCACTATAACCACATTATATTTTGTTTATTTTTACTCTATATATACGAGGTTAATTTATTGTAAAATACATAACACTTTTGCAATAAAAAATATCTTCTTTTCATTGGTACTCCTTCTTTCCTATAAATATACAGTTATATTACATATATAATTCACTTTAGAACATATTAATATTAATTCTATGATATATATATATATAGGGAAAACGGGTTTATAAATCCCCAACTTTTTAAAGTTTGTAATTTAAATCCCTAACTTTATCCTCCACAAAATAAAATCCGAACTTATTTTGACATTCATGAAAAATCAAAACTTTTTGTTTAACGGAGGGAAGTAACAGGGAAGTAACTCCGTTAATAAGTCTGTCAAGTCGAAACCACGTCGTTTCGATTATTATTGAATTTTCAAAATACTTTGCAAATGCAAGAGTCGAACCCGCGTTATCAGTACCTTCCAATGTCGCATTTAACCACTAAACCAACAAATCGTTTTATTATATGTTGAATTCATATGTTTATAATGTTCTTATTGGGACCTGAAGGTGTGGCCTTCGATCTAACACGCTCTGCTGAGAACATATGCGGCGTCGGAGCTTCCCTGAACAAATCGTTTTATTATATGTTGAATTCATATGTTTATAATGTTCTTATTGGGACCTGAAGGTGTGACCTTCGATCTAACACGCTCTGCTGAGAAGATATTTGGTCGGTGTCGTTTTATTTTTGCTCAACGCCGGTTACTTGCCATTCAGAGTGTCGGAGTGGATGTCGTCAGATCTACAACGATTTCTCCGTTGTCTCTTATAACCAAATCCTGAAAATTGGATCACCGTCAAGAAGATTTTACAGGGTCCGTGGCTAAATCGTAGAGTAGATCCGAGTGAAATCATAGGGATCTAGGCTGACAATTATGAGGAAACCAGGAAAAAACTATATGAGAAAATTGAATGAAAAATTATCACAACACCTTAAAGTCCCAAAATTATCCTTTTGTTTTCTTCAATCATCTGAAAACAACCATGGATACAAAATTGATTCCTCATTACTGATATAATCGCTTGACTTTTTTCTATTTATGCTTCTTAATCTCGAATCGTTTCTATGAGATGTTTGACATTTAATTTCTGTATTTTGAATTCACTTTGTATCCATCATCTCAATTTTGTATCTTTAATTTGTGCCTCTTGTTTTCATTTTATTTTTTAAAACTGCACCTCTTGTTCTAACCCATTGAAATCTAACACTACCATATTTTGGTCATTTATGTCGCAGAGCTTGAATTTTGGTGCAACGATGAGGATGGCGAGAGGGTTATGATATGACATCATTTAGGATAAAAAACTTAAATTTTGCAAACATATTATAGTACAAAATATAACCATATGAATTTGTACATGTAATAGTAAGAGCTGTTGGCTAAGTGGTTAAAGAAGAAACTCTGAGGTAGGTGAGGATGCGGGTTCAACTTCTGCATTTGCAAAATATTTTGCAAATTCAATAATAATCGTTTCGATTTGACAGATTTATTAACGGAGTTACTTCCCTCCATTAGTGGATTAACGGTGGACCTAAAATTGTGAAGTCAACGAAAAGTTTCAATTTTTTATGAAAGTCAAAATAAGTCGAGGTTTTATTCTGTAGAGGATAAAGTTGGGGATTTACATTACAAACTTCAAAAAGTTGGGAATTTATATACCAGTTTTCCATATATATGTCTATATATTACATTTCTATATATATAAAGTTTTTGGAAATCTCTTCTCATGAAGCCACATCATCAATTCATCTCTTAAAATTATGACACCTTATCAAATCCATTTTAATTTTTAATACTTAATCTATTATAATTCATTAGGCTCATTAATACATTTTTTTAACACTAGACTCATTAATACATTAATAAAGAGAATTTGTGACTCCTTCTATTAAAATATATTAGTAGGAACATAAGTCTAATATTAATCATTTTTTGATTAAAACAAACTTTAAAACACACTAAAGTTCATCTAAATAATAATAATAAAATATTAAATTGAACTTAATCGGTTTATCATGCACTTATATTAAATAAAAGTTTTATGACTATGATAACACAAATAGTTTTTTTTTTGGATGCTTTTAGGAGCTTTCGAAAAACTTAGATAAGGATTTCGAGCCTTTCATGTTGTATGCAAAAAATGCATGTTACAGAAAACATACTAAGATATCCTTAATTGATGACATGTAAGGACGAGCGAGAAGTACAAAGGATACCATAATACTATATAGAGAAATATGAAAAGAGAATGGAGGTTAGGTTTAACGAGGTCAAAAATGGTGTATATTGTTTAACATGCCATGTTGGGAGTATACTAAAAGAAAAGAAAAAATGTTCAAGGTCTACTGGAAGAAGATTTGATGCTTCCATAAGGATATCTATGTTTGATAAATAGACATCCGGCTTAGAGTCCAAAAAGATAAGTGTAGGTATGAGTTTTTCTCTAACGTACAATTTTAATCTATTGGGAGCTCTATCCCTCTTTATTATTAAAATGATGGGTATAGTTGTAGGAGTAAACTGACTTAGATTTTTAAATCGGGTTTTGCATAGTTCGATTGGATTGTGCTTAGCTATGAGAATTAGATGTCTTATTGGATCTTGAGAAGTTAAATATTATAAAGAGAGTGAGAAATGATTAGGGTATACGGGAAGAAGGTCGGACGCTTTCATAGGAGATCCATGTTTGATAAATATACATCTAACTTAAATTCTAGAAAAGAGAACTGTAGGTATTATGAATATGATTGGAGATCCATATATGGGTTTTTCTCTAAAGTAGGATTTGAATCTCTTGAGAGTTTTTTCCGTATTATGAAAACGATGGGAGGGGGTTGTAGGAGTGAACTGGTTCAGATTCTTAAATTAGATTTTTTTTTTTTTTTTTATTGGATTGTGCTTAGCTTGGTTCGTACTTAGCTATGAACATTAGATAACCGACTTTTGGATTCTTTTGGCTACGTGATTTGACGTTAATAGCTAAAAAGGTTGAGTAGCTTATATGCTCAATCACATATGTATAGAAAATGCATGTTTGGTGTAGAAAAATAGTAGTAGCATTTCCCATGTAGTATTGACTGTTTTAGATGTCGTCGGAAACCAATATACTTTTGAAACAAATAATGGGTTACTAAAAGTTTTGAATAAGGACATTCAAAACCCGAATAAAAAGGAAGTATATGTCCTATTAGAGATATTCAAAGATGACAAGTTAAAAAATTTGGTTGGTCATTGTTGAGTTAAATTTTCGAAACCCGGTGGTAGATTTAAGTTGATATTCAACTAGTGCCGTCAATTTTATAGGATTTCAGAAAAGTCATGAATGATCTGAATTTTGAAATACAAAATTATTTATTTTGATGGTAAAATATCATGATGAAGGGATGTTTGTATAACAAAACAAGATAAGATGTGCATATATTTTGTGGGCAATTTGAGGCCCAGTGTGTGAATAAAGAAGGCCGAAATGAAGAGGTCCGAAATATCGTTTGCGTTCACATTACGCCGCACAATAAACGCAACTCGGGACGTAACGTGGCGGAAGCTGAAGCATCCACGTGTCTGTAATATTCTTCAACCACAGAACACGGAGCGAGTAGCTGA
Organism: Euclidium syriacum; assembly: GCA_900116095.1. Taxonomy (NCBI): domain Eukaryota; kingdom Viridiplantae; phylum Streptophyta; class Magnoliopsida; order Brassicales; family Brassicaceae; genus Euclidium; species Euclidium syriacum. The sequence goes on from FPAK01000018.1 coordinate 1,186,479, forward strand.
ATACCAAAATGAATTTGACTCCCATAAATATCTAATTCCTGTGAAAAGAATCTGCTGCAGATGTTTAGATCCTCGCTTCGACTTATCTATTTAAGAACCAATAATCTGGTTCGAGTTTCAGCATTATCATCGCTTTCTCTGCTTTCATCGAAACGAACATTTTCCGATTCTGCTAAACCTGTTTTCAATTCTCATCGGATTCCTTTTCTTCCATTAACAACAACGGGAGCTAGAAATTCTAGGTCGGAGCATTCGATGGCTGCTACTTCCGAGCCCAAATCCATCTATGATTTCACCGTCAAGGTTCGATTTCTTTTTATCAATCTGCTATTAATTTGTTTGATTCTATCGCACTGTAAAAGATTTTGTTCTCGAGAAAATATCATGGATATCTACAGATTTGAAAGGTTGTTATTGTTTAGGTCTTATTCTCTGAGTTCAAGCTTGTCTTTCAGAGTTTCGAATTGTTTTTCGGAAATTATGTTTGAGGCTGCGATTTGGTATCCGATTTTTGAACGATCCGAGTCTAAATTCGTAAACTGATTTTTTTTTTTTTAATTCTGATTTCACAGGATGCGAAGGGAAATGATGTTGAGCTAAGCACCTACAAGGGGAAAGTCCTCTTGATTGTGAACGTTGCTTCACAGTGGTAATTTTCTAGTTTTCACTCAGTTTTGTAAATATGTAATCTCTGAACTGAACTCACTTAAATACCGTAAAAAGAGTCGATGTCTGATCAAGATCCATCCTTTTAATGCAGTGGCTTGACCAATTCGAACTATACCGAGCTTGCGCAGCTGTATCAGAAGTACAAAGACCATGGTAATGATTTGTTTACCAGTTGTGTTGTTTGCTCATTTTCACTGTGGAAAGAACCAAGTAGGTGATTATTGTGTTTCTGAATGTCACAAATGTTTTAGGTTTTGAGATCCTTGCATTCCCGTGTAACCAGTTTGGGAATCAAGAGCCTGGTTCTAATGAAGAGATTCTTCAGTTTGCTTGTACCCGTTTCAAGGCTGAGTACCCAATATTCGACAAGGTACCAACTTTTCTTGTTAGCTACTAATTCATTGGTCTAGTTCAAGAAGTTAACTTTTCAGTTTTGTTTACCATTTTGGCTGTTATCAGTTCCTCAACATCTTGTCGTCTCTTAAAAGTGCTGTTATATTGTTCATCTTCACATCATATAGTTGCATCTTTCCAATTATTAGCTCTATTCTCGGACTTGATTCTAGTTCCGACTATGTAACGAAGGTTGATGTGAACGGAGACAAGGCTGCTCCCATCTACAAGTTTCTGAAATCAAGCAAAGGAGGGTTGTTTGGAGATGGCATCAAGTGGAACTTCGCCAAGTTCTTGGTTGACAAAGATGGAAAAGTGGTTGACCGTTATGCGCCAACTACTACTCCTCTCAGCATTGAGGTAATGTCTTGCATATAATCAATACTTACAGAGGAATTATATCTAATTGCTGATCCGGAATTGCAGAAGGACTTGAAGAAACTACTTGGAGTCTCTGCTTGAACAACAAAGAGGCATTATTAGTGAAATAAACATAGTATTGTATTACCAATACTGTAATAAGCTGAGTTCTTGAGTGTCTCTGGGACTAGTTGTTTTCTCCCTCAACTTAAATCCGTTTTTACTGGCCATCTATGTAATATTATCATAGATCTAATTATCAGATTTCCCTTTACTGTATTCTGCTGTTTCCGAGAATCATGAGAAGAAAACTAGTGACAATGGAAAATGAATGCAAAATCAAATTAAAATGGAAAACCTACTTATCGAAAACTAAAGAAAAGAATAATGGAAATGGAGGATAAAAGGCAATATTGCAACTTGTGGTTGTAGAAACCTATGCAATGAGCTGCTTCCTACTTCCTAATCCGCTTCTTAATATAAGATGATGGTTGATGTTAGGAAGTTCTGGTGGTCTAACAGTGTAGATAAGCGAGGAATTTCGTGGGTAGCTTGGAATAAACTTATAGAGTCCAAGGAAGATGGTGGTTTAGGTCTCAGGTATCTAAGAGCTTTTAATGTCGCATGATTAGCAAAACAGGGATGGAAATTTATATACTAACCTAACTCCCTGTTAGCAAAGGTGTATAAAGCAAAGTATTCCCCTAGACAAAGTTTTATGCAAGCTACGCGCACACATAGCACCAGCTATGCTTGGAGGAGCATTTTGGCATGAGAAAAGGAGTTTTCTGGTTAAATGATGTGAACATTTGGGAAGACAACCGGTTAAATGATGGTGTTTCCAGACCAGCAAGACGTAATGAAGAGCCTGGACATGTGAATATTAACAATATCTCCACCCTCTCAGGATGTCAACCTTGCTCTTAAGGTACGACCTTCAGCCTCAGCTAAAGAAGATACAATTTCTTTGGGCATACACTTACTATAACACCAAATCTGGTTACTACACTCAGCTCCAGATCCAAAAGGAACATTCAAATGGAGAAATCAATCACATCTCGAAGAATATTTTCCCACGTGTATGGAACCTTGACGCACGCTCCTCCTAAGATCAAGAACTTCTGGTGGAGGGTAACCCATAACAACCTCTTTGTAGCTGCTCAGTTAGGATCCCTTATTCCAAATGTGTGGAGAAGACTGTCAATCACTTACTCTTTCAATGTAGAGTGGCAAAGGAAGATTTCTCCAGCTATCACCCCTTCAGGTGATCATTACTCACAGCAAGATTTGTTCCAAAATCTTCAGCTTCCTATGCAAAGGATTCCCTTTGGAGAAAAGGAGGCTTCCCTGGTACTTTTTTTGGGTTGGTCTATCTGGAAAGCACGAAACTCGTTGGTGTTCAATCACTCACATTGTATCTAGAGCACTGATGGAATTTAATTTAGGGAAGCAGGCCCAAGCGGAAAACAAGTTTTGTCCCAAGTGGTTTTCTATGTTAAGGTTTTTAATGAGGTGATGTTCATGGATTTCCAAGCTTATCCTCTTGGGTGATTCCAAAGGCTAAGTTTGAGGGTAAGTTATATTGATCAATTATATCTAAAGAATGTGAATTCCATATCAATTATATAAGTAGTATTGATCAATTATAAGTCAACAATTAGATATAAGTAGTATTGATCAATTATATCTAAAGAATGTGAAGTATAGAGAAGAAAAGTGAAGTCTAGAAGAATTGAAACACATGGAGAATTAAACTTATTTCTACCACACTTTCCCAACGGTTCTATATCTTTCCCAACGTCTCTATTTCAAATTTAAATCTGTTAAGTGATTTTTGAACTCCCATTTTAATAGAGATGTAACATGAATTAATAGATACACTTTGGAAACTTATTCTCTATTTATTCTTTCTAATCTCTCCCTAATTTCCACAAATACTCTCTAAAGTCTAACAAGAAGTCCATATTCTTCGACTAAAGAAGTTGCTTTAGCCATGGTCGTTGGGTTGGCTCGTCTAGTTTATGCTCCTTGGCTCCTATACTCTACATCTGCTTCCTCTCTTGCCCACGATACATCTTTGATTTTTTTTGAATTTCAAGTTGAATTTGATGACTTGAATGATTCATTTCATCCGTGTTCCTGTAAAATTAGCATCTTTCTTAATTTCATGTTGGTTTGATGACTTGAGTGATTCATTTTATATGGGTTTATTGGAAAATTGACAATCTTTTGAATTTCATATTGGTTTTCTTCATCGTCACAACATCCGTTCTTTTTGGTATTAATGTCAAAGCTGTAGCGTTAATAACTCTATGCAGCATCCCAAACAAAAAAAAAGATTTTATTCAATCGTTTTTAAGGCTTCAATTGAGATCGACGAGTTGATAGAAACGTTAAAATATGTCAATGTTGTAGTTCAATTGAACCCATAAATCTAAATGAGGTTAAATGAATTCATGGATCAATCAAATGGATTAACAAGTAGAGTTGAAACTTGAAATGAGTTGGGTTAATTTGGTAACCCATAACCATACTAATACAGATTTAAATGATTGTGAAATTTTGAATATAAGCAAATCAAACCAAATTAATGCTGTAAACCGAATCAAACCAAATCAATAATGTAAACCGAATGTAACCTAATTCTCTGTTTTTTTTTTCTTTTCAATTTCACGAAGACTCAATCTCCCGTCTATCAGTCTCACGAAGACGAATCCATATCACTGTCGAGCTCTTTTCTTTTAATTTGGTGTTGGCTTGAATCTTCTACAGACGAATAGAGCCAAGCTCTGAATCGTACGGTAAGATTTCTGAGTTCTGATTGCTCTAACGGAATCATTTTTAAAAATGATCGAATTCTAATCTTGGGGTTTCTGGTTTTTGTGTTTGATTTTTCTATGAACGAGAGTTTATGGTTTCCGAATTTGCATCCAGTTTCATTTGCTTGGTTCTCTGACTTGTTCCAGGATTAATTAGATTCTTTTTGTTTGTGAATTATGCATGAAAATATAGCTATTAACTTTGATATTAATCAGGCTGAAAAATGGACATTGGAGACTAAGGACTCATGCTTTAACTTGATTTGGTGCTTTAGATTCGATGAACTTGAATAAACAATCAATTGATGGAGAATTTCTGAAGTTTAAGGTTTAATTACGTTAAGGTGGGATTGTAGAGTTTCCAAGAATTGAGCAGATGTTTTTTTGTTTTTCATTTTCTGCTCATTAATCTCCCAGAGTTAAGTCTCACTCTAATATCTATAGAGGAAACTACGATTTAATATTTTTTGTTTTAGGCCAGATACTGTTATACCTCTATGCCGTTTTCAGTAATTAATTAAGTATTTCTTTTCACTCTAATATAATTAACTCGTGAGATTAGTTCTTGATCTATGATCTCACTTAGACAGTCGTGAAACAGTAGATGAATTTTGTAGAAATATAAGCATGAATCAGGGATTCAGATATGCAGGAAGTTGATGTGTGATAATGAGGTTTCTTTGAATGTTTTCCTTTAATATGGAAGCAAATAGGCAGAAATAAGCAGCTCATATAAAGGAAACTCATGAGCGTATTCACAAAACTTCCGTGCTAACATTTGAAATCGTTGAATTCGATCTCTTGTTTCTTTATGCGTGAAAGCTTTTAGAAAGGGTGAGAGTACTTGTTATTAATGACCACTTTGCTTTTCTGAAGTTGAGCTTTCAAATTCCGAGGGGGCATTCAATACTGTTTTGTCGCTTGATACTGAACAAGAAGCCAAAGCGGTTGTAACACAGCAGGTTTTGTAAGAGTTTGTTACTTACTTATTTCGTTGACTTAGTATTCACCTGACTCGATTCGTTGACTCACTATTCCTCTTTGAACAGGTAAGTCTTGCAAAGTCTTGAGATGATTAAAACGTTGGTTTCTCCTTGTAGTGTATGTACTGTGCTTCCTACACTCTCGAGTCTTGTTTTCTTTACCCCAAATGATCCAATCCATGTGATGTGACCGAATTAATATTTATTTAATCCAGAAGCACATCGTTGTCCACATGTGTCTGTAAAAGTCTTCTGATGATATTTTTATTCCTGAATTTAGGGATTTGGATCTCAGAAACTGAAGTTTGACAGATCTTGTAAGAAAGTGAAGCCGAGATCAGTAAGAATGGAACTCACAATCACCCAACCTGATGATTGGCATCTTCATCTCCGTGACGGCGATCTTCTTCAGGCCGTTGTTCCCCACAGGTCATATAACTTCCTGCAATTTTCTTGCTTTTGTATGGTTATTCTTAATGTAGCTTAATTGGTGCTTATGGTGTTTCCTATGGAACCATTGTTGTTTGTTCAGTATGAATTCCTTCATTTCAATTCTTGTGTTGTGCATGATGGTAAAATGGTTTTGTTGTGAACATTTGTAGTGCGAGTAATTTTAGGAGAGCGATTGTGATGCCAAATCTGAAGCCGCCAATTACAACTACTGCAGCTGCCATTACTTACCGGGAATCTATCTTGAAAGCTTTGCCCTTTGGGAGCAGCTTTGATCCACTCATGACACTTTATTTGACTGATAAAACCCATCCTGATGAGATTAAGCTTGCCAGTAAGTACCTGTGCCATATTTTTGTCCATCGTGTCGCAAGTAGTCAAACACATCTTTCATTTTTCAAACACATATTTTTGTTCTGTTTATGCATTGGAATCAAGTCTAATCTTGTGTTGCACATAAAAATACTTGGCTAATTGTTGAACGTACCCTGAGTCCTCATGATTGTTGGTTTTACATTTTTAGGGAAAAGTGGTGTGGTTTATGCGGTGAAGTTGTACCCTGCTGGAGCCACAACCAACTCTCAAGATGGTGTGACGGATCTCTTTGGCAAATGCTTACCAGTACTAGAAGAGATGGTCGAACAAAACATGCCTTTGCTGGTAAAATAAATCACACAGCTGATTATGATTATACTTGGTCTTTTAGAGTGTCTTTGACAGAGGAGTGTTTTGGTTATAGGTTCATGGGGAGGTCACAGATCCGAGTATCGATGTCTTTGACAGGGAGAAAATTTTCATCGAGACAGTTCTGCAGCCTCTAATCCAACGCCTTCCACAGTTGAAGGTAGTGATGGAACACATAACTACAATGGATGCTGTGAAGTTTGTTGAATCTTGCAAAGAAGGTTTCGTAAAACTTAATCTCATTCCTTATCTTTTGGTTTCTGTTAATCAGCCTGTTGTTCATAATAATACTACTCCTTTTTGTTGGTTATTTAGGGTTTGTGGGTGCAACAGTGACACCACAACATCTCCTTCTCAACAGAAACGCTCTTTTCCAAGGTGGATTACAACCGCACAACTACTGCCTTCCGGTTCTCAAAAGAGAAATACACCGAGAAGCCATTGTTAGAGCTGTAACTAGTGGAAGCAAGAAGTTCTTCCTGGGCACAGATAGTGCTCCACATGAACGCAAGAGAAAAGAAACATCTTGCGGATGTGCTGGTATATACAGCGCTCCCGTTGCCCTGTCTTTATACGCCAAGGTCTTTGATGAGGTAAACGTTGTAACTTGAGAATGGAATTTCCATAATAGCTATAATTAACCTCGTCTTACAAACGAATATTCAGGCGGGTGCGCTTGACAAGTTGGAAGCTTTCACAAGCTTCAATGGAGCTGATTTCTATGGGCTGCCGAGAAACTCGTCAAAGATGACACTGAAGAAATCTCCATGGAAGGTTCCAGAGGTTTACTCCTTCTCCTTTGGGGAGATCATCCCAATGTTTGCTGGAGAAACCCTTCAATGGCAACCCTCAGAGTAACCGTTGATTGTATCTTGTCAATTGGACTTTTTTTGAGGAATAAAATACACTGCATTTTTTTGTTTTTTTGCTTCGGTTTCTGATGCTTGTTGTTGTAAGGGGTGCATAATTGAAAAGTGCCATGTCATGCTGAGCCGAAGCTTAGTTTGATAAATTTTGGTTCACTGTGCATTTGATTCTTCTGATGGGGTTAGGCTTTAATGTGTCTGGGCGTACTCATCGCTTAACAATAGAAGGTTTATGTGATTATACAAAAGAAAAACGTGGTAACCGCTGACACATATATGGAAGAAGATAAAAACAATTGAGAGCTATAAACCCATGGCTTCCACCAAACTTGCTTTCAGACAATCTGAAGACAGAATCATTCTTTGTCAAAGGAAGACAAAAGATTAGATATGTGTAATTGCAGTTTCATGCAATGTTTTTAAGACAAAAGATTAGGTATGTGTAATTGCAGTTTCATGCAATGTTTTTAAACCCAACTCTAACAACGAAGTGGACTGCTTTCCGAGTCACCGGGTCAACTCCGGATCAGAAACTAATGAGATTTTTTATATCTAATTTTATATATATATATATTGATGTGTGTCTTCTTCTTAATAATAATTTATTACGAATTTTTTAGTTATCATAACATACTACAGAAAGACTGTGTATACACGAATTTGTAATTAATATTTAATAACATGTGAAAGAAAAAAGAAAAAAATGCAAAATAAAATTAAATAAATGTGAAAGAAAAAAGTTGGATTGAGAATTTTGATGCGAAACCATCCAAAGAGAAGCTTTATCGATTATTTATTTATTTTTAATCTCTTACTTTTTTATTATTTTGTTTATAGTAAAATTTGTCACATGTTTCCAAATATTTACTTAGAAATCATGTGACAAAATTTAATTAAGTTAAGTTTGAAAACCACATGTGGTTGTTTACAAACTTTTTTGCAAACTTGGAATTTGTGTGAGCATATTGAGAGAACCTTTTACTACATTAAAGTGTAAAAACGACATATTTATTAGTTCTGAAATGTTATGTTCATCAACTTCTAAACAAACTAAATTTACATAATTAGTGGGCAAACCACTAAATTTTTTCGAATTGATTTACAAACTTATAAGTTGTGCTAATAGCCTTATTTAGAGACTTTACCACGTTAAGTACTGAAACGGGTTATTTATCAGATCACAAGTGAAATAAAATAAACTAAGATGGGGAATGCAACATGAAACAACAGGTAGCTGAAGCACAAAATTTTTATACATCTATTTTTCTCCATTATTTGGATCCCCATTAAATTTTTCACATGATTTTAAATAATTATTTTTTCAAATTGCTATTTTAATTAGGTTTATTTTTATTATTTAGCTACTCATATATCTATTTTTCCGAGTTTTACGGATTGATGCTCATATTTCGATTTGAATTTTATAATCTCAGCTATATATTTTAAATTTAAATTTTAAACTACTAGTGAAAAAACTATTATTAATTTAATTTTAATTAATGTTAATATCATTCAAAAATATATAGTATTAGAGTTTTCAAGTAGATAAGATTATTTTGACTTGTGGAGATTTCATTGGAAGGAGTTGTTTAACACATATCTGATCGACACATGTTATGATCGTGATAATTACAAAGTTTAAAGTTAATCCTTTATATAGTTAGATTTTTTTCAATATAGCATAAACCTTTTTATTTTTCATATATCATAATCGTTTTTCGAATACACTTAGTTTAATTAAGTAATAATATAATTTTGTATCAAAAAAGCTTAGTAGAATTTTTTTTACTCGGGTTTAATCGTTTGGTTGACACGTGTCATGATTGTGTTATTTAAAATATTTTAACACATGTCGGAATCTGATGGATAAGCTGACACGTATGGTAATCGTCTTAATAAAAATATTTTGATATGTGTCGAAACCTTATTAACCGATTGACACATGTTAATATCGTATTAATTACAAAGTTTGAGACATAGAACTTTATATAATTAGATTTTATAATTAGATTTTGTTGTGTGTACTCTTTAGCATGTGAATATTTGATAACAATACTCATTTTCATCTTTGAAACTAAAACTACACTAAAAAGGTAAGAAACAAAGGTAATATCAACGACATATACAAACAAATAGGAATCTAAAAAAACAAATTGGTAAGAGACGAATTGATTTATCAGGGATAAGATATGAAGTGTTTCGTTGTTTGAGAAAAAAAAAGAAAAAATATTTTAATAAACAATAAAGTCCTACATTTTTATCACAAAATTAAACCCTTTGTTCTTGTTAAAGGATTAAGAAATTAATATTTTGGGTCGGGGAGTCACCATACCAATGGTTCAAACCGGACCATCGGGTAAATAACGGTTTTCCCGAATTTTAACACGTTTTTAAGTAGCAAAATTTTGCATATGACCCACCCGAATTTCTTAGCGGGTTGTTAGGTTTACCGGTCCAACCGCGGATCCGGATCGAGTTTCAAAACATTGGTTGGGTTATCATGATTTTTCTCTACAACACAGCCGAATTCGTCTTCTCATTCATGGGCGCTTCCATGATCGGGGTCGTTTCCCCCACCGCAAATCCATTCTACACTTCTCAACAGATTTACAACTAGCTCCGATCTTCCGGAGCCAAGCTCATCATCACTCACTCTCAGTATGTTGGAAAATTGTGAGACATTGACGAAATAAAAATTGGAGAAGAAGTTGATGTGATCACTACCAACAACAATCCTCCACCCAAGTGTTCCCTTCCTATCTCCACAGTAACCGACCAGAAAACCCCACTAGAAGAATTTGAATTCGTGGAAATCGGCGGTGGCAACACGGTGGCGCTTTGGTTCTCATCTGAAATGACTGGTTCACCAAAGGGAGTGGTATTAACACACAATATTTTAATAACAACCGTTGCACAACAAGTAGACAGAGAATCTAAACCTCTATCTGAAATCAAGTGACGTCTTCCTCTGTATTATGCCATTCTTTCACATCTATTCCATCATCAGTGTCCTCAACTCAATTCAATATGGCGCAACAGTTCTTCTCATGCAAGAATTAGAAACAATAATGTTGTTGGATCTCATACAAAGACGCAAAGTGACAGTGCAACCCTTGCTCCTCCGCTTGTGATCACTCTGGCTAAGAATGGCGTAGCTCCTGTGATCTTTCCTTCATTTGATCGGTTCTCTACGCTGCAGCTCCTCATGGTTAAGATGTCGGGGATGGTCTCCGTTGCCGTCTTCTTGATGTTGTGTTTGGTCAGGTATGTACTCTGCTTTCGATTGTAACCGTAAACTCTTTCATCTAAATTTTTGAACCACACATAACAAACTGAGAAGTGAAAACTTAACTTCTGAAATCATATATATAATTGGACATTTCTCTCTCCCGTATTCACCTAAACAAAACAAAACAACGTTGAGGTGAAGTCTATTTAGTTTATTCAATTAGTCCATTGCTTATTTTATTTGATTGTGTCCTTTATTAAATATCACTTAATAAATTTAACATTGTATAAAATTAAAGATACAAGAAAATATGTTAAATGAACATGAAAACATATTGAAACACAATTTAGGAAGAACGACATAATATTTGAAGTTAAGTTAGATAGATAATATACATATGCTAAAAATATGCTAAAAATATAATAAAAATATAATAGGAGAGTTTTCTTTCTTTCTTATAGTGTAAACATCATAAAAAATATCAAAAACATCAATAATATTTTATTTTTTACAGTTAATAATAGTTTAGTTTTTAATGTAATTCTATTATTTTGTTTTAATTATCGTAATATTTGAGATTGAAAAAGTCAAATAAAATAAAAAAGAAAATTTTTGTAAAAAATATATATAATATAATATAAGCAAAATATAAGAAAAATTGGAAATTATAGATTTAAAATTTCAAATGTGTTGGAAAAAAATAATTATTGTTAATTATTAACTCCATCAAAAATACATCATCTAGATGTAAAAATAAATATTTTCTACTTTTATAGTTCCTTTAAATTTTGACGCATAACCAAACTTACTATTAATTCCAAATCAAATATTTTATTTGATATTATTGTTTATTTACTACATTTTAACTTCTATCATACATTAGTATAATGCTTTTACCTAATCAAATATATGTACAATGGTAATTCCAATTTGATTAAACCACCAATTTAATGATTATTTAGAACAAAACAAAATCATTTAGATTTTAGATTAAGCTCTTATGATTTCTTTTACTATTACTAAAAAAATATCACGAAAAAATTCAACAAACTCAATATAATCATATATAGTTAGGGAGTTCCCTCACCATTAATTTTTTTTTTTATCTTAAGTTTAGATCTATTTCTTACATTTATGGCTGTTTAAAATGTTCATTAATTCATATCTCTTTATAATTCTATTCACTTAATTTAATTTTTTTTTTTTAAAAAAAAAAATGACTCAAGTAACATCAATTTGAACCAATATTACTAATCTAACACTTTCGAAAACAAGTTTACTAAATTAACATTAATCTTTTCTAAAAACTAAACTAACTAAAAAAAACTAAACTGAAAAACTATACAATATAGTAAACTATACAAGTTTACTAAACTAACTAAGAAAACTATACAATATAGTATATCTATTTTAATTAATAACGATGTCAAAAAGTATTAATTAATAACCAAAATTACATAAAATGTTTAGACAAAAAAATGCTTAGCACGGGTAAACCAAAACCTAAATCATACCAAATCATCTATAGTAAATTATCATTTAATTAGGACTATTATTCATAAACTAAATATCCTAAACCTATAAAACTCAGACGCCTATTATGTTAGACACTATTAACAATATTAAATATATTATTCTCTAATTTATATATATATATATATATATATATGAACTACTATAAAAAATATATTGTTGTGTATACTTTTGAGTTGAGCATCAGAACAGACTATCTCTTAGAGATAGGTGCCATTGTTGGGGTCTAAATGTGCCAACATTATGTTGTATGTGTAATTAGTATGGTGAGGACATGAATCATCTTTTCCTGCATTGTGATTACTCAGAAAACCTATGGTCTCTCATCTCCGCAAGATTATCCACTTCGTCATGTGTGTTCTTTAATTGGATTGCATTGTGGTTACTAAATGCCTTTCTGAGGTTATCCTTCATCTTCAAAAGGTTGATTGCTTAGCTAATTGCTTATCTAGTATGTAACGAAAAGATTATAGGGTGCATATATCCATCTCTACATCGTACCAACTGATTTTCAGGCGGTTAGACTGGTGTTTTAGAGACAAGTTTCTGGCTAATAAAAAAAAGAGGCGTTTTTGAAAATCCTATCAATTCTAACTTTTATATATTTTTTTTTTAAAAAAAAAACCTTGAAAGTTTATGGTCTTTGATTTATAATCACCCCCGATATCCGGAACCAACCGTTAATAATACCACATTTAAGACGTAAATCACTCTTCCCAAGTGAACTTGAACTAGTGACCTTCTTTATTAAGAGAAACCACTAAACCAAGGCCTATTTGGTAACTCTAGATTGTTGCAATTAGTTAAATGTTATGTTTAAACAAATGTTAAATTTTCTTGCTTTTTTTATCTTTTTTGGAGTAAGAAAGTGGTAAAGAATGTTTTTCCTCAAAAGGGAAAATATATAATTAATATTCATATAAAAAAAAAATATATATATATATATATATATATTGTTATTTATTATCACATCTAATCGAGCTAAACAATATTGATAAGGCGACAAAAATTACCGACAAATAGAACTTAAGAAAAAGGATATACACACTGCTTGAAATATTAAGACGTCTTTAGCTTTAATAGATTATTTTCTTTACTAACTCTTAAATGTTAGTATTATTATTATTATATATAAATTAAAATTGTAACCTTTTTTTATTTAACGTTTTCATGAAAATATATAATTTTTTTAAAGAAATTACACGTAAGAATAAAATTATACACGTTAAATGCAAAACAAAGTTATAATAATATATATTATTAAACAGAAGTTATACATAGTATTCAACCAAAGTTATATAAACATAGTATCAAACCGGTGCAAGCCCGGAGTAGTTTCTAGTAATCTTTCTTTTGAATAATTGAAAAAGAGAAAAAAATAATTGAGGCATTTTTGGTCCAATTGATTTTCTGTAGTGTGGCTGGTCTTTTGTTTATTCACTTGATATACCTAAAACGTTCAACAAATCAAATGATGACGTATACACCATTTAAAACAAAGGGTATACGTATACGTATAAGAGTACATTTATATGTTTACCTTGGTTTAACCTGTTCCAATTATACACAGAAACTAAAACATTTCGCTGATAAGAATTAAACGACGAAGATTCCGAATCCGTAAAACTGTACAATATTACAGAAGCTCACTTCCATCAGAAGAAATCATCAACAGCTACAGCCGATGAAGGAGGCTCACGCTCATCTTCCCTTTCCATCTCCAATTCCGGTTCAAATTCCGTCATTTCAGTATCTGCGAGTTTCTTCAAATCGATAATCGATAACTCGTCTAATCTTCTTACCACCAGATCAGCCGCACCAAGCTCATACATCGGGTGTTTACTAGCCACGGCCACACATTTCATCCTCCCATCATGAGCCGCCTCAATCGTCTGGTTCGAGTTTCCGAACACGATGCACCGTTCCGGTATGAAATCAAGAAGCTGTGCTGCATAAGCAAACATCTCAGGATCTGGCTTACCTCTGTAAACATCTTCCGAAGCAACTATCACAGTGAAGAACTTTCTGATCCCTGTAGATCCAACCGCATTCTCTAGCGTTTCCCGGGGACGGGTCGATACCAAAGCCATCGGGATCTTATTGTTCATCAAGACTTTCACAAACTCACGCGAACCGTCTCTTAATCTATACACTCCTCCATGTAGAGCTCCAAAGATCTCTTCTTTCCTTGCAGCCATTCTTCTAACTTGCGCCGGATCTCTCGACCAACACAGAACCTCAGAAATTGCTTGCTCGTTCTTCATCCCTTCAATGCGTCTGAGCATAAACGCTGGAGGAGGAGACTTCCCTTCTTCCTGAGCTAAAGTCAGCCATGATTGGTTCTCAAGGTCTGGATTATCTTCAATCAATACTCCTTCCCACTCGAATATCGCACCTAGCCAACCGCAACCCAACCGTTCTTGCCTAAGCAAAGGATTATGCAATGAAGGCTTGTCGGCTTTGTTCTCCGGCGGCCATACACCGGGCTTGTTATCCACACCCGAATCAAGGTAATTCCAAGTCTTGGGTAACTTATCACCTTTCTTATATGCAGGCATCTCTTTCGTCAGTGCCATAGCAAGAGCCCTGATCGGGAACACCGACATTGACTTCTTGTTCACACCTTTCGTCGCTGGGAATCGAACTACGCTATGTGGTTTCTGCGTCTTCGATTCATGCTTGAGAGATATCCTCACTATCGAAGGTCGATGGCCCAGCAAAGTTATAGCACCAATAGCATCCGCCATGATTACAGAATTCAAGAACCTCGCAATTCTTTTTTTATTCAATCCCAAATCCCTACCGATACTATGATTATCAAACCCTAGTACAATCCCAAAACCTGGCGTTGAACCTGTGAGAAAGCTGCAAGAGACCTCAATCAAGACCGAATTTTAAGAACCGGAAAGGTACCAAACAGCTTTCCCACCGCTAAAAATGATCACTTACCCGGAGATAACCCAATTGATGCTGGAAACCGTAAGAAAGAGATGAAGTTAACAAGTAAAATAAAAAACCCTAAAATCTAAAAATTTACAAGACCCAGATGACGAAACTTGAAGATCGATCTATGTACACATGAATGAAACCCAGACCAAATAAAAAAATACAGAGAGAGAGAGGGGGGAGGGAAATTCCGATTGAAACCTGGAAATGGAAACAACCGATAGACGAAACTCAACGGCAAAGGTTTTCCTGAAATGGGGTTAATTTGTGAATCTCTTAAATTCGAGCTATTTTCTGCTTTTATGTATATATTTTTTATTCTTTTGTGTGGATTGTAATAATTCACAAAGAAACCCTTAATCTAGATATTTCTCGTTTTTTTATCTCACGGTGCATAAACATCAACGTGTCAGATATCGGAGATGCCTACGAAAAAGATTATTCTACGTTGAATTACTGCTACAACAGAGGAGATTCATCTTTTGCCACGTCTCTAAAAGTCACGTGTGTCTTTTTAACGAACACGTATCGATTGTAACAACAGAATATGGATCCAGTGCAATTCAGGCCCATAACGTGGGTCGTGGCCTTTTTCCTCCTAAAATTTTGCGATATGTTACGTTACAGTGATCACTCACAGCAATTCACCACCAAACTTTTGAATTTATTGAAAAATTCATTAGTGCCATTTAAAATTTTGTGACAAGTTGCAAAACTGTTCATTTTAGTAATCAAAGAACTTGCGATTGTAGGTCGTTGCGACTTGTTGTAGGTCGCTGCGACAAATAAATAAATAATATTTTTTAAAAAAGAATTTCAAATTTGTAGAAGAAATATAATATTTACAAGATTGATAAGTAATTCGATTAAATAGAACCCTCAATTGTTTGTTTGTTAAGTTATCACGAATTAAATTATGATCCAAGATCCTAACTCATAAGTCTAGTCCGATTTTGTTCAGTACATGAAAGTAAATAAGACAAGTGTCTGTTCACCCAATTTAAACAATGTGTTTTACGTCGCGGACAAAATATAACTCACAATTCAATATCAACAACGTCTCGTACAAACAATCACTTTCATTGAATTAACAATAAATTTTATTGAATTATCTAACCAACTTGAATCTTTATAGTTTCAAGTTGAAGATACTCATTTCTCATGAAGCTACACATGTAGAAGAAGATGATGTAATCAATCAGCTTTTACACCCTTCAGATTCTCTATCTCAGGTAAATCTCTCAAAAATGATTGAAGATGAGATCGCTTCAATAGAGGAAGATGAAGACGAATACCTTTCTTCTATCTCTTTCTCGTAATGATATCTCTGATATACTAAAGAGACTCGTAGTGTTTCTGAATGTTTCTCTTATTCATTAACGATGAAACGCGTTGCCTCTATATACAAGTTACAAAGTATGTATATACAAACCATAAATACAATGTGCTATATTAACACAAAACCAAAAGCCCAAAATGGGTCTAATACCCCCCTCAAGTTAGAGTATGCAAATCACAAATACCCGGTTTGGACAAGAACTTTTCCAACTCTCGACTTCCCAACATCATAACATCAGCAAGTTGAGATTTGGTACCTACATGTTTCGTGACAATCGTTCCATGAAATATCTCACGTATAAAATAGTAGTCATTCTCGATAGGTTTCGTTCAAGCATGGTAAACTGGATTAACAGCCAAATTAATCGCAAAAAGACTATCATAGTGTATCGTTACCATTTTGAGCTTTGAAACTCCAACCACCGACAAGAGTTGTAGCAACTATAAAAGTTCTTGAACCGTGTCACCCATAACCCGATACTCGGTTTCAGTGGACGATTGTGACACAACATCATGCTTTTGTGTCTTCCAAGATAGCGGAGAACCAGCTAATTGAATGAACCAGCCACTCAAGGATCAACGAGTAAGCGGGCACAAAGCCCAATCCGAATCATACCAAGCGATAAGTGTTAAAATTAAGATCAGCGAGTAAGAGAATACCTTTGACCAGGACTGTTCTTCAAGTAACGGATCACTCGTAAGGCAGCCTCCCAATGAATCTTACAAGGAGCCCTCATAATTGGGATAAAATGTGTATCACATAAGACATTTCAGGTCGGGTGACATCAAGATAAATTAGCTTCTCAACCAGACTTCGATAACTCATGGGGTCATCAATGAGAGCATCATCTGCTAATGCCAAACGGTGATGTTGAACGATAGGAAATGTGACCGGTTTAACCCCAAGACAACCAGTTGTAGCAATGAGCTCCAAGGCATATTTTCGTTGACGCAAATATATTCCAGTGGAATTGCGAGCAACTTCATTCCCAAGAAAATATCGAGGAACACCCAAATCATGTATGTGAAAACACAAACTGAGATAGGCCTTAGACTCATTAATCACATCAACGGAGCTCCCAGTGATAATAACGTCATTAACAAAAACTAACACATGAAGTCTTGTACTCCCAGACTCGTAAACAAAGAGCGAGTAATCATATATATTCTGCACAAACCCATACTCCTTCAAAGAATTTCCTAACTTCGCAAACCAACATCAAGGAGCCTGTTTCAATCCATATAGAGACTTATGCAAACGACACACCATAGTTTTATCATCGTTGTGAAAACCAGGTGGGAGCTGCATATAGAATTCTTCCTCAAGATCGTCAATGAGAAACGCATTATGTACGTCCATTTGATGGACTTCCCAATCCAAAGAAGCAATATGTTGCAAAAATGCTTGTATCATAACCATTTTTGCAACCGGTGTGAAAGTCTCAATGTAATCTTCTCCTTCCGTCTGACGATTCCCAAGAACCACTAATTGAGCTTTGTGGCACTCTAGTGTTCCATCATAACTAAATTCAATTTGTAGACCCATTTACAACCAATGGCTTTCTTTCTCGGTGGAAGAGCAACAACCGTCCAAGTACCATTTGCCTCAAGTGCCACAATCTCCAGTTTCATCACGCCACACCACTTTTCATATAAAACAGCGTCGTTGAAATGTTAAGCCTCAATTCTAGAAGAAATCAAAAACAGAAAATGTTGGTAAGTCGGAGAAAACCGTGCACTAGACAAATTGATAAATTGTGTGTGGCGTTGGAGGCAGAAGAGGAGACAATAACAACATCGTCACATAATCGTTTAGATGTGTATGGGGGGTGCTTGGATCGCATACCTTTTCCAAGGAGTTAAATTTCCTCAGGTGGTGAATCAATAGCAGGTGAGGAGCCAGACACAATCAGATCATGCGTCCACGACATAACTTACCTCACCTCTCCTAATTGGTTCCAAGTAGTAGTAGAGGAGAAGTTAGATTTGTAATCTTCCTTTTCATGACTCTAAAGTAAAGTTTCATTACTTGAGTCATGCGTAGGAGGGTTTAGTCGGGAGACCGTATCCACCACCAAAACAAGGGCATGAGATCTCGTGCACCTGAAAAACCAAGAGTCATTTTGAGCCACATAAGTCACCTTCGCCCAACGAGGAACACGAAAATTTCGAGGACTTAAGTCCCCTACAAAATAAATCAACCGTCTGATATCACACCAGCTACCCGACCAAAAGAGTACTGAGTTACCCTTCCTAAACTTCCATTTCATAAAATCCATTACACGAGGTCTCAACTTTAATAGTTCTTTTCCAAATCCACGAGCTAGCTAACATTTGGTCGTAGAGACTACGCAACGAACAAAAATCCGCGATATTTGATCATAGAACATAAGTCTCAAGCACGAGTAGAACAAACACACACAAATTTTTTAAGCTAAATTTCTCTTTTTTTCTAAAATAATAATAAAAAAGGAGTTAATTGAATCACCACATATTAAGTGATATATCCAATCTGTTAAAAAATTGTTCAACCGTATATTTTGACTCAGTTTGGTGTGATATTTTGTACTTTTTTTTAATGAAATTTGGGGAATGTGATCACAATCGGATTTAAACACATTGATTGGAAAGATTCAAGTAGACCTCAAATATATTGGATTCCCAATTTTAATGTGCATCTATATAATTAATTGTGAAGTATAATGGCCTCTAAGGTTGTCCACATCATCGCCCATCAATTAATTGCCTTTAACTTTTGTTTTGATCAAAAAAATCTATAATGAATTGTTGGATAATTACAAATTAGTCCCTTTCTATTTAAATTACAAACGAATTTACAAAATATTAAGGAATAATATTTAGCTTTAAAGAAAAAAATATATCAAATTTCCCAAAAATTAAGAAATAATATTTATCTTAAAGGAAAAAAATAAATATAAATGTATATCTTCTAATTTAGATATGGAATTATTATATATTCTTTAGATAAATATAAACCTTCCTATTTAAATTGCGAGAGGAAGCTCGAAAGGGATACCCACATATTACTTAAGAGGAGGTTCGAGGGATGCTGAAGACAATTCTCGAAATGTATCAGTTACTAAAGAGGAAACTTCAGAGGGAGTTAAAGGGAAAGCTCGAAAGGGATCTAAAGATCAACCTACTGCTCAAGAGGGGGTTCGAGGAGATGTTGAAGAGGGTTCTCGAAAGGCACATGTTATTGGAGAGGAAACTCTAGAGGAAGTTAAAGGGAATGCTCCCTTCGCGGGGAAGCTCAAGGGAATTTTGAAGACTGTTCTCGAAAAATACATCTATATAATTAATTATGAAGCATAATGGCCTCTAAGGTTGTCCACGTCATCGTCCATTAATTAATTGCCTTTAACTTCTGTTTTGATAAAAAAAAAATCCATAATGAATTGTTGGATAATTGCAAATTAGTCGCTTTCTATTTAAATTGCAAACGAATTTACAAAATATTAAGGAATAATATTTAACTTTAAAGAAAAAAATATATCGTATTTCCCAAAAATTAAAAAATAATATTTATCTTAAAGGAAAAAAATAAATATAAATGTATATCTTCTAATTTAGATATGAAATTATTATATATTCTTTAGATAAATATAAATCTTCCTATTTAAATTGCGAGAGGAAGCTCGAAAGGGATACCCACGTATTACTTAAGAGGAGGTTCGATGGATGTTGAAGACAATTCTCGAAAGGTATCAGTTACTAAAGAGGAAACTTCAGAGGGAGTTAAAGGGGAAGCTCGAAAGGGATCTAAAGATCAACCTACTGCTCAAGAGGGGTTTCGAGGGGATGTTGAAGAGGGTTCTAGAAAGGCACATGTTATTGGAGAGGAAACTCTAGAGGAAGTTAAAGGGAATGCTCCCTTCGCGGGGAAGCTCAAGGGAATTTTGAAGACTGTTCTCGAAAGACACATGTTACTGAAGAGGAAACTCCATAGGAAGTTAAAAGGGATAGTTAAAGGAGCAGCTCGAAAGGGATTTGAATATTCAACTACTATTCAAGAGGAGGTTCGATTGGAAACTCGAAAGGGATCTGAATATCCAACTACTATTCAAAAGAAGGGTCGAAGGAAAGCTCGAAAGGAATCTGAAGATCCACCTACTACTCAAGAGGAAGTTTCTGGGGAAGCTCAAGGGGATGTTGAAGAAAGTTCTTGAAAGAAACCTACTATTGAAGAAGAAACTCTAGAAGAAGTTAAATAGAAGCTCAAAAGGATAGTTAAATGGGAAGCTCGAAAAAGATCTGAAGATCCACTTACTACTCAAGAGAAAGTTCAATAAGAATCTCGAAAGGGATCTGAAGATTCACCTCCTACTCAAGAGGAGGTTCGAGGGTGAAGCTCGAGAGAATGTGGATGACGGTTCTCGAAAGACACATGTTACTGAAGAGGAAACTCTAGAGAACGTTAAAGAAAAATACCGAAAGGGATTTGAAGATCCACATACCACTTTGCGAGGAAGCTCAACGGGTTGCTAAAAACGGCTCTCGAAAAGCACCGGTTACATAAGAGGAAACTCCAAAGGAAGCTAGAGGGAAGCACGAAAGTGATCGACATATCCACCCACTACTCAAGAACGATTTAAGGGGAATCTCGAGGGGATAATGAAGACAGTTCTCAAATTGCACATGTTACTGATGAGGAAATTAAAGGGGAAGCTCAAAAGCGATATGGAGATCCACATACTATTTAAGAGTAGGTACGAGGGGAAGCTCGAAAGGAATATGAAGATCTACCTACTACTCAAGGAGATGTTTAAAGTGAAGTTCAAGGGGATGTCGAAGACGGATCTAAAAATGCACCTATTACCGAATAAGAAGCTCTAGAAAAGTTAAAGGGAATCTTGAAAGGGATATGAAAATCCACCTACTACTCAAAAAGAGGTAAGAGGGGAAGAACGATGGGATGTTGAAGACTGTTCTCGAAAGGCGTCTATTATTGAAGAGAAACTCCAGGAGAAGCAAAAGGGGAAGCTTGAAAGGGATATGAAGATCCACATATTATTCAAGAGGATGTTCGAGGTGAAGTTCAATGGGATGTCGAAGACGGTTCTCGAAAGGCACATGTTACCCGAAGAGAAAACTCCAGAGGAAGTTAAAAAGTGGCAGCTCGGAAGGGATCTGAAGTTCCATCTACTACTCAAGAGGAGGTTTGCGGGGAAGCTTGAGGTGATGTTGAAGACGATTCTTGAAAGGCACATGTTACTTTTATGAAGAGGAAACTCCATGTGAAGCT